>CM068716.1:1907867-2607867 GCA_035079005.1 Fraxinus americana | reverse complement strand
TTGTTTCATTCAATCTTAAACAAGTGAATATAATCTTGGAAGCATTTCTTCGTCAAATGTGCAAATCCACGTTTTGATTAATTTTAGGTAAAAATTGTAGTACACGCAGTTTGCCAAATCTGAAATCACCACTTTTCCAACGACCGTGAAGTCAAATGATTTTGTCTTTTTGCCTTAGTCCAAACATCTAATGATTAAATTACGGTGGTCGGTTAAAAAATTAATAATCATACAAAAGTTGTAATCCACTAATTGTAGCCGGCCTGTAATGTTTATCACTTAACCCTAAGTCCAAACTAAAGAAATATTTTTTATCAAAAACTCATTGGACATAAAATTGTGACCTACCATTGGATAAGAACGAGTCAATTTTGGAACCATGCGTGATCATCGATGATGTTTTCTACACTTCTTATAGTTTACTTTTTCTTTTTTATTTTCTTGCAAAAATAAGTTTCTCAATATTACACTATTTGATTCAATCTTGTACGGTTTATTAAACGTTTATTGGGCAAGACTTTTGAAAAGTTAAAATTGTTTCTGTAATTTAGAAGCTGCTTTTAAATATTTTTGGATAATTTTCTAATCTTTTTTATTTAACTAGAAGAACTTTTAAAGAAAGTTCGTAAAATAAAAACAGAAGTTATATCAAACAAGTCCTAAATACATTGTTGTAACAATAATATTGACCTCCGAATTTATAAAATTCGTGTCTCGTAGTAAAATAATAGTTGGCACTAGCACATCAAAGATAACTTTATGCAACATTTCACATGTAATAAATAGCAATAAATAATAAATTCACCCAAGTCGGCACCCAACTCACCTTAATTGAATGCATAATCTCAACCACCAATCCTAATTATAAATGTTTAGGTAAAGGGAAAGGTGGAAAAACTTCAACTTTGCTTAAGGCTGCCATGTCAAGGGTTCGAATCCTGAAATATGGATTTGGCCCTTGAGTAAGTATAAGTGTACAAGCAGCCTTCCACCCTATACCCTTGGAGGCATAACCTGCAATTTACCTCTTTCACCATGGCCTAGGGCAGGGCAGGAGGGGGCCGCTAAGGATGCAGTTCATCCTTTTTTATAAATGTTTAGGTATTATCCAAGTCAAAATTAATTTATTTAATTATTTAATTACATATGCCTAATCAAATAGTCAGACCATTAGGCAGAAATATGTGAAAATTACACAAAATCAAAATTTTAAATATTCAATTTCAAAAATCAAATTAGAAGTTTCACTTTTCAAAAATCAGATATTTTATTTTTAAATATTAAATATTAATTATATAATTTCCATCCAAACCTTAATCAATTTCATCATAATTTTCTCTCTCTTCTCTCCGTCATTCTCTCTGACTTCTTCTCTCCGCCACTCTCTCTTCTTTCTCTCCACTCTTCGCCGCTCTTTCTTCTCACTCTCTACTCTCCTCCCTCTCCGACTCTCTACCGATGGCCCAGCCTCCACGAGATGATGCATTGTATTTCTTCTTCATTCTCTCTTCTCTTCGTCACTCTCTCATTAGCTGCTGACGGCGCTTGAGTTCGTCGCTGACGATGGCGATCGGGAGTTCGTCGCAGGCAATCTGGTGTTGGTGTTCGCGGTAGCGCTGATGGCTTGTTGATATGCCGCAGTACTCTCCGTTTATTAGACGGGCGAGGTGGTGGTGATGTGTGGTTGGGTTGGTTGTTCTAGCAGTGGTGGTTTTGGTGATGTGTGGTTGGATCTGGTGAGGTTGCTCGACAACACTAATGTTGTTGGTGGTTTCCAGTCGTTGCGATGATGTTGTTGTGGCTATAGTCGGCATGATCCCATTTTGGATAGTGTAGCGGTGCTCTCAGTCGATTGGATCCGTTGAGGTGGTGGTGATGTGTGGTTGTGGTGCTTGTTCTAGTGGCGGTGGTTTTGGTGATGTTTGGTTGAGATTGGATTTGGTTTGGTGAGGTCGTGGTAGTGGTGGTGGTGTTTGGGGTGACGGTGACTATGGCTATGTTGGAAGCGGATGTAATGTTGGATGTAATGGTGGCTGTGGTTTTTTGGTGGCGAAGGTGGTAGATCTTGGTGGTGGTCTTGAGTTGTTGGTGGCGACAGGTCTCTCGAGGTGGCGATGGATCGGTGCTACGACGAGATGGTGTTTTTCGCGATGTGTTGATTTGTTTGAGGTGGTGGTGGTGCTATCGCGATGTGGTGGTTCTGACAGCGACGGTGGTAGTGGTGCTACTGGAGGGAGTGGTGCGATAATGGTCACAAGTGTTAGTTGTGGTCGCAAATTATTTGGTTGATTGTGACTATTAAATTGGTTAATCTGTGACCAATGAAAAAGATAAATTGTGACAAAAGAAACTTGTGACCTAAAAAACTGTTAATTTGTGAATAATTTGAATGAAAAAGATAAATTGTGACAAAACAAATGTGTAACCTAAAAAACTGTTAATTTGTAATCGATAATTTAACAATTTGTGACTGTCCGTTAGTTGTAACTAATAATATTTGTGATTTGTGACCTATAAATAAATTGTGATATTTCGATTTTTGATTTGTGACCTATAAATTTTTTGAATAGTAACCGTAAAAAAATTTGTAATATATAAAATTTGTGATTTGTGACCAATGAATAATATGTGACTTATTAATTTGATAGATTTGTGACCGATGAATAAATTGTGACGTATAAATTTTTGATTTGAGACCGATGAACAAATTGTGACCTATAAATTTTTTGAATCATGACCGTAAAATAATTTGTGACATATGAAAATTGTGATTTGTCACCAATTAATAATATGTGAGCAATTATATGAAATTATAACCAAATTATATGGAATTGTGACCTTAATATATTTAATTAGTGTTTTGCTCCTTGTACAGAAAGGAAACCATAGAAAATCACCAGAATACACACAAACAGTGGGCCCCACCGTGTATTTAAAAAAAATGTGTAGGACCCACATGTGAGTCTATTCTGTGAATTTTCTATTGATTTTATTTCTGTACAAGCAGCATCTCTCATTTAATTAATGAAATATATGTTTAATTAATTATTTAATAAATAAAAAAAATCTGAAATTTGAAATTTTAAACATAATTTTTTAAATTTGAAATTGATAAAATTAAACCTCTTATTTAAGAAATGTTCCCCGGAAATATGCCGTACAAGTTGAATGGTCAATTGGTAGGTAGTTATTAAAAGCCCCGCCACCTCCAATACATTTCAAAAAAAAAATTTATTTTCTCATAATCTGCTTATTTTATAGACGAGTACAATCTGTTTAAGCATGAAGAAGCAGAATACCGCCGCCGCCGCCACCGGACGCGGCCGCCAGCAACCGGAGGTACAGTTACATTATTTTCTTTTGTTCTTTTTTTTTTTTTGTATGGATCGAGAGGGATTGCAGAAATGTTGGGGTGAAATTTTTTGTTTTGCTTGATCGTGCTTGCAGCTTTTTTGGCCGCGCATCGTTGTGCGCAAGTTACTCAACATCAACGCCAAGAACTCCGATTACTCTGCCGATTCTGACTCCGGCTCAGATTCCGACCAAGGTTTGGTTTACTTCCGTAATTGCTGTTCTAGTCTACACTTCTGAAAATTTTCAATTTATGTTTATTCAATGATCGTTGAGGTTTTACAGAAATTTGTGATTGGCCGAGAGAATCACGATTTAAGAAGGAGAAAAGTGATGAAGTTCAGATCGATGATAATGGTAATACGATTTTGTTCAGTGTTCAAAATGTTGAATTTTTCCATCAATTTACTTGCTTTTGGATGAAATTTTTTGTGATCTGTGATCTGTATAGCTATGCATACTATCCCAGAGGCTCTTCCCAGGCTAAGAAGACGAAATTCAGAGACATTTAGAGCTCAGTATATAAACAATAAGAAAATCAGGTATTTCTTTACATTTTGAAGAATAAAGTGGGACTGATTATTGCTGAGGTTAATGAGAAAACATCATTGGATTTTTTGGTAGAGTTAGCGCGAGATTTAATTTATTTAATTTTGTCTTTTACTTTGCTAGAATATGTGCTGCCACATGGAATGTTGGTGGAAGAGTTCCTTCAGACGACCTAGATCTTGATGATTGGATAGATATTAATGATCCCGCCGACTTGTATGTAATTGGGTAAGTTGCTCAATTTGTACAAGGATTGAACTTAAGTATATGATAAAGACTCGGATCTTGTTATTCTATGTACTTTCTGTCTACAGCTTTCAGGAGATTATACCATTAAATGCTGGAAACATATTTGGTACTGAAGATAGTCGTCCAGTTTCGAAGTGGGAAAACATAATTCGTGAAAATCTGAACAGAATTCCACCAGTGACTAAGCTTAAATGCTATAGTGATCCTCCATCTCCATCCAGGTTTAAGCCATCTGAAGATGCACCAGATATTGAAGATGAAATTTTACTTGAATCAGGCAGTGATTTAGAGGAGGAAATCTACCCATTAAAGGAAGAACCAAACAATCTTGATGAAATCAATGATGGAATGGTTGGAGGAGAAAATTTCATTGATGCCGATGCCTTGGTGTCCAAAGAGGAGCAACAACAATTTGATTCTCCAAAGAGACTCAATCGATTGAACTGCTTTAGAACAGATGATTCAGAAGAAAATGGAGGACCCCGAACAACCCACTATATCAATAAATTAACCAAAACACTTAGCAGCACAGAAAGGATAGGTTTAAGCTGGCCGGAGCTACCACTAGATCTTTTGTCTCAGCATAGTTTTGAAAGACCAAAATCCTTAACATCTATGAAATCTTTCAAAGCTTACAAATCTTTTAGAACATATAGTTCTTTTAAATCAAATGAGAATAGTGAAAATAGAATGCGATCTGATATAGATTCACTTGCCGAAGTTGACCTTGAATCCCTAATAAATCGTAAAAGAAGGCCCCCGTATGTAAGGATAGTAAGCAAGCAAATGGTTGGAATATTTATTACTATATGGGTCCGCAGGAGCTTGCGAAGGCATATACAACATCTCAATGTCTCTACTGTTGGTGTTGGCGTCATGGGTTACATAGGCAACAAGGTGTGTTCTTTCTTCTATAACTTAGCTTGCTTTTTGGAAAATATGTCTGTTTTGTCAACATATACTATTTCTTTTGTTGTGTATTTTGGAATTTCTCATAGTAAAACATTGAAGAAAACATTGCTTTCACCACTGTGTCAAAATATGAAGCACAGACATCTGGAATGAGAACAAGGGATTACTTTCTTGCAAGTTATGCATCTAATAATGAATGACAATAAACAAAGAGTTTTAGGTCTGTGTTCAACCAAGTTTTCAAGATCAATATTTAGAGGCCACGCCCATTATTAAAGTCATGTATTAGTACATTAGATTCCTAGTTAGAGCTAATCAGACATCATGAGGAATCTTAAAATTGATTCAGGGTAATTTGAGCCTTTTTTTTTTTGCCTGTGGTCATAATCATTCCTTTGTGCATCGAAATGAATAACGACCGAATTGGTTTCCTTGTTAATTGGCTATTACGTGGGTAAATCTGACTCAAACTGGAGTACTCCAGTTTGCTTTTCTCGTCTTTCATTTCTACAGTTTGACAGTTAAGATAGAGAACCAACGTAGCTTACATTCACTTTATGTTTGACATGATTTCTGTTTGTTTTAGTCAGTGTTCATTTCTATCTTTTATTTATTTGTTGTACTGGATGAACGTGTAGAAGTGAAATCTTGAAACCTAATTTCTAAACATACCGGATTATGCTCAGAGAGTTGTTCTCTTCATGTTAGATCAACAGATAATTGATTATGAAATCATTTTAGTAATTTAAAGTGAATGTATCAGATTCCAATTCCTCATATTTTGATACTATCCTTTTTCCTTTCAGGGATCAATATCAGTTAGCATGTCTATATATCAGACGCTCTTCTGTTTTGTTTGCACTCACCTAACGTCAGGTGAGAAAGATGGGGATGCAATCAAAAGAAGTGCTTGTGCTCATGAAATACATAGACGGACACGTTTCAATTCACTCTCTGCTATTGGACTTCCTCAGAGCATATATGACCATGAGTAAGTAAATTGCATCCTTCCACATTTTCTTTTCACTCTCTCTCTCTCTCTCTCTCTCTCTAATATTCATGGTGGCATGTGGTAACTATAAGTGAACTAGGTTGCTATCTTTGAAAGTAATCTGCATCTATGAATTTGTCAAACAAATGGAAACATAAAAACATTGGGACATCTTGGATGATGATTGACTATCCTATGATAAGTCTCTGATGCTGTACTATGGGAATTGAACCGGGTTCAATAGATGCTCCCATAATTTGAGAAAACGCGTTTGGCAAATGCGACTTTATAAAATCACACTTTCAACTGGATTGTGACACGTGGATGAATCTTGGCTATTGGTTTGAATTCTGGATGGTTCTTTTACTATGCCATATTCATTTGTCATTCTCGAGTTTTTGCTTTAGGGTTTCATTTTTGTTCCCTATGTGAGAGCGCCGTTCTGAGGGTGGTTTTCTCTGTGTTTTCGATCGATCTCTCTGTAATTCATTCTCAAATTCTTGATTTGAGAAGGCAATATGTAATACTGTAGCATCTTTGTGATGATATTCCGAGTGAATATCTGTTAGGAAGTGTTTGTGCTTTTGACTTGTTGATTTTGAGGTTTTGAAGCGATTCTTTGTGGTTCGTATAAATTGATTGCTGTATTTTGATAGAGATAAATGTTCTGTACTATTTTTTTGTGATTGACTGAACATTATTGTAACCTTTTGTTGCTATTTTGGACGTTATAGTGGAGCCGAGCATAATCCAACTTTTGGATGCTCAACGGGGAATGTAGGTGTTAAAAGCGGTCACCGAACTTCCGAGGCTTATGCCAAAATATATCGATTGTGTTCTTTTAATTTTCTGCGCTATCTTTCAAAGAAGGTTTTGGTATTTCTTGTTTCTTGGTCTAATATCGTGTATTCCTGGCCTAACATGTACCATTTGCTTCTTGATCTTGAATTTACAGCAATGTAAATGTTTTTCACTTTTCGTAAGTATTTGGACACTTCTGTTCACTTTGATTGGTAACGAGACTTTGTCCGTTGTTGTATCATACATTTTTGGTTATAGGATCTAATTAGTAGACCAGTAATTGTACTTGTAAAAATGAATGTGGAAAGGATCATTTACCATTTGCAACTTCCATATTAGTAGCTCTGCTCAAATGACCTTCATCTGGTCGCAGGAGAATAATCTGGCTGGGTGACTTAAATTATCGCATCAATTTGTCCTATGAGAAAACAAGAGAGCTGATCTCCAATAAGGACTGGTCCAACTTAATTAAGTATGATCAGGTGAAACTTGAATTTTTCAGTTTTCTTTAATTGATAGAATAATTAATATTCAAGTCCTTCTCACTATTATGAGCATATATTTTTGTCGAAATGTTGACTAAAGACTAGAATCTTCTGCACTATTTGCTGACACCTAAATTCATACGAGTTAAAAACAGAAGACAAAACAAACACAATAGCATTGAGAAATGCAATGATATCAATAATTATGGTCTACTTTTTCGACATTTATTTTGTCTTAATTAATTTTCATATAATGTGAAGTTGTCTTATACGTTGTTCCATAATACATTCACAAATTCCTTCATTGGCAGCTAATCAGTGAGTTCAGAAAAGATCGTGCATTTGATGGATGGTCTGAAGGTACTTTGAACTTTGCACCCACTTACAAATATGAGACAAATTCCAAGTCTTATTTTGGAGAGGACCCGAGGGCTGGGAGGCGAACTCCTGCATGGTATGTATATATCTCGGTGGTGTTCTTTATGATGCAAAGTGTCTGATCTCGGATTCTCGTGGACATCCAAATAATTTGTTTCTAGCATCCATCCCTTTAGTAGTCTTGAACCATATATTTAGTCCAGTTGTGATAATTCTGCTTGTTTCTCTGGTTTTGTTCCTCTCTACTAATATCAGCTTTTTGTGTGTGTGTGCTTGCGCTCCACTAATGTTAACATATGCTTAATTGTTAAAAGATTTTATTGTTTCTTGAAGTATTTTATATTTAGTTTTTTATCTTTTCAGGTGTGATCGTATTCTTTCCTTTGGGACGGGCATGAGATTGCTAAGCTATAAGAGGACTGAACTTATGCTATCTGATCACCGACCTGTGAGTGCCTCTTTTACTGTGGATGTTGAAGAATTTTCTTCAAGGAAGTTGCAACGAGCACTCACACTCACTGATGCCGAAGTTGAAGAAAGAGATATTGGAATTTGTCATGGAATTAGCATGTTAAGATCAGAAGAGGTGAGTGTTGTACCATGTTCGATACATGTTACCAGGCAATTCTTTGCCCCAATCTATGCGTTTGTCGATCATAACATTGATGAGAGCTAAATTATTATCGTTTGTTTGCTTGTTGAAGCAGGATGCATCATATTGGGAGCGTTAAGTACGGTCAATACATGAAAATGTTGATAATTCTGTAAGCGGGAGCATATATAAAGAACTGGATACGTCATGAAGTAATGAACATTATTATATAATCTTCCTTAGCAAACGAACCATTAAGGTTGTACATTGTGGTCAGTCTGTAATTTTCTTCAGTGTGTACTTTTGTTATACTCACAACATGTGCCTGTAGTAGATTGCACTGCATAGAAATTAATTATCCAATGCATTTGGATGGTGCCAATGGTAATTTGTATCTTTGTAAATTAATCAATTTTCCCATAAAAATTGCTTGTTCAATATTTTAAATAATGCTTAGTTATGTTGGAATTAGATTGGTTGCTATTACATTGTTTTTGCATGATCATGGGTCGAACCCTAAAAAGTAGGGTTGAACAAAACTTTCGAACCGGATCCAAATCTAATCGAACGGTTCTTCATAAATTAAATACCTGAACGGGTATCTGAATCGAGAACCGACAGGTTCGGTTCGGTTCTAGACCCAAAACCGAATAAGAACTGAATTTAAATAATTATTTTAATTTTTTATATTGAATTAATTAATTTTTTGTAAACAAATTAGCAAATTAACTAATTTAGTGATTAATGTTCTAACTCTCAAGCTAAGTCCATGCCTAGCTACCTAGCCTAACCCAATTTATAAATTCAATTTTTTGGTCCAATTATTAATTGAAAAATGCTATTGGTACCCTCTAACTTACCTGTAGTTATACACGGTGACGTGGAAATGCTGCAAAAAAATAATAAAAAACCAAAAAAGAGGGAAACCCACCAAATACATCAAAATATCGGGAAACAAAATCAATTGAAACTCTCTCTCACCGTGTAGCGCCCAAACCTCTACGACCCGCCGACCAAGCCGCCTTCTCCACTCCGGCAGGTCACCGGAGGTCGAAGAAGGTTCTCGCCGGCAAAAGGTGTGCGAACGGCTATTTTGAGATTGAAGAAAACGGTACCTTAAGGTGAGGGAGTATTGAAATGTTGTATGTGCTGCTGGGTTTTTTGTTTGAAGTAGAAGTTCCAAAATTAATGAATTTGTTGTTTCTGGAAGAGATTGGTGGAATGCTAGAGTTCGAAAGAAATTGTGAAGTGTAAAATCCAACTACTTTCCCAGTAATTGTGAAAGTGTAAATCCCCCCTTCTCTGTACACCAGGAAGCATTGTTCAGCCATTCATAAGCCTGTGCATCAAACTGAAGATCTATGATCAGACTTGACAGTGATGTCATACAATGAGGTTACTCAACTGACAAGGGACAATGAGGAAGAAGAAGAGCTAGAAGAGGATCCTAAAGAAGATTGAAGCAAAGATGAATAGAGCATATAAATAGGCTAATTAGAATACAAATTTCATCTTATGTATCGATTGGCTTTTTCAAGTCTTTAAGAATGGCATGTTTTGTTAGATAAAATGAAACATCTAAAGCAGAATGAAACCAGAAAATTTCTGCTTAGCTGAAAATCTTGTTCTTGATTAATTGTTATATGGGATTGAGATTTCTTATTCAACCTGCGAACCGAAGTCTAAAGCAATCACTTTACCAGATTCATCCAAATTCACATACAGCTCTCCAATTCCCTTAATCATATAATTTATGATCCCGTATAATAAATGTGCCCTCAAATATAAGAATTCTGGTGCTTTGAGCTCAAAATTCAATCAATTTCTCTGCTGAATAACTGCATAGATGTGATAACAAACAAAATTGTCTCTCTCCAATAGTCTTTTACTACTCATTGTTTATCAGCACAGCTTACTGATTCTGCTGGAATTAAGTATAATTGTAAACTAATACCAATCAGCAACATCATTTTATACAACACCATACACACCACCAACATTACACCAGAAAACACCAGTTTATTAAAAACACCAGCACCATTACACTAGAAACATGAGTTTACATTACACTGACAGACAACAACATTACACTAGAAACCTCAGCAACTACAAATTAAAACACCAATGACACGTTGCAATTCATACACAAGTCGTCATCTTCACCATCTACACCATACACCACCACATTTTAAACAACCAGACATCTAAGGTAATTAATTGTTTAAATTTAGCTATGTCTGCGAGTTGGATCTGTCTTTCCGGGGCAATTTCAGCTGTCTCAGCTCACTGTAACTCACTAACTCATGTCCGGCCTTTTCTCAAGCTCAGTCGAAGGCTCAGGCTCATGCCTCAGCAGGGCAAATTTGTGTTCGCCATCTCCCTCTGTTTCTGGAGCTGGCAGTGCCAGTGCGAAAAGGTTTATGCAGAAACCTGTGCGGCCGACTGGCTTCTCTCCTACCAACACGGTTTCTCCTATGAGGACAATGGATGCTTTAGCTGCTGTTCGTAGGAAGAAGCAGAAGCTTCACGAGAAGCAGTTTCAGGAAAGAGTGGCTGCAATTTTGCCCGAACCTGCTCTTTTCACACATCTCCTTGAGTTTGAGTCCTGTGTGGATCCTGCTCTCACAAGGAAGAAAATTGATATCCAAGACTCTGAAGACTTCGTCAATCATACAGAAAAGTCTACGGATATATGTATTTAACACTTGCTAATCATATTCGTTGAACCAGACACGGGTTTCTTCGCAACCGTGAGGGTTTACGCTCTCACTCAGTGATGGGTTCTTGGGAGATATCTTCGTTCAGTGACATGGGTTATCAGATTTCGGGGTTTGGGGTTCCTTCGCCGTCGTCGGTTAACCGGATTCGGGGCTGGGGTTTATGGGTAGATCTCAATGTTTGGGAGATTTCATCTTCAGGTTCTCGTCAATTTGGGGGAGTGAAATGGCAGGTTTGATTTGATTTTGGGGAGTTTTTAATTTGGGCCGGGTCATTATATTGGGCCGGGTGACACATCAGCGTGTAAACCACAGTGTATTCCAACGGGTACATGTAGCGCGATTGTTATTAATTTCATTCTTAGCACAAGATCTAGGCATTTTTAAGTTTTTATCTTTCTCTTTCCAATTTCACACTTTCATTCGATAACCACTGAGTCAATGACTCCAAATCATTTGATAAATTGAAAATCTACTTTGAAGTCGCCGACTGCCGAGGCCAACTTCTCCTCTCCAACTACCCATCGAAGCCGCGACCTCCAACCACGACCACCGATCGTTGACCATTATAAATCTATTAAAAATTTTAATTATGGTACAGAACCGAACAAAATCGAACCCGAATAATTTCATAATTATATTTGGACCCGATGGTTCCATATTAAGTACTCGAAAATTTTGGTTTGATTCGATTTTTAAGAGAACTGAATCGAACCGAATCAAATCGAATCGAACCATATCCAACCCTACTAAAAAGTGAAGGGTGAGCACACTCTGAATTCAACTAAAAGCGCATCAAAGGAACATGGGGAACAAAATAAAGCATACATGTCATATAATCTTCTAATGAACATAGCTTTCCTTGGACTAGATTCCAAGAGGAAAAAGATCCCCTTCCACTCATCACAAAATCCCACTTTTTAAGACCTTTTATTCTGGACCATCAAATACAAAACTCAACCAAATCAAGCACTTTGAGCATCGTAGATTTTAATCATGAATTCATTCCAAATTATCTAGAGAATAGAATCAATGAAGAAATCACTGGGCAAACAAGATGCCCTTTTCATTCAATAGGGCTTTATATAGTCTACACATTTCATCAATGCAAGAACAACACACTACCGAACATTGTAACCAGTACATAATTTGGGTATCACCGTTGCCCTATGTTTTTTACACAAGCAAGGGAGTTGGAGTCTATACGCTTGTTCAAGATTTGAGGCTACCGAACATTGTTACCAGTACATTACTTGGGTATCACCGTTGCCTATGTTTTTTACGCAATCAAGGGAGTTGGAGTTGTTCAAGATTTCAGGCTTTTTCAACCAGTACTGCTGAAACCTTTGCCTTGCATATTCCATATAATCAAAGTTGATATGATTCACATATGCCTGCAGAGTCCAAAAATAGGCAAACGTATTAAATCAGCACTTATTTACACGTAAAAAGAACATAAGGAAAAATAAAATGAAAAACGCTTACCGAGATTAACCCCCACAATCCCCAGAAGATATGGCTTGTCAGAGTGAATTTCTCTATATCGTCAGCGAACTGCTTTACTTCAGTGTCACTGGGTTGATGGCCTGCATACATTAATGGAAATGTTAACTCATATAGAATGTATGAAACACAATTATATAACCCTTGTAAAAAGGGGATCAGAGTTTAATTCAAGAACATCATGTCAACTAAGATCATTGAAGTTTTTTCTCATGATTCAAGTTTAAGGGGTCATTTTCAGTCAGTCAACCATAAACATTAGTTGAATTGCCAAGAATTGGATAAGGATGAAGTAACTTTGGATTAACATGAATGTCTTAATATCTGGTCCCGGTAGCAGCACTTTTTGTCCCTACAGACCAAACAAGAAATCAAAGGCAATAAAAGAGACATAACAGGTTGGACAATTGGCCTTTCTTCCATTTATAGGTCACTAGAAGGCAAAAGGAAAGTATGGTACTTTAATCATATTTTATTCGAAAACTTAAAATATATATATGAAAAGGGATAAGAGACAGAGAACAAAAGAGAGCCAAAAAAGAATCTTTCATGTGTAATCCTGCATAATCTCGAATGTTATCAGTTCCAGTACGTAGACGAAATAATACAATGCAAACAAAAGTCCAGGCATCCCAGGTAATTCAGTCTTATGGTTCTTCAATATCTGCATATGGACTTTTTTTCCTAGGTGCTCATTTTGTATGGACTTTTAGTTTGATGTTTCTATTCAGCGGACGTCGTTATTGGCAAGAACTTATTAAATCCATCGTTTGGGCTCATAATAAATTAAAAGTTGCTTCTGCTACTCAGCCGAGAGCCTTGAGGCTTGAGCATTGTACAAGGAAGGCACAATTCCAAACAATTAAGCAAATAGAGAACAAACCTGAAGATCCAAGGTATTTATGTATGAATCTTAGACGCTCCTCTTGATCTGTTGCCAAAGCCAGATAGAAATGTTAAACAATCCGCTATCGAGTTATACCACTTAATCCTGTTCTAGTTTGACATATGAAGAAAGAACGATACAATAAACCAATAGTAGAACTTGCATAAAAATTCCAATCAAGGTAGTGGAAATTACTCACCTGGATATTTGCTATAATCCAAGATATGAGGCGTCTCAGTGTGATAATCCGCTGCCATCTCACAGAAGTGATTCGCAAGATCATAAGCAATAGGATTGTAACTGGCATACTCATAATCCTGTAAAAGAAATAAAAATCATAAAATGTCAGAACATAGTTTCCTCATCTGAATAATTATAATTATTTCTTCATTTCTACCAAATACTCTTTTAAGAATTGAAGCAGAACTTACAATTAGAGTGATAGATTTTGCCTTATCATCAATCATTATGTTACCATATTGCAGATCATTGTGGCAAAAACCAATTTGTTGCTCGTGACCTGATAATGCCTTTTCCAATAAGTTGATCTCCTTTTCCAATTTATCCAAGTGAAATTCCTTCACATGTTCCGGGGAGCATAAACTCTTGGCCTCGCTAAGCCAATTTCTGCAGAGGATATAAAGTCAGCTATATAATCTTCTAATGCGAACAATTACTGTTTTGCTTGCAGATTGGTACCTCATTCTGTCCCACAAGACTGCATTCTTTGTTCCAGGCATATCAAGATGATGGAATTCCTTCATTTTTGCAGCTATCAGAGCGGAAATTTCAGGGTCGCGAAGGTCAGCAGCTGATAGAGTCTGCAAGGCCAGAAGTAGGTGGAAAAAGAGACTAAATGATTAATTTTCTGCGAATTTCCAAAACCATAATAAACACGCCATCTTCAACCGCCTTTTGACAAAAAAGGTCGAAGTAAAACCTCAGATTGAATGATTCCTGAGTCGGCATAACTTACATAAGGTTTTAAAGCGTCGGAGTTTTTGGATCCATGTTGTTATGCTTATCGAACTGTATACTTTAATTGTCTTTTGTAAACACCTCCATAATCTTTTACAAAATTATGAGGACAAAATTCTCAAAGCTTTAATACGTATTTCGCTTTATTCTGTGCCTCTTAATCACTTACACATGCTTCAGAATCTTTTTGTCGAAGTGGAAACAAACCCCACATGGTACCAAGGACTAAATTCCTAATCTTTAAAGGGCACTTTTTCTTGGAGAAACGTTTCTATCAATATGAAAAGATAAGACATCATCTGCTAGCAAAAATATCTTCTTCCAAACAAGAAAAACCAGAGAACTTAACAATGAAATTGAAATTAAATTTCACATACCCTGGCATGAATGAACTCCTCGACTCGCCCCTCCTTGAATTGACCAAGAAGCTTAGGTCCATGACCATGAGTCGACATGCATTTAAAAGTTCTAATTTCCTCATCCCGGTTGAAGAAAAGCTCAACCCCTTCGCCATAAATCCTAACCAAAACCGTTCTTGGAAAATTTTCCAGTTTTGTTGGCCAGCTTATTTGATAAATTTCATTAGTCATGGCACCACTCAAATGAATCACCTTCAAATTACTTGAATCAAGCACATCTCCCCATTCTGAAGCCAAAGTTAATAGCAGGTTCATCAATTCATCAGGCAAACTACCTTCTGCAAATCCATTCGTCTTCACCGCCATAAAAAATCAAAACAATTTTCACCTTACCAAAATAATAAAATTCTAATTAGCATCTATTTCATATATCCATATCTATTGTAATGTTTTCAAGAAAATTCAAGAAAACTGATCATAACAGGTACCGTATTCAATTCAAGAACCCAAATAATCCAAAAACAAAAATGAATTCAAGAACTTACTTTGAGATAGAGATTGAAAGTTGTTGAAGATTTTTTTATGGAAAATTTGAAATGAAATTAAGAAGGGCTAAAGCACAAAAGGTTGAAGAAAACTCCCCTCTATATATTTGTAATAATCATATACACCAAGAATCTGCTTTTGCTATATGTGTGGGGGTGGGGGGGTGTGTGGGTGGGGTGTACATAAATATAACAGATTGAGCCTATCATGGTTTACGCTTATCACACGCTTCGAAACGCGTACCCGTTGATTGGCCAATAGAAAGTGGACACGTTGGCAGTGTTGTAACGCCGGAAGAAACTGGGCACCTCAAGTTGTAAAAGTAAACCGTCATAACTAACGTCAGTACGGAACTGAATCTTCTCTCAGGCAATCAAGCCGTTCGATGCATGACACGTGTTACTTTGTTGGTTCTATGCCGAACCTTGTGAGAATCAAAAATAATATTAAAAAAATAAAAAAATAAGTAAATGAAATCCCTATACTGTCCCTGTCTAACCTTCCAACAATCTCGATCGTGGCGGGGAAGGGAGGGAAGCCTTTTCGGCTGATTGACATTCTCAATGGGGTTACTAGAGAAAATATCTCAATATTTATTAAATGCATAATTATCACACGAGATCAAATTCAAGATAAATGGGTCAGTACTCACGAATTGTGAAGTTAAAATTTTTAACTTGACACGACCGACCTACTGTGACAAACCAACTTGTGAATCAGCCTAGACAAGATCAGATTGATTTCAATTTAATTTCCATTTGGTCCTCATTTTCTAACTTATTTTTTCTGAACTTTATTTTTAACCACACGTTTCTTGAAACCCACAACTTTCATCAACTTTTCAATCACGCATTTCATCAACTTAAACTAAAATCTAATAAAAATTGATTTTTAGCTCAATCGAATAGGGGCTTAAATTTTTACGAGCTAGATCATTTTATAACAAGACCACCTACCCGAACCATTTAACCTTCCGAATTGGAACCATGCCCACCAATTATATGTGCTTCAAGGTCAACAATGAAGATAAGAATTGAGAGAAAAGTCATGCTAGAAATAAACGTTGTCAATTTTAACAAACAAACCGAACATTTGTTGTACAATAATACATTCGATCGTATCATATTATTTAATAAAAGTTGCTTGTATTGACCCCTCTCCCTAATTGGTGAATTCTTGCTTTCAAAGATGCTAATACTGCAACAAGAAAGGAGATTCCAAAAATGATTAAAGCGCCACATGATTATCGATAAGATTTATATGTGGACGGTGCAGATTTTATTAGCAATTTTCATATATAATACTGGGGCCCACATAACTATGACATTTGTATAATATATTGTATGTAATAGTCAACATGAAGAAAATGTGTCTCAAAATATCAAGAAATTGGGGACAGACGAATTGTTTTAATGGCACGCCCACCTCATAGAAATTGACCAATTAATTAAGGAAACTGTTTGTTTGCCAATTTTTCAAGGTGGGATTGAAGAAAAAATGAAGAGAAATATTTTGTATTCAGTGTTTATAAAATGTAAGTATTTTTCAAAGATAATTGATGAAATCAACTTAAATATCTCGTTAAATGTACAAGCGGTAAGTCAATTGAGACGTAATTCAAAGTTCTAAAATCTTCGTTAGGAGTCAAATTTTCTTAAGACGAGAATAAAGACAAAAATGTTAAGTGTCGAAGTTGATGTTTATGATTTGTAAGTATGGTCAAGCTACTGTGTTGTTATCAAGCATCAATGGCAACATCAATTTATATTCCATTTATAGGATATACTTTTGAAAAATGAAGTTAGGGTGGCTGTTTGATGTGTTTAATAGATATAGAAGAGAGACTTGAAGATTGAATAGGACCATCACGACAATGAAAATCGATGACCCTACCAAACTCATTCTCATCAAGAGACGCGCTAACAGAATTTTAATATTTTTTTCTTCGTTAATGAATATTATATCCACCCTTGAATTTATCAATCTCTTTTACTGCAAGAGTTCAAGAAAGGATAAAATCGTTGGTTAAAGTGACCTGGATCCAAATAAGGATATTAAATGGGTCGAATTGATCGACTTGGCCCATGTTCAGTTTGAAACGAGTCAAGCACGGACTGGCTCACACATTTTTATATTTTTTTTAAATTAAAAATTCAATAGATTTTATATTTTTGCTTCCTGACTCTAGTAAGAGCCGATGCGAGCTAACGAAGTAGTGAGTGGCTCATACGAGAAAAAACTAACTCAACTAGCTTCTAGGATGAGCACTCGGCTCGTGTTTGGGGCGAGCAACATCCCTAGATCCAAATCAATGAGGTATCATTCATATATAATTAAGGCCTGTTTATATTTCGGACTGGGCTTTTCTGTTTTGAACATAGATTGAACATTATCTCGTGGGCTTAATATGGACTATCAGCTGCATATAGTGTGGATGAGGCCCAATTCACCTCTAGCGTCCGGTTCCAGCACTGATGTCATCCATTTTTTCGGCCTAGTGACTTCACCACCTAGTCTTCTACTAGAAAATATCGACGTATGCGAGCGTCATATCTAGACGTGCGAAGACTCTGATACTATTGTTACAAAAAAATTAGCAAAACTCGCATTTAAGCGGTGATGTACACAAAAGACATGGCCAGATCCCAAGCCTTCACATATAGCCTGACATATTGTCCCCGAGCAGTCATACCCCCCAATTCCTCATAAAAGTGGTCGAGTCTGTCCCTACTGATCGGGCCTTTTGGTTGAGTCTTGGTAGGGTCGGGGTCTAATATTGATGATTCCCATAACTCAAATTCTCTACATTCATCCTTATGCAAATATCCAACATCTTACGATCCAAGTCGAACTCTAAAAGATAATTTTAGTATAACTCAAAAACTTTATATAATAAGGATAGGGATCCCAGATATTTTAATCCTTAAAGGATTCAGCCACCAATATCTATACATACAAAATCAAGATTCATAATTCAGATACGCTTACATAGTTTTCAATTCACAGCCTTACGCATTAATTCTCTCTCTAACTTAAATATCGGAGGAGTGACGATGACACACCTCTATGCATTTGTTTCTGCTACTGGAGATTCAATTCCGCCTATTTGCAATCTTCAAGGGGATACTATTTGTGTTCATTCCTTATCCTCAAGTTTGAGATTATTTAGGTGTAGATTTTGATAGCATCAAGCGGGAAAATGGATATTTTAAATCGAGAAGATCAACAGGTCAAAGGTTTTTCAAAAAGGAATCAGGTCAAGTTTTGAGGCCAGATGAAGGAATGGGATTGAAAATTTGGAGAGAAATTAGTTTTCGAATAGTGATTTTTTGGAGAATTTCTGGTTACAAAATAAAGAAAAATTTCGATTTACGTGTAATATTATTTTATTAGAGAATGTGTAATTGAAAATTAGTTTCGAAAAAATGGGGGTCAAACATAGGCTCAGATTTTCTTTTGATGGGCCTAGTAATATTTTGGCATTGCAGGTAGGCCAAGGAACATACAACAATGTATTTAAAGGTTGGGATAAGGAGACCGATAATATTGTTGCTTTAAAGAAAATCCCTTTTGACACCAGAGAGCGTGAAATTCATGGCACGAGAAATTATGATCTTACTAAAATTGGTTCATCGAATAATGTAAAGTTTGAAGGATTGGATACTTCAAGAATGCAGTATAGTCTTTATTTGGTTTTTTATTATATGCAGACGATTTGACCGGATGAAAGGCTCACAGAACCACAGGTCGAAAGTTATATTTTTCTGAGTTGTTTCAGTTTCATCGTTAATTGAAATGTAACACAATTTTGGTTTCTAATTAAAACCATTGATAAATGTTATATACAACCGCTTTCAGGCTTGCAATATTGCCATGAGAGGGGAATTTTGCACCGAGAAATTAAGGGATCCAATTTACTAGTTGATATTCAAGTGCATTGTCTAACAGGAAAGAAAGAATACATGTCAAGCTGGGAACTCAAATTTAATTATTTGAAAAATACGTTCTTTACAATCACTTAATCCATCAGACAATGAAAAATTTGCCAAACATATGGCTTACACTTTGTATCTTATGTCATCAAATTTGCTCTTAATCCACTTGAAACTCTCTCTTACAGATGCTTTAACTTTACCTTCGGTAGTAAACATGTTATATGCAGCAATCCTCTTCTTCCTCTTCATTTCTGGATCAGTTGATGCTGCGAAAGCTTCATCTTTCGTGGTCGGGCCATTAAAAATGTACGAATTTGCTCGGTCTTGAAACCCGAACCCGAATTCAGTTGAGCAAGAGGAAGAGTACTGGGGATATGATCTGCTTTTCTCCATGCTCATCTTTCAACTTTGATCATATGAAACACTTATTTCTTTCCCATCATTTATATAAATCTCAAAAGCGTAAAGTAATGCATCTCATGCAAAATAAAGTTGATTTTGGCGAACTTTTTGGTTCACGACTTTTTAGATTAATTATAAAGGAAAGATCAATGAGTGGCCTCAATAGGTAATAAGTGTCAAGATTAGCGGACAATATGTTTCATGTAAAATATGTATTGATATGAAATTGGTTGTTTCATTTTCACTGTCTTTAAAATAAAATCTTGGTACATTGCTACAATTTCAAAGTATCAAAACTTCAGAGAACATAACTACATTTTTTAAAGTGTCATATCTAAAATTTTGACACTTCAAAATTGTAGAGAGATGTCAGTATGTTATTACGAAACAACAAAACATGACAAAAGAGTAGGATCTTGGGTAATTAGAATTCAGAATTACGACGCCCTAATCTGATTTATCCCAAATATCAGTATAAAATTGCATCCAATGAATGAGGACTTGATGATGGTGAATAGCTAGGAGAAATTTAGGTGGTACAAAGTTATGTGGGGGGCATGTGATTGGTGTTGGAAAGATGATAGCTTTTGGTGGTCACGCTGGGAATCATGAGAGGTGATGGGGGTGGGGAATAAGTGTCTAGGATGCTATTGTAATGAGATGATATGAATTCACATGGTGGTGGGGTCCATAGAGATTAAGGTTTGGTTATAATTAGGAATTTATTGCTTTACAAGTTATGAACCAATATATTGGTTAAAGCAAAAGTATGTAGCAAGTTAGGATGATTCTTTAGAATTTTAGCTAGAGCTGTCAAACGGGTTCACACGGCCCTCCCATCTGGATATTGTTTGGTGTTTATCTTGTTTTCACAAAAATGAAAGGATGTAATTCTCTTGGACGGACCCACGTGGGCCACAGACCAAGAGACCCATGTCTAGTATGGTGAGTCTCGAGTAATCTGACCTTATTTACACCTCTACGTGTACCACTTCTAGAGGTTTAAATGTCAATTGGACTGTCTAGAGAGGTGGCCCATGCAGAGCTTGATTCTCTCGGCCTGCAGCCTGCACTAGCTGCTCACATGGTCCAAAAAAAGAAAGATAGAATAAAAGTGTAGGGCTGTGATGCCAAAATCCAATCCAGCGTGGACTATGATGATAAGTGACGCTGTTACGGTCCAATCCAGTCAGCTTGCTATTGCCTAATAATTTCATTAGTGAGCCCAAAAGTCTTCTACCGTTGCCATAATTTATTTCACACATCGGATTTTCTTTGAGAGACTAGGTTTTCTCTTTGTCTTCTGTTTTGTCTTTTCTCTTCGTCTCCAACCCCTAGGTAGACAATTTTTGGGTATTTTGAGTGAATCGTTGGAGTCTTTGTGATTCTATATGAGGAGTAGTTTGGATTCTGTGTTGAGGTTTTCTGGTCCCAATTTCATCGAGTATGTTTTGAGGTTCTAGGTTTGTGGCATCACTATGATACAGAAATGTACAATATAGTATGAGCATGTTTTGTGAAATCTTGATGCCTTTGGCGATTTGGTTCGTGTTGTAAAGTTTCTATAAGGATTTGTAATTTTTGGGTCTTCACGTGTGAATTTTTGTACAATAAAATGGAAATAGGGAAAAAAAGATTAAAGATTGTTGTGTAACAGCCTATGAATGTTGCATTGAGTTGTATCTACTACTAGGGATTCTATTGTAATAATTAAAACACGAACTTCGCATTGCTATGTTACTTTTTTTATGTATGTGTCCTTCACCTATAATTAAAACACAAGGTTATCAAATATGCCTCGAAGATACAATGAAACTTCTTTGAATGTTGGCGTCAATGCACTTGACAAAAATAATCCAAACACCAAGAAATTGATTAACTTAAATGAGAAGCTATATATTCCTAAAATATAACATAATATAGAGTTTGATTTTGGCATCGCGGGTACGCTAACCGGCATCGCACCTGCACTCTACAATCTTGGCCAAAATTCAAAGCTTCTTGATTTGCGTTTTCATCTTTGATTAAATCGTCTCCTTTAGTTCATCCTTGGAAATAATAGTCCGTCTACTGTTTTTGCTCGATAATTTTATTTAGCCACTCAATTAACCATACTTCTTTTCCGTCCTCTCCTAGGAACGGAAAACTAGGCCGCCTCCCTATGAAAATTTCAACCGTTAGAACGTCAAAGCTATAGATGTCTCCCATCACTGTTGCCCATGCACCGTGGAAGTACTCCAGTGGCATGTACCTCGTTGTCCTGCCTACTTGAGTCGAGATGTGAGAATGACACTGCTAGATACGTCTAGCCAATCCGAAATCGGCAATATGCACCTCGAAATTCGCGTCCAATAAAACATTGATGGCCTTAACGTCTCTATGAATTATCGGTGTATCCAAATTGTGCGTAAAGCAAGCCCCTCAATCAACTCACTAATGATTTTGATTCTCATATCCAAAGATAACGGCAACCTTAATTCTACTTCATCACATTCTTCCTCCGACGATGATGACGTGTCGTGAAGTCATTAGTCTGTTGAGAATTTACTTAATCATACAAAGCGAAAAATAAAATAATTTTCAATTCTCACAAAAGATTTACATTGTGTTTAGACAAAAATTGTGATAAGAATTATACTTTTAATGAATTCTGTAAACTCTTTTGCTGATTCTCGAATTCAAATTATCACGATCTGCAATTCAAGCTGTCCAATTGTCCAGCCACCAATGGTGATCCACACAGAGAACAAAAATGACAAGAATGAAGACATTTGATGTGGTTTGAGTTCTTCTAGTTCATAGAAGTAGCTCCAACCCATCTGAAAGTGAGAGAGTTTAGGTTATTTGGTGCCTCTGTGATGAAGTAGACGGGGTATTTGTCTGAGCCTTTGATTGATTGAAATCTTGATGCCTTTATTTCAAGTTTTGGGTTGAAATTCCTTGTTATATTTTCAAAACGTTTTATGTACTTGAAGTTCTTTGATTAATAGTATCCATCAATTGAAAATCGTGTGCCACCATAACTAATGTGGTGCACGATTTCAAGGCCAAAAAATACCCACTAATTCTTTATTTTTTACTTGATTGCTTCCTTCCTTTTGACAAAAAATATTTAATTAACTTAATTAGTTGTCATTTTCATAATTAATTGCATCATTTACAATTAACTCGTAATTTCCGTAGTTAATTAATTATAATAATCAACTCTCGACCGTTCAAATCTTTTTAAGTAGTCAACCTTTTCTATTATCGACTTCACACTGTAAACTTTAATCATTTCTATAATTAATACACGAGTCCCCTTTTTCTCATTGCAATTTATTTGGACTGTATCACAAATAAGAGACTACATTGTGAATTAATGTCCGTTAATTAGTTCATCTTCATCATTGTATTTTTACAATATATTTAAAATGCATTTCTGTCATGAATATAATTAAATAATTAAATAAATTGTCATAACTCGATAGGCGAAGTAATCATGATAAAAATCGTGAACTCCAGAGTCTTTGTAGCTTAAAATTAGGGGTGTCCAAAAGTCTCGAACAGAACCGGACCGAACCGGACCCGGACCGAACCGGACCTGAACTGAACCGAATCGAGTGGTTCTTCATAAATTAAATACCCGAACGGGTACCGGAATCGAGAATCGATGAGTTTGGGTCGGATCTCGGGTCTAGACCAAGAACCGAAGAATCGAATAAGAACCGAAACTAATAATTTTTTTATTTTTTATATTGAATTAATTAAATTATTTTATTTTTTTCTATACAAATTAGCAAATTAATTAAATAAATTAGATTATTTCATAATTTTAATTTTAAAACCCAAATCATTTTTAAAATCCATTAGCCCATTTTAAGTTGAAGCAAATGAATATACTTTATGTAGTTTTGCTGTAATATTAATATCTACTTTTTGGTATTTGTATGCATTGAATTAATCTTATTGGACGACTAGTTGTGTATATGTTTTTAAATTTGGCTACCTTAATTTGAAAAAGTTACGAATTAAATGTTATTAGTTGTATTTATGTAGTGTTGCTGAAAATATTAAAAAATTTAATTATGGTACGGAACGGAACGGAACCGAACCCGAACGGTTTCATAATTATATTTGGACCCAACGGGTCCATTTATTAAATACCCGAAAGTTTTGGGTCGGTTCGAGTCTCTTCAAAATCGAACCGAACCGACCCACGAACAGCCCTATTTAAAATCATTAAGCTTTTATCAAATTTTCAATTGCCGACCAGATTAAAATTTTCGCATAACATGGTCTTCGTGAAAATGATATTATATTACTTATCGTGGTATCGAGCACTTACTATTTTATTCGAACAAAAGACTACAAGATCGGGAAGGCAAATCTTCTATCAAGTCACACACAATAAATCTTTGTTCGGTTTGAGTCATTTTAAGTTGAATATACTGAAACCAAATATTCAATCATTCATCGAACTTTAATTCAGGCAATTTTCACTGTAAGCTAGTGAAAAACGAGTAAACCATAGCCAAACTTCATCACATGTTTAACCATTTCTAGAAACTACCGGCCATTAATTTAAACTCGTGTATGACAATTAAATTATTTGTCATGTGTACACATTTCTTTATTAGTTAATAATTAGGTATGGATAGGGACCTTTAGTTCTCATCTCTTCTTATTGTAAATTTTTTAATTATTAGACGAGGAATCAAATACTAAACCCGACATGTACGTTTGGATTTTTCTAGAAAAATGCAAGCTTTGCACTTGGACACAAGTGCTGTCATGAAATAGAGTTTCTAAGTATAAATTTTCTGATATTATATAGTTTTTATGAGGTCCTTCTTTGATTTTGATATTTTAATAATCATTTTTTTACACTCAATTTTAACTATATATTCTTAAAAAACAATACTTTTCATGTTTTTCCATAATTTTTCTCTACTTTTTAACTACACATTCACAAAAAATACTTTTTAAAGAATCGCTTCTCAAAAATCTTTACCAAATAAGTGCGAAATTTAAGAAGAATAGTTTACCTCGTTTGATATTAAGCCCTTGTTTGATCCTAATTTTTTTAAGATATTTTTTTTTCTCTATTCTTTTTAATTACACATTTTTCAATAAAATAATATTACACGCAAACTCAAAACTTTTTCTTATTTTTTGACCACACATTCTCAATCAATCTATACATTCTTAACCTTTCAATGAAGCTCAAACATGCTATAAATTGAAACCTCCTAAGCAAGAGAATTGTAAAGATAGACCATATAATTGATATAAAATTTAGTGGTGGATACATTTCATTCAAAATCAAAACGTTGATGGACGGGTTGAAGTAGACCCAAATCAAAGGTTTCAATTCGATTTTATGGTTTGGAAATTTTTTAATGAGCAATTATGGCTATGTCCCTCAACCATTTACGAATGTGATTATGGTCGTCAACCTTCGAATATGAGGATCTGAATCCCCAACTTTTAGGTTCTCACATGACCAAAACTGTTAACGTGTATGACAAAATCGCATGCAACTTTCACATGACTTCAAATGAGATGGCTAAATTATCAAACTGTTTAACGTTTCTCTCTAATTCAAATGAAAGAACAGTTCAATTTTAATATTCAAATGAAAGGTGGGGGCTGATTTCTTATTTTTGTTTTATTTTTAGTTTTATTGTTAATATTTGAGAAAATGTAGTTATAACATTTTACCCTTTTCAATTGGTCAAATTTTTATTTCCTTGGTCAACCTATCAGTTAAATTGATGGTTTTCATCCATTCGGACTTCAAGTGCTAATTTTTCTAAGGCTTGGGGTCGTTGAAGGCACAAACTAAACGTTAAGGTAAAGTTTGCAAAAATCTCAAAGGTTTGAGACCGCTACTACAATTTTTCCTTAAATAAACTCCACTGCATGTATTTGAAAAATCATAAAGAAAAATAAGAACCTTTTCTTGGTCACAAAGTGTAGGCAAATAACCCAAAATTGGATTTGAAATCTACAACCCAAAATTGACTGTCTAACTTGCTGTCCATCAATATTTCATTGACACATATTTTTAAAGACAAGTAATAGTCAAAAAAAAAAAAGTTGAATACATTAATTTAAAGTAATGTATCAATAAATCATTCAGTGAACAACAAATTTGACAGTCAATTTTGAACAATAAATCTCAACAACCTCAAAAGCAAAGTCTAGACGGTCTCTTTGCCACGTGTAGGTCCCATGCATGTCCTTAGTGGGTGGCACGTGTTCTTACACGTGGGTGCTGCACTTATCAAACAGTAGAAAGTTTTTGTTTGGTGTCTCTTTCTGTGCACCGTGCACGCTGACATTCAACACAATTCAGCCCAGAAAGAAAAAAAGGCAAATCTTCTTTCAGACGTATACCTCAACCTTAAGGAACTTTAATAAATATTTTTAATTGGGGATATGTTAATTTTACAAGTTTTTGGTAAGTTCTTGGTATTATTTAGGTCAACTGAGTTTTTAGAACTAATCCATTTCCGATTTGCTAGTTCAACTACAACAATTGAGAACAATAGTAAAATTATATTCATTATACGAACTTCTAATCAAAGCTCCATGCTAAGGATCCGTTTGACAAGTGTTTTTACTTCGCTTTATGTCGAAGAATTTCTTGATGAAATTATCATAGTTAATCTTTCTTTAAAAACTATTCTAACCACACGAGAACTTCAAAAGAAATTCCAAACAGATTAATTTTTTAATCTCAAAAGTAACGGTTAACTTTTTAAAAGTCATACGAAATAGACCCCAAAAATAGATTGCATCCCTTGAAAAAAATGGGGACCGGCCACTAACTTTCAAAAGAATACGACAAATGACTTCATAGTATTATCAGCAATCGTGATAAAACCTAGTTAAATTGGAAATGATCATTTCCTTAGTGGATTGTCAACGAACGAATGGATAATGAAAAAGATTATTAACAATTTAATCCTTCTTCCCATATCGTTTTCGATTGTTACATTTACAATGTCTCCAAGTAATTTATTGGACCAAACTTAGCCACAAAGCATATGTTTCTTCCACGCTTTTTATGAAGTAGTAATGATAATGATTATTTGTTTCTTCTTCCACGCTTTTATATAAGAACAATGACATGACGAAGATCTCAAGATAAATATTCAAGAAAATCTTTGAAATTTTCTTGATTGACAACATGTCAAATTGTAAGCTTTTGCCGGTCATCTATCAATAAATACTTTTATATCCTCGTCCCAATCCACTAAATGTTGAAATGGATATTTTAAATCAAGAAACTTCAATTACTTTTGCGATATTTAAAAGTGTACACTGAGAATTAAAAATTACAAATTTTCACATGCCTTGAATTAGGACATTTCAAAAACTTATCATGAGCAAGTACGGACTTTTGTTGATTTCACACATGATCGATCGAACATGTTAAATCTCGTTAAAAAAAACTTAGAAAAATGATATCTTCCACTAACATATTCCCTGTACGATTGATGGCTTCATTTTTCATAAAACTTGATACGCTTACAATTTTCATGTGTGTACGTAAATCAAACTTTTTGTCTGCCTTTATTTAAAGTTTAACAGTTCAAAAAGATAGAAATATTATCAAGACGGTGTCCGTGTCCAAGGTGCAACTGGAAAAGCAAAAGGAGAGACGACAAGGTAATAGTTGCAACACGTTTTTCTTTTGATAATCGAAGATAACGTAAACGTCAAAATCTTAGTACCAAACTTGAACCTAAAATCCTAAATTCTGCTGTTTTGTTCTTTTCGATAATGTTCAAACAAACGATAACAAGCTACCTAAAAGCAAGTAAAAAAGAATAACTAAAAATTGTAATTTTATTAAAAAAAGAAGTGTGTATATGTTTATCCAGAAAAAACAAATGAATATTCAAGAAGAAGAAGAGGGAGGATAGTAACTGGAACTGGTATTCCATGGTGGTATTGTAAAACTGGAACTGCTTCCTTGTGTTTGAGTTTGATTTCCTTGCTGCCCGAAATGAATTGTTTGTTCACTGGAAACCATCGGTGGATTTGAAGAAGACGAAGATTGAGAAGAAGAAGAAGAGGGTATTGATTGTGAATATAAACCAGCTAATGATGAAGCATAAAACATTTGTTGTAACAACGTTGCAGAATGTTGGCCACGGAAATTATCACTGTTTTGAAGTAATTGTGAATAATCCCAATAGTCTCTCATGGTGTTAGAGATATGGGACGACGGAGTTTGGAAGAATGGGGTGGACGGCGGAGGAGTTGGTGGTGGACGAGTTGCAATGGCCAACGGTGCGGGTTGGGAAATCTGGGGCTGGGGTGGGTTGAGGATTCTGACATTTTCAGGGAAATTTAGTTTGGCTCTGTTGCCTCTGAAACGGAGGGCTGCTTCATCGTATGCTCTGGCGGCGGCCTCCGCCGTTTCAAATGTGCCCAGCCACACTCTGGCGGCTTTATGTGGATCCCTTATTTCTGCTGCCCATTTGCCCCATGGCCTCTGTCTAACTCCTCTGTATCTTCTTCTCTCTCCTGTTTCTTGATTTGCAGTGCTCGTTACTTCTGCTTGTGGTTGCGCTACGGCGGCGGAGGTGGTGGGAGGCATTGCAAAACTTGTTCCTGTCTCCGGCTCTGGAAATAAAATCAAATAAATGGATAGTTTACAAATTAAAAATAATAGTCAAATATAGGCGCAAGCAATGGCCCATCTCATATCTTCTTTTAACAAGAACTTTAATATAATATATTTAAAAAAATGATTAATTCAAATTCTTAGCTTATTACAAATTTGAACAATCGAAGTTGAAAGTAAAAATTTGGAAGAATGAATTTTCAATTTCAATTTTAGAAAAACAGAGGAGTTTGCATAATGGCTTGGAATATGGGAAAAAATTATGATAAAAATCAAGCTTTTTTACACTAACCATCTTTGACAGAAGAAGATAACTCTCCGAACCGCCGATATACCGACGGGGCTTGCTCCGGTAACTGCGTAACACTATCTTCTTGATCACGTCTTCTCTTCTGGCCAGGCAAAGAGCCAGAGCTGGAAGAAGAATAAGCAGACGATGGCGAATTGGCTAAATGAATATTCCCAGAACCACCAGCAAACGACGGTGCAACAGCGTCACCACTTAGTTGCTCAGGTGTTAGCCACCTCTCGCCACCGTACCTCTGCCCCGACACCACATGCGTTAGAGCGGTCACCATAGCTGACATCTCTCGCGATTGACTATGGCCCGAAAACATCGACTCCCCTGCCACTGCTGATAGTAAATAATCCGGTTGATCTTGCTGTTGCATTTGGTAGTATGGATCAATATTCAAAACTGCGGCAGAGGTGGTGGTGGTGGCGGCGGCGGTGGAAGTGGAGGTGGAGGTTTCTGCTGGAAATCTGACATACTCGCCGCTATCTCGTGGATTCGCCACCTTTAAACAAGAGCATGTACCAACCGAACTAAATTCTCTTCACAAATCTTTTCTTCCAAAATCACCAAATCAATAAGAACCCTAACTTATAAGACCGGATAATCTTTTGCATGAACTAGCAGCCACCTTGAGAAGAACACGTGCAAAAAACTGAATCAAAATTCAACAAAATTGACTGATGCAGCTGTGGGGACCTGGGAAGTATCAAAGAACGGCTTTATAGAAAAGAAAAAAGAACAAATTCGAACTGGTATAGCCGTCAATGGAACAGTGCTAAACTTTAAATTTCTGCAAAATGAGTTTAAAAGCTAATTATATATGAATAAAAATTCGCTTTTTGTTCCTCTAAATTAAGATATATATAACATGTTCACACCGCTTGACTGATCGTGGCTGAATTACATGTATCTGATCTGTTTACTAGAGACCCGGGGTCGGTTTCTGGCTTGTTTCAGTGTGCGTGTGTGTGTGTGAGAGAGAGAGAGAGAGGAGAGAGATAAAGAAAGAGATAGAAATCATCTTCGAATTGAGTTCTTTGCTTTGCATCATCAAAAATAATAAAGTATGGAAGAGGAAAAAGTAAATTAAAATTAAACCACATTTTTCTAAATTTTTTTAAAAAAACTCATTCAGTCACATTTTTCCTTTTAAAATAATTTTTAATTCCACGACCTTCCAAAAAATTAATTTTCATAAAATTCATTCTACAGGAATTTTCATCGAACAAAGGGTTAATGGGTACTGAGAATCCTAAATCCCCGTTTGTCATCGAACAAAGGGTTAATTCTACATGAATTATTTGCTACAGTACCATTCTCCACCACACATTTATACAATAAAATATTCCACACATTTTTAATCACATATTTTTCATTATTCTGCTATTCTATAATACATTACGAGAAAGTAATGGCTCTCAAACAGGGTATAAATAAGGAACTATAAGTAGAATTTTGAAGTTTATTGAAAGAGGGAAAAAACAAAAGGTTTCTCTTATGGCGGTTAGGGCCCGTGGTAGGGTGAAGGTGACTGAAAAAGATGGATTTAATTACATGATTAACACGTATAGTATGTTTAATATCGAATTTATAAACAATTTAATTTCTAAATAAATAAAAATAAGTAAATTATAAGTTTTGAACGACTAACCAAACGCACAATTCATAAATTAAAAGTAAAATTATAAATCAAATAATGAGCAACCTTTGACCGAGTATCATGTTTCACGAATATTAAACTATTTATTGGTCAACGCCTAAACAATAATACCTTTGAATGGATCCTTGTCTTTGATTTTAATTTAAGTGGCACAAAATAGGTCGTTTCATATCCACTATTTTACACGAAATGGTATAGTGTTTGAATCTCGTATTGGTCAAAACACGTCTCTTTTCTGACTTTATTAACTCATAGAATTATTAAAACTAATTAAGAAGTCTTTGAATGGTATTATTAGACTAGTGCAATAGATAATTAAAAAATAAATTTTTTAAATTTATTTTTCTTATTTCGTATGAATATATTTTAAACTTGTTCGGTGGGGATTAAATTCAATTTTTTAGTAGATTTTGATAAAAATTGATGTATTGCGTGGTTGGAAAGTTATGGATCCCATAAAATATGTGATTAAAATTAATTGTTGATTTTGATTTAAATTAAAATATCTACTAGCATGCTCGCCTCAGAGACAAGCTATCACGAGCCGAGCTAATTTGGGCTTTTTCGTGCGAATCACTTATTAGAAAGGAATCAGACCATCTCTCGTTTATGGAAAAAGCCACTCATCCAGTTTAAAAACAGGAAACAAGGAGACATGGTGGTGTGTAAAATGATTGGGCATTTTTTTTTAAAACTGTCCAATCTGATACAAACACATATCTTCCCTGGATTTAAATCTGGATTTGAGCATGTTCCTGTAGCATTTCTCCTCTTTCATTTGAATTTGTTAATATAAGGAGAAATTAATCAGGACCGTCAAATCTGGTTCTTGCCTAATCATCGCTTCAACTTTTTTAATTTATCTTCCCTTTTAATTTTTAATTAAACCGATTGTTATTAGTTACAACTAGTCGTAATTAAGATGAGATTCGTGATTTTAATAAAACGGTAAGGATAATATTTGGACCAAATTAAGCTAGCTTTTAAATGTAACACGTGGAAAGGTCAAGAAAAGAACAATAGTGGGGTAGGTAAGTAGGTAGGTCCAGTACGGGCATAGACACGTAATTAACCATTTATTGCTTAAAAATAAATGTTATAAAATAACGGCACTAATTATTTTCTTTCGTGTTAATGTTGACATCCGACGATTCGCAAACGACATCGTTTATGGTTGACACTGAGATGGTATTTGATCATCTTCAAATATCAAACTTCCATTCGTTATTTTTTTTCTTTTTTAATAATCGTGAATGTTCGGACCAGATTGAGCGCACCTCAACTAATCCAACGAAGCCCTAAATTTTACGGTCGGATACTCACCTCAATGGTCCCGAGAGGATTCTAATTGGTGATCAAAAACTTCTGTTCGTTATTAATGAGAATATCTTATCGTTATTTACTACTTTTTTCGTTTTTAATCGTCATCTTTATCTTGGAAGCTTTTTTTTTTTCCATCCACGTCCCAACATGGGGCTTTGCTTCCACTTATCCAAAAGAATCATTTTTAAATCTTCCCTTTTTATAGATTAAAGAGAAATAAATGTCTATTACATGACAATTGAAATGATTTTAGAGGTTGGTTGTTTTTGTTTGTATATGAAGTTCAAATGAAAAGATGGAAAAAATAAATAAATTTTAAATCTACTTTATTCGCAACTTTTAAAAATGTCAATCTGACTACAAGAATTGAATAAACACAAATTGTATTGGTAGAAAAATCCTGGTAATTTTTAACTGGATTAATTGATAATTGAAGCAAGTAATTGTTTGTGTAATTTTATAGAAATTTTATCGAAGTAAAACCATTTGAGGAGAACTGTAAACTTCATTTTCGATAGTTGAACTCTTTCTCATACTTGTTATACAAAATTTAAAGTTCGCCTTATAATTGTGTCAAATAATCGTTTTTCAGTTGTTTCGTTATGTACAAGACAAGTCTTACCTTCATTGTTCGTCGCCTCCTCGAAGTGGTTTGTCAACCACGCTTTCCTGTAAACACAATCAATAAAGAGTTCCGTTAGCGGTCTTCGATGAACAGATTCTCCCGCCGAAGGGAATCTAGGGTGGCAGCATCAATCAATCCCTGAGTTCAGGTCGCACATAAACCGCCAGGTCGTACTCCGCATCTTCACGGAGAATTCAATTTCACTGGGTAGCCTAGTCCCTTAGAAAAAGTCAAAGTACAAGTTGGAAGCAAGTGGGCCCGAGGGTACGAGGTGAAGGGGGTCCCTATTCATGAGCAGATGCACCTAATATGAAAAATGAATATTTGATAAACATATGAAAATATTTTTGTTTTAACCTTTAGATTGCTTTATTACTTTCAAGTTAAGACACTACTTTTAAAAAGGAGTATGAAAGAGAAAAAGGTGGAAATTATCTATTGATTTTTTACTTAAAAAATATCATTTGTTATATCTTCTCTATTCGATTTAAACTCATCTCCATCCTCTGTATTATGTGATACTGTTGATAATGCAAATGACTCTCTCTGTCTTATCTCTCTCTCAAGTAAAAGGGTGGTTATATTTCAAACAAGGATCTTAGAATTTCGACTTCATTGCTCTTTTCCTATCAAATTTCATTTAAATAATAATATCTACGTATCAATTTGTGTTAGGGATTACAATCATTTTTATCATGTGGAACCCTAATAATTTAAATAGGTTGATCGAGATCTTAGAGATATGATTCTATCTAGTTATTACTTTATGAATAATTAGGACCGTGCACGAATCACAATCTTTAATCAAGTACGCGTTGCTATAGGTCCAATTAATCACTAAACTTGCTTTAATTATATTCTTCATAAATGTAGTTCCTATTATTGTACTAACCCATTTTTTTAAAGGACAATGCTAGGGGTACATAAGGATCTACATAAAGGTCTACATAATGCATATGTGATATGTGATCTCACCTTTAATTCAAATATGACACTTACACATCAACTACCGGATGATTGCCACATCTGCATTATGTAGACCCTTATGTAGATCATTACGTACCTTTAGCATTATCTTTTTTTAAAAGGGTTCACCAACAAAGCAATAATAATTAAAGATTTCAACTTATCTAGTATGTGACAAAGTACAATGAATTATCTAATTCACTTTTATTGCTTAGTGAGTAATTAAAACTTGGAGAACGGCGATGGGACATCAGAATATATCCTCAACTTTGCTGCGTACCACTATGATTTTTCTTGTCAACATCGAAACATTCTCCTTTCACACGTCCAGTGCAATTATGGGGTTTTAACTTATATAAGTGATTCTAGAACTTAAAGTGTGGGCTAGTAAAGAAGAAAAGGAAAGCAACTTGAGCACCTAATGTGCAAAAGGAGAGTACGAATTGAGGACTAAAGTCGGTTTTGTGAGTAAGACGTGGACTCGTGTGATACACACTTTTAAGTGTACAATTATTTAGCGCATCCACTCGAAATACAAAAGTTTCCATATATATTGGAAAAGATAAAAAGAATATGTTAGAGATACTATCATATACATCTTCTACAATTATGACCTATTTGATAGAATTTTTGAAAAGTCAAAATCTGTCTTTGAGATGGATAGTTGTTTTCGAACATATTTTATAATTTTTTGGAAGTGCTCTGTTTGCTTAGAGAAGCTTTTAGATGAAGTTGTCTAAGGTAGATTCACCAGCTCTTCTACAAGAAGTATAAATAAAAACGAAAGTCCTACAAAATAGACCGTTAGTCCGTTGTATCAAATATGTTTATGTAGAATATAAGTTTTAAGATAAATTACATCGCATTAAACATTATTGTTGTTGCTGTTGTTGTTGTTGTACAGAGTAAATAGTATTGGATTAGACGTTTAATCTATAAATAGTAATAATCAATAGGCAGAAGGCAGAAAATTTCCAAACATACTAGCAAGATTAGCACAGCTATAACCAAGTTCTAAGCCAAACATGCCGGTGGGCATCATAGTTCATCTCTGGAATGAGAGAGGCCAGCCCAAAGAAAATGTTAAAACCCCAGAACAAAAGCCCACTAAGTTAGCTCCTATACACACAACAAAGGTCCAATTTTTAATATGTAATTCTACTCCAACCTAAAGCTTGTTTGGCACAAATTTTTTTTAAAGAGATGCACTCGGCAAAGACCCTCCTGTATACATCCTCGAGGACGGCATTCATGGCAATCATTACTAGTTTGTCTTGAGGGCATGGTATGGCTCTGTTCTTTGCCTTCCCCTCAAATCAGACAAATAAAGAAGGGAATTCAATTGAGTTCTTATGCTTCCATTCGACAATTTAACTCATCCGATTATAATAGGGATGAACCCAATCGAGAATATGAACTATAAAGAAAATACCTATTTAACCGATTACAAAAACAAAAAAGCCATTGTACAGTCATTAGTGGGCTGTAAAATTACAGCCACTAATGATTGTACATGTAGTATGTTTCTTACAAAAATATCAGTTATAGTATCTATTATCTAAAGAGGGGTCCTTTCATAATGATTATTATGAAGAATCTGTAATCGAAGTATATGAAAAAAAATTGTGAATTCCAAAGAATGGGTGGTCGAAAATGATTTAAAAGAAAAAAAATTGTGTCAAACAAGCCTTTAATGTACCAAATAGCAACCGACCACCTTAAGTTTAAATGACAACAAGGTCAATTAGTGATGGCAATGGAGCGGGGTGGGGGTGACCCACCACTCCACTCCACCTCCTCGCCCCGCGCCCCACCCAGCCTTAGACGGGAAGGGACGGGGCGGGGCGAGGCTCAGGGCGGGTACGGGGCGAGGACTTGCCCCGTTTCCTGCCCCATTTGTTTTTTTTTTTAATTTAAAATACAAATTCAAAATTTTAAAATCCAAAGTAAATAATGTTCAAACTAACTATATCAACATTCAAAGCAAGCACTTGAAACAAAAAAAATGTCCAAAACAAATAATGTCCAAAATATTTTTTTTTTTTTTAATTCTTCAAGGGGCGGGTTCGAGCCCCGCCCCGCCGTTCGAGGCGGGTTTTTTTGCTCCATTTGGGGCGGGGCGGGGCGGGAAATTGCCATCTCTAAGGTCAATAAACAATTAGTCAATAATTGCTTCAATGATTCACATAAAAAATAATTCGAATTTAATAAATTCAAAAACCACAATTTCTAAAAATTGGGGAGTTCGTAATCGGTTGAGATTTGTTGTTAACATCTTAAAATTTCAATAAACTTTGATAAAATTGATAAAATATGGCAGTGTGATTAAAATTAATCGTTAACTTAAAATTAAAATTTTAATCTAATATTAATCTACACCAAACGGAACGGGCGTTTAGTTCGTGCCTTCTCAAATATTTGACTTCTCAATACACACACTCTTCCCAATGAATGAAAAGACGTCAAGAAAATACAATAACTGAAATGTCTGACTGAGGAATAAAAATACGGAACAACAAAGTACTGAAGTAATTTTTATAACTAATTTGGCAATTTATTGTTATTATTATTATTATTATATATATATGGTGCAAAGTGCCATTTTTTCAATAGTTTTGAGGGCTTGTGCAAATTATCCGAATCTTGTTCTGTTAGAATTTGACGATTTCTTCTGCGATAATCATAGAATCTGAATCTCTCGCAGGAGACAATTGAGAGTGAAATGGCGGAGGATAGTAATAAGAAAGAGTCAACACTAATACCGAGTTCTTCGAATTCGCCGCGTCACACACAAGACGTTGAAATTGAAGATCCCGACGATCCCGTCAAATCTCCTCCTAATTCCGCCAATAATTCCTCTACTCGAAAGGTTAATAATCAATTTACTTCCCCCTTTACACGCGCATATGCATATATAAATTTAAATTATTTTGTTAATAAATTTTCTATTTATTTATTTTTGTAATTTAATGTGATTATACTGTCGGCGAGCTGGGGGAGCGGTTATGAATTCTGTATGAATTGTTAGAAATGCATGACCTTCTGAATTAATTGGTCAAAATTTAGATATTTTTCTTGTAAGATAGGAACAATTTAAGCGCAAACTCAGTGTTAATTGGGGAGAAAATTATAAGTCTACATATTACATAATTATGGGACCTAAGGAAATCCATACTTGTTATGTGTATGGAATAACATACTTGTTGGTTGTTACTATAAAAGTGAGAACACTCCATTTAAGTGAGCAAATGGAGTAATGACAAAATATTCAATACACAGTGAATGAAGTTACTTTTCTAACATAGCATTACCAAATAATTACTACCACCCATGCGTGTTGGCACGGCTTTATACAGGACTTTCATTGAGTACTAATGGCCGATATGGATTAATTTATTCCTGCTGCAAGGGGACAAATCTAGTGAATGAAAAGGAAGGCAAAGAAGGATAGACTATATCGCCATAGAATTTTGTTTGGATAACTCAAGCAAAGGAAATGGGAGTGATTTGATAAATTGTATGAAGAATAAATGTAATGAACTGTATCATCAATAAGTTTACGAGGGATCCTTCGAGGAAAATATCTTTGATTATGTTTCTATTTTGATGTAAATATGCCCATCTGCTACAATTTGTATGATATGGTAAATAAACACGTTGTGTTTAGGGAATACTATGTGCGTGTAAGCAATTTTGCATTCAAGATATGTACTCCTATCCCAAAAGAATTCAATGCACATAGTTTAAGCGTGTTCGACCCCTATATGAGCTGTATCATGTTGCGAAAAAGTGATAGAAATGAAATTTTGTTGTTTTTTTCCTAGGGAGGAAAAGGTAGTTGAGAATGGAAAATACTTAGATCTCTTCCTGCTGGAAAGGCTAAAAGCATGGCATTTTAGGAGTCATTTTGATGTCGCATAACCGAAGTTGCAATTACAATGTCATACATTATCTAATGGAAGCCATGACATGGACAAACCATCATCTCCATTCCAAAGGATAGAAGTAGAAAAGAGAGGAAGAAGAATGAACCATGCTGTGAGCGCACAAGAGCGTTAGTGAAATAATCATATGAGCGATAGACTAATGCAGATTTAATTGTATTTGTGAGATTAATAGAGTGATGAGATGTATTCATCGAGAAGCCTGTAGTCCAGATTGTTGAAAGCTAAAGAGGTTTTAAGCTTTTGAACTCAGAGATGGCCAAAAAAATGGAGTTTAAGCAGTGTGATATACTGTACAATTTCTTTAATCTCGATTAAATCATTGAGTACAATATATTGATCGCCATTGAATATTTATTCTCTTATATATTGTTTAATTTGGAGGTTTAGAGCATTTTGGTAAATACTACTGTACAATACTCAGTTGAGCTTTAGAGGTTTGATAGCTTTAACATAATAGTTTTGACAAATACTCTGTCATATCTGCAGTTCAATGTATTTGATTTGTGTAAACCATGATGCTTTTTTTATAAATATTTTTAATAATTTCTCTATCGAGCTCCTACACAAATTTTACAAGACAACCATGTCAGTATGCGATATTGCTGATTCTGGTACTTGGTCAGGCTTGCTATGCTGTTCTTCAGAGTTGGGTGTCCAAGAAGTTTATGACAGGATGGTAATTAACTTGGCCTATGTTTGAAAGTTGATTTTTTGTTTTTGTTTCCCCCTTTTTTCCAACTTCTAATGGACCGACCGCATCCTGTTTTTACTTCCAATTCACAGTGTTGTTCTCTTTCCTGTTGCTGTTACATTTTTCGTCACTTGGTGGTTTATTCAGTTTGTTGATGGTTTCTTCAGTCCTATATATGAAAGGCTTGGCATTGATATATTTGGTGAGTCATCAACACCATGTGATGGTTACTCTGGCATCGATTGCAAATTTTTTCCCAATTCTTTCTTTATAGACTCATGAGAACACTGGTAGTTATCGAGCTGAACCCTTTCTCACTAAAAGGCTGAGTTTGCTGTCTTGTTGGATCAAATTATTTATTCTAAATACTTTTACATGCTGCTGTATGAAGTAACTTTTTTTTTGTTATTTCTGATGATTTTGTTTTGGAATTTATATAGGTACCATAAGTTAATGCATGGGTTGACCAATAGCTAGGTTTTGCAGATTATTTATCAAACTACCATTTCTTCCATTGTACTTATTTCCTTATTCATGGTGCAGGTCTTGGGTTCATCACATCATTAATATTCCTTTTCTTTGTGGGTATATTTGCTTCCTCATGGTTGGGTGCCACAGTTTTCTTGATAGGAGAATGGTTTATAAAGCGTATGCCTTTTGTCAAACACATATACTCAGCTTCCAAACAAATTAGTTCTGCTATCTCTCCAGGTAAACCATTTCTTATAGTGTTCCTGTTATACTTCTGTAAAAATGAGTTGTTTGATGAGAAGTACAGAAAGTGGATAAGATCTGAAATGTCTGTTGCACACCAGAGTGCCAATGCTTCTTTCCTAGGATCCTTAAGACCTTAACACCATGGCGAAAAAGGGCTAATTATGTATCTTCTTTTAATTGCTCAACTATGTACACTGGCAACATTTCCATTTTTTTACTACTTACTGCATTATGTATTGGCATCTTTCTTTATAGGATTTTATATTTGCTAATATACAAGTTCATTGATTTTCATGATACTAATTTTCCAATGTAGAGAATTATTTTAGTGTTGCTTCGAACTAGTCCATTAATGGTGCATAAAACCTGGAGCATAGCAGATCCTTTAGACAGGCAAGGATCAATGTTGAGCTTAGTGCTATCCATAGTATCATACTATATAAGCTCTTGTTTTTTAATTTGTGGAAACTGACTGAGGGAAGAGCTTAACAATTCACAGTTCTTTTAACAAGGCAACGTTACGCCGATAGAAGGTCGTCATTTCCATTTTTGATCTCGATAAGAGATCCTGATAATGATGCTTTTTAGAATTCTCCCCTTTTTTGCACTCTGCAGGTGCTTGGTAATTGTCCTTATCATCCTGATAATATTGAAATATGCTACCATTATTTGTGTATTTGAATCAAGTGCGCTGATAGAAGGTCATAATTTCCATTTTTGATCTCAAGAAGAGATCCTGATAATGATGCTTTTCAGAATTCTCCCCTTTTTTGCACTCTGCATGTGCTTAGTAATTGTCCTTATCATCCTGATAATATTGAAATATGCTACCATTATTTGTGTATTTGAATCAAAACGAGATTCTGCCAGAAATTTTATCCATTTGTATATTAGACTTACCTGGATGTAGGTGGGCATCCATGAAAACATAAAATATATATTTATGTAACATCATTTCATTTATTTCAGATCAAAATACGACAGCTTTCAAGGAAGTTGCCATCATTCGTCATCCTCGCATTGGAGAATATGCATTTGGTTTTATTACATCATCTGTAGTTCTTCAGGTGCTTGAAATAACCTGTCATTCAAAATTGTTGCAAATACTTTTATAGTTGATAAATGAATTAGTTTTGTATTGCGATTTCTTGTAGACCATAGTTGTATATGAAATCTTGTTGCTACAGAAGTTGCTTGATTACATATTTTGCTCTTAAAAGAGGCATGTTGTTAATATGAAACTTGAACTAGAAACAATTGATAATGAAATCACTATCTATCATAATATTCATAATAGAACTGCTGTCCCTGCCTCATAGCAGATGTTGCTTGCTGATCTTGTCATCCAAAACAGACTGAAATTGGAAATATGTATCTTAGAGCTGTATAATTTGGCTAGATAGATTAACACTTGTTACTGTAAATGGACTTTCTGTTCAATTGTTGGATCATAAAATATTGAATTCGGAAATATATACACAAGAGTCTTACAATTCAACTTGACATAGATCAACACCTGTTGCTGTAGATAGTCTTTCTTTTCAGTTGTTAGATCATAAAAGATTGAATTGTTAGATAAATAGAAACACCTGTCTTTATTTGGTTGTGGTTTCTTTGATGTAAATTGCCGTCTGTTGATTACAGAGAGATGATGGGGACGAGGAGTTATGCTCTGTTTACGTCCCAACAAATCATTTGTACATAGGGGACATATTTCTGGTTAATTCGAAGGAAATCATTAGGCCAAATTTGTCTATCCGTGAAGGCATAGGTGGGTGATCTGCTTTCCATTATGTGCTTCATTTGCTTCATCATTACATTCACCTTGTATAATTTCTTAATTTGAAATTATGGGGTGATTACAGCTGGATATTTTTTTCTTCTCCTTTATGTTTTTAAATTCATTTTCATACGAATCAAGATCAGAAATTTTGGTTGCCAGTTTGGGATTCCTGGAAATGTAGAATCTTTTTTTGTGTGCATGGGTGGTTTTTGTCAGGAAGGACGGTGACAATTTGTTGACCTGAAATAACATTGAATAAATATCAAATGCGATAGACTTTTTTTGTCCTGGAACGCGCTGACATTAGTTTTTAATTGGACGGCCCTCTTTACCAACTCTTCTTCCATTTATTTCAGAGATCATTGTGTCCGTTGGAATGTCAATGCCACAGGTGATTTCTCCCTTGGAAAGAATCACACACCAGAATAATATGATCCCTCTGAACAGAGTGATGTAGAATGGTATCTTCTTGTCGAAGAATGTTCAACTTGCTATTTCACTACCACTACAACCAGTTTACTTCGAAGGCATAGTTGCATCTCTCCTCTCCCATCTTTCTGCTTGTTGGACAACACAAATTGTAGTAGTGAGTTACATAGTGGTGAAATGTTGTGTTTTGCTTCGAAAATGAATGCACAGAGTTAGGCTTATCCAGGTGGTGTAATATGTTTTTTTGTATTTATGTTGTTATATTATTTTATTTTTATACAGAGAAAATGACAAAGAGATGTATGCCTATGGTCACCAGTGCGGATATTGTATTGGAGTTTTTTTCTCTTCTTGAGATTGACATGTCCTTTAAATTCTCTTACCCCAGTCACCTGTTCACAGGTCCATACTGCTGGATTTTTTGTTGTCTTATGGGCATGGGAATTTGTACAATTTTCGCCTTAGCCTCTGTAAATTTCAGTCTCTTAAATTGTGGAACGACGATAATCATCCTTCTTTAAAGGTACAAATTCCACTATTTTATCCTGAACTTGGGTGTTTGTGAGATATTATTTTAAAATTATGACTCATTTGGTTCAGTGCGGTAGATCGAACAATACTGTATAGAACAATAAAATCTTCTTATGCTGTTTGAAACACGCCTTCAAGAATTTTAGTACTATGAGCACTGCTCTATATATATTGATTTAGGGGGATGCATTTTGTGAGCTGATGTGGGGGTGCAATCAATCCTACACCATCCAAAATCAGGCTCGGGAATTCATCGCAAGATCACTCTACGGTCTCACTTCGAAGGACACCTTTTGAAGGCACCATTGCGCTATATCCAAATAGTGATTATAAGCCCACCTCTGTGTCAAGCATTCTCCTATATTATATATTTAGATAATGAGCATTGAACAAAAATAATGGTTTAGGTTATCAAATGATTGAATAACCGCGGAAAAAAAAAATTACTTATTGTACTTAATTTACATTCATAAAAATTTTAAAATTTTTTTAAAAAAATTATTTACTTAATTTTATGTTTTTAAGCACAAATTGCAATGGTTATTTTCACTACACAGATGTATTAAGAATCGAAAAACATATTTAGATTCAAAAGCCTGTACCAAATGCACTTTTATGTATCATAGCAAGTAACTAGTTTATGAAAATAATGCACATACAATGACTGGTGCGAAATGAATCTACTTTTATTGTGAAAGGTGTCTTCAAAACTAATTTTGATAATGTGAATCAACAAGTAGTATACATAAAACACTTGAATCTAAAGAATTTTCTCAATTGTGGGTTTCAGCTTTTCGTTCATTGTTCTACACAAGGTTACTTCTGCCACTAAAAAATTGAAGAAAAACCATATAATAATGAAGAAACGAGGCATATCGTTATACACAAGGCTACTGCTGCTACTACTTTTTTTTTTTTTTTACACAGTTTACACGGTCGTCTTGGGCTCAGCTAACATATTCATATTACAAGAAATCAATTTCAACAAACACATCATCTATAATTAAGAAAAGGGTTGATAAATCTTGAGTTTTCGAACGTATTCTTGTGCTTTTCCTAATATAGGCCAACATTCTCCATCTAAGACTTGAAGTACAGATTTGTTACTGAACATTGAATTTGCAGCAGCATAAATAAGAGTCAGGAAACATATTGTTTCCAAATAAAATAACAGGCAAAGTCAAGATTTCAAGGCATCTCCCAATAAGCTTTTAAGGAGTCCATAGAATTGCTGCTTCTCTTCTGTAGTCTGGAAGCGCCATGTCCAAATTTGGAGGACGTGTCGATGAATTTGAGTTTGATCTCTTCAAGGGCCACACGAGATGTCTGGGTATGTAGAGACTGCCGTGGTGGCACAACCCTTTTATTTGGCCCGACACAGCATCCTTCACAATACCATAGTGAGAGAAGCCACCCATTGGTGTAATGTCCCTCTCGGTCCTGTTTCATAAAGTAGGCGACTCCATGTAAATGTGATGTGAAATGATACTAGCTTGGATTTGAGGCCTTCCTAACAACAATTGTTATCCACTTTTGATTTTCTTTAATAACAATGAAGCATCTTTCCCCTTTGACTTGATTGAATCCAACATATGAGTTTCAGGAGTCACTTCAAAGTTCAAAGATGTCCATCCATCATTAATTCTAGCTTAAATTGCAAGTAACAGATCAATCTAATATATTCCCCCTTTTGCACATTTGTCCCAACTCCCAACCTTCCACTTTTGAGATCAAGCAGTCCCTACCAATTGTTTCCATACAGACTCTGTTAAGCTGGCTCGAAATTGCAAGTAACAGATCAATCTAATATATTCCCCCTTTTGCACATTTGTCCCAACTCCCAACCTTCCACTTCTGAGATCAAGCAGTCCCTACCAATTGTTTCCATACAGACTCTGTTAAGCTGGCTCGAAAAGACAAATTTGCCAGCAGAGCTTAACAGATGTTTTGGACTGAAACCGAATGGGGACAACTTGTGCCCCAAAAGGTAAGGTTGTGAAATAGCAAGAAAGAAAGGCTTGGGATGACGTATCAGTGTAGTTTAGCCTTAATTTCTAATATTTTCAACTTGACAAGCTGCACAAGACAAAGCAACTTAGTAACAGCAGCATGGGATTCCTGACCAGCCTTGCCAAGCCTGTATATCTTCTTGTTCATCTCGGTGTGGTGGTCGTATCCATTCGGACCAGACAGTGCCGGTCCTCTGATTTTCCGGGTGACTCACGACGTTCTGAACCCAGCTCACTACCGCTTTAATGAGCGAACAGCCCAACCCTTGGAACATACTACAGCCCATTAAAAAAAAAAATCATAGTATGCACGCAAAATCTATAAGTATATTACGAAACCAATCGTTAACTTATACAAAAGATTTATATTATAATAAAATAATAAAGTCGACAATGTTCCAAACAATCAATTAAATATTATTTGCCTTGTGCGTTTAGAGGCAAAACATTAATTAAAATTGATAATATAGCCAATTCACTCAATCATTATTATTCCTAAGTTGGTTAAAATGCTGTTTACTTCCCATTTTGCAGCCTGTTTTTGTGTGAAGATTTGCTTATAGTCTATTTTGATTTTGGTTCATGTTTACCGTTAAAAGTTGCTGTTTTTGTGTGAAGATTTGCTTATAGTCTATTTTGATTTTGGTTCATGTTTACCGTTAAAAGTTGCTGTTTTTGTGTGAAGATTTGCTTATTGGTCGCATCCAGTACGGCAGTACAGCAATATTGCTTTCTGTACACATTCCATACATCTAAAATAAAACACCAGAATGAGAATAAAATCAAAATCAAAATTCCAAGATCTGAGTTTTTAGAACAAGAAACTGAGAGAAAAGTTCTTGAAATTATAAAATATAAACTTGGGGACATTCCTGAATGAAAGCCCTTATTGAAAAGTGACACATAAATTATGAAACAAAAAGCTAACTTCATGTTCTTTTGGGATTACAGAACACAAAAAACTATCCAAAGAATCAATGAAAATTTTGCAGAACAAATTTCAAGTGTTCGATCACAATTTTTTATCTACACACATACCAATCCCGCACTCTTCCAACTATATGATGCTTAACGTTGATGACCAGAATGCTTAAGGGGATGCCAGAGTCTTTGCCTTATGATTCATATAAAACTCGAAACCAAGTGAATTTTTTATCTTCTGTATCTAATCACAATCCAGCCCACATACTTCTAATACAATTCCATCCCTAGACAGGAATGGGTTAATCCGGACCCATAACAGTGAGAAGATAGAAGCCAGAAGAATCGACCAAACTATGATGATGGTGGGTACTCGGTCCTGCTTCCCCATAAGCCCTTTGAGGAAGGGGTATAAATGGACAATGACCCATAAGGCGAAAAATAGCCTGCCAAATAGAGGTCCCCATGACTCGTACCCATTGCTTATGGCATCTGAAACCCCGACTATGACCCCAATAATGTTGATAATCAACAATGTCAACGGAGGGATTAACAATGATGTCCACTTAAAGAGGTAAAGCTCGGCAAAATCTCCATCGTCCCCTCCTTTGGATGTAACAGTGAAGTTCGTGTTCACACCAGCCAAAACCTTGAGAAGTCCTTGCAATAGTGCAAAAAAGTGCGATGAGACACCACCAATCACCCAGAACTGCTCATTTCTCCACCAATCATCAATGCCAACACCGCCCCATTGCATCTCGAGGATACCAGTTGCAGCAATTGAAATAAAGAGGCCCATGAATATTATGCTGGCGTAGTTACTAATCTGTAGACAATACGAGAAAACCATCAGCTAAAATTGCCAAGCAAGCTAAAAACAAAGCAATCCTGATAATTCAAAATTAGAATTCCAAAGAAAATTAACACGTTTAAGGGTTGCCATTTCATTCTTATACCAGAAGGCTAAGGTCTATTTTATATACCAGAAGGCTATTAAATCTCGCTATAATGGAGAGAAATTCAGGAAAAGCATTAAAAAGGCCAAAAATAAAATAAGCAAAATAGGGCTAGCATTACCGCACTTAATAGTTGAACTCAATACTTAGGCCATATATGGCATGCAAAGAGCTCACCTCAGGGACGATAAATTTCCCAGTAAGGAGGCAAACTGCTGGCAATGTGCAATAAGCAATCAATGGAATAGACGTCAATGGATACACGACGGAGTTTATATATGAAAATCTCTCCAGCGGTTTCAGACCACACCCATATCCATACCAGATGGGACAGTGTCTGCTCAAGAAAATTTCAACTGATCCCAAGGCCCAACGAAGAACCTGGTGCAAACGATCTGAAAGATTAATGGGAGCCGATCCCTTGAACGCAGGCCTTCTGGGCATGCAGTAAACTGAACGCCAGCCATGACAGTGCATCTTGAACCCAGTCAAGATATCTTCAGTAACAGATCCATAAATCCATCCAACCTGTTATGTAGAATTGTTAATAGTTGATGCACAGACATGACATTTTGAACAAAAATTAAAAGAGAAGCAAACTTCATACAGTCAACATGTACCTCTTTTCCCCAGTCTGTTTTATCTTCATACCCACAACTAATTACATGAATTGCTTCTTTCAAGAGTGATGCAGATGTGGCTCCTGGAGGAACACCGCCTTCTTCTAGCAGCGTCGAAGCAATGAAAACTGGTGATTGTCCAAATTTTTTCTCAAATTTTATCTGGGGCATGAGGGCTGATTTCTCACTGTCAATTCCTGCGAAAGGATATCTTGTTAAATGAAAGACATAAAGTTCATGGTGTCTGTTGCAGAATCAGAAAGGACCAGTTCTTAAAGAAGCAAGTTAATCTGACTGCAGCCCATTTCTGCCACAACTTGGCGTAGAAATATGAGGAATACAATTAAATAAACTAAGATTTAACCTTTTGCATTATTCAAAAAGAAAGAGCTCTCAAATATGAATTCTCCATTGAGATTTTCCAACAAATTTATGCAACGAATGCACTAAGACCATATCACAATGGTTGAATTAATTTCAAGCAGATATAGGCAGCCACAAGGGCACATATTGATATTCTTTATTGGCTAACATAAAAAAATAACTGTCAGTGAAAGGAAACCTATTTATGTAAAATTTAATGTAGATGCCATTTATGTAAAATTTAGCACCTGTTTGGCCTCCATTATTCCACGTTATAATGAGAGGAATAGTAATTTTTTGAAAAATGTGTGGTTACAAAAGAAGGAAAATTTTTTGGGTTTACGTGTAATATTATTTTATTGGAGAATGTGTGGTTGATAAAAAGAGATAAAAAAAATGAACCACAATTTAATAAGAAATAATGGAGGCCAAACGGGGGCTCAATGTTGATGCAATTTCGCGTCAAATTTCTTACCTTCAATTCCTTCCTCAATATTTTCAAGAGCATGAATCTGGGTGGAAGTTTCCCTGGCCTTTGTTGTCTTCTTTTTATCCTTAGTTTTGCTTTTCTTGTTCCTTTTTCTGGATCGACAAAAGCAGCAACACCATTTCGGCAAACAATTGCATGTTTTACCCGGGGGTTTTGTCTTCTTAGGGGCATCATATCCATAAAGTGCTTGCCTTCGGAAGACACATCCAGTTCCGACGTAAATTGGACCTTGAATACCGTCAAGACCTTTCATATTTATCTGTTTTCAATTAAGATTTAGCCTATTATAAGTTGACAAATAAAAAGCATATACAGGCATATAAATCAAAATGGTTAAACATATGAAGAAGCAAGGAAAGGACTTCACGTACATCAAAAAATACAACATTGCGATTTGAATATCTATCATGTCGATCAATTCCATCAAATCTTTGCGGGAATTGCACATAGCAAATTTTCTTTCCAGCTTGAGGGTCCATCATGAAACACATAGCTTCCCTTAGAGCCTTACAGTTATTTATGTAGTGATCACAATCAACATTAAGAAGGAAAGGAGCATTTGAGATCACAGCTGACACGCGAACCTTCACATACAGTTATTAAGGTAAAAAAAAAAAAAATCATCGATTAGACAAGCTCAAAACATTAGGAATACAACATAAAATGAAAACGAAAAAAATATATAAACAGGAGGAAGAGATAGACAGTTACCAAAGCATTCATGGCACCAGCCTTTTTGTGGTGCTCAAATCCTGGCCTCTTCTCACGAGAAACATAAATAAGGCTAGGCAACTCGTTCCCTTCGATATCATGAACACCATTATGACCAAGGAACACCTGTTGGGCAAAATAAAATCAATACTAAAATATTTGGCATCTTAATGACTAGGCACCACCATCAGTATGACAATAAGCAGATGACTTCGATGGAAACGCTAACCATACCTGAATCATTCCAGGATGATCCCTGACGTTGTTTCCTGGCCAAGGAGTTCCATCCTGCATGGTCCAACCCTCCTCAGGAACCTTTTGTGCCATGGAAACCAAACCATTTATTCGAACTTTAAACTCTTCGTATTCTCTCTGCATGAAGCCAGTTGTAGAAGGAATTTTTTATTAATCACAGTAAAATCCCAAAATTGAGGTAACTCAAAAAGGATGACTCGTCGTTTCTGTCAATACTTTATCACGTGTATGGTACACGAAAGAGTAGACAGTATAATAAACATGAATTTAGCTTCTTTTCTTCTTTAAAATAATATCCAATCTTGCATACCAAACATGCCATAAGTGACTAGAACTAAATGAGGCTATATTCACTGAACTAAAGAAGAATTTGCAAACGAAATCCAATGACGTTTTCAGAAATCAACTTTTTTATTTCTTTTCCAAACAACTCAGTTTTATAAAACTTACAAATCTAAAGAAGTAACACAAAAACGAAAAATGGAAAGTTCTAACTTTCAAATAGATCAAAGGGAAAAGTGTCACACCTTCATTGCACGACGTTCCCGCACAAATATGGGTTCCACCTTGTCTCTCAAATAGTCAACCTTCTCAGCAAAGTACCATTCGGGTGCCCGAGGCTCAATGTTAAATTTCTTGCAGAACGGGACCCATTTCCGGGCAAATTCAGATGTCTCTGAAAGGGCTTCAAAAGTGAGCATGGCAGCACCATCATCTGAAACATAGCAGGCAACTTTGTCCACTGGATAATCCACAGCAAGGATGGAGAGAACTGTGTTTGCAGTAATAAGTGGAGGTTCTTTCAGTGGATCCACAGTACTCACAAATACGTCTACAGGAGCTAGTTCAGATGGTTTCCCTTCTTTCTCATACCTGGTATGAAGTTCAATGAATTATCAATTATCAGATGACTTGAGGTAGAATACAGAGATACCAAGGGATGGGAGCTAATACCTCAGTGAGAGTCTATCTAAATACGTTTCTCGCTCGATGGGGAACCACTTTGGAAACTGATCAAATATCCACGAAACAGCAAACCATATCTCGCATATAATTGATGTTAGCCATAAGCCATATGCATCATTGACAGGGTGGAGAATCCTGTAGTGAAAGAATAACCCTAGAATTACCATTCGGAGCAGAATGATCATTCGGTAGGGGTTTATCCTGCTCGAAGAAATTGGTAATTTTCTTGAAAGTGGTTGTCTGCCTTCATCCATCCTGTAAGCAAGGATAGAAATGTCACGATTTTACAAGAAAATTACAGAAGCTACAGAAGCAATCTTCATTTTTTCCAAAAGCTAATTGTCAGAATAATATGATTTTTAAGTAAAGTTTCTAGACCTAGGATTATTGTCAGCTTGAACATTCAAAACTTAGATTTAAAACCTGATATACAGTAAGGTTTCGACAACTTAATACGAAATTGTGCATAAGTCAACTAACAAGTTATTAAAGTTTATACCTTCCATTTGCAATGTATATGTTACAACAATTCACACATGATCCTTCACTCCTCTCTCTCTCAAATTCATAACAAATCCGCTTGTGACAAAATATAAAAGAGGTTTTAAAAAAATGGGCATTCAGTTACGACATTCTACAGGCCATGATTTCCAAGAGAATCGCATATAGAACGCGAAACAGATGAGTAGACCGAAAAAAAATGTATATTCCCAACTTCCAAGGGAATTGCCAGTAGCTAACAAATAATTGGAGTGTTTTACCATAAATCACTCACGGTTATTGGGCAGTTACTTTAGAGCCCAGTAGGCCAAGGTCGGTGCAATAAAGCAGACCATTTTCTTCTAAAGAGCACGAAACACTTCATAAACAACCAATCAAATATCGCATTCATAAGCCTAGTAAATAAAGCCTTATGGTATATAATCCTCAGTATAAAATTCAAAAAAAGAATATACCTTCCCTAAGTAACAACAGTACCAAGCCAAAGCACTCATAAACTATGAAACACAGAAAACTAAAAATAATAAGACTAAAAGTCAGATCACCGACACTAATATAATTATAATGCATATGATAAAAGAAACAAAACTGGTGGACCTACTTGGGTAAATCAGGATCGTCCATCTCATCTCCACCTTTATCTCCTTGATGCTTCACCACTTGAAGTTTATCATTCTGCTTTTTCTTCCATTCCTCCATTCTTTCCTTCCAGGCAATGGTACCGTACCCATACACAGCTAAATCTTTCTTAGGATCCATTGGACGGGGTGGAACTGCCATATCAACAGGTACATTAAACTTCTATCCAATCCCACCAAATTAATTAAGAAACCGCACAAGTAAATCTTGATGAACTTACCAGTCATGGAGGAATCAGTAAATGGCATAGGATGGATTCGCTTTCCCCGACCCATGAATGGGGGAATAATGAGAGCATGCTTGTCAGCTGAGATCGTATCATCCTTCATCAAAATGTAAAGATCACCAACGGTCATTCATCAAAATGAATTTTTTCGCCAAAATTTTCAACTCATAGACTACATTAAAGCATTCAAAACAAGATCAAAAATAGTTAAGCCTCAATCTACCTCTTGACCATAAGTAAGAAGAGGGATTTCAGAGCCAATGGCTGCCGAATCCAACTCGGATGAAGTTGTAATTCCAGAAGCACTTCGACCAATATTAGGGCGAGTCGAGAATGCTGCTTCAGCAATCTGATGAGGATTCCTCTCATTGCCATTGTAATCGAATTCGTTATCCAAATCATCAAATTCATCCTCGTCTTCATCTCCATCCACTCTAGGACTCCCTAAAAAGGAAAAATTAAGTCTTTTTAGTTAAACTGTTACCAAAAGCAGAAGTCATTGAAGAGTGACTTAAGTAAAAGATGAGAAAATGAGAAGAAGCATCAATGAATTACCTTTCATGCGCTTGTATCTGGTTTTGCACTGAGGACAAGCTTGATTACCCTCTCTTCTTTCATACTCATAGCATGGTCTACAAACAGGGAAGGCACATTCATTGCAGGCTACGAAAGGCTCCCCATCCACAGTAATTTCAATTTCATCTCCACAAATCTGACAAATCTGCCCACTCAACTCTTTCACGGAAGTCACCTGACATCAGATCAAGAAATTTTAACATTCCACCAGGTGAAACAAAATCTTAGTAAAAATGCATTAGCACTCATAAATTTACAAAAATTAGATTTGAGAACGAAATCTACTAGATTTTTGACGGTTGTAAAATCAAGAAAAACTACTTATTCATATACTAAAATTTAGAATTTTGGGTCAAGTTTTAAGACAAAATGTGAAATTTTTGGGTCAAATCTGAGTTTCCGGAAGGAAATCAAGCCAAAAAGACCGAAATTTTTAAGTAGGAATGATATCCATGAACCTGAAAATACAATTTGACTGAAAATAAGAAACTAGACACTGCATCTTGTCAAGTAACTCAAAACAAGCAAATTTTTACTGGAGCTGCGACTGTGAATTCCAACCAATTTGAGAGCTGAAAGTGTATAAGGGTTAATAAGAATGATTTTTGAAGGCCCTTACTCTTCCAATCTCATCGGCATTGATGAGTACAAATTCATTCCTGTTGTGTGAACCAGCCACAAGCCTCCCTTTAGTATCCATCTTCAAAAAAAAAAAAACCTTTCACTCGCTCACACAGAGACACACAATTACAGCTTCTTCGCAATCAAGAAGAAGAGAGCAAAAATAAAAAAGACTCGAGGCCCATTCGCACACGTCAAAGAAAGAAAGAAATGAACGGCCCCTTTCGGTTTCTTGTCTTCTTAAACACCTCCCCTTCACAAACAATCACTGAAATTGATACATTAACAGATCCATAAAATAATATATATTATTACAAAGAGTCGTAAAGAACAGAAAAAAAAAAGTGGGTAATTATAAAGAGGGAGTGGTGTGTTGTTTTTCTGATTCTTTTTCCAGAGAGAAACCCCTGTTTATGGTTAAGGGTCTCTCTCTATCAATTATTTCTCTCTAATCTGTGCTGTGGGGAGTGGATCAGAGAATCACTTGCCACGGGTTGAAGAAGGGATCGACAAGGACAAAAAAATGTATAATGTACGTATTTATTTTCCTTAAAACATAGAGAGAAGAAAATTCAACGCGTAATGAATACGGAAAGCAGATTGGTTTTTGGTAGACGGATCAAGAAATAGGGAGAGTGAAGAGGTGGGGGTGGCGGGCCCCACCGTGAAGCGGTGGTGATTGGAGGCAGCTGAGAGGGGTATTTTGGTAAATTGAATCTTTCTGTCTTCTCTCTTTAGGTGAGGACATTTACAACTCTCACCAGTTGTCTCTATTAGTACTATAATTTTGTTTGGAGTTTTTCTTTTTGCTTCTCAATAGATCTCACGCGTAAGTCGAATGTAATATAAGGTTTAATTGAGTTCCGTTTCTTGGGTTAATATATTTTAGAATGAGAGATGCTTGAAGTACGTCTCAAAAACAAAGGTGGGGCTTGCAAATTTTAGTTATTTTTAAATACATGTGGGACCCGCCCACACAATGAGGGGCCCGTAAGGCCCCTGTGAAACCTGCACCTCTACGTGCAGCTTTATTCTTGGAAAGAGTTCAAAAGTCAAGGATTAACTATACACAATTCAAAAATCAAGTTTTAAGTTTGACTAATACAAAAATCAGATTTTGTTAATTAATTAAAAATATTTATTAATTAAATATAATAAAATCACTGTTATATAATTAATGGTTACATATACATAATAATAGGTCACGTGTCACATATTTTAAAATTAATTGATCACAGATTATTTCGAGGTCACAGATCAAAAATTTTGTACGTCACAGATTATTTCGAAGTCACAGATTTTTAAATTAGTTGGTCACAAATTATTTGTAAGTCACATATTATTAAATTTTTAGGTCACAGTTGAGTAATTGGTCACAAATTACTAAATATTTGGTCACAGACTACCCCCACAACCACTATTGCCACTTTCGACCACCCTGAGCACGCCGTCACCGCCACAACAGCACCAGCTTAGCCACTGACAACCACCTCCACCACCAATCACTTGCATATTACCTATTTTATAGGTCACAAATGTCAAACACTTGCATATTACATGTTTTATGGACCACTGAAATTCCACACCCGCATTACAGATATGAAATTGGGTCTTGGTGATCTACCGCTAGTTTGCCACACCTGAAACATGATTGGGTTTATTGCCTGGCCTTGGTAACATCGGTAGCAGTGAGCATACTGGTTCCTTTCTCGTTGCCAATTGTAACAGGGACCAGAAGGCTCCCAATCTAAAGGAAAATAAGTGGTTTCTACTTGTACTCTAAAGGAAAAGCTTCGTCATTGGCTTCGAGAAGCAATAGATGCTCCGGTAAAACTTCCGAACTTGATTTGCCACCCGCAATAGCACAATCTGTCTGCGGTCTTGTATGGGGAAGAGTCCTCCAAAATTCCCTCATTTATTGACCTGAGACTACCCCCGCCCCCCCTCCAGGATCCTCGATGCAATTTGAAGAAGACGAAGAAGAAGAGGAGATCACATTTAGCCAATCAAGACACTCAAGTGGTTGCCAGTAACTGCCAAGATAGCCACCCTGGAGAACATGTTTGTTCGTCATCCGTTCTTCTAGAGCCAGCCTTTCCTCTACATTCAAACTCGAGTGCGGGGTTTCAGGATTCCCTAGGATTGAGCCAAACTTCAACATAGCTTCTCTCAATCCGAAAATGACGAGCCTATCATCTTCATCCGGGACAACTACAATCAAGAAAGTGACTGCAGTGGGCGCTCCTCAATGGTGACGGCGGCAAGAAAGAGGGTAGAGAGAGGGAGAGACAAGAATCGAAGAGGAAGAGGAATAGAAGAAAAATGATTTAGGTTTTGTTTGGGATTAGGGCTAGGGTTTTAATATATTACCTGATTTTTGAATAAATAAACTTTGTACCTGATTTTTGAAAAACAATCTTTAAACACCTGATTTTTTGTAATTTCTCATTATCCTTTTAGAATATTGATTTTTTAGAGAATATATGATTAGAAAGTAGAAAAAAATTGAATTTAAATGTAAAGTTATTTTATTAAGTAAATGGCGGATTGAAAGTGATTTTTTTTTAAAAAAATAATTTTATAGAAAGAACTCAAACACGGACATACGTAAATATATAAAATTTGTGAAATTGAAGTAGGGTAGACAAAATTTTGTTCATAAAAATGTAATTATTCCCCTGTTTGGTGCACATTTTTGCTCTAAGAATATATATTTTTTTATAATGTATAGTGAGAATTTCATAATTGAATATAGAGATCGAGGTTCATTACTATTGTGATAATTTTGTGAAAAATGGGTGATAATGAATAATAATTGAGTTAAATCTAGTGGAGATTATTTTAATGCATTTTTTATATAAATTAAGGGCCTGTTTGTTTTTTATTCTCCAATTTTACAGTAAATCAATTCTCATTTTCAACCATATATTCTTCAATAAAATAATATTTTACATCACATCAATAATTTTTTCTTTTTTTTTTCAACCACACATTTCCCATCAGATCACTATTTAAAAATCAATTCTTCCCCCAAAAATTCATACCAAACAAGCACTAAATACAGTAATAATTAGTAGAAAAATAATATTTCCACAAAAAGTGCCAAAACTCAAAAAGAGAAGAAAATGAGGTCCATCTTTCATTTTCTTGATAGATTGACCAAAATGCCCTTGTTGCAATATTCAAGATGGAATATCTGTATTATTTAAAATATTTTAACTGCGGTTTTGGAAAATTGAATAGTACTGGACGAATGTATTTTCATATAATTACGGTAGTTTTTTTTTTTTTTTTAAAACCTAAAATGCAGTATAACTGTGTAAATATATGTTTTACTTGCAGTCAATTAACATATTTTTAACTCAATATAATTCTGCTAAACGCAATTAAGAGTGTGTATTAACATCGACTTTTACTGTCATTTAAAGTTAATTTGACCATTCAAAGTCATCCAAATCTAGGTTAGAATGTCCTGAAACAAATGTCAAAACAACAGAAATTAATTACATGTTCATTTACAGCAATTATTCATAAAGAAATATACATACATGTTTTCCACACTACAATTGTTTCAGAAGGAAAAAAAAAACACTTTTAAAAGATAGTATATTAGTATCATTTCGCGATTTCCCCGCGACCGTAAATTCAATCTAACTTATTAATGGCCCATGTGGTGAGACATTTGAAAAGTTAAAAGTTATTTTTGAAATTAAGAAATTATTTTTGAACCTATCTGAAAGTGCATCTTCTGATAGAAGTTCTTTTGGCTTTGGCTTTCTTTTCCATGGAAGATGGAAATTAAATTCCATTTCCACAAGTTTGCATGTTTGATTGACTAAATTTTCTATGGAATTGGTTTTCCACATTTTCTTGATTTTTGAAGAAAAACTTTTCTCATGGGTTTGGTGGGAAAAACTTTCTAGACCACTTTTTTATTTTATTTTATTTTATTTTTTGCAATGGAAATAAATTTTTTTCCTTTAATAAACAATTTTCATGAAAAACAAAGTCAAATGAATACCAAAAGATCCAAAATTTCAATATTTTTCACGTGAAAATTGATACCAATCAAACACAATTAATTGACAATTCTCAGTAAACAAGTTTTAGGCAATTCAGTTCCCTAAAATTTATTTTCTTTCCACCAAATTTCATTTTTACAATCAAACGAACCCTCAAAGAAATATGTTTCAATGTAACTTTCTTATAAAACTTTTATATAAAAAGCAGAAGCATTGCTACGATGGAGACGAAACCAATTGTTTAAAAAAAGTTACGGGGGTTACCCCGCGATGATTGTACCCTAATAAGTAAATTGCTGACTGGAGTAAATTCCTTGAAGGGTCAGGTAACCCCACAACGTGCCATTCTTATGGTGCTTTTTTTCTTTTAATTTTACTGATTGCAACCACAGTGTTCCCTTCACTTGCACATGATATTGGGCCATTGGCCATGGCTTCACCCACACACATTGCCATGTGAAAAAAGAGTTAAATCTATACATTCCTTTCCCCTTTCACCCCTCCTGATAAAGAAAACCTAATTTGATATCAACTAATAGTGGACAACGTCTAAGGTACAGATAACGTATACTGTTAATTTTAGATGATATGTTGTTTTTCTAATTAGAAAAGTTATATGTCCGGCGAACGATAAGAGTTGAGCTCTACTTGCTAAATCAACATGTTCAAAGTTATAAAACGTACAAGCAAAACAATATAGTAGACAAATGTTACACTTCTTTATACGTTTCAAATTTCTGTAGAAGCGTATAGATGGCATTTATCAATAAGGTGCCTAATATTCTCAATGAATTTTCTCTTACATGAAGAGGAATTTTTATTTGTATTATCAAATATCAACGAAGGCATATCGTGCCATCAGGGATGACAAGAGCGCGTCGTTGTGTGATTGAGAGCGAGAGACGGGAGGGGCATAGGAGGATTGGCAAAGCATGCCTATTGGAATCTTAGAGCAATAATGTAAAAATATTAGTTAGAGATGTCTAGAAACCAGGCATGTGTTCAAGAATGCAACAACATACCCCGTGGTTTTTTCTTCTTAAAACCTTATTTGCTTTCCATTATTTTTAAAATACATTTTTTTCTCTTATTTTCATTTATGCATTTTTCAATACAATAATATCACACGTAAATTTAAAAAAATTTCTTATTTTTAAACAGTATATTTTCCATCGCTCTAAATAAATACACATACACACCAATGCGTGTGTGTGCGTTTTGTAGAGAAAGCAAGTGGACCATATGGATGCTTCTTATGCAGGTATCCTGACCTTTTACATTTATTGAGAGTAGCAGTTATGCGTACACAATATATATGTATATAATTAATGTAATGTTGTCAAGACTGTGACATATCCTACAATAAACATAAAGAATTTCTTTTCAATGTTTGAATATTGCACTATGAATATTATTTGAGTATTTTATGGATCTTGATTGATATATGACATTTCACCTTCCAATGCTGTTTCATGAGGTATAATAATAATAATAATAATAATAATAATAATAATAATAATAATAATAGTCTATATGACCCATAAAATAAATTCTGAAAAATACTATTTTAAATTCCAATATCTACGTGTATTTAGTTGGGCTTAAAAAATACTTTTTAAAAGTAAAATTTACTTTCATTAAGTCTGAAATTTTATTTGACATAATGAATAACTCACATACGTGCTTGACATCGTCTTTGTGCACAATTGTTTGAAAATATATTTTGTAAAAATTGAATTTTTTGAAGAATGTGCAGTTAATAAGTAAAAAAAAAATTTGAATTTACGTTCAAAATTATTTTATTATGAAAATGTGTGGTTGTGAATGAATTTTTTGAAAATTAGTTTTTAAAAGGTGGAATGCAAATAGGGTCTTAATCTACATTCATTTTTTGCAACACGATTGATTGATTTCGTGTGTTAAAAATCAAAGGTCAAAAAAAAATAAGGGTCAAGAAAATTGATTAGTAAATCCAAGTGCTCGTAAATTCTACGAGCATTTACGATAATATTTTCTTAAAGAGTTTTATGTTCATATTAAGATATAATTTTCCATTTTTGGTTGTTGGATCCCATCAAGTTGCAAGTAATTAAATGAAAGGATAATACAAGTAGAACGTGACAACAAAAACACGTCCTAACAAGTTCCAACTCTTGCATATTTTCTTATATTTAAATAATTTGGTAAGTTATTGTGCACAATAATTTAAAACTACTATGTCTGGTTAAGTAAATTAATTAACCAATTAACTTAATTAATCTATGACTTGGTCCAAATTGCATAATATTCCCACAAAGGACCACTTGGGATATTTGCATGGAAGATAGAAAAAAATGCATTGGAATATGGTGTAGTAATTAATGAACACTGGTAGTTAACATAGAATTTTCAGTGGAAAATAATTTAAAGTCAATTGAATCTATGGGAATATTTTTTTAATTTTTTTAATTTCTTTGTTAGCAATTTAAATTTTAAATATCAATTGACTCCAATTTTTGTTTATTCTTTGTAGAGGATCGGGGGAAAATATTTGGTAGGAACATTTTAAAGATTTTCGGAGTAGTTTCTTTCTTCACAATTTATATCGTTTTTCTATCTTTTCGGTTCAGGACGACCTTCCTCGACTCATTGCATGCCATGACGAGTCTATGTTCAGATGAGTTAACTAATTTTATCATGAACTCTTCTAATAAACATTAGGTTGATAGTATTGTCTTTTAATTATTAAAATAAGTAATTAAGTGCGAATACTATATTGTGTGAGCTTTAGACTTATTTAGAGTTGGAAACTCTAATTTGACCTTTTGCTCTTGTATCCGATGCTTCAATTTTTCAAATTGATTTAGTCTTTCGTAGGATTGGATATGGTCCGATTCGATTCTTTAGAATCGAATTGAACCTAATATTTTTGATATTTATTAAGTGGAATCATCGGATCTAAATTTAATTATGGAACCAGTTTGATTTCATACCATAATTATTATTATTATTATTATTATTTTTTTAACATTTACAACAACATTACATTAGTCTAACTAATTATATGTTTAATATTAGCTCTTACAAAATAACGTAATTTAATTTTAAAAAAATACAAATAACAAGTTGTCTAATAAGATTCATTTACCAATTTATACAAATTACTTTGATCACAGTAGAGAAAAATCAATAAATACGATAGAAAAAAAGAGTAAGACGAAGAGAGACGTAGCCATCCAACTTCGATTATTTGAGAAACGACGTAATGATTGAGAAAAACCTAAGTTACTCAATTTTTATTTTTTTAAAAATTTCAGTTACAAAGTTGGGTTTGAGCTGAAAACACGAAAATCGAGAATTTAATCAAATCCGTCAATTCTCAATTTCGATACGCGTTCGAGTCTTTAACGCTCAGTTCGATTCGAGGGTTTTATTCAACTCTAATCTTTTCATCATTAGGTAATCAGAAAGTGTATAGTCTAATAATTAAACTGGCCTAATGCGGCATGTGCTGATAAATTCTAGCCAGTCAGGATGGATGTAGCTTGAATCGGAAAAGCTCGTGGACTACCAATATTTCAAATTGGTCTGGCAATCATAAGATTATCAGACCTAATTGTTTATTTATAAGAGATTATTAAAAATAATTTTCTTGAATGATTTTGGAAAAAAATAAAAATTATTTTATTAGAAAATGTGAAATTATAAACGAGTTTGATGAGAAATAATTTCTATAAAGTTGTGCCAAAAAATAATATAAAAATGTGAGAGAGAATTAAATAAATAAAAAATAAGAATGGTTTAACGAGAATGCAGTAGTTGTACTCGCATACAGTAATTATAATAATTATGATTGATTAAACAAGAAAAAAAGTGAAAAGGAAATGATTAGACTTGTACAGCAAAAGGTCCAACCAGGTAAGCATTTGGACTACGTAAACTGGGACCCAGATAAGGGCCCACTTGAAACTCGGACAGACAATTAAAAGCTGGCACTATTACTCACTGTTTTCGTCGGTGGGAAATTAAACAAAAAATAAAAAGAAATAAATGTAATGTGGGCTGTAAAGCCCAATTATTCCATTATAGGCGCCAAATACACAACTTCAGCCGACAGAAAAACAATCTGAAGATCCGACGGTGATGATCTATCCACGTGGCGTATAATTAAGCTTTGGATACAGCTAATTTAGAAGTCACTACAGTGATGTTGGTCAGTCGCATTCATGAGCTGTCAGGCAAGTTGTTGAATTTCATAACGTGGGAAAATTAATTATTTTAGTTACTTTTTTTTTGGCTTTTTTTTTTTGAAATTATAAGTATTCTCAAGAGTATAGTTGGGAGAAGTGGGCCATGTTTTTGTTTGATTCTTTGAGTTTGTTCTGATTTTGGACAAGGTTTGAGATTTGTTGTTGTTTGAAGATGTAAATTGGAGAGTGAAAAATGTTCTACACAATAGAAGAAGAGATTTAATTTCTCAATCAAAGGAAAATATACAGTATTGTTCAGTATGAAATATCGAATCAGATTGGATAATATCGTGTCAAAATTTTAATTACTCACCAACCAGATTACAACATCCTTATCAAACATAACGAGAAGAGACAAATGCATTACTTTTCTCAATTGGATGTCAATCTCACACGTTTTTCTTTCTATTAACCCCTTTTTTTTCTTTTGCTTTTTTACGATAATTTGGTACAATTACGAAAACTGTATGACAACTTATTTATTTGTATACTTGACATAGGGGATGACACAACACACACATGGGGATATCGACATCATTTAATTCAGATCGGGACCCACATGCAATATGAGTGGTCGATCAATCTGTATGTCAAGTATTATGTTCATTTAGCTTAATTCTACTATTTATTTGGATTGAATATGCCGAAGTAACTCTCCACTTAGATAGTAATAATTGAGTAGATTGATTGATTGATTAGCTCATAAAAGTTTTATAAATTACATTGCTATCTAATCTTACTCAATTTCAAAAATATTTGGACCAAATTTCGTGGTGGCAGCTTGTTGTAGCTAAGCCAGGAAATTCTTCCTCTGCCGACACTCTTTTGAATCGTGTGTTTGGACTATGTGGTTTTTCATAGTCAAATATTTATTTCGTTTTTTGTTTGCTTTTTTTGGCACCGACACTAGCTTATTACTTATTTAAATTAAGAACCAAGAACGTGTTTAACTAATAATTTTTCTAGTTTAAGTAAATTCTAATTTTTTTGTACGGTCAAAATTAACAACTTGTTCTAACTCTAGTTAATAATAATTATAATTATTTTTGCAAGAAAACTTTTGATATTAATATATTTTTCCATCTGGAAACAACGTGTCGAGTCAATGTCAGATCATTGTAAAGCTAGACAATCTAAGTGCTCATCTATAATTCAATAATATTTATGACTACGTAACAAAATATTTACATACTATGATAAATTATACAACATTAATTAGCCGTTTTGAGAAAGAAGGATGAAATGCACATTTATTTATATTGAACAACCATACTAAAATAGAAGTTATAGCAAAGTAAAATTTCTCTCCCCATTTGGATTGAACATCGCGAGCGATTAATTACTAATGAAATGAAAGGTCGAATATCAAGAAATTTAGTTTAATGGTTAAGAACAGTTGTGGTAACTAGCGATCAGGTGAAAGTAGGATTTAAATCAGAATCTCCTCAACTACTATAAAAATTCTCTACTACAACTTGAACTTTCAACGTCTATATCTTCTCCATTTGAAGTATAATTTAACTCGACCTTATTGTGATTCTAAAAGCCGTGCAATAAAAAACGATCTAACATATGATATGACCATTTCCTAAGGTCTTCAATGGTTGCATCTCTAGTATATTTAGACTGAATTCTACGTCAATATAGTGGGTGGTAGCGATGATAGTAGGATCTGTATTGGTTTGGCGAAGGTTGCAACGACAAAATTATTTTTCATTGTCATTTTTTAGAGTTTTTGCTTTGTTTTCTAGTCATTTTTGTTTTTTCCTTTTCTTTGTAAGTTAAAAATAAGGGTAGAATAATCTTTTAACACAAAACTTGTCTTTCAAAAATTAAACCGACAGTTACCTGTATATGGGGATCTAAATGTTATAAAGGTGAAAGATTAAGGACTCAAATGCTCTGTTTTTGAAGGTTATGAACTCATATGTGCAACCCATCAAAGGATGGAGACCTCAGGTGAAATATCCTCTATGTAAATACAAAATGAAATCAGGCTTGACCATAAGAAGGCCGGTTCTCTGATCACATCTAAGTTTGTTAGGCTACAGAATCAAGGTAAGTTCCAATGATGAGTATTTGAAACTTATCAAATTTTAAATTTTCATGATTTTACTCATGTTACTCCATATTTGAAGAAACCGAAACAATTTCTATAGCTCCCGTTTCGCATCCATTTTTTTCTCATTTTCATTTTCATTCTTTTTCTCTTTCTTCATTTCAACCACACATTCTATCGATAAAATAATATTACACATAAACCTAAAAATTCTCCTTACTTTTTAACTACACATTCTTCCATCAATCACTATTCAAAAACACATTTTTTCACAAAAATGGGTGTCAAACACCCCCGAATGGAGACTTAATCTACGTGTCGGCTAATGTTTCACACGTTTTGTGAAATTAGTGTTACTCATTTATCCACAGTTCATTTATATTCATTTATAATTTATACCATTTTATCAACACATAAGTCGTCTCCTTTGACCAATCAAGTTACATCGTTCAAATTAATAGTCTAGTTAGTGTTAGAATTGGGAAGTCCTACATTGATTTTAAACGAAAGAATAATCAATAGGTTTCCACGAGCTATTACTAAAAGTATATTTGGGAGCTATTTATAATTAGCTTGAATTATAAAATATGTGAATAAAAATGGTTCGACTGATTATAATTGTGCCAACAAGAGTATAGAACCCTAAGGTTTGATTTTGTATTATGGTCTACAAAACCCAAATACGCACTTAATCCCCAAATACGCAATTGGTCCGTCTAAAGTTTAAACGAGCACTTGAATTTTACTATTGACATTATCAATCTATTTACCATCTTACTTGAATTATCTTTTTTTATAACATCTTTAAGATAAAATTCGAAGACTCAAAAAGTTTTTAGACAACTCACCGCTGGGATTTTTAGTGAAGTTTTTGAAAAAGTGAATAAGAAGGAAAGTGGTGGTTAAATAAGAAGTTTATATTTTTGTCCCTTTTTACCTATTTCTCCACCGAGGTGGTTCACTTTCCAAGAAAAGGTCTGCGAACCGCAACTTGTACTTATTGTTGTCTGCTAATGGGGTAACTGTGATTCACATGCTATGCTGGGTAGGTATTTTAGGGCACCACTCATTTGATGGCTCGTCAGCTCGACTCAGCCCAGCAGTATTTACTATCGAGGTTGTGTTTCTACGCTTTACTATTGGCGTCAATCGGTTGTCGAGTAGCACGGACCGGTCCACGTAAAGTACCCTGCACCGACTTGATTATGTTTAGTGGTGGCAATGGGCCGAGCCGAGCCGGCTCGGCCCATTGACGAACGAGCTCGGCTCGTGTTCGCACGAGCCGAGCTCGTGGCTCGCCGGCAACGAGCCGAGCGCGAGCTCGGCTCGTTGCCGTTTGGGCGAGCTCGGCTCGCGCCCGAGCTCGCCCAAAGCGGGCGGCTCGGCGAGCCGAGCTTAAGCTCGGCTCGCCTTATTTATTTATTTATTTATTTATTTTTATATAAATAAATAAATAACGTTACTACTACAAGTCTATTTTTTCTATTTTTTTTAAATATATATTTTCCAAAACATTTATCGGGGCTCGTCAAAACATTTATAATTTTTAAAATAGTAAACATACATTTATTTAAAAAAAAAAAAAAGATAAACCCTCCTCCTTTATCCGGGCTTGGGACCGGCTACTTCAATTTCGTGTAGGCGGAGTTAAAATTGTACACGAAAAACTTTTTACGTGTACAATTTTTTTTAAAAAATTATAAATGTATGAAAATAAAATTTTGTAATGAATGTATTGAAATTAAATATCACTTACTTGATTACATGCAATTTCGGCATATTTATGTTGAATTCGATAATTAGCGTCTTCCCAATCCTTCAAGCACATTAACGCTTCCAAAATATCTTCTTTTAGTCGACTTCGAATTTCGTAGAGAACCCTCTTCCCCGCACTAAAGCGGACTCCGAAGCTACGGTGCTAACCTGAGGTGTTAGTAGATCTTTTGCAATTGCAGAAACAATTGGCCATCGACGTTCATTATTTCGCCGTAATTCGATTACATCTTCCGAACTTTTCTTAACTGATTTGTTACTAGGCATAGTATAACGAAAGTAATCAATTAATTCAGATGGCAACGTATTTGGACTACTACTCGAAGTTTGAGTACATGCAGTGGAAGACATACTACTACTACTAGAGGAACCATATGCATATGCAGTTGAATCATATCTAATTGAGTTTATGTTTTCTAATAAATTAATTACTTCAGCGTCGTCATCGTTTATATTAGTGGGAGGAGGAGTAGGTACACGAGTAACTTGTGTACCTATTCTTGAAGCATATAATTCATACATCTCAGTTAACGTTTGTTCCAAATTCCTATAAGTAATAGGCATATTGAAAGTTAAAGCATTTGAAATTTGGTCAATTATAAATTTAGTACCCGATAAATTATATCGGGGGTCCATGACGCATGTTAAAGGAAATAACATAGGTAATTCTTCCCAATATTTTCTAAATTTTAATTCCATAGCATATATAACCGCATGCAAATCAGGGTCATTTTGATATCTATTAAAAGCCCTAGCAGTTATATAAAGACGTTCAAGAACCATGCAACTAGTTGGATAATAAACACCAGACAATATATTCGTAGACGTATAAAAACTTTCCAAAAATTTCTTAATTTTAAATACCGTATTCCAATCGGATTCATTTAAGATATCATCGTCGTCGTCTCTAATATGCCTATTGTTATAAAATTCAGTGATAAACGGTTCAAAACCTTCACATGATTTTAATAATAAGTAAGTTGAATTCCACCTATGACCTACGTCAGTAATAAAAGTTTTTGTATTAGAATTCCCAGCTTGTTCACAAAATTCTTCAAATGATTGTTTTCTACTAGGTGTAATCGTGATATACGTAAGTGCATTCCTAATTCGACTAATTTCGTCCTTCACATGTTTTAAACCGTCTTTTACAATTAAATTAAAAATATGGCACACACATCGAATATGGAATAAATAACCACCAAAATCGGGTTGAAGTACTCTATGCAATTTATCGATAACTACTTTATTTACAGAAGTATTGTCAAAAGTAAAAGAACGAATTTTACTCTCGCATTTATATTCTTTAATTATTAACATAATTGCATTATATATAGTGTTAGCATTATGAGGATACTCAATTATTTTAAAAGCAATAATTTTTATGCATAACCCAAAGTGGGTCTATATAATGTGCGATTCTTGACTATATAACCTCTCTTATTAATCCCTTCCCATAAATCCGAAATTAAAGATATGACACCCCCGTATTTTTCTAAATCCCCAATCAATAATCGCTTTGCATTAAGAAAATATTCAATTGTATTAGAACGAAGAGTATTTCGACTTACCCCAACGTACCTTGATTGAAGATATTGTTTGACGTAGTTTACGAAATGTTCGTTGTCCACTATTGCTAGTGGCAGCTCCGCCGCGGCAACGAACTTCACCATTCCCTTTCGTGCTTCCTCCTCCGAATACATCCACGTAGAAAGTGGCGAAGTAGTAGCACCGTCTCTACTAGTACCAAACTGTAGTTGCGTTTGTCCACGTTCAAGAAGCCCATGTTTGGCCGCACATGCTTTGTAATGACGGTTGAGGTGAGTGGTTCCAATTTTTTTTTGCCATGCCAGTCGTTGTTGACAGTATTTACATACTGCTTTATTTTCTGGAACTCCATCGATCACACGACCAGTGTTAACCAATTTGAAATGGTCCCAACATTTTGCCTGCTTCTTCCTTTCTCTTCCCTCTTGCATCGGGAATATTTAGTGATGGTTCTTCATCTTGTTCCAAATCAATAGGAACACTGGAATCAACATCAACGTCATCCAAATCAATCGGATCGGCATCGCCTTCACGAACGTCGAAATCGTCAATGTCTTCTGGAATTGGTAGTTGGTTGAGACCGGCAAATTCATTCCCAAATTGATTTTGGGCAAGTGTTTCACCTTCCATACCGAACAAGTTTTCAACAAATGCTCGTGGATCCATTTGTGAATTGTTGAAATAGAATGTAGAAATGTAGAAATGTAGAAATGTGAATTTGTAAAATGAAGATAATATTAATGTAAAAAAATGTAGAAGAGAATTATAGAATTGTTGATAATGATTTGTAAATTGTAAATTGTAGAGTAGAGAGTATAGAATGAAAGTTTGGTGGGAAAAAAATGTTGTAATGTGTTGGGTATTTATAGGAGAAGAATTGGAGAAAAGTAGAAAAAAAAAAAAAAATTTTTTTTTTAATAAACAGTGACCAAACGGTCACTGAACCAGTGACCGTTTGGTCACTTGTGTGACCAGAACGGTCACTGGTTCAGTGACCGTTCTGGTCACTTTTAATTTTTATTTTTATTTTATTTTATTATTTTTTTTTTTTTTACTTGGGTGGGCTCGTCTAAGACGAGCCCAGGCAGGCTCGTCTAAGACGAGCCCACGAGCCCGCTCGTGGGCTCGTCTCACGAGCGGCTCGGCGAGCCGCTCGTGAACAGTGACGAGCCGAGCGGGCTCGGCTCGTCTAGCGCATGAGCCCTCTCGGCTCGTGCTCGGGCTCGTTTTTTTACGAGCCCGAGCGGCTCGTGGGCGTGAACAGTACGAGCCGAGCGGGCGAGCCGACGAGCCGCTCGGACGAGCCGCTCGGCTCATTTGCCACCACTAATTATGTTGCTGTTATGTCAAGCCCAATCTACCATTCTACTAGTGGCGCACGTGCGATGCACGTGTTAAAGTTTAGTTGGCTACCTAATAGCGTGCAGTGATTTCTAGTTATTTTACACAAACTTGGGACCAGATCTTCGTTTCAAGATTGCACTATAAGTAATGCAATATTTGTAAGGGAATAAGAAGTTGTCTTCTCTTTTTAATTACAGTTAATGAAAAAGGAAAGAGTTCAAATTTTCCTTTTACATGCTTATATTGATGTTGAATTTGGAAGAACTTGCAGTCAGCAAATGAAGTCCACAAATAGCGTTTGGATGTGGTGAGATATATTGTTCACAGTGAAATTTGACTTGTATTGTTCCCTTGAGGAATATATGACTCATTCCTTTATAAAATTCTTACTGAGATACGTACATCAATGAAGCATGTCCCGTCTCAGACAAATGCAAATGATGCTAAGCCGGTGGGCAGACAGGCGCATGGCAACTGTACTGGTCGAAGCCACATGATAAGACCTTCTCCAAGTTTGGAGCACTTAGCTTCACAGTCTAATGTGCCCCAAATGCAGCCAACAAACGAGTTTTCATGGCTGTCATTCAGTCTCATGCCAAGTACGAACAGGTTCTTAGTAAGATATCAATTAATAATAATCAATCAAAACTAAATTTCCAAGATTCAAGGCTTTTTCTACTATGAGCCAGTAAATGTTCTAAGTTTAATTATACACAAGTTCAAACAAAGGATTTTAATTTTTCAAAAGGAACATGAAACTCGAAAACTTTGATCTACAGGTTACAACTAAGTTCCTTTATACATGAAAATGAAAAGAATAATTGATTTTTCTTCTTCTTTTTGCACAGAATATAATTAAAAGCACTCGTAGATCCAAATTTCGCAAAGGAGAACCCAAACTTTTGTAGTTAGACCCTTTTGCCTTGAAGAAGTACGATGACAATTGAAAAAAAATCAACTGAAAGCAGAAAAAGCATTGCAATCGCATTCAGACAATATATTACAACAACTGTAGTAACATAATAAAATTCCCAAGATTTGAAGTATATAATAATTAATAATCAATCAAAACTAAACTTCCTAGAAAACGAAAAATGGGACCTTGGATTCCTCCTTAACTGGTGCAGCATAGCAGGAGCAGTTTGGCCTCCACTTCTGACTTCAACAGCCTTCCCAGGAAAGCTATAACATTATGCATAAAAGCATCAAATAAGCAAAACAAATATCAGTACAAACTAAAAGTTAGATGCACTCAAACATAAATAAGTACAGACAGCAAAAAATGGCTTCTTTTCGGGCTTTTATCAGAAAAGTAATGAAAATAATATTAGGGGAAGATTTATTTGTTTTTTTTTAAATGCTGGAGAAACATGCTAATAGTGAATTAAACTCGTAAGCTTTTTCAATAGGCACACAGTGATGATTTATGACTTAAGTTCCTAAATGTAATCAACTCTCAAACTACCCAATTGTAAAATGGACCTAGAGCAATACTTGCTTCGCTCGAGAGGTCCAATTATCAGTTCACAACTTTCTCCTAATAAGCTAGCCCTACATCCTAAAATAATTAATAAATAACAACAAAAAGTCAAAATTACAATGGATTAAATTACATGGCTGCGAGCTTCGAGGAAACACTTTCTTACTGAATTAATGACAAAAAACTTCAAGCAACCTAAGTTTAGCATTTGGATGTGACGATTCTACCTGCAAGAAGACATAAAAATAATGTTAGTCTTACCATATTTTATTTTCTTCTAAAAAATCTAATGTAGGAGCTAAATTGGAATTAAGAAAATCAATTATTATAGGTGAACTTAATTTTTCATTATACATCTTTTTTGTTAGAGAACAAAAGCTGAAGAGCAAAATTTATTCCAACAGGTCGAGAAATTTAAAAGGAATGATGAACAAAATGGAAAGCAAATCTTGAAAATGGGCATGCTTAAAATTCAATAAAAAACCCGTACACTTCACAAGACGAAGCCGGGAAAAAATCAACAAAAATCGACCGGAGACAGGGTGAGCAACAAAAAACACAAATTACGAAGAGCAAAATTTATTCCAACAGGTCAGAGAAATTTAAAAGGAATGATGAACAAAATGGAAATCAAATCTTGAAAATGGGCATGCTTAAAATTCAGCAAACACCCGTACACTTCACAACACGAAGCCAGAAAGAAATCAACAAAAATCGACCAGAGACAGGGTGAGGAACAAAAAACACAAATTACGAACAATATGTTGCATAAACAACTAAAACGAAAAAAAAATAGAATTAAATAGAGAAATCAAATGAAAAACACGAACAAATTTACCTTGAATGAACATAATTGCAAGGACAAAAGCAAACCAATCAAACTCCTGTCTTTTGGATATTAGTGTGATTTATTTTAAGTGAAGGAAAAAAATCTCAAAAAATAATAGCAACAGCGAATGGGGGATTCATCTGGAATTAAACTCAACCAAAAATACAATAGTTTTACCTCGATAGGGATGTAAGTTGGACGCTTAGGCTTCCTGACATTGATACAAGGAAGATCGGCAGAATAGGGCAAATCAATGTTACGACTATTAATGAAGTAATCATAGACAGTTACTTCAGTGGTTTGAAATTCACCAGCATCATCCTTGTTTTTCTGCTTCAATGAGAACCTGAAACAATTAATTTCAAAGATGAAATCTTATACTTTATTTCATTGTATGCTAGAACATATGAGTAGAAGGCTATTGCAACCAATCAACCTCAACATCCCATGATTCCCATCTTAGCTACCAAATTAACACCAAATAAAATATACAAAAGTGATATTTAACTTAATTGCAAGTCCCCAGAGTTTTGTTTTAAAAGCTAATGTACAATGATATTTACATTTTAATGGTAGCATTTGCAACTATCATGTTTTATTACAGCACCTGTAGAAGCAGTTGTGCTATCAAAGTTCAGCGTTGTCTTCTTAAGAAATTGGGAACAGAACCTAACCTATAAGCCTTTGTTAACTTCAAATGGGGCACGACATTGCTTCAACTTCCTAAGATGTATGTAGACAGAAAGAAAAATGCTCAGGCAAAATACAACATAAATCTTTGTCATTAGAAATACAGTCAGTCCACACCTAGATTAAAAGACTTCCTCAGCCCCCATGAAACATAAAATTATCGATTAAGAAACATTTTTAAAACATATAAGCAGGTTAGTCACATCCTAAAACTGCTAATGTGGTCACCATTCAAACAAGAAGAGATTGGACATGTTATTGGCTACTGATTATGATGCAGAAACTTCAGAATTTGAATCTGAGTGACCTGATTGATCCACATTTGCACCATTTGTTATATGCCCTTTGCTAGACTCCAGATTATTACCCTGTATGACACTGCTTCTTGCGTTGATCAGCATTTTTCATTAAGAAAATTATCGACAAACATAATTTTGTCACCATGGATCAAGAAGAAAAGGATATGCTATCAAGCCATTTTCGAAGTTTCCATGCATCTTAGATATTAAAATAAATGAAAATTGAAATATTTAGGGAGACAAAATGATCATACTCATAAGAGCTCCAATACATTTATCTGCTGGACATGACCAAAATTGCTGGAAATTGTCGATTCACTGCCTTCATTATTTTGGACCTGTGAAAAAAAGGGTTTTTTTCTTCTGTAACAATGGTTTTGTTCTCTGTGTTTTCTTGCCATAATCACATGCCAATGGTTTTTCACTGCATTGTCAGTTCTGCCTGGGAATAACTTGGCTATCATAGCCCATTTGTTGCCATACATTTTGTGCGCAGACAAAAGGGTTTCCTCTTCCTCTTCTGTGAATGATATTTTGTTAATCCTTGGATCCAACTGGTTAAACCATCTTAATCTGCAACTTTTTCCTGCAATTATGAATGAAGATAGCCACAAATTATGTAATAAATTTGACACATGCTATATGAATCTTTTTCCAGTTCATTATTAGATGAGATCTAGAAGAATCTACCTTCTTCTTTTTTTGTTTTTCCCCAAATTAGCTAGTGATCAATGAATGAATAAATGGACTATATATTAGGAAAACAATAACCATATTAATTAAATCCCATTTTTCCATTTTTAACAGTTAAGGATTCATATGACAATTAAAACCTTATATTTTTTACCTCCTTAAGATAGCCAACACAAAGATTAATCTTGATTGGTTTTCCCCAAAAAAAATCTATATCCTAAGATTCCTAACAATAAAAAGTCGGAACTTCGTCTAAATAATGCAAACAGCCAAATGCCCAGAGCCCTTCAGTAAATATCAGCAAGTGTCATCAGCCAGTGCAACGCAAATAGTGTCCTTTCTTTTCTTACCCTACACACAAAAATCAAAATTAAATTAACAAACATATAACTATGGAAAATCGTATTAAACATAAGTCTCAAGACATTAGCATTGAAGTCCCTAAATCAACCCAAGGTCTACAAGCACTAAAATATCCGCTCTAGTACAGAGACATTCTGAAGTATTCAAATTATTTTACATAATTCTAAACCTCCAAGAAATCGATACTTTGTTTTGGTAAATATAACCTGTTTGCTGAAAGAACACTCCACAACAGTAATTTCCAATTACACACAGCAAGTTTAATACTCTAAATCACCGTTTCTGGTTCAGCTATAAGTATACTCGTTTGCAAAAGTCTCAATGGAAGAAAGGAAGACATATTAAAGAAACCCAATCTTAGAGGCTTTAAAATAACAAAAGCAAAAAAGATTGCAGAAATCGAAGGTGTACCTCTAAACATCAAACTTCTAACACATTGTCAGCCAAAGAATAAACTTATTATGTCTAAGAGGCCAAATTTCGTTAAATCCTCCATCCAAAATCCTAAATTCAACAACACCCTCAACTTCCCAATCACAATCAACCCTCAAAATCATACAAAGTCAAATATAGTACAGAAGAAGGAAAACAACCCACTTATTAATTCAAACACTAAAGACGAACAAGATCGAACCTTGATTAAGATGGTATCTCCTCCAAAAACCTGAAGCTTTTCCACTTATTACGTTTTTTAACACAACCAAATTGACCAGCAGGTCAATTGACTTAAGAGATAAATAAGAACTAAGATGAGGTTGGAGTTGCAGGGCACAATTACCTTCTGCTCTATGGAAGGGACTTTAAGAACTTTCTTGTTAACCTCTCTCTTACTGCAAGAAGACGGTAAACATTCATAAAGCTAGCTCAGTATTAACTATTAACACCAAAAAAGGGGTCTCGAAAAAAATAGTTAGAATTACTCGATGAAAAAGAAAAAGAAAGAATTGCTTACAAATTAGGGATATAGGGATAAGGATATAACAACTCTTCAACTTGTTTCAACACAGATTAAGTAAATCAAATTACTCATATATACATATATTGAAGAGATATATACCTGAGCAGCTTTGTAAGCGACCATAATATCCTCGTGGCTCGCTTACCCTCATCCCCAACCTTAAACAAGAAAATCATACACATGCTTACTTGACATATTCACCTAGAGCAAATCACAGATATGGTTAAGGAAAATTGAAAATGTGGCACAATTTAAAACACAAACATTAAAGAATAAAAAAATTGAACACTTACATTTCCCAAACCCATAGCCACAAAATTCAAATCCCTGTTTTGTTCTCTGGATTTATTCCCTATTTGAGTAGATTAATTCACTCTCAAGTCTCAAAAAACAACAAATCAACTATTCAACATTCAACAAAAACAATTCAAGCATTTAACTCACCCACTGACCCACGCTGCTTGCTCGGCCTCGGTCGTCTGAGATTCGCCCCTGACTTCGCACGAGTTCGCAAGGCACACGGACACGGTCCACCGCTACTCGCACTTCCACTTCGCAAGCGCCGCGACTGCTGCTTCTACTTCGAATGGAAAAAATATGGAATGCACTTGCTGCCGGTTTCAATTCACTCTTCTTATTTCTTCCCTGTTCGTCTCTGCAAGTCTATTCTTCTACAGAGGGAGAGAATTCAGCTAGGGTTTTTTGGTTGTGGAGAGTGAAAAGGAAATGAATGAATGAAAAGGGAAGAAACGGGGAAAAGGCTCGAAGCTTTGGGAAGTCAAGCGGTGGGGTAACGTTTTTGTCCAAAACAGCGTCGTTTTAAGAGGACGAAATTGGGAACAGTAATTTTAAAAGTGGCTCTTTTATTTGTTAAGGATTAAGGGTTACTTACAAAAATACCCTTAAAATTAGGGATGTTTTGAAAAATATGTGAAAGGTTTTTAGGAAGTAAAAAATACTGTGTAAAATATAAAAAGTGACGCAATATCACTTTTTTTATAAAAATTGTCACTTTTTGACCTTTTTAAAAAAAGTGACACAAATTCAAAAAAAGTGACAAAACTCAGAAAAAAAGTGACACTCAAAAAGTGACACAAACTCAAAAAAAGTGACAAATAACAAAATAACACCACCATCCATTCGCGCAGCACCAGTAATCATGTTATTAAAATAATCAACATATTCAGGCAAATCCACATGCTGATTATGTTAGAAAAACATAACATATTATTTCATTTTTTTATCTTTTTAAAAAGTGACAAAAGTTTAAAAGGTGACAAAATTTTAAAAAGTTACACAATGTCACTTTTATAAAATTTAAGAGCAACTTTGACATCCATGAATGGTACTGCATAAAATAAGTAAGTGACACAATCTCACTTTTACAAAAAAAGTGATTTTGTTAGTAAAAAAATGACAAACAATAAAAAAAAATGTGATAGAAAAAAATGGCAAACACTAAAAAAGTGACACGAATTCAAAAAAAGTGATAAATGTTCAGAAAAGCGACAAAAAGTTTTAAAAAACTGTAAACATGCGAAAAAGTGACAAAATATCAATCGAAAACATTCGAAAAAGTAACAAAACGCCATCGAAAAAGTGACAAACCATTCATTCACCACTCTTCTTCTCACAAAATCTTACAAACAATCATAACCCACAATTTTCAACTCCAAAATAAGATTAAATCACACAAACTTATCTTCTAAACAATTATACAAGAATTGAGTTACTGTCCACCAAGAAATACATAGCATCAAGAACACCTTCGAAGCAAAAAAGGACAACATGCAAAACAGTATAATCCAGCACCACTTTTTACGAGTTTCGTCAAGCATCACAAGGGGAAAGCTGACAGAACTTGGACTCGATCTCTCAGAAGGAAGCTGATAAGACTAGAATGATGGAATAGTCGACGGAGCAGCCTGTTGTTGAAGTTTCCACCCCTTCTCCCTTAAATATGACTGCTGTAACTTTCATGGAACCTGTCATAAAAGGACAAAATTATTAATTAGGAACTTTAATTTTGAACAAAAACAAACATATACACAATATTCCTCTTTCCATACATTCTACAAACACCATCAATATACTTAGTATTTTTCCTAATAAATTTGTGATCACTTTTAATATCACTTTTTAAGTAAAAAAATGACGTAAAAAAGTCAGAGAAATAAAAAAAAAAAAACAAACAATAAAAAAATGTAATAGAAAAAAGTGACAAACCACTACCAACCCTATACGCTTAGTACATTCTAATGGAAATGTGAGGATAGTATAAAAGGAAATAGAGCAAGAGTATGTTTTCAACTGAAGCAGAAAAATAATTACCGTTCAATTATTAATTGAAATATCAATAATAATCCTACAAACACACAACAAAATTTAACAAATTCTCCGATCATGCTTAATAGTTTTTGGGCCGAATAACTCCCCGAAACAATCTGAAAAATAATTACCTTTCAATTATTAATTGATATATCAATAATAATCCTACAAACACACAACAAATTTTAGAAAAAATACACCATTTGAAATCAACCTGTAATTAATGGACTATTGCGCCTTCTTAAAAGATCGAACGACTGAAGAGGCAACCATTTGACAGATTCAAGAATCTGCGTTTCAAATGAAAATACACGTACACACACACATACAAGGGGATACAAATTATAATCAAGAAACCAAGAAAATAATGGTTTGATAGAATCATTAAGAGGAATTTAACTATATAATTACCTTGATGCAGAATGAAGGACCTTTGAATTGTGGGTGTTTTGGAAAATGAAATTAAATTCGAGAAACTTGAGACCCAAAAATGGAAGAAGCTTTTTTTTTTTTTTTTGTATAAGAATTTATAATGAACATGTGTGTGTGCATTTTATATAGGCAGCGATTAGAAGTTGGATCAAAAAATTTCTGGATTCTGATTCGGGGCTTTCTAAGGTTTTGAGGGTTTGGGAGGTTTTGAGCGTATTAATTACGGGGTAAAAGTTTTAATTAGTTTTAGGGGTATTATTCTAATTTATTTGTTTTGGAGGGTATTCAGCCTAATTAACCCTTCTATTAAATGAGTCCATTTTAAGGTGGGCCTGGCCGAGATAGACGCCACTATGTTTCACTTTCGTTTTTGTCAAACCGAAAATGGACATTAGCTAACTTCTTTAAATATTCTAATGGGCCGTTAGTTTTTCATTGACATTATTACCTTAATTAAAAGCCCGATATACACATTCATACAAGAGAAGAATACATAAATAAGGTGTTTACTTTTACCAATTTCAAAAATACAAAAAACATGTTTTAAATTTCAAAAATCAGGTTTCTTTAATTTTTTAATTATGAAATAATAATTATTAAATTTATTTATTATTAATATGTCAAGGTCACATATATATACAATTTGGTCACAATTCAAAATTTTTTAGGTTACAATTCAAAATTTTCATAGGTCACAATTTGTTTATTGGTCACAAATTAAACATTTAAAAGTCAAAACTTGTTCATCGGTCACAGATTCCAAAATTTATGAGTCACAATACTTATTTAGGTCACAAATTATCAATTTATTGGTTACAATTAATAATTTTTAGGTCACAAAGTAATATTTTTAGGTCACAATTGATAATTTTTTGTGAGTCACAGAGTCTTTCTTAGTCACAATTTCTTATTATTGGTCACACACCAACAAATTTATTGATCACAATATGTGACCACCACCAACACAAAACCACCGTCGTCAACACCAACACCACCACATCCCAGCAACAAAATCCCACTTCCAAAACATCGCTGTCGACGTTTTCACCACCACCACCACCACCACCACCACCACACCAAACTGTCCCACCACCATCTTCATTGCGCTGCCGCGCCTGATCCACCGCAACTGAAAACACAGCCCACCACCATCCCCTACCAGATCACGGTAGTGCAGATCTCCTGACCACAACACAAGAAAAAATCCAATCATCGCACGACGCAAGCACACCCCACCTTCACACCGCAACCACAAAAACAGCAACACCGCCCAGCACCGATTCCACTTCACCAGTAAAAAAAAAAAAAAAAAGAGCAACACAGCAGCATCGCCCAACGCCACGGACCACGCTGCTGAAAAAACAACCGGATCTGTGAGAGAATGGGGAGATGTGAGATCTGGGAGTAGGGAGCTCTCGCCGAGAGGAGCTGGGCGGTTGGGAGCAGGGAGCTCTCGCCGGTGGAGGAGATGGGCGGTTGGGACGGATGTGAGAGAATGGGAGAGTGAAGGAATGAATTTTAGGGTAGATTAGGGTTATTTTAATTGGGATGAAAATTATACAATTAATATTAAATTAAATATAAAAAACCTGATTTTTGAAAAGTTAAACATGAAATGAAATTTATGAAAATGGAAATCTAAAATCAGGGTAGGGTGTAATTTCCTCTTCATACAATTGTTTGTACTTAGCCCCCTGAAAGTTATGCAATCGGCCCATTCCAAAAAAAGAAAAGCAGTTGAATTTGGTGACCTAAATGAAAATTTGATGAAATAATATGAAGTGTAGTTTTCATACCTAAAATTAAGACATCTTAAATAATATGAAGTGTAGTTTTCATACCTAAAATTAAGACATGTTATCTTAGGCAGTGGACCTAATTAGTTGTCGAAAAGTTACGTCTCTCTATCAATTTAGATTAAGGTGTTAACACGATTAAGTATTAAATACGACCGTTAGCAACATTCAATCGATGAAGAAATTAATATTTTTGAATCTACGAATATATCCGGCCGAAGAAATAATAGGAAATCATGAGCTCAACTAAGATAAATTTTAAAACTCGAATGGTAATCGAAGATAAAGAATTAAAATTTAAATATTGAAGTCCCATTTTAGGAACATCAAATTCTTGTGAGCAGATTTATATTTCACTTAAAAGTAAACTTTATTAATGGTTTTGTTGAATACTTCCATCAATTGATATCGACTTGTAAGAGGTGGTGTCGCCTTATTGGTTTGCTTTATTTATGGTCCCTATCTCTCTCAACTCCATTTTCAACATAATTATAACGGAAAATTGCAGCAAAAATCTCAAACATTTGAATTTTTAGTAGACTTTACTCTAATCTTCAGTTTGTGCCAACGAAAATCTCAAACCTTTAAGAAATTAGCAGTTGGAGCCCAATTGGGAAGAATCATGGGGAGAGTTCTAAAAAGAAAATGCAACTACAAACGACAATTTTCTATCACATTCGCGATGAGATTAGTTTCTTTTTCTTGGAGATTGAATTAATTGTGGAAGGATTGCAAATATTGAAAATATCTTTTGGGTTAAATTTTTTTTTTTTGGAAATAAACGTGATTTCTTGTAAAGGGGTGGACTATTTTATGGGAAAGGCTTGCACGATGGATTATTAGCTCAGTGATATAGTGCGTCCATGATAAAATGCGTCGTTGTGCTTAGATTATGAGGGTTCTCAACCACATGATTAATTCAACGTGCTCATTGACGTCTAATGCTGAGATGTAGATCATTCAAAATAACTTAATATGGTGTACTCCTCTGTTCGAATCAGGGTATGTAGCAACACTCGACACAACTATTTAATTAAAAAGAAACGATGAAAATGAAATGTAATTAAGTACTTATTTATAGGAAAAACAAACAACACAAAGTATTTAACTAATTACAAACCAACACAGCACATATAACATTATATATGAAAAACAGTGCACGTGTTTGCTGGTGAAACCATACTTATTTACGCACAAATATTATTTATGGCAGAACAAACGAAACCATAGAAATTAAAGACACTCGTTATTGACATGTGTGGTACATGATATGACTGAAATCTTGTTAATTATATTATTCAGTTTAGTCTTATACGATGTACCAAACACGAGTTAAAAGAGGTGGTGATGTTTCTTTCCCTCTGCCCTTTCTTCTTCTTTCTTGGTTTCCTTCTTCTCGTGATGCTCGTGGAATACATATCCACCGGCTCCAACCCCTACTGTTGCTGCTATTTCTTCTTCAATCTTGTGCCTGTGGGCATGCTCGGGGTCTTTCTTTGCCTTGTGCTTCTCATACTGAACATGATTAAAGAACAAAAATAAGTAATTTTTTTGCAAATAACTTAAAATAATAAATTTGTCGCATCTCTATCAATTTATACTTTGAAACGATGATATCAAAGTAAGCAAATATCATAGTTAACTATGGCCGTCGCCTATTTATGATAATCGACCCTACAAAACAAGAGAATTTACCAAGGCAAAGGCACCAGCAGCGGTGGCGCCCATCTCGCCAAGGTGTTCCTTATGCTTATGTTCCTTCATTTCTTTCTCGTACACCACATAATCCTCATTCGGTTTTCCATAGATACCAACAGCGTCGGTCTCTTTATAGTAACCACCAGCGCCATCAGAGCCGTAGGCAGTCTCGGAGTAAACTGCCTCGACCGGTTTCTCCTGGTCCCTATGGTGGTGGTGGTGATGGTGGTGCTTCTCTTCAGCCATGGTGGTGGTGGAATTTAATGACAATCCCTGATTCAGTATATGAAAATTGTTAACAATGGTGAGTTGTGTTGTAATGGCTTGTAGAGCGTGCAATTTATAAAATGAAATTCCATACCAAGGGCATGGGCCCATAGATGTTGACAATTTCGTGGTAGGCATAAATGGCGCAATTAGTTGGATGGTGATATTAGCTGAGGCAGGGCATATTCATAATTTCCATGTAGTGATATTAGCATATTCATAATTTCCATGTAGTGATATTAGCTGAGGCAGGGCATATTCATAATTTCCTTGTATAGTGATATTAGCTGAGGCAGGGCATATTCATAATTTCCACTGACCTTTGCAAGTTCCCCGCATAATTTCGCACAACAAATTCAAGATTTGACCTGCTTATTTGCTAGATGTTTATGAATTTTGATATTTGCTCAACATAAATTTACCAATTCACTCATCGAACTAGAGTTATGTATAACACCCAGTTCAAAAACCCATTATGTAACGATCAGACCTGTGCCCAAGTTATTAACTCATACATATTGTTCACATTGAGAGAGACCGTGCTTATCATACCCTTCACGAATGAGAGATTTAAGTTGAATTCTTATACCAATTTAACAAGTTGCCATTAATTTAATGTATCATTTTTTATTAATTTTACTTTTCGTGAAAGAAAATTATAAGGTAAAGAAATTTCATAAGTATGACCAAACAAATAAACTATAGAAATTACTTGTGACTACGAAATATTATGTTTAGCATATTGAATTCAACAAGATTAAATATGATTAAACAAGATAGACAAACAAGGTAATTTTTGCATTATCCTCTTTTGTAAAGTACATCGCGTCCGAGGGAGGATACAAAATGTCGTGTATATTTTTACCTGAGATTCGTGATCCAACTTTTCTTATGCTTTGTCAAATGGTGACTTGGAAGTCTTAAAGAGCTTGTTTGGTGCTCATTATTTCAAAAATACATTTTTATATCTCTTATTTTTAATCACAAATTCTTCAATAAAATGATATTACGCGCAAATTTAATATATTTTTTTAATCACACATTTTCCATCAAATCATTATAAAAATGGGAATATGTATCTAGGGTTAGGCAAAATGTCCGAACCGAATCGAGCGGGTTTTTTTAAATGAAATACCCGAACGGGTATCTGAATCGAGAACCGAATGGTTTGGTTCGGTTCTCAGTTCTAGACCCAGAACCGAAGAACCGAATTTTTTTTTTTATATTGGATAAATCAATTTCTTTTATTTTTTCTAAATAAATTAATAATCTTTTTCTTATTAAATCTTATTAGTTGAACAATTTAGAGTTTATTTATGTTTGTTGGTTATGTTTTTTTTAATTTTTTCTTGTATAGTCTCTTAGTAGTTAGTATGGAAAGTCAAGCAACTGATTATTACATTAAATAGTTGGTAAGTATTATCAATATTTTAAAATATTTTATCTTTATTACTTCTAATTTATATTTCATTTTTATGTAAACTTGAATATTTGAAGCAAATGAATTATTGAAGTTTTATTAGTAATATTTACTTTTTCGTATTTGTATTTGACAACTTATTATTTATATTTTATTAAATTAGATTATGTTAATTTGTAAAAATTAAAATTGAACTTAGTATTTATATCTACTTTTTGTTATTAATATTAGTATCTACTTTCCGGCGTATTTATGTAGTATTATTTTAAATGTTAAAAAAGTTAATTATAGTACAGAACCGAACCGAACCCGAATGGTTCCAAAATTATATTTGGAACCGACGGTTCCATTTACTAAATACCCGAAAATTTTTGGAACCGAAAAAAATCGAATCGAACCGACCCGCGCCCACCCGTATATGTATCATATACTACAAGTTAGGATATTCTCTATTCCATGAAAAAAGATACCGTTTATTACTTTAATTACAATTTTTGCTATAAAAGTCTCTTTTGACTAGGAGCACAACAAAATGGGATTTTTTTTAAAAAAATAATTTAAAACTCGTGTACCTAACAAAATAACAAGAAAATCCCATGTTTGTGATAATTTCATTGAAGACATATTTGGTTCGATATAGGTGGTGCATTATTTTTTTTAGCTCATGATATAAATTGTTAGGTTTTGAATTTCAAAATTATTACCATTTACTAAAATGTAAAGAAAAAAAACAATGAGATAAGGGTCGCAACCATTTTTAGTACATGAAAACCTTAGTTATGAGTACTTTGAACTTCTTTCACGATCATTTCCGTCCCTGAATGTAGTAGTGAAGCAGTGGGACATTCAAAGAAGAACCTCAGAGTAAAGTGGTCGCTTTTGAATCTTTGGTATGGGTCGAGTCATGATAAAAAAAGGTTCGATGATTGTATGATTCTCAAAGGTTCCATGTTAAGTTGATATCTTAGTGTGTATTGGTTAACATACTAAACATTTCATAAATTTGGATAATAATCCGTTCAAATATAACATAAATCTTATAATAACCATAATTATTGTCAGTTAAAATTATTCCTACCCTACACCAACTTGATGCAATGAATTCCATGACACCAAAAAAAAAAAAAATTTCACAAAGGAAAAAGAAAAAGAAAAAACAGACAAGAGTAGATAATATATTTGGGCCACAAGTTGTGGATTGATAGTTAGGTATAAGTCACGTGTGAACATATTTTGTTTCTTATTGTTAATAATTTGTTAATGTTATCTTACATTATTTCGATATTTGATTTTCATGGGCCATTGTAAGAGCAATATGGTGCCACTTTTCTAAAAGATCATTATTATAGAGATAATATTTGATAAAAATTGAAGGGCCAACGTTTATATCAATTGAATTTGATGTCGTATTTTTTTAATTTGACATTAATGAATCCGACTTCTTTGGTTATCGACATCTTAATTTTGGGGTCTCTGTCGACGTGTGTAAAGCAGATTAGTTATGTCTCATTTAATATTGTTTAGCGCGCCCTCAGATTGTCAAACATAATTAAGGCTCGTTTGACATTTTCGAAAAGTTAAAAGATGTTTTTGAAACATTTTTTTAAAGGTAGCTAATCTAAGATAACTTTCGTAGGAAGCTCTTTTACAAACAGAAACAAAAATAAAAATCCTATCAAATGGACCATAAATTGAGACAACCGCAGGCAAATATCGAGATGGTATTGAGAAGACTCGAAAAATTGAAGAAATAAGACCCTGTTTGAGCCAAATTATTGCAGAATGAGAATGAAATATATAGCCGTTATTGGACCCACATAACAGATATAAAATTTGAATTTAAGTGTTGACGTGATGGATAATGATTATATTTTTCATTTTAATGAGATAATAATGTAAATCAAACGGGGGCTAAAACTTTAATTAATAAAAAGGAAAACATATTCTTAATCAAGTCTCATTTATAGAGAAACTCGAGAACTTAAAAAAGTAATTTTATTACAAACTCATAAAATAACAGTGACACAGTCCGGATGGACTAGAACTCACTCAATACCATAATTCGTACTGCATACTAGGGTTTTTTTTTTTATAGAGCCCTTCTCAGGTCATTTTACACCTTATTTACGTAATTAAAATTACAATTCTTATTCACTCAAAATATTATTAATAGCAAAACACACCACAATAAAACTTAAGACATCACTCTTAAGTAACGAAGGAACTCGTGAGTTAATTAAAAGAAGTGGTGCTTCTTCTTTCCCTCTGCCCTTTCTTCTTCATCCTTGGCCTCCTCCTTCTCGTGATGCTCGTGGAAAGCATATCCACCCGATCCAACCCCGACTGCTGCTGCTATTCCTTCTTCTATCTTGTGCCTGTGGGCATGCTCGGGCTCTTTCTTAGCCTCATGCTTCTCGTACTGTAACGTAAACAAAGACACATGAAATATTTGTTTGTATTATATTTTCAATTATGTCGAAGGAGTAAAAAGAATATATATTTTTACCAAGGCAAAAGCCCCTGCAGCAACAGTCCCCATCTCGCCGAGGTGTTCCTTATGCTTATGTTCCTTCTTTTCTTTCTCATAATCATCACTTGGTTTTTCATAATCACCACCAGCGATTGTATTGTATTCTCCACCAGCAGTCTCTGTATTATATCTGCCACCACCTGCGGTTGTATTGTAGTCGCCACCACCAGTATCTGAACTGTAGCGGCCACCACCAGTAGTGGTATTGTAGCCACCACCAGTAGTGGTATAATAGTCAGCGCCACCAGTTGTGTTGTAACGGTCACCAGTGACATCAGAGCCATAGGTGTTCTCAGAATAGGCATGTTTCTCCTCCTCCTCCTCGTCTTTGTGGCGGTGGAAGAGGTGGTGGTGGTGCTGCTGCTCTTCAGCCATGGTGCTATAAATGAAAATTAAAAGTCAAGAATCAAGAGATGTGAGTACTGAGTTGTGTGTAATTGGTGGTGGATGTGCATGCTATTTATAAAGCCTGATCCCATGCAAATTTGACCATTAACTTAGAGCTTACTTGGACGGTTAGGATATGTTCTCCGATTTGTATAAAACTTTTGATATAGACAATTCCAAAGCATAAATTAGCACCACGACGAGAATATTCTTCTTATTCGAAGCTCGAAAAGAGCTACTATAAACATAATTTCCTAACTCGAATGCAACATGGTCACTCTTGCATATAAGTTTGTATGTGTAGTAGGAAGACATTCATCTAATAAATTGTCTTTTTTATTTATATGTTGATCTAAAACGCCTGATAAAGGCACCTGTAAGATGAAAGTATACGTTATACGAAAGACACTATGGAGTTATTTATTTTATAAATTTCCGATCCCTTTTGAAAGAATAAATCTGCAGGTACAAGAAAATTTCACAAGTTTTTGTGTCTTCCTGTGATTTGCTGTTGCCAAAAACAATTTTTTGGCAGCAGCGAATCACATGAAGACATAAAGCTATGAATTTTTCTTGTACTTATAGCATGTCTCTGATAGAAAATGGAAATAGCCGAAGAAATAGAAGTAAAATTTTAAAATAATTCTGTTAGCAAGATTTTCTCATAGGTATCACTCACTATATATTCAGAATATTCCAAGAGAAAGAGATACAGATTACTATAGTTTAGGCTATGATCACAAAAAATGAGAGACCGCACCGATAATTAGAAGAAGAAAAAAATAAATTAGAAGGATATATAATTCATTTATTTGGGGCCAAGGTTAGAGATACATGGCTAGTCACGTACGATACACGTGTAATATTAAATTAAAATAGAAATCAGATTTGGTCGGTCACATAATCGATAGTTTTGATTTTCATGGGCCAAAGTACAGAACAATATATATGTAAAAATGATAGGAAAAAGAAAGTTGCATAAATGGTCCCAAATCTTCGTTCAAATTAAATTTTTGGTTCAAATCTTTCAAATGGGATGTAATGATCATTCTGGACGGAATACACTCAAAAGGATCGTTAGGCTGCAATGTAAGAACAATGCTATAAGTACAGGAAAAAACTCACATATTTTGCACAGGAAGACCTGTACATGCTGATTTATTCGCAATGTAATTGCCCTTGTTTTGTTTTTATTCCCGTGGGCATTTTGTTAAATGACTTTAACCATTCAAAAAGCCAATAGCAAAATATTAAAAATATAAAGAAAGTTCAACTTCTTCCGGTTGCACCTTTGAAATGATTGGACCAACATCGCAATTTGAGCAAAAGTGTTGCGCCAATTATCCTAGGAAAAATGAAGGGCCCTAGCATAGTTATAAAACTATTATTATTTTTTGACACTTACAAAATATATGACGAATTAGTTGCTTAGTTGCCTTGCCTTGCCTTGTAAGGCTTATTTATTCCATGCGTGGCTTCATTTGGTGATTTTAATAATTGAGTTTTTATAAGTCCTCAAGAAAAGTCATTAACGTCAGCACAAAATATATTTCTTTACATTTACTCATTTATTTTTTAAGACAGTCAAAACTTGAACTCGGAATTCTTCTTTCTCGGGATATGATATTGTGCTAACGTGTCAAATCCTAACCAACTATAACAAACATTTAATAAGTGCACACAATTGCTACTTTAACAACATTCAAAATGGCAAGTGACATGTACAAAAAATGATGCTTCAAATTGAATTCCAAATGCTCATTGCATTTTTAGGCAAAGACAAACACACATATTGCATTTTCCAATAGTCTTTTACCAAAGAGGAAAACCGTTTTGAGGAGAAAGGTTTCTTCAGGCAAACTCATGCTTGCTTGTACTTTGGGTGGATTGGCCTTTGAATCTAAGAATATTAAAATGGAAATGGACATTTAATCTGAATTCCCAATGTTATCATCATCAATGTATAGAATATATGCGCCACAATCAGCACCTACATTTGATGGGTATATATACTTGGCCTTCTATCAAATACCCCACAAAATAAAGGCTTCAAGCTGGTGACATTCTATCAGGAGTTTCAAGGTATGCAAGCAATTGCATTTGTTTATTCTCTTCATTCTGCATTTTCAAGAGGCGGGAGAGAAATTAAGGGCTTATTAAAGGGTTCTTTTATGTGAGAATGAGACAGGTTTTAGAGAGGATGAAATAACGTAGCTGTTTCAACACAAGAAAAAGAGTTTTCTACACCCCTTTCTTGGGTCGTATTCATAGTATAAGATATAAAAGAATCATATTCTTTGCATAGAGAAACACAATTAAACAGTCGTAGTTAGTTTTTTCTTTTGTTTTCTGTACCTTCTTTCCCCAACCTTGTTCTGGTTGGTGGCTCGTCGCCCAATTTAAGGAGTAAAGTGCAAGCACACAGTTGTAGCATGTAATTTTACTAATTGAGTTGTCCAGTAACATACCAACCTTTGTTTTCTAAACATATTTGCATTTTCTACGAGTAGTGCTGTATTTTGGACAATTTTGCAGCAGGCTTTTATATTTCTGTGAGGAGAATATCTGATGGGAATTTACTTTCCAAATTAGATACTTATTTTACGAAACGTAATTAGGGTTTTCTTTAATAGATTTTCTAGTATTCTATTAATCGTTTAATTTTCAAATTGGATACTTATTTTAGAAAACATAAAAAGGGTTTGATTTAATAAAATTTTAGTGGATTTTCTAGTATTTTCCTACTCGTGTATTGTAATAGTTACACCTCGATATCAAGTAAAACTTATATTTTCTTCCTCTAAATTCTCTCTATTCCCCTCTCTTTTCTCTCTCTTTCTTTCTTAATCTCGTTGTTGTTCGTTTGTGTTCTACGTCAAGATTCTTCTATGACTCTTCGTGATAAGCTTTGTAGTTTAAATTAATCAATACGAGAAAGCTACCAAAATCTCCTCCCAGTCAAGAAGAACAATTCTTGCACTTCGATTTTTTTAGAAATCACAGGCAAATCTAGGAGTGTAAAATTCTGCACGCGTACAATTTTGAATAAAGATATATGTGATTAACTACTTGAATCTTGGTTCAGAACCTTTCTTCTAATTGTTCATTAACTATGAAATGGTCCAAAAAGATCAGATGTAAAACAGAACTATACGTGTAACAAAATTATCGTAAATGTCAGCTCCACTAATGATAATATAAAATCACTGTAAATGGTAGATGCTTTAACATGCTAATTATTGCATTTCATATTTATCACAAATAATAAGAAATGTACATTTATCACTCTTAGTTTATGTTTCATACTACATGATCATGATATATAATATCCATGAATTATCATCGTTTTGCTAAAAAATATAATGAAAAGTAATCAGGAGAAAAAGGGTAAGATCATCAGAAATGGCATCTGAACCTGATAATGCAAATAGAAGAATCTATATATGATTCAAGCTCATTGGGTAAAGAATGAAAAAACAGAAACTAAGTTTGCTATTGTATGTTTAGGCGAAATGTTCGAATGCTTCACAAAAAAGAGGAAAACGATAGGCAACAACACAGACAAAAAAGGAAAAGGGGGAGCCATAGCCAAAAGATGGAAGCTCCTCAGTGGAAAGAATAACTGGGAAGATCTATTGGACCCTTTAGACATCGATCTTCGTCGATACATAGTTCACTACGGAAATATGGCTCAAGCAGCTTATGACAACTTCAATTCTGAGAAGGCATCAAAGTATGCAGGAAGCTACAAATATGCAAAGAATGACCTTTTCTCTAAGGTCGGGATTGACAAAGGAACTGCATTCAAATACAGCGTAACAAAATACTTTTATGCGACCTCATCAATTGATGTCCCGGAGGCATTCCTTGTAAGGTCATTGTCGAGAGAAGCGTGGAGTAAGGAATCAAACTGGATAGGGTTTGTTGCTGTGGCCACAGATGAAGGAAAATCAGTGTTAGGACGGAGAGATATTCTGATAGCGTGGAGAGGAACAATTAGGGCATTGGAATGGGTGAATGATTTCGAATTTGGATTGGTTTCGGCACCAGAAATCTTTGGAAAGAACAGTAACCCTAAAGTGCACAGTGGCTGGTACTCCATCTACACTTCAAATGATCCAAAGTCGTCCTTCAATAAGACCAGTGCCAGACAACAGGTAAAACTTCACGCCACATTCACTTACAAGCTAAGAGTTAAAAAACTACAGAATGTACAACGTGGATGGGAAGGAAGAGTAGGTGGTACTTGATTTTCACCTTTCTTTAGTAAGAAAACAAAAACTTTCTCGTGGTGGATGAAAATTGAGATGGGATTAAGCATTTTGAAAACAAAACTTGGTGAAAAATTATTCCTCAATGTAACAAGAAATACTATATTCCACCCAACTTTACTTTTCTTCTTCTTTTTCTTTACCGAAAACAACGGAAAACTTTTGCATGCCATTATGTCTCCTAAATGCACCAGAAGAGATAACAAGCTAAAATTAGCCAGTTCTCTTATTATTTTCAGGTTCTTACTGAGGTTAGAAGACTGGTAGAAGAATATAAGGATGAGGAAATCAGCATAACCATTACAGGCCACAGCTTGGGCGCAGCAGTTTCTACCCTAAATGCAGTTGATATTGTTGCCAATGGATACAACAGGCCTCAAGACATGCCGCACAAGGCTTGTCCTGTAACAGCTTTCGTTTTTGCCAGTCCTCGGGTGGGAGACTGTAACTTTCTTAATACCTTCTCCCGTCTACAAAGTCTTCGAGTTCTACGTATAAGAAATGCCCGAGATATTGTTCCAACCTACCCATTGATAAATTACACAGATGTTGGTGACGAGTTGCCCATTGACACTAGTGAATCAAACTACTTGAAAAGTCCTGGTAATTTGGGCAGTTGGCATAGCTTGGAGGCTTATTTGCATGGAGTTGCAGGAACACAAGGGTCCAAAGGGGGATTCAAACTGGAAGTTAATCGCGACATTGCGCTTGTTAACAAACATATGGATGGCTTGAAAGATGAGTACTGTGTTCCAGTTTCATGGTGGTGTGAGAAGAACAAAGGTATGGTGCAGCAGATAGATGGATCCTGGAAATTATTGGATCATGAAAATGATTTTTGATTCATAAAGGTCCGAGTATTGGTATAAATTTTAAAAGAAAAAATAAGCATGGAAATCAGCTAGCATCATAGCAACATTCTTAATCCTAATCATGTTTATTGTTTCATATCTAACTATGTGTTCTATTAAATTTTTTACAGCAACAGTTTCATTCAGTTACTTTCGTACCAAAAATAGCTAATAAACCTAAAATGTGATATTTCTTTGTATTTAGCTGTAACATGTTAGTCTCTGAGAATTCCGATGGAATGAATTCAAAGCGATTCAAGGCTTTCGTTAGTTGGCAGCACAGGGAATCTATTTGAACATCACAGAGAAGTAATGAATAATGAGAACAGGACAATTTCTCGACTGTGAAAATCAATTCCATCTTATATGTAATACTACTTCAAACAGTATGATATTGTTAAAGAATTTCCAATTTTCTTGACTATATTAGTACATCAAAAGAGAGGGAGTGTGTGTTAAAGAGAGAGAATCAACAACCTAACAGCATCAACTTAAATGAAATGGTAACAATCCATCAGCCCGGCCTTTCGCAATTGTGAAATCATGTCAAATACTCAAATCCAGTCCAATCAAATGAGTGAAGAAAAATAAATATCATATTGTGTATTTTACATATTTTGTTTTCATTTTTTCATTTTTTTTCTTTTGAGGAAGTGGGGAGCTCACCACTGCAACTACTGCTTAACTTTCAGTGAAGCTTCAATACGTTGAATGAGCTGGTCAGCAGCCATTGCACCCTCCTGCAAAATTGATTTTTTAATTTTTATTTAAAATAGAAAAAGAATATGAACAAGTTCTAGCAGTAGGCGAAAGTGGCATGAGATAGTAAATCATGGCAAAGCACGAGCTATACTTAATATTTCTATGAAACAAAAATAACAGCTCAACATGCTTAAGAATGTCGACAATTTCGGAACTTGACCGTGCTGAATTGATGCCTTCTTCCTTTTTGGTCACTTCTTTTCACCAAGGGACAGACACGGTGCTAGATATCTATGTAGTTGGAAAAAAATTCCTAAGTTTTTGGGTTCAGGTTGGGTAGTTTACAAATCCTTCTGAATGAAACTTAAACATTTTATTATAATGCAGTTGGGAAGCTGGATCGTGAGTTGTATAAGCCATTAGCCAGTAGAACCGCATAACGGTTCTCATGAAACATTGATTATCTCATGATCCACGATATTATTCAGAAAGAAAACAAAAATCATAATAGCAGGCTACCACAGTCCTTGCCCTTTATGAGTTTAGAGTGGACTCGAATCTAGATCAGCTGATGATGTCCAGCCAGGATAGACACAACTTTTGTAGGCCTTGAATGGAAATGGGGGGACTGCTACCCTTGATAGTAAATATGAAGTTACATAATATGGAGGACCAAAAAGGAAATCACATTCAAGTTAATCTTCTGATTTAATGTGAATAAGCATTAGAAGAGGTTCAATCAAAGAAAATCAATTACTTACAAAGCGATCGCATGGTTGCCCATCCTTAAACAAAATGAAAGTTGGCAATGCCTGTATATTGTACTTGTCTGCAATAGTAGGGTACTTCTCGGTGTCAATTTTCACTACTTGGATTTTATCTCCCATTGAATCACTGACTTGTTCTAGAATAGGAACCATAAACTGGCAAGGCCCACACCTATAAAATGCAGATGCTATTAGATTATTTATAGATTCAACCATGGATTTTCCTACCCTCATTGCTGTCGCCTAAGCAACTACTACCACTTCACAAAACTAAAATCAGAGCACAAGAACTACTCCGGAAATTATAGGGTAAAATCCAATTTAGTACAAACTGATCAATTAAGCTAGAACAATTACAAAAGATCTGAACAACACTACTCCTTTAGTAGGGGAAAGCCCAGGGGTGAAATAACAAAAACCCAAGCTTACCAAGTGGCATAAAAATCAACCAATACTGGTTTATCAGCATTTTCCAACAAATCATCAAAGGTAGAAAATGTCTGCTTCTTGGCCTCAACCTGACAGGGAAACATACAAAATGTTAATTACCTAAGAGACTAACAGCTGGATAAAGGGAGCTAAACAAGGTGAAATCGACAAAAATCTCATTAAAGCACAATTATGCTGCAGTAAGCAACACTGTAATTGTAAGAAAACAGTTTTGCCATAAAGCATCTCTCTTAAACTTCATATACAGGTCTTGTACTATACTCCAACAATAATTTTTGCACTTAATAAATATTCAAATACCCATCATTTTCTTTTGAAACTGCTTTGAACTAGTTGTGCAGCGCTACAAAGCCGGCAAAACACAGGTTACACTTGACTAGCAATCCAAACACAAGGTCTAGTTGGATGTGAAGCTCCATCTTACCCTAAAGTCTTACTAAAAGGTGTAAATTTACACCCAATATGATGTCAACCCATGTTCATTTTCCTAGATATTGGTCATGTGTTTTTGAAGCTGCTGACCGAAGCTCAATTTGATGAATGGATATTATTAGACAACTCAGGCACTGAATTAGAAAATGCAATGCTGCATTGAATTTTCTATTAAAAAGATCTTATTAATTTAATTGACAGCACATGAAGAACCCGAAAGGAAAAACATTAGAGATTCCAAGATTATATTTTTATTCACTTATCATGAAATCCAAACTCCATTGCTTCAAGCTATTTTTCTACCGACGCGTGAGGTTATAGAGAACTTAACGAAAATAATCTAACTACATCATACTGAACATCCAATTGACTTTAGTTCATAAAACGCACTAACAAAATCCAGCAAATATTCATATATTCTTTCCTTTTTTCACTTATAAGCTGAAAACCCAAGTAATTACCAGAGGAAGAGTTCGTGGTCCGGGCTTGGATACTAGCCTTTGGTTTCGAATTGTTAAAGCACGAAGCTCCTTCGGAAATTGAAGAGAGGACAATCGGGAAAGCTTTGTTGATGAATGCACTGATAATGAAGTGGATACGACGACGTTTCTGGGGACTGCAGCCGCCGCTACTGAAATCGCCATTGTTTTCAACACAATGGGAGAGAAGCTAGGAACTGGGAGACAATATCAATATGCAGGGCGATTTGTGCAAGCGAAAGAGAGACTCGCAATAAGGCCGTGTTTGGATAACAGAATTGTAGGTTGCAAATAGGAATCTGCTCATTAAAGGGGTTTATGTTTGGAATTAGGCATGTGCAAAAATTCTTGTATAGTGAAAAAGCCAATTTTTGAAGGACTATGGTCCTGGGCCGGAAAATAAAAGTCATCGGCACCAAATGATACGTTAATAGCTAAGTAGTGATTCGTTACTTCGCGAAAATATCTAAATGGTAGAGCATAACCTTGCCAAGAAGAGTTGATCAAAGTCGTGGCACAAGCAATCTCGAAACATACAATGGGCGCCTAAGAAATTGTGCGATGATCTTTAGAGATTGACGACTTCTTTATGAGGAGGAAAGTTTCAAAAATTTGTGTAAGCGAAAGAACAAAGGTGATATTGGCTTTCTTTTAATTAGGCACTTCTTGAAAAAGAATTCTCACGAATTACTTGATTTATTTACTATCAGAATTATCTACGAAGTCCCTTTATGAACGCTTCTTGCAAAGATGATAGCTCATATTTATGGTGTAGTATCATTGGGGATGCGAATTATTTCAAAAGGGCTTGCGGTGGCAAGTTTGGGATGGTAAAAATACTACGAAATTTCATTCTTGTGACTTCTTTATTTTTCTCAAGCCTATTACTCCATACTATGGAGATTTTTCTCCTCAGTATGGTTCATCTTCAAAGCCCGAAGGGATATTGGAATCGAACAGTACATTAAGGAGCGCTCTGTACCACTGGATAGTGAGATTATTTTACTTGTGTCTTGTGGAAGCGGGGCCTTGATGAACACCAATGTGAAATCTGAACAGCCAGGCACAGGTTTGGTCAAATCCTCTGTCAACTTGGTGAATTTATTTGGTCTTTATCTCCCCAGCAAAATAAAGCTTTTTATCTGACAAGTTTTTTGGGCAATTTTCCCTACAAATTTCACACCCAGGCATAGCCATATGAAGGTGGACACCATATGTAATAGGTGTAGCCAAGAAATGGAGAGCATATTCTATGCTGTGTTCGGATCTGAGACCGTGACTATATAATTTGCCAGCAGAGTCCGTTTACGGGGTCTAATCAATACGTTCACAGGTAAAATCACGGGTGGTATGGTGTTACGGTTTGGCAATATCTTACCACCAAGGAATTGGAGCTGCCGGCACAGTAGAAACATCGGTATTTTAAGAGGAACCAGACATGAACCTGGGATCCTTACTCAACATTCAGCTGCATATATTTGCCGAATAAACAATTAAACACTCGTCCTTAAAATCATCATGAAAATTACAACTGCAGATGAAGAAAGAATTTCCCGCCAAAGGCAAAAACAAACAAAAGAAAAACCGGTTTCACTATCTTTCACTGTAAACGAGTGTGAGACATTAATGAAAAGAAAGACAATATTAAATAAATACAAACAACTGAAAAAACAAATCAAGTAATAGGTAACTATTTTCTGTCTAATAATCTGCTGTCTGAAAACACACCTAAGAACCACAAGGTAGGCAACACAATCTTCCAATCTGAGTGAAAAGCCACTGCAGTGGATTTGGATCGTCATTTTTTTCCAAAGAAGATACTTGTAATGGTACTCCAGGAGGTAGATGCCTGTGGAATGCATCGACTGCAGCTCCAACACCATCCTCATTCTCAATTAACACTGCTATTTCCATTGCTTGAGATTTCACCTGCCAGCAAACGTTCACAATATTAATCTAGCGAGGCAATAACGTTTTGGTTTTTCTTATTAGGGAACACAGTCCCAATTTTATACAGGCACGGGATAAATGGGAATCAGATATACCTCTGGCTGGAGCATGAACTTTATTGCTTCTGATAGAGTGTCAACACTGAGCTGAGATATAGGAATTGGAGTAGGTCCCAGCCCTCTCTGAAGAATTCTCTCACCCCAGAAAAACTGATCTCCGAAGAATGGAACTATAGTTGTTGGACACTGCATTGAATAAAGCGGACCGAGATTTAATATCCAATGACGTAATTCAGTCATTCAATTTAACTGTTATCATTCAGTAACCATTCCCAAATAATGAAATACACGTCAGAGCAAAAAAATGTAGAAAGAAATTACCCCAGCTTTTAGTCCTGCAGCTGTAGTCCCAGCACCACCATGATGAACCTGCACGATTGTATTCCCAATCCCAGTGAGAGCATCAGAATCTAGAAAATGCTAACCCGTCTACTATATGAACATATACGTAAAACTTCCAAAATCACTATGCAGCAGCCATTTATTTCAGTTATAATCAAGGAAGCGATATTTCTCTTTCACTATTTTCTTCCTCTACTAAAAATAAATAAAAATACATAATCTAAAGGTAGCTTTGAACTCACCACAGCTGAACACTGGGGAAACAACCAGTCATGAGGGCAATCCACAAGAAGGAAAACATTATCAGGAATCTCTGTATCTGCAATCCAAACAGAAGTTCTTCAGAAAAATACCTATAGAGTGGCGTTTCATTCCCTTGCTATATGAGAGTTCGATTTTCAATCATGATAAAAGACTTTTACTGATAGCAAGAAGCAACAAGATGCAGAAAGATGGAAAAAAAAAGGAAGAAAAAATACTTACGATCACCAAGATCTCCCCACCCTCGGTCAATTATTCCTCTCTGTCCTGTATTCTTTAGTGCTTCCAAAATGATATCAGTAGTTTTCTTTGAATCCTCAAGCGGCTTACAAAGCAAATAAACATCAGTATCAATAAATGTTCCAATCAAAAAATCTCAAAGGGTACACACTAAGATATACATCTTTCTTATAATGAAATCATAAATCATGGCATTTAACAAGAGCAACATAGGATCAGATTAACTATAGCGAACAGCTGCAAAAATGGAATTTAACTGTAGGCTTCCTCTAGTCATTTAATATTAAAGCAAATTTATTCATGCTTTTATTTTCTATCATTCAACACTGATGAACATAATCATTCAAACATCACCAAATTGAGAGTCAAATCTTAAGAACAAAATGAATGACAATATGCAGCAAGATATGCCAAATACAAAAGAGATTAGCAATTGTCAAGAAACGAGATTGTATTAGGGCATCAACATTGTCACATTCTTCTTTCCTTTTTCCGTGTGATTTCGGGGGCAAGGGTCTGAATTGCTATTTCACTCAAATCATTACAGGAATGTGAAGAAAGACTGCTTACAAAATCATAGGATATCGAAATGAAAAACTGTGAATATACAAGTTTAAATGAGAATAACAAAGAGTTGACACTCATACCATGCTCCCAAATCCAATATAAATAGGTTCAGGTCCCTTCTGGATCCACTGACTAAATTCTTCAGGAGGTTGATATTTTGACCCAAGGTTTAAAAAACAATAACCAACAACATCAACCAGAGGGCCCCAATCTGCACATCACTTAAATGCAATTAGTCCTTCAATAAGGCTTTGGTAAAAAAAAGCATCAATGAAAACAATTTTTTTGTGCGTGTTTGGTTCACAGTACTATATAGGACTTGACTATAGTAAACAAGAAAAAGAAGCTAGAATCTTGTTCATAGTAGTGTCTAGTGCCACCCATTATTGCTTATCAATCACGTGGTTTATGCAGATAAAAGATTGTTAGTAACAGGCAAAGTTGAACTTGCATCTATGATGACATTAACCAATATTAACTTATTTAGGGTGTGTTCGGTAGAGATTAAAATCGAATTAAAATTGAAAAACTAGCCGTTATTGTTGACTTTTATTAGACGAGTGGGACCCAATAACGACTATATTTTCAATTTTAATTGGATTTTAAGCTTAGCCAAACATGCTCTTAGAATGTAAAGATCATTAAGTAAATCAAAAAATGTCAAGCACCTAAATGATGTACTTGCCTTCTGGCTTGGACACAACATGGGAACTCCACATGTAGCCTGTTGGCAGATGAGATATTGACCCATGATACGTGCTGAAGTATGCAATAGGCGGAAGCTTCAGATTCTTTTTCCTAAAGTCATTAATATACCCTCTTATGCCCCACCATATTAGTAAATCCACAAGAATGTACGAAAGCTGGATCAACAAAGAAATATTATTGAGAATATTTCGTCTGTGAAATCCATATAAAGATTTATATCGAAATTGCAAAAGTAAAAAAAGTCTGCAGACAACTTATAACATACCCAGTATCCTGCACTTTGAGGTACACGTGCGAACGGGTGAGGAAATGCATATGTGGGCCTGCCTATTGAATACACGTGTAAGAATTTATTCTCTCTCTCTTCAGCTAAAGAGTACGCATCAGTATATAACAATAAAAGGCCAAATTAATAAAGCATATATTCCGAACTCTAGAAATAAATTTATCTACAGAAACCTTTTGTGTCAATTTTATAGAACCAAAAACCAATCTTCGAAACATCAAATACTACTGAAATGGTTATTTTTATAAGTGCACATTTTTTATCCTTCCTCGAGAGGAAATGTAGAGAAATAATTTTTTTTTTTAATGAAACGTAATTCTTATACCAGACAACTTAATATTAGTTCAATTACTTAGAAGGGTAAGTAAGAGAGAGAACTGAGAAACATAAACAGAAATGAATATCTAAACTCACGTCCAAGGCATCGTGAAGAAGATATGCAAGGGCACACCAAGAGATTCAGCAACATGTGCATGTCCTGACAACAATTAGGAAATATTTGAAGTGAAACACAAATGCTTCCAAACAACAACAAACAAAGTCTTATTCCCAATAAATTTGGGGCCGGCTACATAAATCTGTTTTCACCATTCCAATCAGTTCATCACTACATCCACTCAAAGATGCAACTGAGCAACCGTATTGAAGTATTTGACGAGTTAAGTTTTCAAAAGCTACTATTAAAAATTCAAAATCCAAATTTCCTCTTAATTTGGTTCTCAACTGTAAATTGCTAAATGCTGATTAATGGTTATACTAAAAGATTTAAATTCCATCAAAACATAGACATTCTACAATAATCATTTAGCAAAATTTTGAAAAGTTTTTAACGGAGTAACATTACAATAACTAACCATATGCAGGAGGGTTTGCAATAATTGCTTGAGCCCTGAATGGTTCACCATTTTCTACATCAGGTTCTGTGCAAGCTGGAAGGAGAGACTCAATAATGGCTTTTATTTGCTTTCTTTGTACAGATATTTCTCCCGGTGCTGATGGTATAAGACCTTTATTTCTGGCCATATCTACAATTACAAAAAAATCACTCAAAGAAGTGCCCCATCATTGATGATTTGATTCTATTAATTAAATTTTAGAAGTTAAATGAGAATTTAACAGCTGCAGTACTAGAGGAAATATAAAACTTACTGTCAAGTAGATAAAGACTACTAAGTCATACATTGAAATGTTGAACAACATCCGTATATATCATTGACTTGAACAATAAAAATAGAGTTTGCCACATCTAAATGAAGCTATGAACTAGATAGTGACACTAGATAAAACAACAGGAGGGAATATTGTTCCTCCTGTGGTGGGGTGGAGGGGAAAACAATAATATAATGGAAAAAAGAGAGACAGGATACTTGCATTCTATACTTAGGATCCCAAGGTCACAGAATACGCATAAGAATCCTAATGAGACTAAATGAGAGTCATACTAATGCCTCAGTAGATCTACTACAATTCATATAGTGATGACAGGTATGCATATGCACGTTGAGGACCCCTTACATCCAGCCAAAACCCGAGGGTCGCCACCAAGTGGGTAAAAATATACCCCAGCTGACTTCACAAATTCACGGAAGTTAGCATGAGTTGCCAGCCTAACACGATGACCATATTCCTGTAGTCAAGAATATTATAGGTTAAAATCAAGATTGAGTTAATTACAATGCATAAAACGCTATGTTCCAAATAAAATGCCAAGAATGCACTGCATTAATGTTTAGAGCTGAATATTAAACAGGGTGCAATGTAAAATGGAATCTATTTTGTCAAGCTCGTCACACGAAAACATGAAAGGGAAGTAGACATTTAAATACAGTGAAATGAAGATTACTACTGCAATGTTTCCTGATTTACAAGGGTAATTAGTAAAAATATAGCATCTTTTCAGCCAACTCTACCCTATCAAAATTGAGTGATTTTTATTAACTTAATAAGCCAATTCATCTAAAAGCTTAACTATTAGAGTAAGATAAATTTATTTATGATTTATGTTCAACACGCCCCTTCTTCGTCAAAGACCTATATCGTGGAATTTCAAAAATTGATGGCTGCTAGACTTTCACCGAAGACATTAAACTTTGCTAACATGTTAAACCATCTCATGCTCATCTAAAAGCTCATGTGGTCAGAGAGATACTTTATATATTTTTGATCTACAACATAACCTTTCTGCAACCAAAAAATTCCCAGAAGAGATCAACTCTAATTCCACATAAGATACAACCTTTTCTCTATTAATTTAATAGTTGATGTAACGACCTGACCTCGCACCGGAATCGTCATCATATCATACGTACTGTCCGCTTTGGGAGAGCTTAGGCCCATCTTGCCCCTCATGGTTTTCTGACGCGTCCCCCAGGATTCGAACCCAATACCTTCATCATATAGGAGATTTAAGTTGAATCCTGGTACCAATTGGATTGTAGGAGATCTGGAGGTATTGTGTTTGGTCATCTTCTAGTTCAGAGGTGGAGGCTACGAGGGGTGGGTCAAGTGTAGGGTAGGGGTGGGAGAGGAGGGGCTGGGTGGTTGTAGGTTCATTGAGGGTGGAGGAGAGCTTGTTTGGGTATTCACTGCTGTCCATTGGTGGTGGACCTGGTGGTGTTGGTGGGTGGAGGCTGCAGATGGTGGCTGAATATGTATGTATTGACTATCTACCTGATATCAGGCTTATCAAAATGATGGAGATAGTGCCAATTATTATATATTAGGATTCAACTTAAATCTCCCATATGATGAAGGTCTTGGGTTCGAATCTTGGGGGACGCGTCACAAATCCATGAGGGGTAAGATGGGCCTAGGCTCTCTCAAAGCGGATAGTACGTATGATATGATGACGATTCCGGCACGAAATCGGGTCGTTACAAAAAACGCGCTGCCCAATTGGTACCAAGATTTAACTTAAATCTCTCATATGATGAAGGTGACACCATTGGTACCAGAATTTAACTTAAGTCTTCCATAAGATGGAGGTCTTGGGTTCGAATCCTGGGGGACTCATCAGAAATCCGTGAGGGGTAAGATGGGCATAGGCCCTCCCAAAGCGGACAGTACGTATGATATGATGACGATTCCGGCGCAAGGTCAGGTCGTTACAGTTGAAGTTCTAGATGACTAAACCCTATATGAAGACACTTCACTCCTAGTTACCTCATTCTTTTGATGCCTAGAATATTGGTTTTGAATCTCACAGAATCTCGAGTCATGTTAATTTCAATAGCATAAATAAAATAGGATTTTAGCTGTAGAAAAAGTAGCAACGCAAATGGGAGGCTAATGATAATGATAATGTGAAACCGCATAAAACTATCATCAATTTGTGCACTCATGCAAGTTTGAATTTAATTTACGTACTTGAAGTCTCCTTGCCACAGCCAGAAAGGGCTGAACATCTCCTCTCGTTCCAACTACAAGCACTGCGATGTTCAATTTTGGAATTGATCTGTTCAGATCAGTTGTGGACCTTGTGATGCAATCAGTACTTGGAGGAACTCCTTCAACTGAATGAAGCTCTATGAATTCAGAAGCAACAGGTGTACTCTTAGTGAGGTCAACCTCCACTGTTCCATCATTTTGGATCTTCACTAACTCCACAATGAGCTTTCTCTGATTAGAATGACACAAAAAAGTGCAAGTACCAATCAGAACAAGGAAAGGGTAACCACTCAAAAGGATGAGAAGACACGAGTAGAAGTACAAGGCATAGTGACTTGTCCCCTCATCACAAAAAATTAAAATATGTAACACTAAATTAAACTATTCTCACAGTTTTTGTATCTTCTCCTCTAATGCAACAGACATGCTACACGAGTAAGTTACAAAGCAAAAGGGCATCGAGCAAATTAAGCAGCAGCAGATATCCAAATAAGAAACATAGGTACACGGGGATGCGTAAATTATATAAGAAACATAGGTACACGGGGATTCGTAAATTATATCTACCTTATGCAAACACAAAGTACTCAAACTTAAAAGTGTGGTAGGGAAGGAATTTAAGCCAGTTATAAGATGTAGTTAGCTGTGAAATTCACCTTCTCACGTTCAGAGAGTCTATCAAATTTTAGGTCAATCCTTGGACTAGCCCTTTTCTCAGTCATAGACCTTGAAAATGCGCCATCCTCATTTTCGAATAAGAGATTTCTGCGAGTGCCCAGAGGTGCTGTGATGCAATGGTCCAAACCTTAAATAGAAACAACGCTCAAATAAGAAACATTCAAATCTCTAAGCTCAAAGAAACAAAACAAATTCTCTCATCTACCTCACACTTTAGAGATTGTCTTCACCACGTAAGTTTGATCACTCAGATTCAGCCTCCGTTTGACAAAATTTATAAATCATTTATAAATGGTCAAACTTCATTTTCAACCACACATTCCAATAGACCCCACAAGTACTATCCACTCATCCACCACTCATTTCTATCATTTATAAATTAAACTGTTTTTAAATTATTCCCAAACAGAGGCTCAGATGTGATTACCAATAGAAATGCATCTTCAAATTGCAGAGTAGTTCAAGAATATACCAAGCAAGCAACATAACACATTTGGTATAAAATAGTGAACCAGAGGACTGAACTAGTACGATGTTTCTAATAGGATAAATGCTAAATCATGTATAGATCAGGTTCAGTCTTGAACGGTCATATCAGTAAAGGAAAATAAGTTGGTATCATCTTCCCCTTAAGACCGAAAAGAGAGCTCTTGCACACTCTCTCTGCAAGAGAATTAGAAGCTAAAGAAAATAATTTAGTGAAAGATCTCTGAGAGTTTGTGTGGAAACAGTCTCACAGGACATAAAGCATGAGAGATGAAACATTGGGAGGAATAGGAGACCATAATTGCAATAACTAAACCTTAAGGCTACAATATTTCTCATAACAGTTTGGGAACTTAAGGTTTTGCAATCAGGGGTGTGCTCTTTTCCCCGACTTCACATAGGAACAAATAGAAACTCTTCTTATTTATGTCATTCGTTTTTCAATTAGTTGGAACAAACAAGCATGCATGCATAATTCCTAGATTTTGAACTAAGGACACATAAATTAGTGAAAGGATTTATAAAATGATAGGCAGAGCTTCTCAGATTTTAGAGAAACAAGTGGTGGATATGTAACTATTTGGTTCTTCAACCTTCGGAAGGCTTGCAAGTTTCTCAAACAAAAAATATGAGAACTTAATCGTATTCACTTTCTAAATTTAAAGACCCTAGGATCGGTCAAACGTGTCTTATGTTTCTGGGGGAACATCCAACATAAAACGATAAGACAGAACTTCCAGTCTTCAGGCAGTCCTTGAGACCTAATTGAAACCAAGATTTTTCACTAGATCAATGTCCAAACTTGCTCAAGGTTGAAATGAAGGTCTGAAAAACAACTTCATACAGAAGCTTATGTTAGCGAAATTATCCATAGTGAAGAACTTTGATTATATCATTTTATATCAACCATCAAGACTGAACACGACATGAATCGAGATCTACATAAATTGATTTTTACTTGCAAAGTTCGTATTCATATCAACAATTGACAATGGTAGATTATAATCACAAACCTCTTTTTGCCCGAGGTGATGGACTAACACTTGGATCTTTCCACCAAGAACGCTCTATGACAGATGAAGACTGCAAAATGCTCCTCTGGTAGTTTGCTTCAGGCGTAGAACACACTTCCGACTGCTCATCTGAAGGCCTATCATTTGGTTCATCAATAGTCACATCCGTCACTTCCATTGAACTTTCCTCCTTCTCTTTTGCCCCATTTGACAAACCATTATTCAAACCATATGGTGGAGGATCGTATTTATGAATTGATTCCTCATATCCATGAGTTTGATCTAACCTCGCCCTATCTTCTGAATTTTTTGGCATTTTCTCCCTCCTATTATTCTCCATATCATCTAATAAGCTCTACGGCTCTAGTGTAATATAAATTCCCAACAAGCAGCCAAAATACTGAAATTCAACTTAAACCCTTACAGAGAACTCATCCCAATTATATATAGATCAAAATTCAGCAGAAAAAGAGCACAGCAAGAAACAAATAATGCACACCCAGATTTTCTGACCAAGATTGAGAACAAATTCTTGAATCCCGCAAAAACTGAGACTGCAAATGCGAAGAACACGAGAAAATCATGCTAGATGCACATGGAAAAAGCCACTAAAAAACTTAAAAAGTTTCAACTTTACACTTAACAAACCAACCAATACCAAAAACACCAAAGCACCCAACAGTCGATTCCAAGCACAGACTGTTTGGTATAGAATTTAACCCAGTTCAAGAAACTTAATCAAGGTTCACACTTGATAAACGAGATTGAATATAGATACAGGAAATATGTGTTGGCGCAAATAAATTACACACATAGTAAGACTCAATTTGTGAAGGGTGGCTAAAATCAATAAAGAATCGAGCTTTTGCGATGAAAATTCAAGAAAAGTACAGTAAGAATGCTGGATACTAACGTGCAAGATTTTTTGTGAAGAGAAATTGTGTTAATTAACTTGTAATTTTATTAGAAAAAAATGAAATACAAACGAAGGAGGGTGAATTTGCAAAGCAAACCTTTTCTGACTGTTGCACAAAATGAACTTCAGGTCTTTTTTAATTTATATCTTCTGCAAATGAATATTTTATATAAATAATGGGTGAAAAAAAAATAAATGACTTGCAAACGAAGCATGTTGACCATGACGTTGAAATAATGCAATAAAAATCGTAAAAACCCGTACATCAATGTAATTAATGTTATCTAACTGGCACATGCAATATCCGAGTTGGCTTGAGATTTAGGCCTTGTATGGGAGAGATTAAAATCGGATTAAAATTGAAAATATAGCCGTCATTGTTGACTTTTATTAGACGAGTGGGACCCAATAACGACCATATTTTCAATTTTAATTGACTTTTAATCCCTCCCGAACAGGACCTTAATTTTGACATTTTGGTAGTTGGTAGAGGCAAATGAAATTCGCATAGCAATCAAAGAATATTCAAAAAGGAGAACTATTTGTTTGGTAAATGCATAGAATCTCAATCAAATGGTTATGAGCCCAGAGCCCAGTACGTAAGAATTTCCCTTCTTCCTAGGACTAAACAAAATCCTCAAAATGCATATTTGAAGAACCCTGCTATAAGCACAGGAGTTTTTCACAGAAAACATACAGAGATTTGGAATGAAGGAAATAATTGAAAGATTGGATGAGGAAAAATACACATACACGGACATGATTGAAGCATTTCAAATTTATGGCAAAAATCTGTCAGAAATTCATGTACTCAGGAATTTATCATATTTGAAACATGAAAAAGAACATGACATATTTGAAATTTGTAAGAACGTGTTCGATTCATTTTTGTGATTTTTTATATATTAACGGTGATGAGATTTGAATCTTTAATATGATGATGAACTGTTTAATATAAAAAATTATGTTTTTAATGGCGTCAAAAAATTCTTATTCAAATTAAACTTAGGGCCAATTTGATTGATTTAAATTCCACGAAAATGTCACATCCGAGAAATTCAATTACTTCGGCTATTTGATACGAAAGTGAAAATGAAGTTCGAATTCCAAGGTACAATTACTTTAAAATTGTTTTTTTGTCAATTTCATAGAAAATGCATTTTTATAGGGTATTTGAATTTTTATTTTCCAACTTACATGAAATTTAAAAGTCTTTTACCTTTGTCAATCAGACAGACCCTTAGTTAATTTACATAAAAAATTGTATTTACAAACTAAAGAATAACTGTACTGTACAGAATAAAAAGGGAAAATGTCTAGTGCATTGAATTATTTACACAAGATTTTGTAATTTCCTTAATCACCAAAGCTCTAGCTCGATTAATTGTGACAAGGCATAAGTACACATGTTCTTCAAGCTCCTGCACTTGTTTTTTGAACCCAAATTCACCCTTTTTAATGTCCTTCAATACTTGGAAAGAAAACTTGTCTTCCCTCCTATCCAAACAGAACTGAATCATTGCCTTGTTATGTTCGATCTCGTCTTGAATTCTAGACATGAGTCGACTCATGGTGTCGAATTCCATGTTTAAAATATATGTACCCTTAGTAGCCACATCAAGTTGTTCTCCAATCTTCCTTAGAATTCCGTACTTCAAGAATTGAATATTAAGAAGTTTTTTCTTTAATGGCTTCACAGGTAAGCTGAAAATCGCGGGCCCCATGAGTAATGCAGTTAGAGTATGCGCTGCTAGAACCATGGCCACAACAGCAACCATGCCACAGGCTAATGTTATACATACCCCGGACGCCTTGTTGAACCATTTTTTCAATTTAATCTTTCTCGTCACCAACTTCCGCTTTGACTTGAGGAGTTGAAGAATTGATGTGTATTTTTCCTGGATGCGCTTGAAATCTTGTTTGTTGAGATTAAAGATGCACGAATGGAGCTCAGACACGATTAAGTGAAATTTCTCCGTAGAAAAGTCATCAATGGTGTCAAGAACTTGATGAATAAATTTGTAATCAGCTTGAACTTGATTTATGCTTTTGAGAAGTTGGCTGCAGAATTCCGAGGCCTCCGCACTCATATCGAAGTAATTGAAGAGAAGGGATTTGAGATTCGACTTTCTCGAAAGGACTGCTGATTCAAGAACTTGTGCTATAGTATCTTGGCCGGGGTCAAGAATTTCTAAGAACCCTTGATGGCAGTAATTAGCTGGTGATGAAGGTTCATTTACTAGTAATTGAGCTTTTATGAAGAAATCCCCATAGGATTTTGTTCTAAATGCACCAAGATACTCTTCGTTGACATTGAGACTTTTGTGACACTCTTTCAATGCTTTCTTCTTGTCTGAAATCAAAATGTATATTAAATTTTGTCGAATCACTCACAAAATTTCGATTATTTCAAATCAAGAGCTTGTTTGGGAAGGATTAAAATCAGATTAAAATTGAAAATATAGCCGTTATTGTTGACTTTTATTAGACGGGTGGGACCTAATAACGGCCATATTTTCAATTTTAATTGGATTTTAAGTCCTCCCGAACGGGGCCCAAATGAAAGACGTTTTCGAAAACAAACCTTTCTTGATCTTTGGGGTTCTGAATCTGGCCCACATCTTGAATTCTTCACCAAACGTGTCTAAGCTCGATCGTATAAAATACTTACTTGAATGAAAAGATTTATGTTCATATAACTTAGAATGTGTGACAACCAATCAGTTAGCGTTTCTTTCTTCCAAAGCTTCACAAAGAAACGAAAGCCTATAAGGCTCTAAGAAAGTAACAATCACAGCAATTTCTTAGGTTGTCCTTTGTCAGTTTAAGGTTTCTATATCTTATGTATCTATACATATATATATGTGTGTATATATAGATGTTGCGTATGTGTGCGCTTGTTTATCTGGTAGACAACCTTATCATCCGTCACCTTTATATGCATAAATTGCATGACTTTTGTTTATATGGTTACACTATTGTATTTATACCAAAGATTACACCATGAAAACGATTATTATGATATTATCGAGCTATGAATAATGACCCGAAATCACCTAATTGTGATGAACACGCTCACGTCCGTTCAGTTTTTTTTTATTATTATTTATTTTTTTGTAATAATAATATATATACATATGTGACAATTAGCGGTGTCAAAATGTGTTAAAAGAAGCACGGCGGACTGCATAGATCAGGTAGCGGTGAGGCCTTTATGTTGGTAGCATGGGTGGACACAGGGGGTCGCCTGGGGTTCACGTGACCCCCCCAATTTTGCTCCTTTTTTTTCACCATTAAATTTTCTATGTTTTTGTTTCAATTTTCGAAATCATTATGAGATGTGAAACGAAATCTAAATGTTGTATTCTTAATACCATTTTGAAACGGCCACGGTCTAGTTTCTACATTGTTAATGACGTACGAAACGATCAATCGTAATAAATGTTATGACTTGTCAAATTAGACTATTCAAAATTAGTATTTTGAAAATTTCGATAACATATTAACTTTAAAAAATTTTCGACGATCGTACGTTAATCGAATCTACAAATTACTTATGTCATCTCAAAACTTATTCCGAGAACTATATTATAAGCATTTCGAATAGTCTAAATAGATATAAAAAATAGTTAAAGATACATTAAACGTGAGTTTTAAAAAAAAGCGTCCGTCTAACTCGCATTTTCTTTAAAAAAATTCAATTATTTCATTAATATTTATTATTTTTACAATACAAATTTCTCAATATAATTTTCATTATTTTATTAGAAAATTTTATATAAAATATGACATCAAAAATTTTCGAAATTTTACATCCTAAAAAGTCACATTCCATGTAAATTTTCGGATGCAAAATTATATGGGGTATAAATTTTTTTGACATAAATTTTCGATTGTAAAAATTTTCCAACTTCTTTGCAAGTTCGATTGTACCCCTAACTTTAAACTTCCGCGTCCGCCCCTGGTGGGTAGGTTAGGAGGGTTTGGACCAACACACTTGTTTTGATATCAGTAGACATGACACTACATGGAACTATCTCAAACCAAAATGGGACCGAACTAAGTGATTTGGTCCGGTTCGAGTTACAATAGTTACAGTCCTAGTTATTAGAATCAAGAATTGATTCGGTTCAATGTTCTAGCTACAAAATTAATTCCTAACGAGAATCAATTCAATCTAGTTCTCAAACCACCTAGACCAAACTATCGATACCTAGCTAGTTCGAACTAGTTTAGATCTTATTTTTCACAATTCCAGTACAAAAACCTCAAATCAAAACAGGTAAGTAAAAGTTTAATAATGTAAATAAAATAAGCTCAATTAACTAACAAATTTATGAATTAGTTTTTGTGTGTACAATTTCCATGGTTGGAAGAATGGCTAAGGATATTAACTGAAGCAACTGTTAAGTCTTAACAGAATCCCATGTTTTTATGGCCATGCATTTCTCTATCTACGAAATCAATACGTCAAAATCTACGCGGAGTTTCAGTGTGTGGACAAAGACACGAGAAACTTAAATTGTAATTCAAGTTATCAAATCCATAACCAGTAGACAATATATACGTGAAGGGTTCAATTTGTGATTGAAAACATATCTCATCCGTTTGAATTTTTTTTTTTTTTTTTAAGATTTAACGAAAAAATTGGATAAAAATCTAAGTTAAAGTTAACAAGTAATTTTAATCACGTATTTCTAGGATTCAAAACTTTTATCAATTTTTTATTCACATATTTTATCAACTTTTATCATAATATACTGAAATATGATTTTTAGAAAAATCAAACAGGTGCTAAATATGCTTACAAGTTTTAATTGAGGTACACCGATGAGGATTGTGTTGATTAAACTCCTTTTCGGATCGTACTAGACACTTGACTCTCTAGGCCACAATCGAAGAACTTTTTTAATATTATCTCCGTTGCATAAATATATGTTTGTTTTTATTTTTACATAGATTAAGAAAAATTAATTAATATATGTAGGAATTTTACATAAATTTTTCCTAATCCCCTACATTGAATAATAGTTCATATTTATTAAAAAATTAAGACCTTAATTATAATCTTAAGGCCAATTTGATTCTCATTACTGTAGAATAAGAATGAAAAATATAGCAGTTATTGAGCTCCACACAAGAGATATAAATTAAAATTGATGGTTTGATGTGATGGATAACGGTCATATTTTTCATTTTTATGGATGAAAAATGAGAAACAAATAGAGATGGCAATGAGGCGGGTTCAGACAGTTCAGTTCAGGGCGGGGCACCCCCGCCCCACCCCCATCCACCCACCCACCCACCCACCCCATCTTGCCCCGTGCCCCGCCCCATCTTAAACGGGGCGGGGCGGGTTCGGGGCACCGGCTTGCCCCGTTTATTTTTTTTTTTCAAAAACTTTCAATTAATTATTTTTTGTTTTTAATTTGTAGTTAATTATATTTTTTCTATTTTTCACGGGGCGGGGCACCCCCTCCCGTCCTGCCCCACCAACCCGTCGGGGTGGGTTTTTGCCATCACTAGAAACAAACGGAGGCTTAACAAAGAAGGTGACCTATAATTTGGAACGAAAAAAAATGAAAGCATGACTATTTTTGTGGAGTTGAGATCTGTTGTCCATTTATGTGTCCAATTAGCTGTCCACCCATTTACGAATTAACATATTATGAAAAATTAAAATTGATGTTAAAGTTGAAAAATTAAAATAGTTTTAATTTTTCATGATGCGTCAATTTGCAATTTGGTGGGTAGCACATTAGACAATAAATATGGATATCAGATCTCAACTCATTTTTGTGGGACGGGGGGAGTATTATTGAAAAGGAACATGGTCCACCTTTATGTATTTAAGATGATATATCAATTAATGTCGCATAATTACTGCACGATTCTAGCTAGATAAATAATATTATTCTTTGTAAAAAATAATTAAATCACTCAACATGACAATATAAATATAACAAATAAACCTCCATTCTTAACCAACTTTCTGTATTTTTGCATTTTTTTGAAATGTGATAATTATTATAATAAGCAAATCATCATACCCTTTAATTGAAATATATCAAAAATATTGTGAATGCCATTTATAGCGACGAAAGTCCGGCAAATGGCGACGCCCAAAACTCAAAACATCAGAAAAGTCTGTTATACAACCTACAATCAACTAAAAGTTAGACTTATGAAACTTCCATTTATCTAAAAATTTTCAAAATAAATATAAAATTCGACATGAGCCAAAAAAAAAAAAAAAGAGTCTAAAAGGTTACTTTATAAAAGGTGATCACATATCAATCTGATCGTTCTAACGATGCAAAAGAAGATCTCTTAACTCAACACTACTCAAAATTTGGGGTCTCACATATGCTTCAATTCTGCAAATTACAATGACATCTCTATAGTTAAGATAACATATCAATTATGCTACGTAATTGGTATATGAGTCCAGATATATAACGTGATTAAAATTGAAGTTTGATCAGTTGAAAATTTGTAAAATTTTAACAAAACTTTATCAAATAAGCATCTATATTTGATCATTTTGAATCATTATCGTATCCAATTAGAAAAGTACACTTGGAAAAATATTTCTTGTATCCATATAATCGAAAAATTATCCCGCTGCTAATAAAATGTTATTTTTGTAAATTTAGTATTTTTAATAAAAAAAATTCTATTAATTAATGAGGGACTGAAAATGTTTAGTGTCGGTCAATTCTTGAAGTCATCTCCCCCTGCATATCATGATCAATTGGGCTGGGCTACTCGATTGTTTTCAACTTGGACCGAAATTCGAAGCCCAGTTTAATTTGTAACGGGCTTGCGCTAGTCACCTGATTTTATTGTGGGCCTGTCGATTGGTCTCCAATCCGCCTACTTCCAGTTTGATGCAGGTGATGTGACCACTGCTATTGATCTCAAGATCTCCAAAAACTCCAGGGTGGTGTTGGTGGCATCTAATTTGGTCGGAGGGCGGTGACAAAGGTGATGATTGTAATTGCGGTGGAGATTGGAGGTGGGGGTGGTGTTAGATTTGAGGTAGCGACAGCAACTTGGGTGATGTTGCGGTGGTGGGGTGGGTTTGTGATGGTTAATTGAATAACTTGTGAATCCTTTGCAAAATTGGCGTATATATAATTTGGTAACACTTATAAAATAACAATATATAAAATTATAATTTCTGAACTTTATTTGTAAGATATATTTGTAAATGAATGAAGCCAAATGTACAGGTGTAGAACCTCTACGCCCTCTCACACGTGGGATCCATCTCAATAAAAAAGTTAAAAAAAATTATCCACTCCTTCCTATGTGTGAGTTATCGGTGGGCCCGATACATGAAGCGTGATTGTTTGTAAATTGTCCAAGAAAATGGTAACAATTTGGTTGAAATGACTTGCAACTTGGAATTTGGGAATTGGGAACGCAGCATCAGGATAAGGTCTGTTACTTTTTCACCTTTTTTCACAAAAATATGGTAACATGGGTTGAGATTCCAGAGTCAAAATTAAGAAATAGGCCCCCACTCTAACTCTTCAACTTTTGACTTCACTGCAATATCATCTGTGCAATAAAAAGGTAACCTATATTGGAATTTGGATAAAATTGCCCAACAAAATGCTCGGCACTTTAGCTCCATGTTCAAGTCTCATCTTTTCATTTGACCATACTCGATCGACCCGATTATATATTGAGTGTCATTAGGGTCATCGATTCAACCATCAGATCACTCGACGGTGAAATACAATAGCTTAGGTATGGACACTTAGGTCATTTCAAGTAAATTGTCAAGCTAATCGAGAATATAGACCAGTGACAAAACCCACATTGAATGTAGCACTAAAAGTTCGACTCCCACTTCCCATCTACATAGACCCAAAAATTACCCATACTTCCCTCTACTAAAATACACCAAAAACTATTTTTGTTGTTGAAAATATGAGCCTTTTCAAGAAAACCAAAGAAAAAATCTTAGACTGAGAAAATTCTTAGAATTCTGAAATGGATTTGAATATGTTTCGTTCATTTATGGAGGATTCAGGACTTGATGTTTGGACAGTTATGGATATGGCAATCACTGTGGCATGTGAAGATCATGAAAAAGAGTTGAAGAACAGAAGAGATGGGATCATCGAAAGGCTTTATGCACCGGCATTTTCGAGGTGTAATAGCTGCGTTTTCAATGGATCGGAAGGTAAAGAAACTGAAAATATTGAAAAATTTCAGTCAAAACAAGAATTACAAGTAGAGAAGATGGTGGATATGAATGAAGAAGATGATCATCAGAAGAACATTCTTGAAATTAAGAATCTTTTGGATGACCCGAATCAGGTTTCGTTTTTATTCTTGAGTTTTCATTTAATTAGTGCATGTATAGTACTCAGTACTCGACAGGATTGAACATATTATTTCTTCTTGTAACTGAATTTTTAGTCCGAGGGTTGTTTGGTTGAACTGCTTCAAAATCTAGTGGACATGAATATTACATTCAAAACCCTCAAGGTAATGATAATTGAAGAAATTCATTTTTAAGCTTGAAAGGTTGAAATTTTCTTTTATTTATTTTATGCAATTTATTTCAAGGAAACTGATATAGGAAGACATGCAACTCGACTGCGAAAACATTCGTCGAGTGATGTTCGTAGACTGGTGAAGATTCTTATCAGGTTTGGAGTTTGGACAAAAAGTAGGTGTGATATTGCATTCATTTGTACGATCATTTTAGTTGACAAAATTGTGTTCGATATGATAGGAAATGGAAGGATACCGTCGATGAATGGGTTAGATCGAATACTCCCCCTCAAGAAACCGTTCCATTTAATGGTAAAACTAATCGACTATCTCAATTATTGATGTTTTTGGTACGTTGAAGTGAACAACAACGGAAAATTATCCAGGCCTAGGTTGTTCGGCATGTTTGTTGATGTATGTAATGATTTTTTTCTTTTTCAAGATCATGGGAGGATTGACCTTGAAGTTCTTCCAAATGGAGATTTTCGAAATGGTTCTGTTTCTCAGTATCAGACTTCAGCTAAGAAGCGTCTTCATGATAATTTCCAGGAAGCTCAAACTGGTTTGTTTAATGATTACTTTATTAGCATTTTTTGTGATTAATGTATTTGTTATATTATATACGTTTATGGGTAATTGAATTTCCTTTTACCTAAAGGCAAAAACCCGAAAACACCACGGATAATGGATTCAAAGAACACGAGAAAAACAGAGGATGCAGGTATCGTTAGGAATGGGAGAGCTTTCGCGTGAGATAATTGGCAATATTAAAGGGTAATTGTGAATAACTCCAAAGAGCCAATTTGGCAGGGATTTTGAAATGTCAAAAGCTGCTTCTGAGACTAAATGACTCTTTTTTACTATGTTTGGATAATTTTTTAAAAGTGTGTTATCCGACTAAATGAGCTTTTGAAGTCAACTTCCTCAGAAAGCTTTTCGATAAGTAACAGAAGCCCTACCAACTAGGTCTTTAAAACTAGATTAATTTCCTTTTCTTTTGTTTTCTCACACTTCTGTGTCTTCGTATTTTTTTGTAATTTTATGATTAAATTTTGCAGATGGTGAAGTTCATTGTACAATGGAAGGTGCATTGGTCTTAGCCGTGACAAGTGGCTTGAATGAGGTTGAAATAGGATAACTGTATATTGAATGGACTCCCATGTGATTTTGTTGGGTGATCATATAACTCATTAATGTGCTGCTTTTTGACTTAGGAATTAGGTTGTGCCTTATTTTCAAATAAATGTACAAATTCTACTACTCGTTCACACAACAAAACATCTAAATCCCTTCTTAGAATTTTTTAATTCTTATAAACGAAGGTCTTGATAAGTCTACCAAAATATGTTCCAACCATATAAATTGTTTCTCAATTTATCGTCATTCGATGCAGACTCCACATAGTAATGTATAATCTCCAAGTCCCTATCGTTTAGCTCGGGAATATGCACTTCGCTTGAAGATTTGGCTGCACGATTGCTTGTGACTTCGGTAATAGTCACTCCATCAACTTGTTGCCTATCGTAATAGCTTTTGTAGCTATCTCTTCCTTTCATTTCGAGATAGTGAACTCTACTGGTTTCACTATGCACTGGTCTTTAAACTCCCCCGTTTCTCGAACTTCAATAGGGGGTCGTCTTTAAAGTCTTATCGATCTCACAGTATATCATTATTTGTAGAATCTACTTTTTATCGTAGGTGCCCAAATTTTTTGACCCTAATAGTGATGCATGCTACAAGATTGACACAAGTCACTAGATAAAAGTTTGGTCAAAGAATACTAGAAACCTACTATCAAAAGATAACGTAGGTATCAATGCTTTAAGAATATGTTAGCAAGAAGACAAAAGTAAATTGATTATAATGTTAGTGGAATTTCTTTTTTTGCGGACCTAAGAACGAAGATATGAGTTGTCATCATATGCAATTGGTCTTTGGGGTGTATATGTGGATCGGACTTTGAGGGTAGAGAAGAACCTTTTTTATTCTTATCTTTTCATAAAATTAATCAAAAAGCAAAAATTAAACTCAAAAAGTTTGGTCTCCATCAGCAAAATTTATAAATAATTTACAGATAAATAAAATTTATTTTCAACCACGCATTCCAATTGAGTTGTCGATAAATCGTTTAGAAATTTTTCCCAAACAAAGGCCAATCAATGAACCTAGTCGGTTATAGTTTGTACGACAAATTGTCCCAAGTCTCATTTAGAAACAAATAAATAAATATGTTGGTCACTGTAGACATTAAAAAAAAAATAATAATAAAATAATGGGTTGGGTCAATTTAAATAATCGGCCCAATTAAACTAAAATTTAATAAACCCATAAAATTTTAAAGGCCCACCCTACTTTTTTTTCTAAATCCATAATTATTCAATTATAATCAATTTAGTTGAATTAATTATGTGATTACCAAAATTGGCCACGAATTTCTCCTATAAATAAGGTCAAAGGTTCATTGAAGAGGGGGCGGAAAAAGTGAAGAAGAAAATCACGAAGTGTTGAAGAAATTCCAAAGCCGAAGGAAGAGAAGAAATCATCTCAACTCCAAGTTCGGCAAACACGAAGAAGATCAAAATCTCCTTCAAATCAAACAAATCCTAGAAGATCAAAATCTTCTTCGAATCAAATCAAGATCAAGCCCAAGTTTCGAAGTCCAAATCGAAGCTCTGAAACTCAAGTGTCAACAAGTCAAGTTCTCGGCAAATCAAATTCTCAACAATTCTCGAAGTCTTGGATTCAAGCCACGTGGCTCCTCGTCTTCAAACATTCAGATCATTAATCGGAGGGTTTTGCAATTACAAGAAGATTTTCATTTATTTGTATTTCTTAAAATACAATTTGTGACCTTTTTTGTATTTTAATACGCGAAATCCGTCGTACAAATTTCTTGGCACGCCCAGTGGGACCTTGTCGTCCTCTCATCTTTTGATCTCAGAATTTTCAACTTTCAACCACTACATCAACAATGGCAAACGGACAAGCGAAGCAAACCATGACTCATCTCGTAGAGACACTTGCTGAACTGTTCCGTACGACCAGAGCCCAAACAAAAAGTGGGAAAACTCAACTGGTTCCACCACTAAAGAAGTTCTCCAACAAAGGCGAATGAAAATTGCTTTCACAAAGCCACCTTCTTGTTCAACAAAAAAGACCAAGAGTTCGGCGAAAAATTCTCGTTCGGGCTCCATCACTAGTGGCAGATCCTTGTCCGGATCCCCTCATACCACTTCTCTGCAAAGGTGGGGAGACTATAGTTCATCTGAAGAATCACTTGAGCCAGTGATGGTCACAGAGGCGACCTCAGGTTCGGATGATCGAATCCAACAAATCGCTTTAGCCATTGAAAAACTAACGAAATCACTAGAAGAGAAAGACGCACAGGTTGCTGCACTCATGCACAAGCTAGAACTGCAAAATCTGGCGAAAGAAGATCAAGAAAATCCAGAATCTTCCAAAAGTAAGGATCGGAAGTCCAAGAACGCCAACAGAAACAAGATATACATGATCGAACAGTTGTCTAAAATGTTTTGCGTGATACTACTCAACTTTCTGTTGGCTCTCTATTCATCCACCAACTTCAACATATGATTGCGGACACCATTCGTGCCCGTATGGTGGTTCAATGCATCTTCGTTGGTGTATGCCACGCCATATAGTCGTCGAATCGACGAGATAAAGATGCCCCTCGGTTACCAACCACCAAAATTCCCATGGGTTGATGGGAAGGGCAACCCAAAGCAACATGTTGCTCATTTTATTGAGACATGTAACAATGTGTGCACTTACAATGACACCATGGTGAAACGGTTTATGCACGCTCTCCTCAAAGGAGTCTTTGCGTTCGAATGGTACACCGACTTACAGGTGGGTCAATTGATAGTTGGGATCAACTTGAAAGGGAATTCCTAACACGTTTCTACGACACCGGCGGATGTCGCCTTCCCGAACTTTGCTCGAACAAAGCAGAGCAAGGAAGAGCCAGCCGATGTAGAGTACATCGAACGCCGGAGAAACCTCGTGCTCAATTGCAAAGAACGAATAAGCGAAGCCTCTTCCATCGACATGTGCGTCCAAGGCATGCATTGGGGGTTACTCTACAATCTTCAAGCAAATATGCCTCACTCCTTTGAAGAGTTGGCGACACGTGCTCATGACCTGGAGCTCCAAATTGCAAGGCATGGAAGTTACTTGCCAAGTGATCCACGTGACAAGAAAGATCCCAAGAAAGAAATAAAGAAGGACTTCAAGATAGGTAAGCCCAAAGAGGTAATGACAATTTCCACTATCCCTGCAAAGGTAGCCTTCCAAGGGGCGAGATCAAACCCAAAACCAAAACCAGAGTTCAGACCTACCAAAGGTTTAGTCCAAAGTAGAGGTCAAGTGACTCTGAAAGAACTCGAAGAGAAGGAGTATCCATTTTCAGATTCTGAAGTTCCTGGAATCTTAGATCAACTTCTTGAACAGAAGATTATCGAACTACCAGCCCCAAAGAGACCAGAGGAAGTAGGTAAGGTCGATCATCCTAAATATTGTAGATTTCACGGGATCATTAGTCACCCGGTGGAAAAATGTTTTGTCTTTGAAAAGATCTTATTGTTCGCTTGGACAAAGAAAATAAGATCAAACTTGAAACGGGAGAAAGCCTAACTGCTGACTGCTCGATGGTTTCGTTTGGGTCGTTTGATCCAACCCCCATTGCAAAATGGGAACATACATTTTCTCATATATGCGATGCCAATAAATCTCTGGCTGAGGAGTTTGGACCACAACTTCCGTAAGGAGCCATCCCAGAAGTTTGAAGTAGACGGGAAATCACTATCGCCACGTCTACCCGGGGAATGGAGGGACCAAGTGCATCCAATCGTCCAACCTTTTACGAAATTGTGACCGACGATTTGGATGTCGGGATTCTCGATTCGATCAGAAGACGAGGTTGGTGATGGCCGGTCTACCTTCGTAAGTAAGAAGGAGAAATACCAAATATTAGACGAAACAAGTAAGATACCACCTTCTACGCCTCTTGTAGGACCAAAGTTGGGGGCATCGGTATGGAAGCTCAACCTAATGAAAAGGTAACACTAGAAGAAGGCCGTAAAGGATGGACCCTTGTAAAAGGACGTCATCGAAAGGCGCCACATTTTTCTGTTCTAGTGTTTGTGGCTGAGAAACTGAGAACGACAAACAACCAAAGGAGGAGGTCTAAAACCAAGTCAAAAGTGCCAACTAAATCAACAGGAGTAGAAGCTGCTTCACGCATTCTTCCTAGACTGCTAACCCTGGGTGATTACCTTCCTAAAGGTTTCCTCGACAACGAATGTTTTACCTCCAATGTTGTCAATGTAGAGGAGAAAGACGAAGCAAGAAAGGAATTGAGAAAGAGTTCAAAACGAAGAAAACTATCTCGCGACTCAATAATATTCCTTCCAATACAAGCTTAGCAGTAGTCTCTTAAACTTCCTTTTGATGATCGAATAGCTCTCTAATCGCAGCGTTGATAGATCCGAAGAAAATACGAAGGCAAAAGTCCTAGAACATATTGGATCCACAACCCGACAAGCATCGTATGGCCACTATCACATTTGACGAAGATTTGCAATGGGCTCTCGTTTGCATAATAGACCACTCTATGTTAGTGGTCATATTCGAGAATGCAAGATAAATCGCATAATGATCGATTATGGATCTGTCAACATTATGCCAGTCAAAACAATGAAGAGAATTGGAATTAATGTCGGTGATCTATCCAAGAGCAAAATTATGATCCAAGGATTCAACCAAAAGGGTCAACGAGCCGTTGGCATGATTCGTTTGAAGTTACAAATAGAGGAGTTAATTTCCTCGCTCTCTTCCACGTCATTGATGCCAAAACATCATATGAATTACTCACGTGGGACGTGTTTGGTTACATGAAACGGAGTTGTACCTTCGACTTGGCACCAATGTTTCAAATACAACGAGATGGAGAAGTCGAATGTGTGGTAGCCGAGTCTAAACCATTCCTCGAAGAAGAATCTTATTTTGCCGACGCCAAATTTTACACGTGGAGGATGAAGAATGTAATTCGCGGGGTTAACCATGGCCGGATTCAAAGTTAAAGGAGATGCACGATGATAATACATCCCGCGTTGTTCAACCTCATCAAATCATCAAAGGTAAATCGAAGACTTACATCCGAGGAGTTCTCTAAAGGTAAAACACCTCAAATAGAATCGACCGATGTTGAAGTATTGAGGAAAGAGTTAACTCTTCCAATACCTAGCATTCCAAAATTGTTTCTGCCCATCAACTCATGGCAATCCCGGGAGACCACGAATCAACAAAATGGGAGCTTCTAACGTCTATTCCGACATATCGAAACTCGGTATTTCTAGCTCATCCAAACAAAAAAAGCATCGAGCCGATGCGCCAAAACAGACCTTCAAAGGGTATTATAATCCCCAAGTCAAAAAAGCTGTTTGAGAATGCCGGATTTGGAAAAGGGAGCCTCGCATATTGGGTGATCTCGATGCTATCCTTTCGGGTGGGCGTGTCCTCGTCATTCGACGGAACCCTCATGGCGCAACCTAGGTATGGTTTGGGGTATGATCCAAATCCACCAAGAAAGATTAAGGTCAAGAAGGTTTCTTCGAACCCAATCATGATTCAAATCTACGAGGTCGCGGGAGAGAAACACGAGCCGAAACCTTGCTCGATCGAATTGAAAGTGAGAATGTCAGAGTTTCGGTGTTTAAAAGGTTAAGAAGGGAACCCTCCCAAATGGTTGACATACAAGGCAAAGTTTCTGTCTTCCAAAGGTTAAGTAAGGATCCTTCTTCTTCTACTCAAATTGATACTAACGCACAAGCTCCCCAAAAGTCATCTCGAAGACAATGTTCGCATTTTCTCGACTTGGAACTAAGATTTCTGATCCAAGTCCAAGGCCTCAACCATCAAAGAGAAGACTACAACGTCAAAAGGTTTACCCTTCTCTGAAGAATGATGAGGACGAAGAAGAGGTCTCCGTTAATCATATAGCTTTTGAAGAAGCTCCCAACTCAACACGAGCACGAAAACTCGCCTGAGATGAACCTGAATCGCCCCACTTACGTTTGAAGCGGGGACAAGCTACCGTGGATGACTTGAAACAAATAAACACAGGACTCAAGAAGACCCAAGACCCGGTGTTTGTAAGTGCTCTCCTCGATCAAAAGGAAGAATCGGAGTACACCCATTTGCTTCAAGAATACAAAGACGTATTTGCTTGGTCTTACAAAGAAATGCCGAGGGTTAGATCCGAGGGTTGCAGACATCACCTTGCGATTGCTAGACATGGAGTTCGACCGATCAAACAACTTCAAAGAAGATTTCGACCGGAACTCGTTCCTCAAATCGAAGCGGAAGTTAACAAACTTATCGAGTGGATTCATACGATGAAGTCAAGTACCCAACTTGGATCGCGAATATTGTTCCTGTCAAGAAGAAAAATGGGCCGATTTACGAATATGTGTTGACTTTCGTGACTTAAATCAAGCATGTCCAAAGGATGACTTTCCACTTCCAATAATAGAGTTGATGGTGGATGCAACCACTGGGTATGAAGTCTTATCTTTCATGGACGGATTTTCCGGATACAACCAAATACGCATGAATCCGAAAGACGAGGAACTTACAGCATTTCAGTACTCCCTAAAGGCATATTTTGTTATAAAGTTATGCCGTTTGGATTAAAATGCGGGGCAACCTACCAACGGGCAATGCAGAAAATCTTCGATGACGTGTTGCATAAGAATGTAGAATGCTATGTAGATGATCTTGTCGTAAAAACAAAGGAACGTGACAATCACTTACAAGACTTACGAGATGTTTTCGAAAGACTTCGACGTCATCAATTAAAGATGAATCCACTGAAGTGCGCATTTGGTGTCACATCACGGAAAATTTCTTGGTTTCATTGTTCGACATAGAGGCATTTGAAATAGATCAATCAAAGATTGACGCCATAATCAAGCATGCCGAGAACCAAGAAATGTGCATGAGTTGAAGAGTCTTCAAGGAAAACTTCGCATACATTCTGGAGATTTATCTCTAACCTCTTTGGACGTTGCCATCCATTCAACAAATTGGTAAAGAAAGATGTACCGTTCGAATGGGATGATACATGTCAAAATGCTTTTCAAAGCATCAAACAATATTTATCTCATCCACCAGTACTTATAGCTCCGAGTCAGGAAGCCACTAATTCTTTATGTTGCATAAGACAAGAATATTCTCTAGGAGCACTTCTTGTCCAAGCAAATGATGAAGGAAAGGAGAATGCACTCTACTACTTGAGCCGGACACGGTAGGCGCCGAGATGAAATATTCACCTATTGAAAAAATATGTCTTGCGTTAATTTTTGCGGCTAAAAATTAAGACATTATATGCTATCACACACGATCAATCTTGTTTCAAAGGTTGATCCTTTAAAGTACATAATGTCTAGACCGATTCTTTCTAGAAGGATTGGCAAATGGGCGCCGTTATTGTCCGAATTCGGCATCAAGTTTATTCCACAAAAAGCCATCAAAGGACAAGCCTTGGCGATTTTCTTGTCGACCATCCGGTCCGGCGGAATGGGAACTACGGGAAGACCTTCCTAGGATGAGGAAGTTCTATTTACCGAAATCATACCATCATGGAGGCTATACTTCATGGGGCGACCAAGTTATGCATGGTCAGAGCGGAGTCATCTTTGTTACTCCTCATGATCTTGTTATGCCGTACTCTTTTTGCCTTAACGGAGAAATGTTCAAACAACGTGGCGTAATATCAAGCCCTTATCATTGGCTTGGAACAACAGCGTTAGATATGGACGTCCACACCTGAAGTCTACGGGGATTCTAAATTAATAGTCAACCAACTTCTAGCCGAAAGTACGAAGTCCGTAATTCGTACTTGAAGCCATATCATCAATATGCATCGACTCTTATGAAAAGATTTGATTCGTTGAAACTCAAATTCATACCTAGGAATGAAAACAGGGGAAGCCGATACCTTAGCTAATTTGGCATTTGTTCTAGCCGGGACGGATGAAGATTTCTCTCACTCCATTTCAATTGCTCAAAGATGGGTGCTTCCGTCATTACTACCCGGTGATATGGAAGAAAATAATAGCGTTGAAGTAATCAAAGATGAGGAAAAGAAGATTGGAGACAACCGATAATCAATTTCCTTCAACATCAAAAGCTACCGACAATCCACTGTGAAAAACCGAAATTAAGAGACGTGCATCCCGCTTTGTCTTTTATAAAGGAACGCTTTATCGGCGATCATTTGATGGAGTCTTCCTTCGATGTTTAAGTAATGATGAAGCAACATGTGTCGTGGAAGAAGCCCGCTCTGGAATCTGGTGCTCATCCCACCCCAAACTCCATTTTCGAATAAAGAGAATGGGATACTACCGGCCGATCTATGGTACAAGACTCCATGGATTATGCAAAGAAATGTGAAGCACACGCCAAGTTCATGCAAATTTCATCCATCAACCTCCGGAACCATTACATCCGACAAAGAGCTTCATGGCCATTCGATGCATGGGGACTTGATGTAATTGGACCCATAACTCCAAAATCTTCGACGGGACATTCATATATCCTCGGCTGGGCCGACTACTTCTCTAAGTGGTCAAGCCATACCATTGAAAGAAGTGAAGAAAGAAAATGTTGCGGATTTCATCAGTATCCAAATCATTTATCGATATGGAGTCCCACGATACATCATCACCGACAATGGAAAGCCCTTCCGCAATAGCCACATAAACAACTTATGTGCAAAATTTGAATTTAAACAATACAACTCGTCCATGTATAATGCGGCGGCTAATGGTCTAGCGAGGCATTCAACAAAACTTTATGCAGCTTTATTGAAAAAAGTTGTCTCCAAATCAAAAAGAGATTGGCATGAAAGAATTGGGTGAAGTCTTATGGGCTTATCGAACTACTTATCGGACTCCAACACAAGCCACTCCTTTCGCCTTAGTGTATGGAGTGGAAGCGTACTTCCACTAGAGTGTCGAGATCCGTCACTTCGGATTGCCATCCAAGAAGGTTTGACGACAGAGGAAAATGCCCGTCTTCGATTGGAGGAATTAGAAGCTTTGGACGAGAAGAGATTGGAAGCACAAATGCATCTGGAATGTTATCAAGCTCGGATGGCAAAGTCTTTCAACAAGAAGGTGAGACCAAGATCGTTTCAAGTTGGGGACTTGGTACTTTGCGTACGCAGACCAATCATAATCACAAGAAAAACAGGGGGCAAGTTCCAACCTAAATGGGATGGTCCATTTGTCGTAACCCATGCATTCACAAACGGAGCATACAAGATCGTCGACAAAGATGGATTACAAATCGGGCCTATCAATGGGAAATTTCTAAAGCGTTTTTACGCTTGAAATGTTTTATTTTGTAAAATTTTCATTGTGATACTCCCCGCCCGCAAGAGGATAAGCGTGAACGGCCCTCCAAAAAAAAAAATGAATTTTTCGTTCTTGTAACGAACTACGTTCGACTTGATCCCGTTTGGGTACGTAGGCAGCTTGGATAAATTATAAATTCAAGTTCAGTCACAACTAATAAATTCATTCAAGGCGTTTACCATTTTTCACAGTAACAAAAGAAAAATATCCAAGAAACAAGAAAAAGAAAAGTTCATCGTGAGAAGAAAAAGAACGATGGAAAATCAAAATCCATACAATGTTTTTTTTTTTTTAAAGAAAATCATAAAGGCTCGATTTTATCACTCGCCATTGATCACTTGCAGGAAACTATCTTCAAGGGTCTTCCTTCTGCGAGTCGATGGATGCTTTGCGCTAGAAACATCTCTAGTCCTCGTAATTCTTCCAACGCGGCCTTTTCGGCCCAAGAATGCTCTCCTCGTTCTCGACAGTGTTTGAAGTTCATCACGGAGTCGCCTAACTCGAAGCACGACTAATTTTATCTTCCGTTGAAGAACGTGTAGAATCTTTCACTTCGAGTGGAATATTCAAAAACTTCAACCGCTCGGCCTTTTCTTCGTGAGGTTGGACACTCCAAGTGTTGCGTTCTTTCGTATAAATAAATGTCAATTTCTTTAAGAAATACGTCCATACGTTTTACCAAAGGTGATGGATCTGCGCGGAATGAGCCGGTAATCACATTTTGAAGAATTACATTATTTTTCGTCCCCACCAAGATCGGATGTTAGAAAATCCATGTTTCAAGACGTCTCTAAAACACTTCGAAGATAATTAGTCATGGCATCTTGCAAAGCGCTTTCAAATAAGGGGACTCTTGAGTTATCCCAGGGCGGGGGACCAGCCACGAAGAGCAAATTGGAGTTACCCGACGAGTATTTGTTTCTAAAGGCGAAATGATAATTAAAGCCGATGAAGGTGGAGCAAATTTGGAATTTCTTGATCAATCTCCGAAATGTTAGCTCTCACGGCCTCGTAATTCACCTCATCTTCATCATGGAAACCATCAATGTTGAGTGCCGAAATGCCTTCGTTAATCATACTCGGGTATTTGCAAGGTGGGTCGCGAAAATCATGAGTACCATCTATTCCTTGAAGTGCATACCGATCCTACCATCATTCTCGCCACCGATCTTGCAAAGAGTTCGGATTCACATAAAAATCCAATCCTTCAGAATGCTTGGAAAACCTACAAAATGATAGAAATATATAAAAAAAAAAAAAAAAAAAAAAAAAAAAAAATAAGAAGAAGAAAGCCTACCCGCGTTCGCGTTCTAGGCGACATAGCTAAAAATTCACCATCTCGATGGTGTATTCGGAAGACCGATGTTAATATGAGAAACCCCAATGTCACCTTATGAAATATTCGGGACTGTTTTAATCGGCATCTATTTTATCGGTCGTTTAACATTATATATTTGAGAAAGATGATTCTTAATTTAAAGTTTGCTGCATAATACCAAATACAGCTATCATTAAAAAAAAAAAAAAAAAAAATACCTGATCTCCAGAGCTTTCAACTCCCAGAGCTAGAGTCTTTCAGGCGTAGGACGCTCGATCTTCAGACTACCGTGGTCCGGAATCAAAACTACCTCGGGCATCTTATCGCAGGAGCTCAGAGGCGAGCAAACTTTGTTGAGGGAACTTTAATTTTAATCTTCTTAATGACTCTTTCGTTTCGAAAGTCCAATTCCCTCTTTCGAGAAATCTCTTCGGGGACGATGTGTGGAGAACTTAGCCTGCTTTGGCCATAACCCTATTCCGGAACCGGATTAAGAACAAAAGTCGCGGCTCTCACTAGAAAATAAAACCTGCACTTGAACCTTGGTCAAGATCGGTAATACTTGATTATTCCACCAAATTTGATACTCATCAACATTTTGATGAGTATCCTTCACATACTCCGGGAATGTGAAATATAGATCCACTCATTGTTTGAGTCGAGACAACCAAACGCGATACATATCGCCCGCATTGAGAGCATATCCAATATCCAACTTTCTTGGTGAACTCGGAAGTTTTTGTCTAAGCTCAAATTGTCTCGCAAACCTATGAGGATTATATGCTTCGAGAATGAAAGGAGAGTTCCCTCGACGGTAGAGACGAATCCGGACGAATACTCATCATGAATTCTCGAAGTATCTATAGACCTTTGTTGATCGTCCACTCGTACGTGAGGACGGGACGATGAGGGAATGGATTCAGCAAAAGTCGTTCATCCATCCTTCCACGGATAAGGTCACGACAATCAACAACATTTTTCTCCCAAGACTCGGAAAGCATTTAGTGTGCCGCATATCTCCGAATTATGGGGACGAGTATAACTCCTATCCACATGAACATAAACACCTCGGACAAAATAAGTAGCGACCAAGCATAAAGAAAATGTCCGGAAATGAATGTGAAATCGAGCCAAGGTCCGGGTTTGATTGATGATTCGATGTCCGTGTAAGTCCTCTATAAATGCTCGCTAATATGGGAGGAACCGGCTATAAGTGTACCCGCCGCCATTTTAGAAGACGCTTTAAAAGTCCCAACTCTTATACATTCGTCCCCGGATGGAAGAACGAAGCGACAAAGCCATAGGGAGAGATAAGCTGCTATTTCTAATTCCTCTTCCTCTTCTATAGACAAAGATATCGACAAATCGCTCCAATGACTCCGGTCCCTACGGAAAATATCTCTTGGCTTGTCTACAACCACGGGTCTTCGTACTTCCTTTGAAGCTCTTTGATGACGCCTTTTAAATGGATTAAGACTCATAGCGGTCTTATAATTTTTGTGTTGTCGAGGATGCTGGGCACAACCATTCTCGCGAAACCAGAAATTGATCCATTCCTCATGACTGACGCAATCAGATTCAATCGCATTCGCGATCAGTGCGAAAACATTAAAGAGATACAAGCAAGACTTGGAGTGTTGATCGATTACGAAAGGAAATTTGGGACAACTTCTTCATAGTAATGACCCTCGATCGAAAGTCCACTTATCTCGCGGATATCCCAAAGAGAAATACCAACTTCACCGCAGGAGGTCACAAAAGTGTTAGTTTCTGGACACCAAACCTCACAAAGAGCTCTGTAGATAGAATTTGGACGATGATAATCTTTCGTGGCGGAGCGATCAGAAGCTAATCGCGGAGATTCCTCTTGAGCGAAGTTTTCGAACCCATGAAGACCATTCCCCGAAATTTTGGAAGAAAAGAAATTTCTCCACGACCGACAAGCGCGCTTCCCCATCGTATTTCTTTGCTATCAATCCTCTCACAAATTACGGCCTTTGGGACACACTCCATGCTTTGGGAATGATGAGGCGGAAGACGCAAAAAAGGGAAAGACTCGCTAGATCGGTTGGACATGGCATCTTCTAAATTCTCGTGACATTCACTAATAATGGGTGTGTGCAACTCCGAAAAAGGTTCCAAGAGCTCGGGAGAAGGATATGTAGTCGGCTTATGGATGCTAAGTTTAAGCTCACCTCGTACTCAGCCGGGCGTGGTACTTCACATCAGTATCTTTGAAACGGAGATAACTTTTGCCTTGACTCTTAAGCTCGACAATTTCGTGTATATCAGAATATACTCTACCATTAGAGTTCGTCCCGGCCATTCCTAAAAAAAAAAAAAAAAAAAAAAAAAAAAAAAAAAAAAAAAAAAAAAAAAAAAAAAAAAAAAAAAAAAAAAGAAAAAAATTAATGGGCAATAAATCTTTTAAGTTCATTTATTGTCTAAATCATGAGCTTCTCTGATATGTAAATGGCCTCCAACACAAAGAGCCCAGGACGGTTGAAGGAGTCGGTCCTTGGTCCCAAACACAAAGTGCCCAAGACGGTCGAAGGAGTCGGTCCTTGGTCCCAAACACGAAGTGCCCAGGACGGTCGAAGGAGTCGGTCCTTGGTCCCAAACACGAAGTGCCCAGGACGATCGAAGGAGTCGGTCCTTGGTCCCAAACACGAAGTGCCCGGGATCGGCCGAAGGAGTCGGTCCTTGGTCCCAAACACGAAGTGCCCAGATTTGTCGAAGGAGTCGGTCCTTGGTCCCAAACACGAAGTGCCCAGGACGGTCGAAGGAGTCGGTCCTTGGTCCCAAACACGAAGTGCCCAAGACGGTCGAAGGAGTCGGTCCTTGGTCCCAAACACAAAGTGACTCGAATGGCGAAACGTGGCAGCCTTTGTTCTTGAGTTGGTTCATGAACAAATATTTTCTATATCCATAAAATATCTCAACGCAAAATTTTACTCTACTCCAAAAAAAAATCTCAGACCTCAAGATCTTTGACTTGTTCCAAAAGTTGAATCTGAATCCTGAAAATAAAAAAAAAAAAAAATAAAAAAAAAAAGAAACGAAGAATGTTAGTTACAATTTTACAACAACAATAACAATAACAACAACAACAACAACAACAATAACAAAAAAAAAAAAAAAAAAAAAAATTACTGTTCACGTGAACAGTGTACGGCACTATCACGTGAACACTGTTCACGCGTAAAAAAAAAAATTTTTTTTTTTTTTTTTTCTTTTTTTTTTTCTTTCCTGTTCACGTGAACAGTACGTTTCCCAAAAAAAAAAAAATTTTTTTTTTTACTGTTCACGTGAACAGTCGTTTAAAAAGAAAGAGAAAAAAAAAAAAGAAGGAGATGAGACAGAGAAAACCCTAATCTTTCTTACCTCTGTTTTAAACTCGATCTTTTGTTTCAAAAAACCTAATAATTGATTCATATAAATAGTTAAATATCGGGCTTTGTTTGAGCCCAACTTACCATAAAACATAAAAAGGGCTGTTAAAATATATAAATAAATTAAGTGAATCAAGAATTGCGTAAAATAAATAAATCAAACAACAATTACGTCAAAAAAAAAAATAATAATAAAAAAATAAAGAAAAAATCGAAAATCAAGATTTACTAATTTATTTATTTTATAATAAATTAACAAATCTTGAGGGGGCATTTGTAGACATTAAAAAAAAAATAATAATAAAATAATGGGTTGGGTCAATTTAAATAATCGGCCCAATTAAACTAAAATTTAATAAACCCATAAAATTTTAAAGGCCCACCCTACTTTTTTTTCTAAATCCATAATTATTCAATTATAATCAATTTAGTTGAATTAATTATGTGATTACCAAAATTGGCCACGAATTTCTCCTATAAATAAGGTCAAAGGTTCATTGAAGAGGGGGCGGAAAAAGTGAAGAAGAAAATCACGAAGTGTTGAAGAAATTCCAAAGCCGAAGGAAGAGAAGAAATCATCTCAACTCCAAGTTCGGCAAACACGAAGAAGATCAAAATCTCCTTCAAATCAAACAAATCCTAGAAGATCAAAATCTTCTTCGAATCAAATCAAGATCAAGCCCAAGTTTCGAAGTCCAAATCGAAGCTCTGAAACTCAAGTGTCAACAAGTCAAGTTCTCGGCAAATCAAATTCTCAACAATTCTCGAAGTCTCGGATTCAAGCCACGTGGCTCCTCGTCTTCAAACATTCAGATCATTAATCAGAGGGTTTTGCAATTTTGCAATTACAAGAAGATTCTCATTTATTTGTATTTCTTAAAATACAATTTGTGACGTTTTCTGTATTTAATACGCGAAATCCGTCGTACAGTCACATACCCCAACACATGGACAATCGTACACTTGTAGAAATTGTTGGCCACAAAAGTATTGGATCAAAGTATATGGTCCATAATGCTTAAGTAACAGCGTGTGTGGTTATTTTGTGATGCCTTGTAACTAATAACCACATTATACGTGGTACCTTAAGAGTTCTGCCTCTAAAAATTTAAATAACGTTCGTGAACCGTTTCTAATTATGAAATGTTAATGGCTTGATGAAATATTTTTCGACCCTCAAATCTTAAATAGTCGAAAAAAGTTCCTCGTATAAAAGAAATCTCAGAAAAAAAAAAACAAGAAATGGATACATTTTCTTTCCTTTCTTTGTTGGTTATCATACTTTGCTTTAACCACCAAACACATGCTCAAGAAAACCCAAAATTCGCGAATACAAGTCTAATTACAAATGCATGCACGAATTCACCTACACAAATCCAATGCATTCATTTTCTAAAATCTGCTCCTGCAAGACAAAAAACCAGTCTAAAGGGCCTTGCATTTTTCACCTTAAAACACGCAGAAGACGACGCTACGAAAACTGCATTATACATGAAGAAGTTGCTTTCGAACACGGATTTGGTTCCCATTGTTCAACAAGCTATCACAGATTGCAGTGAACATTATAAAATTCTAGTCGAGATAGTCGAAGCTTCGATTAGTGCAGCCATTTCTGAAGCATATCTTGATGTTGTTAAATTTGTGAATGCTGCCATTGCTGATTTAGATTCTTGCAAGGGAAGACTTGGAAAGTTAGCTCAAGGAGGGATAGAGAATTCGGGTTTGATACATAGAAGAAGAAAAGGGGTACATGTAAATATCGAGTCCCTCGAGGGTTTGAGAACTTTGTTGAATACAGCTTTGAGTATTGCCAAAGCTGGTGAACATTAGATGATTTTTGGATTATATTAAATTTTGTGATTTTATTTTTGTATTTTTGTTGCTATTTATATGAATCTTTTGGAGTAATGGGATTATCATTTATTAATCAAGCGAAAATCATCTCTATCGTTTTAATTTTTATACATACATCCCCGAATTAACCTTTCATTGTGCAAATAGTTCCTGCAATTTGTTTCCTTCAATTTTATCTATTAAATAAAAATAATGCTATGTAGCATAGTGATGTTGAACATCAGTCTAGGTTTAAGCATGCCATATGCTCTAATAAATGAGTCATAGATTCTTGTATTTAATTGAACCTATAATTTAATAATAGAAGTGTTGCCACCTAGACCAATATTAAGCATCAGTGGTATTGAATAGCATTACTCTTAAATGAATGTGTGCACTTCACTAGTTGACACAACCACCATTATCAAAAGCCATATTTTATCGTTATTTTCAAATAGAAAAAAATCAAAAAGAAAATGAATTATCTTCTCCATCTATCCTACCCCACTCATCCACTAAAAAATTAATGATAAATGCAAAGAATTTTTGAAAAATGGTATCTTCTTTTACCTCCCACCCCATAACCACAGCCACAATCACAATCCCCACCAATTAGATAAGGGCTTAGGTGACCGAAAAATATAAGGACTTACGTTACTCTTCAACTCTCAATCGATTCAAAGCTTCTCGATACATTTAGACTTTGATAAATGCAGTATATTTTAAAATTTCGATAAATGTCCACTGTCTATTAAAAGACAAATAAAAAGTTATTTTCTCTGTCTCAAAGAAATTATATTTATCTTATAAGTTTATCTATTATTAAATAACATTTTCATATGGTTGAATTTCAATATTTAAGCTTTCGTTTGACAAATTTATAATGATGTATAAATAAGAATTTCAAGATGAATAGTAAGGGATACCGTAACATGTGTGAATAAAAGGGAATAGTTATTAATGTGTAATTGAAATTAACATTTGACTATAATTAATCCTTTGCCAAAATTTATAAATCATTAATAAATTATCAAATCTTTATTTCTGTTTATTTATAAAATAAATCGTTTATAAATTCTTCCAAAACCTAGGCTAAATTTTTTTCGTTTTAACTATTTTAGATGTCAACACAAAGGAGAAAGTTAGAATGGAAACAGACAAGACAAAAATCCAATACTAAACTCCAACAGGTGCAATCCAAATTCCTTTGCTTTTTCGTTCCTTAATTTCTTCGTGAACCGTTAAACATTTCTTTATCGACTCATCTTTTTATCGGTTTATGTTTAAGCACTGCAGAAAAATGAGCTTTTTTTGTAAGACTTCGAGTAAAGTTACATATTTCATTCATATGAAGGTGTCAATTTATACAGCATCGTACATGGGAAATAGCCTACAAATAGCTAACTGATACTAAAGTGATAAATGTAAATCTCAGATAATATTCAAGTGATAGATGTGGACGAACTCAAAATATTTCCGTTGGAGATATTTCTGCTATCATGCCTCTGCAAGACTGGAGTACCGCAACGGACACTAGTCTTGTAACATTGACAGAGAAAGGATGAACGAGGCAATGATTTTGTCAACGAGTCGACGAGTTGATCAGCAGAGTGGACATGTGAGACAAGAAGCTTGTTCCGTGCAATTTGATCACATACAAAGTGGAAATCAATAGCGATATGCTTCATCCTAGAGTGGAACACGAGATTGGCGCAAAGGTAGGTAGCTCTTTTTTTATCAAAATATATGGTGGGAGTGGTAGAGATCTCGACATGTGGATGTGCGGTCATTAACGTCACCGGCCTAGTCCACATCGGCAAAGGCATGTAAGATTAGAGGGGCATATTTTTGAATGAGAATACAGTGACCTAACATTCCCTTAGGTATCGAAGTACTCTTTTCACTGTAGCCTAGTGTTTACATGGTAGGTTGATACATGAATTGAGATAATTTGTTGACAGCAAATGATATATCAGGACAAGTGAGAGAGATACTACAACTCACCAAGAGTTCGACAATATTCGGTGGCATCGACAGGAGGGCTCCCGTTTTGAAGTTGGAGTGATTCCGTAGAACTCATAGGGCTGGAGACCTCTTTGGAGTCCAACATGTTTGTATGATATAAGAGATCATGAGTGTACTTGTGTTGAGATAAAAATAGACCATCTATTGTAGAAAATGTTTCAACACCAAGGAAATAGTTGAGGTGGCCAAGATCTTCCAAAGAAAAATATTCTACCAGTGATGTGATAAACTGTTGGAGTAGTGCATCACAGTTTCTCGTGACAAGAATATCATCGACATATACAAGGATAATTATGATTTGAGGTTCATTATGATAAATAAAGGGAGATTTGTTGAATGGGAATTACTAAACCCATTGGTTAGAAGAAATCCCCTAAGCTCATGAAACCAAGCACGTGGTGCTTGGTAGAAGCCATATAATGCTTTGTTGAGCTTGCATATGTCTTTTGGTCGTTGATCATCAATGAACCTTTGAGGTTGTTGAATATAGACATTTTTAGTGAGTACCTTGAAGGAAGGCATTATTGATGTCGAGCTGGCCGCTTGCGTGTGACTGAAATGATAAGAACAATACGGATGGTTGTTGGTTTCACAACCAGACTGAAGGTATGATGGAAGTCAATTCCGGGGCATTGGTGAAAACCCTTGGCCACGAGACGTGTTTTGTAGCGAGAAATGGTTCCATTCGGGTTCTGTTTGATCTTGTAAATCGACTTACAGCCAACAATGTTTTTGTGGGGAATGGGGTGGGACGATAGTCCATATGTTATTAAGGACAAGAGCATCAAACTCAAAGCTTGGCGCTAGTGTGGGAATTTTTAAGCTTGGGTAAATGAGGCAGGTTCAGTATTAACTAGAAGGAAAAGTGCGTAGGCCATATTTTGAACTGGGTTTTATAATGTGATTTTTGGAGCTGAGTGATCATATGGTAAGAAGATGTATTAGTATGAGAGGCCTAAGAGGTGGATGGACATATTGGAGTGGGGCGATAGTGAAATTAAGTTGGGCGTGGGAGCAAGAGGGACCACATTAAGTAAAATGGACTGGTAGAGGAGGTGTAATAGGGAATAAGTGATGTGGGGGAGAATCAAGGAGGGCCCATTGAGTGATAGAGTTACGATGAGGAATAAGAAAGGGTATAAGGTTATTGCGAAAGGGAAATGAGCGTTCAACGAAGACAACATGATGAGAGATAAATACTAGATTGCAGTGTGGATCAAGATATCTATAAGCATTGTGTTCAATGGAGTAACCGAAAAAGACACAAGGGCGAGAACGAGGTTGAAGTTTGTTTGTGATGTAGGGGCACAACCACGGATATCACAGACAACAAAATACTCGGAGTTTGTGATCGTTAGGAGGCTTTTGGAACAAATTTTGAATTGGTGATTTGTTATTTAATATGGGAGTGGGAAGTCGATTAATAAGGTAGGCTGCAGTTTGAAATGCGACATACCAATATGTGAGAGGTAGTGAGGCATGGTAGAGGAGTGTTTGTTGGAGGAAAGAGGGGTTTACCAACTTGATTTGACTAAGACTTGATAGGAAAGACAATACTAAGAGGAAGAGGTAAATAAAATGTAACTTATATTTCTCAACTTCAACACTTACAACACTTGACTTGACTTATTGTTCCAAAATGGAGGGACTCTACCCCTTTATATAGGGCTTACATGAGACTTCTAGACTACACATTAATTTAGAGAATTATAGTCCATAAATTTTCATGAGACTTCTAGATTTCATATTTGGACTAGATATTTTCCTAGAGTATTCTAGGTACAATGCATATTTATCTATTACTTAGATATTTACATGGGTCTTTCTAGAATATAATTCTAGAAAATGCTAGACTTTGTTGGGCCTTTGAATTGGGCCTATGAGCAAAATTCTTAAACTCATATTACTTACTCCAAAATCAAGTTTACTTTCCAACATCCCCCTTAAACTTGATTTTGCTACTCTAAGTAAAGTTCTTAGGTTGCGGAACACGTCATACTTGAGTGGCTTAGTGAAAATGTCGGCGATCTGCTCTTGAGAGGTTACATACTTCAATTGCACCTCATTCTTTGCAACGCTCTCTCTTACAAAGTGATACCTTGTATCGATATGCTTGCTTCTATCATGAAACACTGGATTCTTTGCCAATGCCAGTGCTGATTTGTTGCCAACATGGATCTCAGTCGGTTCATCTTGTAAGACTCCAAGTGTCTTCAACAAGTTTCTAAACCAAATTGCATGGCAAACACTTGATGTAACTGCAACATATTCAGCTTCACATGTAGATAGCTCCATGATCGATTGCTTCTTCGAGCTCCAAGTGAATGTAGTGTTGCCCAAGTAGAATACATATCCAGTAGTGCTCTTTTTATCGTCAATGTCTCCGCCCCAATCACTATCACTATAGCCAACAAGTTTGAATTCATTAGATGATGAATAGATTAGACCATAGTCAAGCGTACCTCTGATGTAGCGAAGAATCCTCTTTGCAGCTTTCATATGGGTCATGGTGGGTATCTCCATATAGCGACTGATTAGCCCTACTCCGAAGAGGATATCTGGTCTTGTGCATGTCAAATATCTTAGACTACCGACAAGACTCTTAAAGAGTGTTGGATCCACTTTTTCACATTCATCATACTTCGATAACTTGGTTCCACATTCGACGGGGGTGCATACAGACTTACAATCCGCCATGTTGAATTTCTTTAGAACTTCTTTCACGTACCCTTCTTGTAAGATAAAGATGCCATCCTCCATTTGCCTTACCTCAATCCCAAGATAGTAGGCCATAAGACCGATATCTGTCATCTCGAATTCTTGAGCCATGGCCTTCTTAAACTCAGTGATCATGCTTAGATTATTTCATGTGAATATAAGATCATCCACATACAAACAAACAAGCAAGATATCTCCTTTCTCATTTACCTTTGTGTAAAGGGCATACTCGTGAGGGCATTTTGTGAAATCATTTTCTAGAAAATACTTGTCAATTCTACTATTCCATGCCCTTGGAGCTTGTTTCAACCCATATAAAGCCTTTTTGAGTTTTAAGACTTTACCTTCATGCCCTTTTATTTTATATCCCATTGGTTGCTCCACATAAACTTCTTCTTCAAGATAACCATTTAGAAAAGCTGATTTCACATCCATTTGAAAAATCTTCCACTTATTTTGTGCGGCAAGAGAGATAATTAATCTTATGGTTTCTAAGCGAGCAACATGGGCAAATACCTCTTCAAAATCGATCCCCGACTGTTGGTTGTAGCCTTTGGCAACCAATCTTGCTTTGTATCTCTCCACTTCTCCTTTAGCATTCTTCTTTACCTTGTACACCCACTTGACTCCGATTGCTCTTTTTTCTTTGGGAAGAGTCGTCAGCTCCCATGTATTGTTTTTCTCAATAGCTTTAATCTCTTCATCCATGGCATATCTCCATCTTTTATTTTGCGCTGCTTCTTCATACCCTATTGGCTCACAATCGGCAAAAAGACAAAAAAGTGTGAGATTATTTTGATTCTCTGTTACCTCATATAGCTCTTGTAGGCTCCTCATCCGTGGTGTCCTTTCGCTTGAGCTTTCTCCTTGTGAAGATACTGGTGAAGCATCTCCATGAGCAGGTGATAGAGGTGGACTGTAGGCTCTTGCTGCTCTTCATTCTCTTGTTCTTCTTCCTCAAAGAATGGCAAGAAGTCGTAGTCTTCTTCTTGGACACCCCAATCCCAATCTCCTTCTTCATTGAACTCGACGTCTCTACTTATGATAATCTTCTCCTTGCTTGGATTATACAGTTTGTAGCCTTTGGAGCGAGAGTCATAGCCGATAAAGACATACCTTTCACTCTTATCATCTAGCTTGGACCGCTTTTGATCCGGCACATGAGCATATGCAATGCTCCCAAATACTCGTAGGTGAGAGATACTGGGCTTCCTTCCACTCCATGCTTCTTGTGGTGTCTTATTCCACACACTTCTAGAAGGAGATCGATTAGATAGGTATACAGCGCAATTAACAGCTTCGGCCTAAAGTTCTTTGGGCAATCTCTTGCTTTTGAGCATGCAGCGGGCCATGTTAAGAATTGATCTATTCTTTCTTTCGGCTACTCCATTTTGTTGTGGAGAGTATAAAACCGTTAATGGGCGACGAATTCCATTTTCTTCACAATATTTCTCAAATACTTTGGAGGTAAATTCTCCTCCTCTATCCGATCTCATGGCTTTTATGCTATAGTCACTTTCCTTTTCAACGAGAGCTTTAAACTTCTGGAAAGTTCTAAAAACTTCCGATTTCTGTTTGAGAAAATAGACCCAAGTCTTTCTACTAAAATCATCAATGAAGAGAACAAAGTAATTGTTCTTACCGAGAGAGCTTGGATTGATTGGCCCACAAACATCTGCGTGTACAAGTTCTAGCGGCTTCTTAGCTCTTGTAGATGCTTCTTTTGGAAAACTTTTCCTCGAATGCTTCCCAAGTAAGCATCCTTCACATAATTGATCCGGATGATTTATTGGAGGCAAACCTTTTACCATCTTCTTCTTACTTAACAACTTTAAGCCCCCAAAATTAAGATGCCCAAATCTTAAGTGCCAAAACCAAGATGAATCTTTAAAACAAGCTTTTAAGCATTTAGCAACATCATTTTGAATGCTTAATGCAAACATTCTATTTCTTGTCATAGGGACTTTAGCAATCAGATTTTTTCTTTGATCTCTTATTGAAAGACTATGATCTTTCAAATAAATATCATAGCCCTTCTCTAAGAGTTGTCCCAAGCTCAGAATATTATTCTTCATATTGGGCACATAGTAGACATTTGAGATAAATTGATGCATACCATTCTTCAACCGAATCAAGATTTTACCTTTGCCTTTCACGAGGATCTTCGATTCATCTCCAAAAGTAATATTGCCGCTTACCGATTCATCGAGCTCCACGAACATGTTTCTTCTTCCGCACATATGGTTGCTTGCTCCCGTATCTAAGTACCAAGTGTTTATTTCCTTGCTTTCTTCACCTTTGTATGCCATCAATAGTGTAGGATCCACTTCATTTTCTTGACTAGCATAGTTGGCTTTCTCCTTGACTTGGTTATTACCATTTCTACATTCTAAAGCATAATGGCCAAATTTTTGACAATTGTAACATTTAACTTGAGATTTGTCATACCTTGGCCTTTCATTTTGCCTCGTACCTTTTCCTCTTCCATAACCTCTAGTGGAAACGAGCTTAGGCTTCTTTCCTCCTTGTAGAATGCACTTCTTCCTTGATTTTGGCCCCGTCCTCTTCCTCTTTGGCTTCTCCTACTGCTGAACTTTCCTTCACCCTTGTTCAAAGTGAGGTTTGTTTGAAGAGCTTGCTCTAATGGCTCTTCTTTCACCTTCTTCTTTAGTCTTTCCTCATGGGCTTGTAAAGATCCCATGAGTTGATCGACACTCATACTATCTAGATCTTTAGATTCCTCAATGGCTACAACTATGTAGTCGAATTTAGAATCTAAAGACCTAAGTGTCTTCTCAATTACTCTAGTGTCACTCAACTTTTCTCCATTCCTCTTTAATTGGTTCACAATGGCCAATACTTTTGAAAAGTAATCAGATATTGATTCCGATTCTTTCATATGTAAAGCTTCAAACTCACCTCGAAGTGTTTGGAGTCGAACCTTTTTCACCTTCTCAACTCCTTTGTGGGAGTTTTGCAAGATCTCCCATGCTTCCTTGCTCGTAGTAGCACAAGCTATTTTCTCGAACATGCCTTCATCTAAGGCTTGATAGATGAGGGTGAACGCCTTTTTGTCCTTCTTCCTTGCATCCTTCAAACTATCCCTTTGTGCTTGGGATAGAGTGACCTCGTCGTGTGGCTCCGTGTAGCCTTTCTCTACGATCTCCCATGCATCTTGCGACCCGAGCAATACCTTCATCGTTATGCTCCAATCGTCGCAGTTATCCTTGTTAAGTTGAGGGACTTGAAAAGGAATCATCCCACTTGCCATTTTTCACAAGGACCTTAGGGCTCTGATACCAGTTTGTTGGAGGAAAGAGGGGTTTACTAACTTGATTTGGCTAAGACTTGATAGGAAGGACAATACTAATAGGAAGAGGTAAATAAAATGTAACTTATATTTCTCAACTTCAACACTTACAATACTTGACTTGACTTGTTGTTCCAAAATGGAGGGACTCTACCCCTTTATATAGGGCTTACATGAGACTTCTAGACTACACATTAATTTAGAGAATTCTAGTCCATAAATTTTCATGAGGCTTCTAGATTTCATATTTGGACTAGATATTTTCCTAGAGTATTCTAGGTACAATGCATATTTATCTATTACTTAGATATTTATATGGGTCTTTCTAGAATATAATTCTAGAAAATGCTAGACTTTGTTGGGCCTTTGAATTGGGCTTATGAGCAAAATTCTTAAACTCATATTACTTACTTCAAAATCAAGTTTACTTTCCAACAGTGTTAACGCAATTTTGACTACGTGAAGACGATGACAGCCGACAGTGCCAATAAGTTGAGGAGTATATGGTGGTGATTTGAGGTGTTGAATTCCATGTTTGGTGAGAGTTGAATGCAGGCCGAGATATTCTCATCTACCATCTAAGTACATAGTAAGGATAGTACTGTTGAAGAACTTTTCAACTACAGTTTTGAACTTTTCAAAGATAACAAAGATGTCAGATTTTTGTTTCATAAGATAGATTCACAAATATTTAGTGTAATAATCTACAAACACAACGTAGTAACGAAAATGATTAAAGGCTATAAGAGGTGCGGACCCCAACCATCTGTACATAAAATTTCAGAGGTTTATTACAAGTAATAGAAGATGTACCAAATGGAAGTCCATAACTTTTATTACAAAGACAAGAATTGCAATGACTAAAACTAGACTTTGGGCAAGGTAAAGACATATCAGTTACAAGACTAAGAAGAATTTTGATGGATGGATGATCGAGACAGTGATGCCAATGATCGACTGATGATTTTACAACATGGAAGACAAGTGCTGATTTATTGATGCTGGAAAAATAGAGGTGTCAAGACGGACGGGCCGGCCATGACCCGTGAAAATCGGGACCGCGGGTTGACCCGTGACCCGTGCGGGCGGTTCACGGGCCAAGGAGGTATAACCCGCGGGCTTCGCGGGTTGCACTCCCACGGGTTGCGGTTAACCCGCGACCCGTAAAAAAAAAATTGAAAAAAAAATAAAACAAAAATTAAAAAAATGGGGGGAGAGAACTAAACAAAAAAATTTAAAAAAATAAAAATAAAAAAATTCGAAAAAAGGCGTAGCCTGCTGCATGGTCAATTTTTTTTTTTTTAATTTTAACTAATGGTAATATAAATTTTCTAACGGTAATATCATCCCCTTCATCGATAAATTCTAATTTATTCTTACATTTATTTTTACAATACCCTCACATTAGTTATTATACATTTATACTTCATAGTTCATACTTGTTACTACATTACTACAATTACAATTATTCAATTGCAAATATCATCATCATCTTGATTATATTTCTTTTTTCTCGGTTCTCACTAGTCACTACTAAATTTTTTAATCCTACTATATTATGGATTCTCGCGATTCTTCTTCTCAAAATCCTATTTTCAATGATAGTTACTCTCCATATGGGTCAAACCGGAAAAATTCTATATTTTTATAATTTTATTTATACAATCATACGGGCCAGACCGAAACGAACCGCGACCCGCGCAACCCGTGACCCGCATGGGCTCGACCCAGATGGGTCAGTGGACGGGCCTGGGTTGTAGTCCAAAATTGTGGGCCGACCCGTAACCGGCCCGGAACCCGCTGCGGGCGGGCTTTTTTTCACGCTGGCCGTTACCGGGCTCACATGTTGGCGGGCCGACCCGGCCCGGACCACCCGGATTGACACCTCTATGGAAAAAGATGGACACTCGTACATGTGCCCCTTAATTGGCCCTTTAAGAAGAGATGCCCCCGTGTTCAGGTCCTTAACAACAAAACAATAAGGAAAAAAATTCAATAGATGTGTTATTATATTGGAAAAATTGGGACATGGATAAGAGATCTTTTTTTCTTATTCTGGGTGCACACAGAACATTGTTAAGGCAAAATTTTGAATTAGAATTGAGTAAATTTGTGGAACCAATATGAATGACACGAATCTGATTAGGGTCACCGATGATAACATCATCATTATGACCATACTCAGAGTACGCAGAGAGATTCTGGAGGTCCGAGGTGATGTGGTGGGATGTCCCATAGTCAACAATCTAGGGATTGTCATTGCTATTATTGCCGGAGGCAGTCAGGAAGAAGTTTGCCTACGATTTAGTGTTTGAAGCTGAGCAGGATTTGCATGCTTTGGCACCTTGACCTGGTTTATCATAGAGTTGACAGACGACATGAGGCTGAAAATTGTGATTGTGGTCGCCCTTGGTTATTGACGTGACTACCAATGTAAAAATGGTTTTGGAGTTGCATGTATGTTATGATCGGTTGATATATGGAGAATAAGCATTTTTTTAGGTTTGTGGAATTGGTGAAGCGAGGACCCTTGCTCTTGTTGCTATTGTTATTTCGTTGGTGGCTATGAACAGTGATTTGGTTGGTTCTCTATCTTGGCTTTAGAATGTTTTAGAATCGCTTCAAAATCAACAAGTTTGTCATGTAACTCCTCAAATGAAATGAGAGAGTCACGAGCTCGAATTGCAGCGTTAAGATCCTTAAACTCTAGTCCTAGATCTTTGAGTACGGCATGAATGAGCTCATCATTGCTTATTTGTGAACCAGCAAGAGAAAGAGTTTCTGAAATGCTCGACTGTTAGCATGTAATTAGCGCTGCTCATGCGGTTGGGCATAGTGTGCTAGAATCTCCCGAAATCCTATAACTCGAATATGAGATTTAATGGCGTATGTCAGCTCCAAACAATTACAGGTATCTACAGCAGTGTTGGTAGATGTTATTAATGTGGCAAGATTGTTGAACATAGATGCAAGCATGGCATGAAAAATGAATGTCTTGACGTTTCCATAATTGGTAGGCTGGGTTTGGGACGTCGCCGCAGTTGTTAGGTTCTGTAATAGTTGGATGAGGGCATGTCAAGTGCTATCAATATATCCTTTGAGACCGTAACCGAAGAGAAGAGACTTGAACTGAACTCTCCATGATGGGTAGTTAAGTTTGGCGAGTTTGAGAGGAAGTTGGGTTAGTGGCTGGTGGGTTTATTGCAATGATGGGGTGGACAGCAGCGGGAGGTGGGTGGACAGTAGGGTTATTTTCAGCCATTGAAAAATTAGATATGAATTTTCTTGCTTACTGTAAGTGAGGCTCTTATACCATATAAGGCTTTCGATAAAGTTACATATTTCATTCATATGAAGGTGTCAACAAGATAAATTGATCCTTAAATTTCATTTTCAACTACAAACAGTAAAAATTCGTCACTGAATTTTAAATGTTACTCTTATTGATGAAAATTTCGTAAACACAAAATTCCATTCAAGAAATGTCAATTTTACAACTTCGAAAAATACAAATGTGGGGTACTTTTTCTTAGTTCAAGAGGGGAAAAAATAAAAAAATCTTATAGTACATATAAAATGTGAGTCTAGAAGTATGGAAATGGTCAAGGAACTTGACTGGTTTCACTGGACAAGAAGTGAGTTGTCGACAAACAATAACACAGATATATCCAAATCGAATAGTTGGGAACTGAGTACAGATTTTACTTCCAGTCAAAATAATAAATACACAATTTTCTCAGTCACTCAAAACACTTTGTTTCCTAGTAGCATAATTGTACTTGGTAAAATAACAAAAGATTATTAAAATCTCAAAAGAATGTCAAAAGATCATAAAGTAACTGCACTCCACAAAAGAAAACCTTTAAAATAATTCTCAATAATACTTGTTTTCAGACATAAATCACAGCACTAATCATTTTAGAATAATAATACCCATCATCACTGATCACAGCCACCCAAATTTATTCATTCACACAATACTCATCACTTTTTCTTTTTTACACTCTTTTCGATAATTATTTCACAGACAAAATCATTTCACTTTTTACTGTATAATCTATTCATAAATACACATTCCCCAATATCTCACCCACTACCCCCACTCAACCGTTCAAACTCCCCCCGAAAGGCAAAAACTCGCTCTTCTGATAATCCTGTTTTCTTGAGTCCCAGAGAAAAATTACTTTAATTTTCACAAAGAAAACAGTGTAAGAACTTATGAGATTTTCCTCAATGTTGATCTTTTTCTACTTTGTTGTGACTCTACTGTTTCAGTTTCAACTTTCTGAATCTGCAACAGTAGTTGTGGATGGAGTTTCAGAATGGAGAAATCCTCAAGTTCAAGTTGGAGATGCTGTCAGTAAGTGTTTACTGCAATTATTTACAGCTACAAGTATAAAAATGGACCTGCATTTAATTTTGGGTTTTCTTGTCTTAACAGTTTTCCAGCACAAGTACCACTACAATCTCTACATTTTCCAGAGCCAGAATGCCTTCAGCCTCTGCAACTTTTCTCAAGCTACACTTCTCACCAAACCCAGTTCAACATCTTACACTGTAAGTAACAAAAGAACTTCAATGCTTCAATTAGGCCATTTATTGGTCAATATTGTTTATAGTAATTGGTTTGGGATTTAACTTGCTTGATGGTGACTCCTTTGAGCACATCAATATTGAATTCCTAATGCTCCTTTGAGTTTTAAATAGGTCGAATTCTTCGTTTGAGTTTAATGGACTCTAATATCAAGATTCGGAATTCTACTTTAAATAGTTCACGTGTGGGATTTTACTGTTAACCTTAATCACTAGCATCTTGTTGTAAATGTTATAATTTACATTTTATAACCATTTTCTGATTATTTCATGAAATTGAAGTGGCACACATCACGCCCTGGATTCTTCTACTTCTCCTTCAACAATGGCTCTAACAAAGCATGTTTGGAGGGCCAAAAGCTAACAGTGAAGGTCACATTATCACCACCTCCAAATGCTTCCCCTGAATTGCCACCACCGACGGCGGCGCCACCGCTGAGCTCTGGCGGTGTTGTGGCATCTTCTCCAGCATTCCCTTGGCCATTTCAGCCACGAGAAAATGCTTCTCCAAGCCCTGCACCCAGTACCATAGAACTTCCAGGCGGTGCCACCAGCCCTACAGCGCCGGATAAAGAAGGCATCCCGTTTATCAACAGCAATCCTGCCGTGCCGCTGCCCACTGGCGAGGTGGATTCTGCCACCATTCGGCCTTTACCCACAAATGGGGACCATGCTAGACAGGTACGTAAACATCCTCAGCAATTGCTGGTGTAGTTAAATAGTTCACATGATGGACAGGACCATTTAACACAACACAATGCACGATATTAAATGCAAACATGTGATTGCACTTATTTCAGTATAATTATTGTGTCATGTCTCTCAATGTATAGTCACATATTGTGTGGAAACGAAAAACGTAACGCAATGGTCCCTTGATTTACTACATTTTCAAGGATCCATTGCTACCTAGACTACCGATGATCATTACCAATGATAGATAGCATTATTCTTTACAATTAGGACGTTGATGATGGTGTTGTTTATTGGAATGCAGGTGCTCGGGTTTTCATTTTTTCGAAGAGCTTTGATTTTGAGTTGTCCGATTTTGCTGATGATGGTCTAGAGAGTTGTACTAGGTTTATGTATGTAAATCCTACTTTGGAATCATTAGATTTAGCTGCTCATTTACACTTTAGTTTATGCAAACTAATTGATTACTCCCTTTTCCTTTTTCATTTCATTCTTCACCCATCATCGTTAAAGTAATACTTAGAGCCTGTTTGGTATATATTCTCATTTTCTACCGTAAATCAATTCTCATTTTCAACCACACATTTTGCAATAAAATAATATTTTCCATCACATCAATACTTTTTTTTTTCTTTTTCAACCACACATTTTCCATCATATCACTATTCAAAAATCAATTCTTCCCCCAAAAATCTCTACCAAACACACTCTTAATAAATTAAGAAACGACAACTTAAATAGTCAAGACATATCTTACAAAATCTACAGGACTTCAAACTGTAAAACCTTAAACAAATACAATAATGTTCCTATAAATCAATTTCTTTTCTTGCTCTCTTGATGTTTTGTTCTAATCATTTGAATAACAAATACTACAAATGACAGAATCAAAGCTGATCCTGCAACAACAGGAATACACATTTTATTGCATCTTTTTCCATTAGACTTATCCTCTGTTTTTACAGGTTCAGATTCTTCAGCCTGTTTTATTACAGGAGACACTTCGTTTTCTTCTTGAATCTTTTCATGAACTCGATCTTCTTCTTGTCGATCCATGTTTACCAACTGCTTTACACCCGATGGTTCAGCATCATTATGTACTTTGTCATTTCTATGTACCTGGTTTTTCAATTCTTCTGTCGTTTTGGTTTCTTCGGCAGATTGAACTCCATCTGTTTTGGTCGAAATTTCTGGTTTTTGATCAGTTTGATCATTTCCAGGAATTTTTTCAACCACATTTTGCAAATTTTCAGGGCCGGAACTCTGATCCGTAACTTCCTCGATGGCAGTTCCACGGATTCCTCTAACCTTCTTTGGCATTGAAATTGTTAAAATGGATTCATCTTCATCAAAATTTGCCTCAATTTTGTCCAAAATCACTTCATCAGGGATTCTGAAAACCTTCTTGAATCCCTTAATCTCTGTATCTTTCTTGTACATTTTCCAATCCACAAATACAGTCTCCTGGACCTTCTTTTCACCTGCTATTGCAATCAGTGTCCCGTCCTCGTTTATGTCCATCTTTATGTTTTGTTTCCTATAACCTGCAAATTCGGGATTATAAAAAATTCAGACATGATTAATAACATAAGAACAGGCCAATATGTACGTCTAGATAAACTACTTCATCTAAAAGCTTAAACTATTAAAAAATAAAACACGTCTATTTATCTAATTTTAGTCGTCAACACACACTCTCTTATTCAGGCCATATTCATTTTCAATGAAAACCTTAAACGTGCACAATTTTCACAAATATGTGGCTGACAAGAGGTTTAATTCCGTACCTCTGTCATGTAAACGCATTTATTTAAATTCAAACAGAAGAACACATAACATAGTAACCTTTGAGATGAGCAGTGAGGATAAACATGAAATCTGTCTCACTGGACAAGAAAACTGGACCAGCACGATCTTTAACAATTTTGAACTCAGTTGATGAGAAATCATCTACAACTCTATCAAGCTTCAGTCCCAACTCGAGCTCCATTCTAACGAAAATTCAATATGGTTTTGTTGAATGAATTGAACAGAAAGAATGGTCTTGTCTTTTATAACAAGGGCATGTACAGGGAAAAGATATATGCTTTGCTTCACAATTTTATAATCTGTCTTCTAATAGAATAGATTAAAAGAAAAAAAACTTTTTAACTAGCTTTATCTGTAAGTTATTCTTAAGATTACCCAGAAAAATAATAAAAACATGCTGAAGAAATGAAAAGGAGTTAAAAATTATTGTTTTTTTACAAATCTTGCTTTAGCAGTCTTGTATGAAGTTGAATTATGAAAGCAACAATGGATTCTGAAAGCAACAAGAGAATCTCTAAAAAGGGTGGAATATTGAGACGATGCTTTGATGTTTAAGTTAGTAAGATACGTAAGGCCAAAGAGTTTTGAATTGTGCTTAATTGAAATGGAGAGTATGTCTTCTATATCATGTTTGGATGAGCTTATAAGTGTTAAGTAGGGGTGGGCGTGGGTTGGGTTGGGTTGGGTTGGGTCGGTTTTTGCCCCAACCCAAACCCAATCCAACATTGTCGGTTTGTTCAAAATCCAACCCAACCCAACACATGTAAATCTTGAAACCCAACTGATGCAGAGGAAGCTTATAGGAAAGACAAAAATCCCACAAAAAGAATTTCAATAAAGAGAAATTCAAGAAAATTTTATTTCATTCAAAACTGAGCTGCCTCAAAAGGCTTACAACGTTTAAATAGCGAAATTCTAATAAAATTCGGAAAGAAATTACATAATAATAAAAAATATTATTTTTTCCAAAAATGAAAAAAATTGAGATAATCACGGATCTTGATTCTCCTAATCATCATGATCGTCCCCCAACAAATGGAAATCAAATTCGAGTTTATTTGACTAAGATATTGCCAAAACAAAAATTACCATAAACGGTAAAAACGCATAATTGAGGGTCTAAACGATAGAATTTGCCCAAAAGCTTCAGGGCCAAAGGTCCTGAGTTGTGATCATTGACCCGTTTTCACTCAAATTAAACTAGTAATTCGTCAAAAACGAACAAACCCGAAATTAAATTGAGTTATTATTTTGCCTTCATCATTCTCCACGGGTTGAGAAAAATTCGCCCTCGAATTTGATGGGGTAGAAACCTCATCATCATCAGAATTATCACCTCAAAATGACGGCTCTGGCGGTAATCCATCTGGGAGTTCTTCCGGGAAGTCCTCATGAAATTCCTCTAGCAATGACTAAATCCTGCGAGTGACCTCCTGCTCACTGTCAACTGACTTTTCCACCAGCACATACACTATCCCAAATCCTTCCATATTTGTCTCGAACTTCACTCTGGTCAATAAATTGGCGTCATCCCCAACTGCTTTTACTGAGCCCTTATCTGGAAGCAACACGCTTTTCTTTTCCTCAATAGTACACGTCGATTGGAAGAGATTAGTACGCAACCAGTCAGTGTTATTTTTCAGGGAAGTCAGAAAACTCCGCCTCACCACCAATGACTGACCTACATCACCAATCACAAACTCCTCCTTCTCTGTTGCTTCTTCTACACCTTCACTGTCAAATATAGGCGGACCGTAATAATCAAACTCTCCCTTCTCTGTTGCTTCTTCAGTGTCTTCATTGTCAAATACATGCGGACATTTATAATCGAACTCTTCCTCTTCTGTTGATTCTTCAGTGCCTTCATTGTCAAATACAGGCGGACATTCATAATCAAACTCTTCATCCTTTATTGCTTCTTCAATGTCTTCATTGTCAAATACAGGCGGACCTTCATAATCAAACACTTCCTCCTCTGTTGCTTCTTCAATGTCTTCAATCGTGACATTCTGAATATTATGATAACGGTGTTGGACTTCCTCAATCGGAACCTGCCCACGACGACCACGACCCCTAGGTGCATGTTGCTGCGGCATAAGTGCAGCAACTTACTGTGTTAGCAACTCCACTTGTTGACGCAGTTGTGCGATTTTATCACGTCTATGTATTTTCTCTACTAGGGCTTCACGGACTTCTTGACGTCTCCTTAAAGGCATGATGAAGGAACGACTTCGTCTCTGATACCAACTGATGCAGGGGAAGCTTATAGGAAACACAAAAATCTCACAAAAAGAATTTCAATCAAGAGAAATTCAAGAAAACTTTATTTCATTCAAAACTGAGTTGTCTCAAAACGCTTACAACGTTTAAATAGCGAAATCCTAATAAAATTTGGAAAGAAATAACATAATAATAAAAAATATTATTTTTTTCAAAAATGGAAAAAAATGAGATAATCACGGATCTTGATTCTCCTAATCATCAGAATCGTCCCCCAACAAACGGAAATCAAATCCGAGGTTATTTGACTAAGATATTGTCAAAACAAAAATTACCATAAACGGTAAAAACGCATAATTGAGGGCCTAAACGATGGAATTTGTCCAAAATTTGACGTGCTTCAGGGCCAAAGGCCCTGAGTTGTGATCATTGGCCCTTTTCACTCAAATTAGACTAGTAATTCGTCAAAAACGAACAAACTCGAAATTAAATTGAGTTATTATTTTACCTTCATCACCAACCCAACCCAACCCAACCCAATTATATGTCGGTTGGGTTGGGTTGGTCGGTTCGGGACGACTTGTCGCAGAAATATTAAAATCATCCAATTTATAGCTTAGCGTAACATTATTATAGTCATCCAATGTCAATAAACTTGAAACTTAAATAGTACAATCCATCAAATATTCATCAAAATAATTATAAAAAAAACTATTACAATTTCATTAAAACGATTACACATTTCATGAAAACGAACCACAGTAGCACATTAGCATCCTGGAAACTTTTTAACTCTTTTGCCCTTCATCATCTTCATTCAGTTTAGAATTTATTGATTCTAATTCTACAAAAAAAATTGATTAAGTTAACAACAAAATACATAGAAATAAAATCAAATTAACAAAATTTATTAAAAATAATATATATATATATATATATATATATATATATATATATATATATATATATATATATATATATATATATATTACTTTCATCTAACTGGTTGTAATGCTCAACATCTTCCATGTGGAAACCATCTAAATTTGGAGACGCTCTCAACCAATTTTGTGTGCATATCAAGGCCTCCACCATTTTAGGACTCAACGAACTGCGAAAAGGATCAAGGATCCTTCCTCCAGTGCTAAAAGCACTTTCTGAAGCAACAGTTGAAACTTGAATTGCCAACACATCCTTAGCCAAATTGGACAAGACGCCATACTTACTTTTGTTAACCTTCCACTAATCGAGAACATCAAAATTCTTGTTCTTTACACTTTCACGAGCATCAAGTAAGTATCTTTCCACATCATTTTTTATTTTAGTACAATCTTTAACTGCTTGTTTTTTCATAAATCTAGAAAGGCGAGTATTACTCATAGAAGAAGAACTACCATTATTTGTATTGAAAGAACTCAAAGACTCATCAGTAGAACTCAAAGACTCATCAGTAGATATTTGACTCTTTCTACCAGCGTCGTCTTCCCGAAAGTAATGCAAATACTGAGCATCCTCTTCTTCTAATACATCGAAAGCTTTCTCAAATTTTAATGCTGTTTCCAACATCAAATATGTAGAATTCCATCTAGTTGGAACATCCAAAAACACAATAGACTTGCAATCAATCTTCTCTTTCCTCGCACACTCCTTCAGTTTATCATGCTTAGCAGGAGAAGATTTCACATATTTGATTGCATTGCGAATACTCACAATAGAGTCATGTGCTTCCCTCAACCAGTCACAAACAATCAAATTGATAATGTGCGCACAACACCTCAAGTGCAAATATCTCCCATCTAGAACACATCCATCACTACCCCAAGCAACTAACTTCCTCCTAAGATAAGAAATAACCACATCATTAGAGCTTGCATTATCGACGGTGATTGTGAAAACTTTCTCAATCCCCCAATCTTGCAAACAAGTCTCAATCATTTTCCCAATTGTTTCTCCCTTGTGATTTGGAACAATACAAAAACTCAAAATACGCTTATTAAGCGTCCAATCAGAATCAATAAAATGTGCTGTAAGAGACATGTAATTAACATTTTGAATGGAAGTCCAAGTATCAGTTGTGAGGGAAACCCTTTGACGGTGAGAAGAAATGATATCTCTCAATTTTAGTTTTTCATCTAAATACAATTGATAAATGTCTCTAACAAGAGTCCTCCGAGATGGAGCCTGAAATTGAGGACATACTACACTACAAAAGAGTCTGAAACCACGACCTTCAACAAACCTAAAAGGCAATTCATCAACTACTACCATCTTAGCACATGCAACTCTATAATCTTCTTTACTTCGACCAATAGCAATAAGATTGCTCCCACCACCCTCTTTTGTAGAATCAAAAGACAGGATTCTTTGCTTCTTATCCACCAATCTACCTGGATACTTTTTACAATTATTTGTCAAATGATTACCCAATGTGCTAGTACCACACTTCTTACTGCCACAAGCATAATCTATTCCACAATAGTTACATTTACACCTAACATCCGGATCATCCCTTGAACCCAATAGTGTAAAGTGATCCCAAACATATGAAGATAATCTAGTAGATTTCCGTTTAACTAATGTTGACGGTGCACGTGGAGAAAGACCTGCTTGCAAATCTGTGTTGTGTGATGGAGCTTTTGTGCTCTATACTTCACAGTCATCCGTATCTACAAATATATTCCACAAACAATACAAAAATACCAAATTAGATATATTTAATTGGAATTTGGAAGTATTGATTTGTGGCTGTGGCTGTGGCTGTGGCTGTGGCTGTGTCTGTGTCTGAGGCAGAGGAAGTCCTATGTTGATGGAAAATTAGGAGTCTTCAAAGCCTACAGGTCCAATGTGTTTACAGTCTGCCAAAATTTAAACAATGAAATATTTAAAATCTTATTAGAAATTCAATTCAATTTACAAAGAATCCATCACACTCTAATTCCAGATCAAACGATAAAATTAATATCAAATACTCCAGATCAAACAATAAAAAAGCTAGGATCTTTTAAACCTAAACAACATCTAATTTCTTCAAGTCACTGCAATACACTAAATGATGAAGCTGCATAGATTGTTTATGTAAACATTGATTTATAATAATAAAAATAACAACAATCAATTAAGAAAAACGGGCAGGGGCGAAGAACAAGGGCAGAGGCGAGAAGACGAAGACAAAGAAGAATGACGAGAAGATAAAGAAGAAGAACGATGCAGGGGCTAAGACGATCAATAACATTCAACAATCAATAACAATAAATAATTCGCAAACAACTCAACAGGCTGTAAAATCAAATCATAGAACATGTAAAAAATAAATCAAGCAAAACAAATAAACAATGCTATTGAAGAGAGGATTAACTTGCCATACCTTTGGTGAGAAAGAGAGAAGATGAAGCCGACGGCGTCGATGAGCGAGTCGCGACTGCTGTTGATTTTGAAGAGGGAGAGAATTAGGGTTGAGTCATGGATTGAATCAGGTGAAATTGAGAGTTCGAGATTGCTGTTGATTTTGAATGGATTGGAGTTTGGGCTATGTGTTGAAGAAGAGGGAGGGGATTTGGGTTTGGGCTGTGAGTGAGTTGGGCCTGCTGGGTTGAAGAAGAGGGATTTGGAATGGGAATTAGTGGACCTTTTTTTTTTCTTTGGCGGGTCGGGTTGGGTGGTTTTTTTCTGGTTTTATGGGTTAACCCGCAACCCGACCCGCTCCTCTTTTCCAGAAACCGAACCCACCAAAAAAATGGAAAAAAAACCGACCCAACCTGGTCGGGTTCGTCGGGTACGGTCGGTTTTTGCCCACCCCTAGTGTTAAGGGATAAATTTCACATTGTTTAAATATAATGGTTTAGACTATCTCTGTTGAAAAGTTGACATTTTAAAATGGAACTCCAATATTAAAAATAAGATAAGATGATCAAACTAGCTTATAAATCCAAAATCCCACACAAACATGGCGTCTTAATAATAAGCCCCCGTTTGGCACCCATTAATTTCTCATTCTCATTCCCATTCTCATTCTCATTCTTCATTTCAACCACACATTCTCCAAATAAAATAATATTACACACAAATCAAAAACTTTTCATCACTTTTCTACCACACATTCTCACATCAATAACTATTCCAAAATTTCTATCCTCCTCAAAATTAGATTCAAACACACCTTAAGAAAGATGGCGGTTTTTTAAGCCCAAACTGAAATAAACAATACGTTAGGCCTGTCTAACTTATAAGATAGTTTGACTAAGTAAATCACAAATTTACTATAGTGATTTTGACAAGGGAAAATTTCGCATCTAAGAGATTAAGTATCACACATTTTAAAACTAAGAAACAAGGTTTAAAACTTCAAAAATCAGATATTAATTAAATTTTATTTATGAAATAATTAATTAAAAAATATTTTATAAATTAAATACATTAATGTCACAATTCTATACAATTTAGTCATAATTATCGAATTAATTGATCACAAATCAAAATTTTTATAAATCACAAATTATTTCACAGACACAAATAAAAAATTTTTTAGTTCACAATTTGTTCATCGGCAGATCACAAATTAAAAAATTTATAGGTTACAATTTATTTATCAGTAACAAATTACAAATTTTATAAATCATAACTTATTAACGTCACAAATTAGCAAAATTTTAGGTCACACATTATTTATTGGTCACATAAACCAATTTAATGGCCACAATCAACCAAACAATGTGTGACCACCGCCACACAATAACGAACAGTACCATTACCATGTCCACCATCTCTAACAAACTAACACTCACCACAAAAAACCACCATGAGCACCATCGCCATCAATCAAATGAAAAACCACCATAGCACCACCAAAAATCAGGCTATCTTGCCATCACAACCACAACCACAACCACCATGGCACCACCACAACCACACCACCATGAGAACTACCACCGCCACCAGATAAACCACCACTAATAGTGCCACCACCACCCAAAATCAATGTACAACAATACCACTACAAAACACCACCAACCTCAAAAAAACTACTTGCAAATGCCACCGCCCCACAAACACCACCAACTGAGGGGCCTAGTGGACTTCGGTTGTCATCACAACACCGCTAATGGTATTGGAATCTATATACCACTCGTCGCTCCACCTCGCATAGCATCAGGATCTCTCAGTGCCGCTCCACCTCTCGAAATCTCGTAGGCAACTCCTTCTTCACTACGCAACGGTGTAAAGCAACATCGCCCTCAAATTAACATCGCCATTGAAATCTATATACGCCGCACAGATCGAAATCTCACGCCGCCCCACCTCGCACAGCTCTCAAATTAATGCAGCTCTACCTTGCAAGGATCGAAATCACATGCTGCCCCACTTTTCACAGTTGCTCCAATGTGTGATATGTGGTAAAGACACATGGATAATGGAGAGATATGAAGAGAGAATGGAAAGGGGAAATGAATAGTATCAAAGGTGAGAGATTTAGAGGGAGTTTGGTGGGGATTAAAATTAGATTTTTAGTAGATTGTGATAGAAGTTTTTGAAATGTGTGGTTGAAAAGTTGTGAGACCCATGAAAGATGTGGTTAATATTGATTGTTTGACTTTAACTTGAATTAAAGTTAGATTTTAATCCAGACCAAACAAGGGCTTAGGGATTGGTTGTTTGGGAGTTCAAATCAGTGGAAAAATTAATTTAATTAATATTAAAATGTTTAAATTATTATCTGATTAAAAAAAAAAAACTTTCAAAACTGATTTTTGAATTGGATATTTTAAAACTTTGAGTAGGTGTAATTTTCACTTTTAACAATTATCGTCAATCCACTTCATTCATTACCACAATTTACCATTATTAGACTTTCAAAATATTTAATTAATATTTAAAAAATAAGGTTAAAATTATATAAAAAAATCAGAAAAATATTTGGCCCCCAGTTTGGAAGAATTTATAAATGATTTAATTTTAAACAGATCGAAATGACGGGTAGATTAGTGGAGAACATAGTCCTCACCTGACTTGACCTGACCTGACCTCACCTCACCTCGCTTCAAATTTTTATTTTATTTTATATATATCTTTTGAAATTTAAATCATATTTAAAAAGTAAAAATAAAAAAATAAGTGGAGAGAAATGAGGATATTTTAATTTTCATCATGTTATCATCCCTAGTCAAAAGCGGAAAGCCTATAAATAAAAAAAAGGTTGAACCCCAACCTTGAGGGCCCCCCACCGACCCTGCCCTGGGCCATTGTGGAGGAGGTAAATGGCAGGATGTGCCTCCCAGGAGCTAGGGTGGAGAGCTTATGGATAGGCCTTGGGCTATTAACCCTATGGTAACTCCCGCTTGCAACAAAGCCAATTCTACATTGCGGGGAATCGAACTCTGCACACTACCGCGCTGAGCCCTAACCGCCCTCCCCTTTACCATTGGGAGATATGCCATGGGGGCCGGAAAGCCTATAAATAAGGGAAATTATATTCACACCACACCTTTTATTATTTGCTCTACCTTTAAATTGCACTTAAGATCCCGAACTTTGCTCATTGTAACATGTCTCTAACCTTTTATCATCAAATTCTTATATTTCAACCTTCTATTAATTAATATATGACTTCTATCAAAATGTTTTGTTTGCGTGCTTAGAAATAAGACAAAAAAAAAAAAAAAAAAATTCTTTGATGAACTGTCATATTTATTATTTTTGTAAAAATCTGACCCCTGTTTGATGGGGGCTTAAAATTAGATTTTTAGTAAATTTTGATAGAAATTGATAAAATGTGTGGTTGAAAAATTGTGAGATCAATAAAATATGTGGTTAAAATTAATTGTTAACTTTGATTTAGATTAAAATTTAAATTTTAATTGGTTCCAAACATGTGCTTTATGAACAAATAAGTCATTTTACGCATGCCCAAATGACCTTTTGGACGAAACTGTTACTAGGGCAACATTTACTAAATAATGAAATTTGATGATAAGAACGCATCGAAAAAAAATAACTACTTGTGCGTAACAGTGAACAAAGATTGAAATTTTAAGAGAGAGAGAGAGAGATGGTGCGTGTGTGTGACTGTGTGATAATAATTACCCCAAAAATAATCCCATGGTAGCACATTTTGGCTCGAAGATGCGGTATGGACTTAACTCTTTAGGTACCGTTGCTATCGAGGTTGATGTTCCTCCACCCCTATCCCATTGGATTCCAACTCACAATAGACTTTTGACAATTAATGCTCATTGTGGTCACGATATTTAATTAATGGCATGGCTGAATAATAATGCACAAGAATTTAAATTGTTCAGGATAGAAACCTGAATGGTGCTCACTTTATACCGTGTGCGAAAAAGTCCTTCAACTTTAAATCGATTTTCCTTTCAATAAATTGTGTCATATTATCCTTGTTGTCGTAGTAGGTGTCAACGTAACATTAAGCTCCTGTTTGGTGCACATTTTGGTTATAAAAATGTATTTTTACTGTTGATGTGATGGAGAATATGTGGTTCAAAAAAAAAGTTATTTATGTGATGAAAATGTTATTTTATTAAAGAATGTGTGGTGAAAATGAGTACAAGAATGAGAATGAGAAAAATAATGTGACTCAAACAGGGTCTAAATAGGATGCCAAGTCATGTTTTCGTAGTTTGTAGGTTGCCCATTAGTAATTTTGGACAAAATTCTTTCTTGAGACTAACACGTTCACCGTTGACCGCAAATTTTATATCTCCAACGTGACCAACAGATCTCAAAGCCTCTCGCGTCTATGCAAGCCAATTCCTGGACACTTGAACAAATCATTAGTCACACATGACCTCCTTCGGTGGAGGTAGAGTAGGCAGCGCACAATCTGACGGTCAAGTCAACCAAGAAGATGTGTATACGAGTGTGAGAGAGCTTTAAACGTGAATTTTCAATGTAAAAAGGAGGGTCGACTTTGGGGTATGATAGATTAAATAGTGATAGAGCTAAATTATATTTTATGAGTTTATACTTGCATTACTTTTTGAATGACACTAAATGTGAGCTTTTATAATAGAAAATGATAATTAAGAGTCGATAAAGGGCCTCATCATAATGATCGGGGCCTCTTGTCATAACCATCAATCCATCATGGGTATTAAATATTAATACTATTTTATTATCCATAATACCTAACTTGCGACTTTAGACTTGACCTATTTAACTTGAAAGGGCGCTGACGCAATGAATTGTCACATCAATCACATACCATGGTTTGCCTGAGAAGATTTTGTGCTGAACTCCTTTAGCGGTTCCACTATGATGCAAATTTGGTTATTTTCCATGGAGATCGACACGTTCCAATGGGCTCGACATCCGTACATTGGGTCGCCCTATTCACGGATTCGATCAAACTGCCTCGTGGTAGTTCGACTTGGAGTATGGGGCCCTAGGCTTACTTGCCATATAGGATTTCTGGAGCCTTATAATGTGAGGCGTAACATTCACGATCTCAAGTTAATGAACTAACAAAGTTTGATTTAAAGTTTCGAAACACTTTCCATACACGAGGTAAAGTCCTGGGAAAATTCACTTTTTTTACCCATTTAAATTCACTTTTTGAACAGTACTATAAACTCCTTATCATGCCAGCAATAGAAAAAAATTTGTGGTAGCAGATTCTGGCTCAGAACATCATGTTAGGCCACATTCATCTTTCAGCATTGAAGCTTGAAGTCAGCCAACCCAACCCCACAATCTGTACCATATATGATCTATGCACATTTGTGTGATAGATTGGATGCCAACTCACAAAAACTTTTGGCAATTAAAGCTCTAGGTGGGTTCATTACTCGTGACAATTTGCTAGAATAATGCAGAGATGACCTCTAACATTCTTGGCCTTGAAAGTTTTCCCAGTAGGTACACTAGACGTCGACTTGTATTAATTGGTGTAACTACAAGTGCCAGCCATGTCTCAGCAAAGAATCTTAACTGGCCACTGATTTGTGAACCATAATTTCCATTAAATTGCAATAATGTTGTTTTGAAAAAATTATAGTGTGTCAAAATGTCTCAGCCATACTCGCATCAGGATTGCCCATAACTTTTAATCATGTCATGCCCGTATGAGATGGTGAATCAAGCTTCATCATCACTCTTTCTTCAGGCCGAATTTCGTCCATGCTCGATGAGTGGGTCTTGTAGTCAAGCTCCCTTCTATATAACGACGTTAACCGAAAAATTTCAACACTTGCAAATTGTGAAGTTCTAGAACTGTCAACTTATTACTGCTGTTCTAGTGAAGCTTCTAAATAACACTTGACATGTTCAATGCATCAAGCCAGTCAATGCTCCATTAATATGGGTTCTTGGATTATAATATTCTTGCTTCTAAGTCAGGGTCTTGATGCCTTGTGAGGAAATTCAACAAATTTCTTGTCTAGAAAGGCAATCGTGCAGGCAAACAAGCAATGAATGACAATCAATTCAGGAATAAATCGAGGCATTTATTATGTATCGAGGACATTGTAGTCGACTCTGAATTTACTGTGATTAAGGTTTACTTTGATTAAAGAAACAAAACATACTCAAAACCCATCCACAATACACCATTGAGTTCAGAACCGCAGTTTCTACATGTAATATTAAACAGCAGTATGATAAAATATAATGATGATCCAAAATCATTACACATTTCAAATTGACTCGAATGTTTGATATACGACATCATGAACTGCAGAAAGCAATTTTATTCGCAGCTTAAGTTCAAATTGTGTTAATCACGACTATTTTCTCGTCCAATGGAATCAAGACCGTCTGTCCTTATGCGTACAATCCTACAAAACACTTCTCTTACTTGGCGCTCTAATGGATCCAATCCATCCTTTACAGCTCCGTGCACTCCCTTTAATTCACGAATTCTCTCCTTTATCTCTTCCTCCTTTAACTCGTTCAAGGGGAAATGAACAGAATACGTCAACTCATTCATGTGTCGTGCACATTTCTCAATCAAGCGAATCTCCTTCAACAGTCCACAAGAATTTCTCCTGTCCCTCTTTCGCGACTCCTCCAAAATCCTATCGTGGAGTGAGATAATTGGAATACTCCAAACGAACTGTCTAGTCACCAAAAAATGGCTCTGAAGACCACGGTCTTGACAAGGGATGGCAGCCACGAGAGCCCACATCACGAAAAAAAGCACATAGTTCATCGTAAAAACAGCCACATTTAGTCCATTGGTGGCTATAATCTCATTAGCCCGAGGAGCAACCAAGTTATTCCCAATTGCTTGCAACTGCCTAGCAGCAGACCAAGAACGCGAAACACTCCAAGAGAGTGATCGAAAATGGCCTAAGGATGTACTCTCCTTCGCCATATTATTGCGGCCAAACGACCTATTTCTACGCGCCAGAGTCGTATTTGATTCTTTCTCATCAAGCATTCCAATATCCAAGTCGATCAAGGCCTTTTTAGCACGTCGAATTTGGCCTTCCCCAAGGCTCCGCTGATTGTCTAATGCACACAAAACAATCTCCAATTGCATCTGCCATTGCCTAATCTTCTCAATCCCATCTCTAATCGCATTGCAAACATCTAAAGCCTTGATAATCCTTTCGAAAAACTCAGAAATGTATCTATCCATTGGATGTCTATTCAAGAAATCCTTGTTCTTGAATACAATTAGTCTAAATTCTTCTTGGCAGCAGATATATGCATGCAAAAGCTTGCGAATCCACGAGATTGAGAGCAATTCATCGGAATCTACGGCAGCTAAATCGTTAAACCTTTCAGCCACCTGTTTCTGAAATGATTCCAATTCAATTTCTTGGCTAGGAGAATCCATGGAGTGAACCTGATCGGGCAGTCTGTTCAAAATTGAAAATCCAAAGCCCGAAAAGGATGCTGATGACGCTTCTCGACAATCTGTGGCTGGCATTTCTTAGCTTTACAGAGAGTTTTCAAGAAAATCTTGAAATCGGGAACGGAAATGCAAACTCAAAAGACCAAACTGTAGTAAAAAAAGAACATATCTTTCAAGATTTTATTCTTTTTTTTCCAACTGAGAACCTAGACACATAACTGGGAGCAAAAAGGCCAAAAAAAGAGCACCAACAAGATCCAAGAATAGCTAGAAAAGCAAAAAGGATGCTCTTTTGGCAGAAACTTGCACTACAAGATCAAGAAAAAGTTGAAGACTCAAACTTCAACAAGCAAAACCCAATTTAATAAACAAGAGAAAAAGGGATTCAAAGATCAAGAAAAAAAAATTATGAAATGGGAATATAGGATGTTTGAAAATCCGGGAAGCTTTTATTGGAGGGTATTTGGACCGCGTAACGTATAGTGGTTTATTAAGGTTGAACCCCAACCTTGGGGGCCCCCCACCAACCCTGCCCTGGGCCATTGTGGAACGTATAGTGGTTTATTGGTAAATGGATAGAGAGAGAGAGAGACTCAAATGTTGGAACTTATGATTATGACTCTTAGCCCAGGGGCTTAAATTATGTATTTTCTCCATTTTTTTAAAACTTATTTTCAACCGTACATTATTTCATAAAATAATTTTTACATGTAAATCAAATTTTTTTACTTCTTTTATAACCACATATTATCCAAAAAATCATTATTCCAAAATATATTTTCTTATTGGAATGGAGTTCAAACAGGGACTTACTCGATGATATAATTGTTTTTAGTTTTACCCTGCTTACATTTTCTTTGACGTTAAATTTGATATTCATTGAGGGGCAGCAATCATGATCTTTACTTTTAAACACACTCCATCAACTCACAAGTTAGATTTCGTCCACTCAAGAGAGTGTCATCCTTAATGTTAACAATGAATGTGCATCTAGCATTATTCCTACTTATAGTTAAGAAAAAATTGATAATATTTGTGAATCTTATTAAGTCCCGTTTGGTAGAAATTATAGCTTTTAATCAAAGTCAAGGAATAATTGTATCCACATATTTTATGAGATTCACAACTTTTCAACAATATATTTCATTAAATTTTATTAAAATCTACTAAAAATCTGATTTTAATCCCACAAAACGAGTAAAATTTAACTTTGAAAAATAAACTTTTTGAGTAAAAATCCAGGAACAGAGTCAGAGGATTGATATTTTCCTTTTGAGTAAAAACCAAGATAGAAGCTAGATATTTTCCTTTAAATTGATATTTTTACTACCATATGTGGTTGACGAGATTGGTTAATTGGTGGCACGAGGCAAGAAATTGCAGTCAACAGTGGGCCAACTGCCAATTGTAGACTGGAGGAGGGCGAGCCAGGTCTCTGTTGTCGTCGCTTAAAGGGGAATGAGGGACTTTGTTTACAAATTTCTTGCATGTGATTTTTCTATTATCCAATCTCCCATCTCTCATCTATCCTTTTTTTTTTTTGGCATATCATTATATGCTCAGTTTATTAATATTTTTACATATAAGGAAGGCTTTTTGGAAAAAAGATATTTGGGTTGGGCATTGGATTGGGTTGGTTTTGGACCTAAATCAGCCTGAACCAATCCGACCCTACCCGATTCGGGTTGGATAGCGAGATGTCTTGTGGTAAATTTTGTAACACAAAATTATTTCACACGTGTATATTTTTTTGAGGATTTGAAGTGGATATATTTCATGAAACGTAGATAATGTTTCTTTTGATGTTTTTACATGCATTATACATCGATATTCACAATCTACAAATATTAATAAACTCAATATTAGAGAATAAAACTATATAAAAATATTCAATAATGAAATTATTGAGATGAAAAGGTCAAACTATTTTTGTTTGACGTGGGGTTTCAATAATTTCCCCATTTCTTTAAAAAATCAGGAGTTTATTTAAATCGATTAAACGGTGAAATAATCTATTAAAAATGTACTCATTATCAAACCCTTTGGTTGCCATTTCCGTATCAATCTATCAATAAAATAATTTATAGATAACATCAGAGACACTTTCGAAACTTTATAACGATACCATAGGCATCCTCACGTTTAAAGAATCACACTAACTTCCCTTTTTTTTTTTTTTAATTTTGAGTATCACATAACCCGTGACCATTTTTTTTTTTTTTTTTATCTATATATAATTTAAAATGACGTTGTTGTACCTAAAATGTCTTTTGTTAATAAGGAGATGAATTTTGCTTCAATTAGTTGCAATTTAATTTATTCCCTCTAATAACAAACTCATACTTAAAAATATGCGTGCATACATAATTTTGAATATGCATGTTAATTATAGATATATGGCTCAAAAATATTTATGCTATAAGTACCTAAAAAGTTTGACAGAATTTTTACAGAAAAACACTTGAGCCCTGTTTGATTGCAACGAATTCCATGAAAAATGTCATATCTCAGGAAACAAATTCCACTTTGACCGTTTGATTGCAATATAGAAATGGAAACTGAATTTCAAGGTACAACCATTTTAAACTACATTTTCTTTATTTTCATGAAAAACGAATTCCTATGGGTTTGGTGGGTTTATATTTTCCAACTAACCTGGAATTAGAATTCATTTCCACATTTACCTATTAAACGGACTCTTAGACAATTTTTTATGGTTTTCGACACAACAATGACAGAAAATGCACCATGATTTATTATTCACTCAAAAAAGTGTATATATGAACATAAGGAAGTATTTTTGATATTATCATAATTTTCGGAAAGTCTCTCTAATATTGTCTCAATAATTTAACATTTTTCCCCTTTCATTTTCATTATAGGCTTTAATTCTTCCAAGTGGGTTATATAAAATATTGATGAAGTGATGAAGTCCTGATAAGAGTGGCCTACTCTACTAAGAAAATAATCTCCATTTGGCAATTTGTAAGGTGTAGAATAAGGCTAATGGCACCAACTGCGGGACCCACCTTGATTTCAAAACTTGACCACCCATGTATGGGAAAATTGCAAAGCATAGATTTTCCCTCCTTGCTTGATTTCTTGACTTTGGACTTTTGAAAAATTCAAGGCCGAAGAGTCTTGGATTGGCAGGATAGTTAAGCCACAAGTCTTATTTGGGAGAGGGGGTTGGGGGGGGGGGGGGGGGGGGGGTTAAAAATTTTTTAACAAGTCATAACTCACATTAAGCTCACTTGTGATTTAGCTAAAAATTAAAATTTTCCCAAATTTGATTTGGATTAAAATTCAATTAAAATCTCACATAGTAAATTTTGATGAAGGTTAATGAAATATGTGGTTGAAAATTAATAAAAGTTATGGACCTCATAAAATATATGAATAAAAATGAGTTTAAGGAAAAATTAATTTTTGAAAAAGTGAGGGTCAATTTTAATTTGTTTTTCTTAATATATATTATCAATACATGTTAAAAGAGACAAAGTAAATCACTACACGTGTCGTCTTTAATTCCTGAAATTCGTTAAAATTTTTCACACCGTCATTCCTACTTCTTCATTTTCACAAGCAACTACACCAACTATTGTAAGACCAACTGCCATAACCATGTATTCTATACTTTTTTTCACCCCTCTTTTTCCTTTCTCGATTTTCGTGCCGCCTCTTGCAGTAAAATTCTTTTTTGTGGTGTTCTGGTTGGATTGAGTTTCGGCTAAAGGTGGGTTCTCATTATCTAATGCATAATTTCCATTTTCCCGAGGAATTCTTTTTGGTGTTGGTTGGGGTCGATTCAAAGTGTAATATGCATTATTATCATCATATTATTTAGGGTCTGTTTGATTGAAAGGGTGGAAAATTGGTGGAAAGAAAATGTTTTACAGGAGATTGATTTTTCTAAAAAATGTTTTACTGGGAATTGTAATTAATTGTGTCTGATTGGTATAATTTTTTATAAAAATGTTGAAAGTTTGGTGTCCATTTGACTTCCTTTTTTATGAAATTTGTCTATTAAAGTGATAATTTTTTCTAACATTGGGTCTAAAATTTGTTCCAATTGTTAAAAAAAATTGAAAAAAAATAATAATTTACCATACCGAATATCATTCGTTTGACTTTGTTTTGCATGGAAGTTGTCAATAAAAGTGAAATTTTTTTTATCATTGTATCTAGAATTTGTTCCCATTGCAAAAAGAAAAAAAAAAGGTGGAAAATGTCTTCCCACCAAATAGGTGGGAAAACAAAATCAAGTTTTTGTGTATCAAAGGATTGTACCTAGAAAAATGTCGAAAACATTTTGTCGGAAAAATTTGTGCTATCAAACACCCTTAATTGGCTAAAGTTAGAAAATATTTTCCTTTTCCACCCATTTTCTAGGCTATCAAACGGACCCTTAGTAGATTTATTCTTTGTTCTTTGTATTGTAATGAAGAAATTCTTGCCTCAAGATTCCTATTTTAAAAAAAATTTGGTTTGTTACTTAAATGGTTGTGTGATAACAATGAAGATGAAAAATGAACATTTCTTGGAGTGAATGGTTGTGTAGCCTCCGTTTGACACCCGTTAATTTCTCATTCACATTCACATTCACATTCACATTTTTCATTTCAACCACACATTCTCCAAATAAAATAATATTACACACAAATCAAAAACTTTTCATTACTTTTCCACCACACATTCTCATATCAATCACTATTCCAAAATTTATATTCTCCTTAAAATTAGAATCAAACACAAGCATAGTATTAAATTTCTGATTTGGGTTTGTGGAATGCAGCAATTGAAAGCTTTCTCGTCACTGTAATCCCAGATATGAAGATTTGTGTATTTTTTTTAATTCTTCAAGTTGGTTGTGGGAAAGTAGTCCATGACTCCTACATTTTCATGAGTGTCCATGCATATTGTTCACACATCCATTTGATTTTGTAGTATTTACCCTTCTTATTCACAAAAAATAGATGTCTTAGGACTATAGTGGGCTTTAAGTGCAAGGAAAATAATGGCTTGTGCTTACAGTATGAAAACACACACATTAAATATGGATAAAGCATCCAAAATAAGTTTCTAATTAGTGTTTCAATCAATTGAGTAAAACTTTCAATGACAAACTAGAAAGTATTCTGACTCATACTTTATTAAGGAGCAAGGACAAATTTTCGAGACAACAAGAGTCTTCTTGCAAGTGAGGTATTTTAGCTGAATTAAATACTAAATATCTCACAGGAAAATCTGGAGGAAAATTGGAATTATGTGCTTTTTTATCTTGAGAAATAATATTTGAGATTTGTCTATCATTGATTGCTAAAACTCACCATTATGTTGGTAATAAATATGTTGAGGTAGGGGTTTAATTTTTTTCTTTTAGTTATGTAAAAATCAGAAAACTTCATATTTGATTAGTTTAGGGTTAGAGTTGATGTGTTAAAAAAAAAATCTCCGTTCTGAACGGAGACACGGTGTCCGGACACGGGCAACATGTCAGTGTCGTGTTCGGACTCCGTGTGCACACGGAGGTGGATTTTTTTTTATTATAAATACCAATAACAATGTTTCTTAAGGCAATCGACAATATTTTTTTTTAAAGTCATTTTTTTTTACATTGCTACCAATAATACTATTTTTTTCAACTCACATTCTAAACTACCTGTAAGTCCATTTCCTTATAATTGGTTACTAGCTATATTAAGTGTACTGTCTTTTGCACATTTATTGTATTTTTAACCTTTTCCAACTAAACTTTGTTTCCCAACAGAAATATGAAATTCAAAAGCATATGGCACGCTCATTTTCAGTTCCTGTATAGAACCATAAGCTTAAGGCAGACAAATTCATCTGGAGGTTTAATAAGTGTAATATCAGTAGTCCAGAGGTCTTCAACAAATAACAATGCCTCCCCAAATATACCCCCTGAAAGAGAAGGTGTCAACATCTGTATATGTTACTAATTCTTTTAAATGTTAAATCCAATATTAATATCCATATTCAATGAATCACATTTCACTTATGTGGTTAGACGTATTAGCAATGAAAAACACTATACTAAAACTCCGAAATGACCTTCATTACCTTGTTCTTTTTCATGGAACATTCTTTTCGTTGGTATATGTTTGTGTTTATTAGTGGTTCTTTTCCTTACAATAAAATTTTGAGTTTGTGACTGATTGTGTAGTGAATTAAATTAATTATTTTGCTATCTCAAACCTGAAACATCCCATTCCTAATGGTATAATCTATCTGTTTATATCAATTTTTATTTAATTTATTCTCATTATTTTGTCAAATTATTTTATTTGTCATTTATGATATTTTCAGCTGCATAATGAAATCAAAGCTTAAATTAACATTGACTCATTCCAATCATCAGTTTATGAATAAATCACTAGACAAACCTTAAAAATATTTTTTGACGTAACTCAAAAGGTTCTTTTATGATTTTCATTAAATCTAGAAGATTGCAATTTCTTAAGTTTTCCCCTGCGAATTTATCTAAATCCCACCTATGTTAATATTTATTTGTGTTTCTAATTCTTAATTATAAACATGTTCCCATTTTAAAATTTTTATTAGATTAATTCATTAATGTTGAAAATTTTTAGTGCCCAAGTACAATATGACCCATAGTTTGATGCTTTCTCGACCTTAACGTCTGTAGATGATAAATTCTACAGTTGAGAAAATCAAGTCGATCAGGCCACTAGCAATCCTGCAAAAAAGTAGAACGAAGGAAAAAGACCGCAAAAAGATCTCAAGAAGACACCGGTGTGGTGTCAGCCAAAGACCCTCCGACGGTCAAGTCAGAAAAGCTTTTCAAGAATTTTAGGAATACTAGACCAAAAGAGAGAAGAAATAATTCAGAGCAAAGTAGTACTTGTTTTCTGTGTACTTGAACATAAGACTGACCACGAATTTTATAGTAGTGAGATAACCGTCTGGGCGGGATTGACGAGGGTTCAGCGAGATTTGTTGGTTGGTACTGATAAGATCTATTCAGTTAAGATTCCCAACTTGCTTTCAGATAACTTCTATTTGATCTGATCAAATCATAATGTGATTTATCTTGGAGATAAATTATGAAGGATTGCGAATTGACATGTGGGTCTTATTTGGCCCGATCGACGTAACGAACATATTGCGTTCATCAAGTAGGCCATCTGTGGGCCTTATTTTTTGGACTTGGGCCGTTTGGACTTGTGGAACGATTTTTACCACTACAACGTCAATTCATTATTTTTAGTCTAAGCAGTGGTTATGATGAATTTAATCCTGTTTTGAATATGTGAGAACTTTTATGTTACATATTTAAGATACTTGCACCAGTTAATAGCTAAATTTTATTTGACTTGGTTTCCTTGCTTCTTGTTGGAATCCAACTTTGCGGTAACAATGGTTAGCTGATTTATTTAATCTCTCATAATTTATCTTTAATTTTAGCATTTTGTTCTTTTATAGGAAGAACTCCAGCTTGCACTATGCAGAGCTCCTTATGATGAGAACCTATTTTTGGATCGAGTAATAATTTTCACAATCTTAATGTGTCTTCTATATTGGTTTTGACACCCAGTTTTCCAAGTCATGATTTCAATTAATTGTTACCCAAAGATGCATCTAATACCTTGTGGAAACAATGTTCTTTCAATGCACACGGTGTGCCTCCATGTGGGAATTTATTTTTTCTTTCGTCTAGATGTAAAAGTTTATCATAGTCTCTCACTAGAGTTGGAAAGAGATATTTACTATACGAACAAGATTCATAACATTTTCCACGTTCACTTTCGCCTTTAGTTAAATAGGCATGATTTTTTCTTAGAGATTTTGATTCAATAAATGTTATCAATCTCGTCTCTACAGTTAAGTGGTATTTAGAAGTTCCCGTATGAATCTAATCACACATCTTCAGTATACTAATATTATTTGTTTCTTGTTGAAGGTGTCCAGATACAAATTATCTATTTATAACGTAGATCATGGGTACCATTCAATTAAAATGTAACTGTAAGTACAAGTTAAATAATGGTTTCATTTGCAATAGCGAAACTTTCCTTTTGTATATGATAAGCTAGCTGTCCTCCTTCCCTTATGTCTTACTTAGTTTTTTTTTCTTTAGTTGGTTGGCGATTGAGGTTTGAAGCAGAGAATGCTTCATTCTCCTGCTGAATTATTTTAATGCTTGATGATAATGGAGCAACCAAAGTGAGTGATCTTCAAAAACTAGAAAATCAGATTCATACCCGCTTTGATTATAAAACATGTATCATAAAAATCTTATTTCTGTTGTAAAATGTTCTATTTTAAGATGTCAAATTTTAGAATTAGGAAACTAAGAGCTCAATTTTTCTAAAGTATATAATGATTTGTCTCTCAGATTCATGCAGTTTCTAAGAAGAAACGCAAGTTTGGAGACTCTGCAGCCAATGATTCAACTTTAAGAATTTCAAACATACCAATTGCTGCTTTCTATTCTCGTGCTCATCTTGAAGAACATGCTCTAGCAACAGTAAGTGTTAATTCTGTGTGTCACCTTTTGTATATAACCCCAAAATTTCAATCTCATTTTTTAGTAAAAATTATCTAAATGCATTTTGTATAAATGATTATAGTCGATATTATATGGATATTTTTTTGTGACTTAACGATATCTTTTTCAACAAAGCTGTATAAGAATCCCAGTATTTTCAATATCTAACTTCTTGACGATTGGATATGTTGTTTTTAAGAGTTAGTAGTTAGATTATATGATTAAAAATGATACAAAAATAACAATCAAAATTCTCATCATTAGAAGTTTAAACTAATGTAATTAGGTTTCTAACACAAACAACTTGAATCTAAACAAATAATTAGCTACAATGTGCCAAGTATGAGTAATTAACTAACTCTTCATTTAAGTTCATAAAACATTTACAACCTAATATAAAATAAAATCATTAAATCATTGATTATATTTAGTTAAGAATACATTTGCGACGAAACCTTCAATACATTTAATACCAAATGTTCATATGGAGAATCGAAAATATACAAAGAATATAGACGACAAGTGAGTTCATTCGAAATAACTTATGAATATCTTTCATGTTTACGAATGAATTTTTCTAAAATTTACATGTATTTATTTTCAACATTAAACGACTAACTAACGTGCAACGCACGTTAACTACACTAGTTATGGTTAACCACACTAGATTGAAGTGTTATGATATACGATTTCACCATAGTTAATTCAGTTGAATTTCATTTTCAAGTTGTGAAAATTCACATTCATGTAGACAGTCAAGTAAGGGATGAAAAAAATACAATTTATTGAATCTCGTACACGGAGCATCTATGTCGTCTCGTTTTCTTCTTCTTCTTCTTCTTACCTTTCTTTCCAAACCCTCGTCATTGTATTCTTCTTTCTTTTTAGTAGTCAAATCTTATTAACGCCCTAATTTCACTCGAAAAATGTGTAAGTTTGGTTGATCTGGGACGATAACTCCCTATTCACAAGTATTAAAAAAAAATTACATTTTCATTTTTGCACGAGCAAATTCGTTGACTCTTTTGAACTTGCAGATACAAGCAAAATTGTTCTTCTAATTTCTTAGGTGCTAAACTCATTAGAAGGTAGAACATTTTCATCTTTCGATGCTTGCTTGTGCAAGATATATTTCTGTTTTGGATTGAAATGTGAATGAATTAATGATAAAACTGGAAGACAGTATTGAGTGGTACGCATAGACTAAATGACTGTACATACTCACGGCCAAATAATTGAAATGTGCCAAATAATTGGCCCAATCTTATAAGATCACGTAAACCCTTCCCAACTACAAACTCCACCGAAACTTGAAAGTGAAACCCCATGTGGAAATTTGAAAGTGTAAATTAAAATCAAATTTCTATAGAATCTCGTCTCTTTTCTCGGACACTTTTTTTGTCGATTTTTTAGTGGATTGTTTGTGTTATAATGTTGTTTTTTTTTACATTTATTAATATCGTCCGCACTAAAAAAATTTCCTGGATCCACCTCTAGGTACAATATAAGATTGCACGTTATAATATAATTACAAAGAGTAAATTGTGTTTAAACAAATATAAAACGGAAAGAAATAAGTTGCACATTATTAGCATGCCTTCGTCTACACACGTCTGTATTCTAAACAACTAATTTCTCTTCTTTACTTTTTTTTGGTTGCTTTAAAATATAACTAACTAATTAAAAATTTGATTACTAATTTATTGCTGCTTATGCCCTTTTTTTAAATAAAAAAAATAAAATTTTGTTACGAAAAAATTTATTCACTTCTCATTATCAATGGAATTGAAAATTTTCTTAATTGAAATTAAATTAAAATACTGTTAAATTATATTACCTGATTAAAATCATATTAAATAAAATTGAAATACGGCTACCTCATCGACTTATGTGAATGAAATTAACTCTCAATATTTATACGATTAAACCTTTACAATAATTATTATTTAACAGGAGTGATTTTGTACGTGTACAGCAAAATCATCCCATCAGTCACTGATATTTACACAATTATTTCCTCTTTAAAATCAGATTGCTCTCTGATTGCCTCTTCTTTTATCTCTTTGTTCTTCCCCCATAGGACGCAGTAAAGCCCTCCTGCCAGTAATAAGCCCCCGCAAATGCTGCACGAAATCGAAACCTAGTCAATTTTGTTCCACACACAATGTAACCCGTATAGGGTACAAAGTGAGACGTAAAAAAATTGTAAGTTGTCATGTTCAGTCTTGTCGAAATTCTCGACTGTAAATTTTGAAAAAAAGATGTACGGACCGACCTTCCCAAATGGAGTATCTCCTTCCACAAGAACATTGAGATTATAGCAGTAATAATCAGTGCCAATGGAGTGAATGCAGCAGCGAAAAGGGGACCTTTTTTCTCCACGGCCCAAATTTGTAACCAATATGTCACACCGGTCACCACTATACCCTGCAATATAACAAAGCATAATGGTCAATGATATTTTGCAATTCGTCACACCCTAGAGGCCATGATTGTTACCCTTCATTGGACGAGATTATTTGGTACGGGATAGAACACAAACTTTGTTCGCTCACTTTCTTCTTAACCTAATAATCCCAGAACAAATCTCGGAAAAGGGAAAAAGAAACGAGGTCCAAGGCCTAAGTGGGATGAGAAGACGTACACAATAGGCCACTGAAAGAAGATTCAAATCCCATCCAAGCTTCCATGATGATATGTCCCTCTCCATTGCCATGGCCAAAACTAAGGATTGTAGGCAGCTAAAGAAACACTGCAGCGCGGTGAGACGGATTTTTGCCGGATATTGTTTCATCAGAGGGGCCTAAAATTCCAAATTAAAATATTTCAATTGTTGTGTCTAGTCGTGTCACGTTGAGCACACGAAACATGTCAAAAAATTTGAATTAAAAGTGACTTAGGGAAATTTGAAATCTTAGTCCTCATGTTTTAAAGAAGAACACGTTTGTCCTCAATCAACTACGAAAAAACTGTCCAACTCTGTTAAATTGTTACATGGTCCTCTCATATCTAACTTTATGAGGTTAAGTATTGTTTCCCTACTTGAGATCCTTCACTAGAATTTGGAAATGAGACATTTTTGTGGGGTCTATATGACCATTTAATGAAGATTTGAATGGTTTTGTCATTGAGTATTGATTGTGCAACTATAATGAAAGGTTGAATATCAACTTGCTCATTTTCAAAGGTTAAGCAACAACTTGCTACTCGAGCAATAAATTGGAAACACCAATGGTGCAATATTCTTATGTTCCTAATTATTAATAGTGAAGGATTCGCACATGAAAAATAGATTCAATGTCCATTAGAATCAAGAAAATTTATGGGTTATCATGTCCAATCATATTAGTAAGAATATCACTCGACCTGCATGACGAGCCATGAAGCCCAAGCGAAGTTGGCCAAGAGCATGAGTAGACAGCCTTTCACCCAGTCCTTGGAACTCAAATTCATGTTTGGAATTGTTTTTTGGTTTGGTGTGAACCAGTTCATGAAATTCACTTGAGGCCCTTTAACAAATGCAAACACCATTGCCCCAGAAAGACCAATCACTGAACCTACTACCTTGGCAATCCCATAAGAATGCCTTATGGAGATGCTCTCAATTCTTGCCAAAAAAAGAAGAAGATAAAATCATTATTTTGACATAAGAATAAGGTACAAAGATTTCATGTTCAATTGGTTGAATCATTTCGTTTAAAAGTTTATTTATTTAAAATTGTCTTTAATATGTCCACTTGTGTGCAAACCAAATTCATCAAATGCATGAGCGAGACTTGAACTCATATGTTTTGCCTGTTTTAGTAACATGTTAAAACACCTTATCTAAATGGAAACAATTATTTTGAGTACTTGTCAATTTACCTTAACGTAGCGGCGATCACAAAAGTAAGCACAGGTATTGTGTTTACACTGGCAGCAGCAAATGTTGCAGAGACGAAATTTATAGCATACAAATAGAGATTCAAGCTCAACGTAATCCTGTATTGTACCAGAAAAATGTTGAATCAAACTCAAACTCGCATGCCTTGTTTGGTAGTAGTATGTACAAGACTGTAGTATCGAGTACCATATATCAAACATGCATGTAATATATGATGTATCAGTATGAAATTTGATCAAAAGTGCATACCCGAACAAAGAAATCAAGAAGATTTTCCACATTAACCTGTATGATACAGGATCAGCTTTCTTCCTGCCAATTATATAAATACTCCATCAGAAGATGCGAAGAACCAGTTTAAAAAGAGTGGAAATATTGAAGAAGACAAACCTGTCTATGAAGAAGGCAAATGGAGCCAAGGTAATAGTGGCAAATACTTGGCGATACGCTACAAAGACAAAAGGGTTCATTCCTTTAGCTATAGCTGCTTTAGAGAACAAGGCCATGCCTGCATAGGCAAGCTGTACGAATATCATTGCAAGGCATGTTTTGTTTTTCTCCAAGTAGTTAACCATTTTATTGAAACTTGGCTTCTTTTAAGTTATGTGAGTATGGAAACATCTTGCCCCGTATATAAAGAAGCATTCGGAGGTGTAAAAGTGGGCCAGGCCATTTAGGAAATGACAGCCCCAATGTTATAAGCATGGCACAGGCAAGGTCTGGCCAGTGTGGGCTAGGCTATGTGGACCTATATTCTTTGGCCTATTATGCCTAGAAGGTGGCTCATATCAGGTCGAAGATGGCTTGATACCACTTGACATGGAATGCCCGTGCGGTGCCCAAGGGTTCCAACAATGGGCGCGCTCGACCACAAGCCAGCACAAGCAAACACACGATACTTTGAGTAGGATATAGCGACAATACATGCATATGAGTGTCATCATTAATGCACTTTCGATAGTATGGACAATACAAAGCTCATGCGAATTTTACGTGGCCACAAAGGTGGAGGGAGTTTGCTAGGTCTGTGAGTGTGAGAACTGTTCGATTTACACCTCAATAAACTAAAGAGTCAGCCTTTTGTGTTTCAATAAAGGGTAGGGGAGGGCTCCATACATTATAAAGTAGTAAAAATCTGCATTCTTATGCCAAGCTGTTTCCCATACTTCAAACAAGAAATGTAATAATTGTGTCATATTTTTGTTTAAGTAGCTCAAGTCAGAAAAAATAGCAGCAGGAAAAGAAAAAGAGTGATGTCTCCATCCTTTGCCCATTACCATTATACGTGATCATAAATTTGGTAAGTTATCGCCTCACTAACTAAATAATTCAACGCAAGCTCCTCTTCAAAATGATTCCTCATTTTATATGTAGAGTATTGTCACCATTTGTCCAGAAGCTATAGTTGATGGCAACTACGTAATCCATTCTATATCATCCAAAACCAAGTCTGGGAATCCACACCAAGCTTAATTCGTCGGGCATACCCCATTTCAACCATGCTCCTGCATTATCCATCCGCTCATGGGAATGCTTCAGCATTGACTCGTACAAAGAATCTTCAGTTATGATACCAACTCGATGTTGGACATTGCCATTATTTTGTCCAAAAGCTATAGCTCATAGCACAAATGCAATCCCCCTAAATAAATCAGAACGAATTCTGGAAATCCACCCCAAGGTCAGTTAGCACCCCATTTCAAACATTCTCCTGCATCATTAACCTATGACTTGACACTTATTGGTCTCTCTCTCAGGCAGACCATAAAGTCTAAATTATGCTGGAGATCAAAGAATGATCTTACATATCACAAGCGCACAAACATGTCACTAGGAGACGATCTTGCTGGTAACAAACATGTCACAAATGCACTGTGAAATTAAAGCACTGATCACTATTTCTACTGGATACAACGCTGAAAAGTGTACTATTTCCGAGTGATGTTCCATCAATGGATCGTTTTTGTTATTGTACATTTGAATATTTCCAAATTAACTTGTACCTTGTTAATCACTTTGGGAGCATTGGCAAAAGGTACAGGACAAGTGTATTGACATGCACCGCACAAAGATAAAGCTATATTGCTGTCAACTTTTAATCTCCGTGTATGATTGAGACGTTAAATTTAACGAGACTAACAAGTTACTGATATTGACGGTTTAATTTAATAAGGAAACTAACAAATATCACTTGTACCTTCATGATATGCATGTCTCGCAATTATAGCTTGTAGGTCACCTCCATACACCGCACATGAGAGTCAATAAACTTTGAGCGTCATGTATTATGTTGAGGGTATGCGCCGAGATGACCTCGACTCCTTGGCAAGTTGGGATAGGTTAATTTTTGCTAGTTGTATACCATAGGAGATGGTGATAATTAGCAAGTGCACTGCATGGACCCGACTTATATGCAGAAGGTGCTTATTTCTGTTAGGACAGTAGCAGCATTTGCACTACAATTAACAAACAATAAACAAAAATCAAACGTTATTGTTGAAATCAAAGGATGTAAGATTTCCTAGTCCAAGAAATCCTTATCTACAATTTTCAAATGTTGATATCATTCATTTTCATAGACAGTATTGAGTAACCACTTTGTTGCCACACTAAAGATAAAAACGAAGCCACTACTCTCAATTCTTATCCTTTTGTGAATATTGTCACGTTTCATATGAAATTGTTGTTCTTATGGTGTGATATAAACAAAATAGTGTAATGCATTGGCTGATTTCCTTGTCGATGACTGCTGCTGCTTGATCTTTCATGTGAGGCATTTTTAGATGTTCTTTTTACGAGAAGACAACGTGTTTCTATTCAATAAAGTTACGAGGAACTCCAAGATGTGGCATTGCCTTTAATCAATCGAGGTATTAAAAAATGCATTGTCCCACAATATCCAAGTGATGTATGTTGAGAAGAGTAATGCTATTTAACACTATCGGTGTTACAATGCCAGTTTAGGTGGAACTAAGTATCCTTAAATGAAAAGTATAATTAAATTAATCATATAATTTCATCTTTAATTAAAAATATCACATGGTGCCACATAAACTGGTGCTATAACACCGATGTTAGATATCATTATTCTGTTGAGAATTGAATTTCATCGTAATAAAGATTAACCAAATTCGTTTATGAATCTAAGATAATCTTATGTTTACTTGATTTGGGAATTTTTTCCTCACTTTTACCAAGATTCTCCTCTTGAACAAATAAGCAAGCTAGAGGGTTCTATTTGCTTTTTAGGGAAATGAATAATTTTATGATAATATTTTCTTATCTATTTCAAAAAGAATGAATAAGCAAGCTCAAGTTTATGGTTGAAGCTTATATTGAATTAATGGTTTAAGCTTGTATAGAGACAAATATATTTATAATATAACGTTTATGTTTAGAATGTTTCAATTTACGTGTTCTATTGAGATTTCACACCAATATGTTTATTTTTTTCACTTGTTTGAAATATGTTGTTTTTATGTCGATAAATATGTGATTTGAGGTTTGAAAATACTTCAAAAACTGTCCAAATTGAATCGTGTTCACCTCTGCTGTCTTGGTTCCTCCACAATTAAAAATTCGTCTTGTATGAACTCGGTTAAATTTGAGACGACCTAACTTTGATCTTGTTGGCCTAAAAAATATGATCAAATTGGATAATCCCATTTCCAAAAATAAAACATGTGATTTGTATTGTACATACCATTAACCATTACTTTACTAGCAAATGTATAGTACTATTCACAACCCTACCACGTCTAAGTGTCTACACTATTAACATAATTATTTGTTGTCAATACCATACAATTTTAATAAAAAGTTAGAATAATTTAGAGTTTTATAATATTGGATTGCTTTGAGTAATCAAAAAATTTATTTGTAATAGAAAGTTTGGTAGTCTTTCACGTTCTTAAATAATTCGTCTCTCATGCAATCATTTAACGCTTGAAATCCTAAAAATTCTCCCATCGTAATAGTCGAGTTATACGATTATGACTTATTTGATAAGATAAAGGATAATAGGGGTGTAAGCGGTCCGATTTTTGCGGTTTTTGACAAATTTTCAAACCAAACCATTTTGACCGGTTTGAGAAAAACTCAAGCCTAAACCTAACCGTTTTGACCGGTTTGAAAAAAACTCAAACCTAAACCTAACGGTTTAGTCCGGTTTTAAACCGCCGGTTTCGCATATATTTTTTTCCTGTCTGGTGTCTACTTTTATGCCATTAATTCAATATATATTTATATCTTACTAGCAATAAATCTAAAACAAACTAAATATATCTATTATAAATTTAAATACCAACAAAATAAAAGTAAAATCGCAATAAAATAAAGCATAGTTTTTTTTTCGCCATTTTGACGTTTTAGAATAATACTTTAAGATAAAGATACAATATAAGTCCACTAAAATAAATATAAGATCCAAAAAAACGTAATAATATCCCTTTTCAACTAGCAAAAGGAATAAACGAATTAATTTTGTCACAGAACATAAGAAACATCAAATTTTGTCACAGAACTCACAGAACGAAGAAACATTCACATACTTACGAAGCCACAGAACTCATGATCATTTGTCCTTCATACAACAAAAAAAATTTAATTAGCAAATTGGAAAAAAAAAAAAGAATTAAGACACGGATTCATCTAATAATGGCTTCCAAAAGACAAGCTGCAAATATTTTTTCTCCCACATTCCACTATATATATCAACTTTCATCTTCTGCAATTTAACACAGAATTATACATATTCCCTCATATGTAAACAAATGTCTTTTACGCACCTGATAGCCCGAATTTCAACATTAAGCCTTACTCACGATCAATAAATATGTAAACATTTTTCAACTAGCAAGTGACAAAATTTTAATTTTAAATCTTACTCACGATCAAATAAATATGCAAGAACCTGAAATAGTCTAATAATTCGAGATTTCGAGGGCGTTGAAGATTTGGGGGAAACCAGGAGGCGCCGCGGGGAGCGAGGCTGCGATCAGCGAGTTGCGAGTGAAAGAAATGGAAATTAGAAGATTATGGTTGTTACTTGTGAGTATATGGACTTGGGTTGCGCTGTTTAGTGCCACTTCTTTCAAATTTGGGCCTTTTTTTATGTATAATTAAGCTTGGGAGGGTCGTAAATCTTAATAATTAATAGGAAATTAGAAATTGACGAAAATACCTACAAAATGACAAAATTATTCTATTTTACAAAATTGAAATTTTGGATAAATTTTCAAAAAAAATCAATTTTTTATTTTTTTATTTTATATATTTTTCGCCGGTCCGGTTTGGTTTCAAACCATAATTAAAATTTCCAAACCTAAACCAAACCGTTTTTGATCGGTTTGGTTTGGTTTAAAACCATTTCGTTGACGGGTCCACGTGGCACCAAATCGCCGGTTTCGAAATTGCGGTTTCTGTTCGATTTTCCGGTTTGACGGTTTTTGCTTACAGCCATAAAGGATAATATTAAACGATTAAAATCATATCAACTGTACAATCTAAATTTATCAAATATTTCATAGTCGACGTGTCAAAGCAAACTAGTTCAAATTAAGCGGACCCACCTTTAGTGGCAGGTCAAACGAGGTCGTAAATTATTAGGTTAATTTCCAGCAATATGCTACATATGAATGATTACTATTGGCAAAGAAAATAATCAAACAGTGACAAAAAATAATTATAATCATAAGAGATATTTTCTAACCATGAAAACAAAATATATTCAATTTGCAACAGCATCACAGGCCCTTAATTGGGCCTTTACCTGATTGATTTCATAATTTCGGGCTTATTGACAAGCCCAAGTACATTCAAAGTCGATTGATCCAAGTCTGTAGTTGTAATTTCTCTGGATTCAATGCGTAAGTAGGCCCGTTACTGGCCTGGGATTTGGAGGCCCAATATTAACGGTTGTTGAGAGTCGTGCGTCGTTCCTCTAGCTCAAGTATGCTATTAATAAAATAATGAAATATAAAGTCAGATTTCATTTTTAACTACATATTTTACTGAATCTACATGTATTATCCACAACTTATTTTTATCCATTTATAAAATAAATTATTTATAAATTCTTTTCAATGAATTATAAGTAAAGCATGATATAAACACATCACATGGACAAGTTAAGTGCTTTATTGTGCATAAAATTAATAGCATCTTGACAGCTTTGGCAACTACTAATTCCAATTACCACCCTATATATGACTAGAAATTAATGGTTATTATATTACCACGATCTAATTTGATTTGTAAGACAAATGGTAGGACCCACAATCTTAATTTCTCGAATTCTCAAATTGTTACGATTCATTAAAAAATTTCGATCTGATAGAATACCACCACAAATAATCGAATGGGTGGAAGGGACGAAGCAAAAGAAAAGGGAGGATGAGCGAACATGAATAGAGATAGAGGGGGCCGTGGCCACGTGGGGCTGGCAACATGTTCGAGGTGGGGAGTCGTGATGGGATGTGGGGTTTCTTTTATTTTTATTTTTTTTCGTCTTTTCATTTTTAGCTATAATTAATGTGCAAAACAAACAACTCGATAGAAAAGGTTACACTTTCAATTCGTGGGGACCAACTTGCACGGATCAAGGACCTAAAATGTAGAAGAAAAGAAAAATTGATAGAAACACAATTGTAGAACTAAAGCTTAAGGACTGTAGTTACAAATTAATGTGGGGCCCGATTATGTTAGTTAATGATGGGAATAATAACGGCGACTGCAGATGACGTTAGAATTTTCTGCAATGATAAAGACTTTTATTAAGCGTTGAGTGTGATTGTACGTAACGGCTACCCTGTTTATAATATTTCCACTTGATAATTTTTTATCGGCCCACCACCACATGTTTAAGGGTACATCGTTTTTTAACCTCAAAATAATGTAATTATTAACGTTGTGTCTGGGATGTAGTATTATATATTAGAATGATGTTTCTTAGAAATCGATCGACTTTTCATTTTGAAGAAAGGATGGGCTTGTTTGGCACCCATTCTTTTGAAGAATGAGTTTTTGAATAGTGATTGATGTAAAGAATGTGTGGTTAAAAAGTGAGAAGAATTTTTAGGTTTATGTGTAATATTATTTTATTTGGAGAATGTGTGGTTAGAAATGAGTACTGTAGAAAAATGAGAATGAGAATGAAATAAAAAATGGGTGTCAAACGGGGGTATAAGTCAAATGGTCGAAGGGAAACGAACCAAGAGTAAGAAAAAGTAAATAAATAGGTAAAAACAAAAATCACACATTTGGACCGACCGATTTCGACTGCAAATTGATCGATTTTAGAGGTAAATACTATTTTCGATTTTACCTTATCACCGATTTTTGTTTATTCTGGTCAACCAGTCGACCTAATTCGGGTTTCGCAACATTTTTATTGGATATATGAATTGGAATTTGCTCGATTTCTATGAGTGATAAGATTTTAATTTATTTATCACTTAATATTTTCTCACACGGCCAATACCAAATATGCTATAAAGGTATATTAGGAATTACTTAAATGTTTTAAATAATTAAAATATTAATTATATTGTTAAAAATAGTACTTAATAATTCATTATTACCGACAAACGTGTTGTAATAATTAATGTCAATTATATTGTACCTACAATAATGTTTTGAGATGTCTTTTCACCTTTCGCTGAAAACTTTGTGCTAAGTTAATAAATAACACACAATCAAATAAATATCTCCTTTTTATACCCACCTCACTTATAATCTAAAGTCAACATATAAATCCCTTTCTATTGATTTGAAGTTTGGAATTAGCTTTGAGCTTATTGAAACAATGAATCTATATTTGTGTAGAAGTAGCTGGTCGAAAGTCGTTCAATCATTCGAGCGAAAAATTAGGTTTCGATTCAACAAAGATAGACTATTTGGTCAAATGTCTAATATTGTAGATTGATAACAGATCTAGCTATATGCACAAAATTCTAAATTGACGAAAGACAACATATCGAGTCAAAATATTTGCGCTATGATACCTCTATATATAGTCAAGGCAATAATCATCGATTATGTTTTGGGTTCGAGATTTGCGGACAATAACTGTAGTCTCGCTTTGACTACATATGAGAATGATTTTGATTTATGAAGGGATTTGAGTATTCTACCTAAAAATTAATATTTTGAGATGTAACTATAAATTCTAATAAGTTGTCCGTGAGCAAATATTTGAACTTAACTTAACTTTGTGAAAGCGCAATATGAATCTTGAAACGTGTATGAAAAATTGAACAAAGCTGTCGCTTCAACTAATTGCAATGGCAAGATTGTGATATTCGCCTCTCGAAATTGTGTTACAATTATAATATTGACTTCGTAAGTGGAGCTAGTGTATTTTGATATTTTTAGTTAAAAGGAGATGAACGGAAAATGTTATGTGGAGGCCATGATGACGAGGTAGCTAGCGTTTGATGGAAAATTGTTGAAGAATTGGAACAAAAAGTCTCACATTGACTAAATATATAAACGTACTAAACATACCCAGAAAAAAAAAACCATAAATCCAAATAAAGGAAATTTGAAAACATCGAGATGAAAAATAACTTGAAATTAATTAATAATTCATGACATTTACACCCCATGAAGGAAAACAAAAGAAGAAAAGAAATGCAAACATTGTTCCCTTATTTGTTTTTTAAATTTAAACTCTCTATTTTTCCCAACCCTCAATTTATTTATTTCCAAAATTAATAAATAAATTATAAAAATAAACTTATAGAAAATTCACCTCTATACCCAACCAACTGCCGCCCCATGTGTTCCACTTTCACCTTTGTTCTTTCAAAAGTTTCACCGCCAACCCACCGGTTTTCTGTCCCACTTATCCCCTCCGCCCCTCTGACACCTCCTGCAATTATGTCCCACCACCAAAAGCTCCGCCCACTTGCCTCATTTTAACAACTCGGCCAACCCTTTCCTCTCTCTCTATCTCTCTCTTCTCACTCAATTGTGTTTGTGTTTGTTGTTGAAGACTGCTGCTTGTTTGTGACAACCTCGTAATTCCCACCTTCATCTTCGTCCTCGTCCTCCTCCTCATCATCATCGTTTTCGTCGACATTCTCGCTCCCATTATCGTCTGGTGCAGATTCTTGGTGCTGGTGCAGATACTGGCCCTGGGGAAGAGGCCACTGCTGTTCGGGCCGGGCCATTATGGGCATCATTGGATTTTGATCAGGCTTCATTATGAATCCAGGATTAGATGAAGCATCATTCTTGGCTCTTTCTCTGTATAAAGCATCGAGTTGGTGGAAATATGGGCATGTTTTGGAATCCTCAGGTCTCTTCTTGCTACTCTCTTTAACTTTCTTGAAGTACTTGTTGATGTTCTCCCATTTCTCTTTGCATCTTTTTGGATTTCGATTGTATCCAAGCTTCGCCATGGAAGCTGATATTTCCTCCCAGAGAGGCCCTTTCGGTCCATTTTCTTGGTACTTTAGATCAAGACTTGTTCGAAGATCAATCAATGCTTGAACTTCAGCTTTAGGCCACCGGGAAGAACTCGCCGGAATAAAATTTTCACCACCATTGTTATCAGCTGTTGGAGTATCCAAAACTTTAGTCGGCGTCACAACCACCGGTGCAAGTGTTGGAGCTGGAGGTCGTGTTGGTGTTGGTGCTGGTGCTGGTGACGGCGCTGTCGTTTGTTGTGGTGGCGGGGGATTTTCGGGTACTTGTACCTGCATTGGCATTGGCATTGGCATTGGCATTGGCATACGCATCTGAGGTTCATTAGCATTACTGACTGGAATTAGCAAATTTTGTTGCTCAGTTATTTTCTGCAAGAATTGAATGACTGCTGCATCTTTTGCTGCTGCAATTGATCTTTCTTGGACTAAAAGATCATGCTCCCGATTCAATCTTGTCATTTCTTGCATCCTCCAAGCCTCTTCCTTCGCCATTCGTTCGCGCTCTCGTTTCTCCAAAGTTTCTAAGAATTTCCTCTGAAGTTCTTCTTGCTTGTCGATCACATCCTTCATCAGCCTCTCGAAGAAATCCTTCCATTTTCTCTTCCTCCCACGTCGCCTTTGTATATCCTCATCCGACGAAGTCGAAGAAGAAGAAGAATTTGAGAATACTACATTAGAAGGCTGAAAAGTATGGCTTTGAGGAGGATATGTAGTAGTAGTGGCGGTGCTCATTGTTGGTGGTGGCAGTGCTGACTGCAGTGGTGGTGGTTGCAATGGGTGAAATAAAGTAGAATTATTTGCACCTTGTGCAGCAGCAGCTGCTACAGGATTTTGTGCTACATTTACTGGATTTGGACTTGACATTGAAACGGCCAGCATTGGAGGATTAGTATTGCCCGACATTGGTGGTGGCGCCACGATACTCAGAGGCTGAGGCTGAGGCCGCGCCAATACAGGTTGTGGAGCATTGCTTTCCAAAGCCTCTAATTGATCGAAAAACCGATAAGTCTTGCCGTCTGGTTTCGCAGCTCGGCCTTCTTTTGTTCTCTTGTGATACTTGTACAAGTTCTCGAATTTCTCTTTGCATTTCTTGGCTGTTCGTTCAAATCCAAGCTCCGCCATTTTTCTGATAATAAAGTTGCAAAGAAAAAACATGATTTGTTCACATCTCGAATTCTCCAATAAAACAAAGTCATTAATACTAATAATTGCACACATAAAATAAACAAAGAAAATTAACTTCACTAATTCAAACAACAATAACAAGGAGATAAAACAAGAAGGAATTTAAATCGGCTGAAAATTGTTCAACAAAATCTAGATTCTGATGAATTATATTGTAAAAACAGCTCAAAATATTCTATTTTTGGAAAAAAAAATAAAAATTAAAGAAGAAGCGAAATCCCGGAATTAAATTCCTGAGAAGCTCCTGAATTATTGTGAAGTGAACTGAAAGACAATAACCCTTTAATCAAGAAGTAATAATTCAATGGAATTAAAATCGATGAGTACTTTTACAGCAAATTCAAGGAGTTCAATGAAATCTATGGCAGCTGCGTGTGAGTGCGTGCTTTGTGCTAAAAACCATGAAAATTCAATTCAATTCATAAATATATATATTTATTTACCTGGAAACTTCTTCCCATAATGGACCTTTGAGACTTGAATCTCGAAAAGTAACGGCCATATCAGACCTAATTTTAATCAGAGCCATTGTTTCTTGCCTTGGCCACCGGTTCCCACCGACACTCCTCTCATTCTCATCCATTCTTGCAGCCGCGGCTGCCTTATCTTCTTCACTGAACCCACCAGGAATCGAGGTGGCACCGCCGCCAACTTCACTACTTCCACCGCTAGCTCCGCCACTCTCGTGACCTTCTGGTGCGGCCCCACCACCTTCGCCTGAGCTGTTCATGATCCCTGAAACACCCAACATCATCTCTAGTACAAAGGAGTCCCTGTCCACCCCTCCTCCAAGATGAAAAATAAAAAATATATCTCGAAGATGGTGAATTCTGTGCGTTTTATGAAGATGGGATGTGGTGAATTAATAATTTATTTCGGTGGGATCTGCCTGTCAATCTCACACTATTGAATATTTAAAAAGAAAACATTTTTTCTCTATTCTTTTTATCGGAGGAATCTTTTACCATTTTTCTTTCAATCAAGAAAAACTTCAACAGAACATCAGTAAAAATAAAAATTATACACACACCATTTTCACACATATGTATAAATGAAAAAAAAAAAAAAAGTTTTATAAATTTTTGCATCTATAGGTGTATGTATAGAGAGATGAAAAAAATAAAAAAATAAAAATTGATAAGCAACAGCTGCATATGGTGACGATGAGGATAATAAGATGGATTTTTGTCTAAATGTAGTTAAAAGCCGGCCCACGTAGGTCACCTTTGCTTTTTTAAGCATTTGGCTTTCAATGGCTTGTGGGCTGTATATGAAATGACTATACTGCCCCTCACATGTTTTTCCCTTTAATCGTGGTATACCAATCAAGTCTAATTATTATTTTATTTTTATTAATCACATGTATTGCATGATCTTTTTGTCCAAAATACCCTCGGTTTAATAGAGGCGACCGATAAAAATGGTTTGAAATCTAACTCAACATTGACTTGAAAATGTGAAAGATTAAGAGTTAAATTATTGAATTGGGAGAACAGTTCGATTGTGAATCGACAAATTCTGAACGTACTGGTCGAGTCTTAAATTATTATAATGTATTTTAAATTTTGGGTTATTTGGCTTATAATTCGACTGATTTTTAGATGTGTTTCTATTTTCATGGTGAAATTGATTGGTCTAATTCAATTCTTATACTGATCAATGTAGACTTTCTTTCATATTTCGATGTATGGTGGTTATGCCACCACGTCTATGGAGGGTTAGTGAAAAATATTTGGAGCTTGAAAATTAAAGGTCATTTTTAGAGTGGGATCCATATTTGAATTAAAACTAGTTAGACAAAGTCATTTATGAATAGAGTAAATATTGGCCAATTTCAGTTGGGGTTCCAAACCTAACCCTAATAAATGGAATGAAATTTAACGGCCAGGATCGATTTTATGCATCATTTCTCATTAGAAAAATTGTTAATATATATTTTATTCAAGGTATTGTGTAATGTTTTTTGGATTTATTGGGCGTGTATTGCATAAATAGGTATCCACACGTAGACTTCTGTTTGAAATCACGTACATATATCATATGATTCGATTAAGAGTCGACAAGTCTACTCGATTGAACGTTGAGTAGATAGAGTCGAATTTTAATAACTTGTCTCAAATTATAATTTCTCATATTTTTTTCATTGTTGTCAAGATATATATGTACTAATCTTGAATTTGTCATTACGTTAAATGCACCTCACTTAATTACGAAAAATATATGATGTTAAAAGTCATATGGTCTCGACTCCTCAAACATTATCGTTGAATTGTGTGGTGATAAGAGACCAGCTCACGCTGTTATTTACACGAACTTTGCCATTTTGTTTTAATTAAATGAGGTTAAAAGTAATAATATTGAGACTCTTCGAAAGTCAACAACTACTTTCCTTGTAAGGTTTTATATTTTTATATCTATGATAGTTTGATTAAAAACGTATAAATTATCAGACCTAGTTTGCGTATGATGGAAATTTCAAATAACCTAATTACTCTACGTACGGTGACAGAATTAGAATAATTAAACAGTAACTACCCTAATAATGGACCGACCCACAAATAATGCAGAGAGTGGACCCAACCAATAAGAAGCCATTAAATGCATAAATAAACAATAATTACAATAAATATATTTAATTGATTATGTCCGATTCTCAATACTTTTCGAAATGGAAAAAAAAAAAATTAGTAATTCAAAATTTAGTTAAAAAATCATGTAGTGAAATCAAATGCTTGCCATGTTATTAAAAATTAATTATTTATTAGGTATACAAGAAAAGAAATGGTAATACAAATAATACGAGGGGCACTTTCGGCAATTCAAGTCTAATCTAAACTTAAGATTTACGGAAGGGTATATTAGTAAAATATTAAACGAATGAGGGCGAATAAGTAACTCGAAAAGTAAGTAAACTTCAAAGGCACAATGCGCACCGCTTACAATTTTAGAGAGAGAGAGGTGAAGGGAAGGATACGTAATTATTGATGAGAAGACTAGTCACATTTTCTCTCTCTCAGAATGGTGTATTATTTTCTCTCACTATATATATACATATATAACGGTGTATGTAATGTAAATACGTGTATAAATGTGTATGTAGAGACAGACAGACAGACTGTAGTTGCTTATCTTACAAAACATCATTTTTACTAGTTTGTTTTATGTCTTTGCTTCGCTGTCTGTGGGCTTCTCTAGCTGTTAGAGATGCTTTCCCCACTACAATTACGGATGCTACAAGTCTCTACTAATCCACCCACCCCACCCCACCCCACCCCACCCACACTAAGCCCTTGTTTGAGATCCATCACTTCAATTTATAATGAGAGAAATAATTTTTTTTTTTTTTGAGAATGTGTGATTAAAAATGAAGAATTTTTTTTTAAAATTTATGTGTAGTATTATTTTAATAAATAATGTGTGGTTGATAAGAAAGATGAAAAAATGAATTTTAATTTAATGATAGTCAAACATAAGATAAAATTACTTTATTTAAAAGTTTAAGTAGTTAAAGACGAGATATATTTTCGTCTATAGGTAAACATAGTGGTTAATTATTTTCCATTAAAACTTTGACGTATTGAAATTTTCGTTAGTGGATAATCGTGGAACTTCGGTGAACTCAAATTTTGTTGATTCCACGGTTCAATCTATGTTATATAAAATGTGACTAGTACCTAATTGCTTAAATTTTTAGATGTGACAGTTTAGCATAATATGAGAGGAGGTCGAAGTCTTGAGATCAGGTTTTGTTGTCGATTTTGTATTAAAGTTATGCACGTGTTAGGCTTCAGAATTCTGATTACGTACACACGAAAGGGTGTGTTGAAGTCTTGAAGGCTAAATTTAAATAACTTGAAGTTGGAATGATTAAGTCGTCCAAATTTATCTTATAAATAAAAAGTTGTCATTAGGGTTTTGCATTACTACAAACCAACGAAAAAAGGATTAGAGAAGATAGAGCGTACGAGTTTCTCTTGTAAACTTTTTGTCATCAAAGTAAATTACCGTAGCGATATAATAGGATATAATCTCAAATTAAAGCGAATCTCAATAAATCTCAAATCTTTTGTGTATATTTTCTATCAGAAATTTTATTACTTCTAATGGTAAAATTAGGGTTTCTAATTCTCAATATGATCAATCGTTTGTAAGTTAAGGCTTGAGTGACAAGGCTTTTAATAAAAGTTTTTAACATATTTTTAAAAAAATGATGAAATATATTATTGAAAAGTTGATATAAGATTACGAGCCCACGAAGTGAATGTGACTATATTAAGGACTAATTACAGGTTGCTCACATGGCCTAGCGGTGCATCTAATGAATTAAAAGAAAAAAAAAAGTAGAAAAAGAAATTAAAATTCTTGAAAAAAAAACAGCAAAATTCAAGTGAAATCATGGATTTAAAAATTAAAAAAAAAAAAGTGGTGGGAAAGGAATATTTAATGAATGGATTTTAAAAATCACTGATCTGAAAATAAATAATGAATTAAAAGGCTAGTGTAGCATCAGATAGATTCTTGAGATCAAAAAAATAAATTATTTAATCTAATTATTGTCAGGTAAAGGTCCTTGCTAACTCTAGAATGTGATTAGATATAAAATTATTTCCAGTTGGTACAATTTGTTTGCTTGAACATAGAATTAAGAAGTGATAATTGTAAATTAAATATAAAATAATTATGTATAATAAAAACAAATTTTACTGGTATGAGTTGAATAAGGCTGGCATGTCAACATCTTAAAATTGACAGCAAAAAAATAAATAATATCCTTAATTAAATAAATCTATTAGGAAGATTGGAATTCAATTTATAATTACTAACATTGTTTTACACAGTAATTGGTGGTTAAACTTGTTCAATTTTCTCATTAACACACTTTTTTATGTAAAACAATAGGGGTTGCAAACGAGTCAAATCGCTCATCTCATCTTGTCTAGGCCTATGAGTCTCTAGACTCATATTGAGACGAGATATGGACCAGCCGAGCTCGAAATTTTTTTACAAGCAGTGTTGAGTCGACTTGTTTTGAGCTCATTTTTTGACTTATTGTACAAGTTTTTAAAAATAAAAAAATCGAGCGGGCATATGGGTTGGCTCGCAAAGGGTCAAGCCGACTCAGTTTGGTCAATCGCCACCGCTACGTAAAAGTCAAATTATATTTTTGGCAAAAACCTTGTAATTAAGTGATTCTGATACTTGAATAGTTGGACTCCATTTTTTTTTAATTAGTTTTGATACTGTATTAAACCATTATATGGGCTGGCAAATTAATCTAGACTATAGTAATAATTGAAAGAGATGTTTTGTGAAAAAAATAGTTGGATATTTATTAGCTAAACAAGTTGAGTGAGAAGATAACCAAATGGCTCAAGTTGTAAATGGTAGCCATCAAATTGAGTTACTTTTTTGAAAAGGCATCCATGAAATTGTGTGATTTACAGCACAAGAATGAATTCTTGAAATGCCTCGGTCCAATTTCCGTAAGAATAAAGCTTCTTGTACAGAAGCTTTTGACGGAATGGATGACAAATACACAGGTGTAGTCATTGCATTAGCTGATTTAAAATTATTTTTTGTCCAATATCTAATGAACGCTTGCCATCTGGCTATCGTCAACCTATATGTATAATTCTTCTATACATGTAACAAAATTCTTTATGTAAAGTAGCCCTCTCCTTTTACAATACTTTCCTCCCACTATAAATAGCAAAAAAGTATCTATATGCACCACATGCAAATTATCAATACAAGAATAGCATAATCATTAACTGTTACATCCGAGCACCAAAGAAGGCCACTATTTTTTTCTTACTTTCCATTACTCAACATCGAATAAACCTTGCTACTCGTTCTTGAAAACTATGCACGTATCAAGTTTTTAAAAGAAACAAATTTGAATATGACATGGCACGATTTGAAAATTCAATTTAAATAAATAAACATTTCCCATGTGCAGCAACATCCAAAACTTTCAGATGACATTAACGGGACTGGAGTTGGGTTAGGTGACTCGATGAATTTTGTTAACAAAGTTAAAAATTGCACATTCAGTTACCATCCAAGGGAGAAAAAAAATTCATTGAAGTCCCAGAAAGTAGATTACTATAAGGGCTTGTGACATGGACCAATATGAGTTGTCTGATCAGTAACTTTGGCTGGCGCACATTGAAAAAGTTAAATGTACACAAACAAAGGTCTAATTGAACATGCTGGGCATGTGAATATGGACATAAATCATGTGCCTTCCATGTGGATTATTAACCTCTTTCTAATTATCTACCATTACCTAAAAGCACCCACCAAGATGATTCTTGAGTTTTTTAATTTTTTTTTTTTTTTTTTGTTTTCTATTTTTCATAATAATTTACATAATAAAATTACCATAGTTATTTCCTTACATCAATTCTATTGCTTTTGATAGTATAGAATTATATATAGCTTTTAATTCTCAATACAACCTTGATAAAAAAAAGTAGTCAAATTTCTTATATAACGATTATTACTTTTACATTTACTCAGTATGAAATTTTACCTTCAACACTTGATTACGACATAATGACGATTAAAACATGGCCATAGTAGGTTATATATATGTAAAACTGAAGCTTTAGGGGCAGGGCAATAAACAGAATTATGTGTGATTAGCAAGCTAGAGAAACATGTGCAGTGACTTGAATGCACACTTAAGTAGAAATGCTTTAGATGACATAGATAGTTATTGTGGGAACATGACAACATGTGAATGTGAAATAAAATCATGATCCAAACCACATGCTAAGGTTTGCTAAGAGAATGGAGATGCCTATCTTAGGTTACAAATTAGGTAACTCATTGATAAGATTAGATGTTAAGGTTACTTCAATAGACAGAAAAATCAGATGCTTGCTTTCTTCACCGTATAAAGGTAGACACTGGTATATGATCCACACGATATGTTACAATACTAATATATAGACGTTTGACATAACTTTTGAAAAGTCAAAAACTATTATCTTAGAGTTCTTTGTCTGAATAGAAGAACTTTTAGAGGAAGCTGACTTACAAGTTTTGTGTACATACATAGTATTTGTTAAGGGATATATATCCCACATCGATAAATGATGTTGACACAGACCAATTAATAAAGATCTTGCGCTACTCTTCTTAACAAGATTGACATTTTGAGATGGAACCTCAAATCTTAACATGGTATCAGAGCCCATTAAGCTATAACGAGCAATTCGATCCGATTAAAACTCCAAAAGTGAGCATACGGATTTCAAGTTTGGTCTGCTCAAACGAGTCACCATCTTGCGGGGGCATGTTAAGGGATAGAATCTCATATCAAATAAAGATATAAACATAAACCAACTTATAAAGGATTGTGTTACTCTTCTTAAAAAGGTTGACCTTTTAAGGTGGAACCTCAATTCTTAACATGACATCAAAGCCCATTATGCTCCAACGAGTGATTTGATTCTGTTAAGACAATAAAATGAGCACGTGGATTTCAAAATTGGTCTGCTCAAATGATCCACCATCTTGCGGGGGCTTGTTAAGGGATATATATTCCACATCGATAAATGAAGTTGACACAGACCATTTAATAAAGATTTTGGGCTATTCCTCTTAACAAGGTTGACATTTTAAGATGGAACCCCAAATGTTAACAGTATTGAGGTATTTGGTATGTTACATTGAATAATTTACACATGATACTAAACAATGAAAAAAGCATTCGTCATATGCAGTGTTCTCTAATGCTATGCAGTAAATGTCTTCATCTCGATTCCTACCCCTAATGCTGTATAATTTAGCTAGCTAGTGTCGTTGGAGGGATTTGAAAGTACAACTACTTGCGTCAAAGTTGATTTCAGTAGAATTCAAAGACGTTCAAGTCTTTTTTCAATTTGAATTAATTATGACTAAAGTATGATAATTGACATATGGTACATATGCTTGTCTATTAATAATTGTGTGGCATAGTATTACTCTAATCACTATTTCAGTTGATAATATTGGATATGTACGAACAAAAGTTTCACATCGACTAAATATCGTGATGGACTTGATCCTACTAGGAGATTGGATTAATCTTATTAGCGATGCTGCAAACTTATACGATATGGCTACTCCAACTTTTTTTATAACGGTTTCTTATTTCACGATTAAGCATATGTTTTCTAATAAAAGATAAAAATGAAGAACGACGGACCAATGGAACATAATAACAATCTTTTCTAACATGCGATAGAATGATTTAGGTGGGCATTTATTCTTGGCTACCAAATTTATGAGCTTTCCATGAGACTTTCCAATGTAATCTCAAATTTGGCGACTTCGAAGACAAAATGAGGTATCAATTACGTTAAAACGGTTTAATGTACATCCCTACTCGCCCCCACACCACTCATTGATATGACTCGTTCGCTCTACAAAAATTTTAATCTTTTAGAAAGTTCGATTGCGAAATTCGATTTTCTTTAAAATAATAAAACGTACAATTGTTCTAAAGTTTGTATCCAAAGCCTACAATGACAATAAGCCAACTGCAGTAATTATTGTAAAGAATCTGTTTACAACTGTAAGAACCTTAAATCATGATTTCACGAATTCGGTCAAACTTTAATAATTATTCTTTGATTTTTTTAAGTTGGAATGAATTGAAGACAAAACCGTGAAAGTCTTGTCACGCTGCCACAAAAGTCAAATCTTTTTAATAATCACGGCACCATATGCTAGTGTGAAATATGGTAATGAAATAAAATTAATCAACAATTTTCCTTCTGTTGCTCGATCGATATTCAAAATATATTATACGTGTCAATAATTTATGTTGATCGAATTTGAACGCGGATTCATTTGATCATGTCAAAGTGTCGTCGTACATTATTTACTGTACACATGTTATTTTCCTATTTATCATGTCAAACATCCGACTGATTTGATCATAGAAGGTTGTATGCTCGAAAATTCAACAAAAATGCGTACAAACTAATTTGTAATTTTATAGGTAGATTGTCTAGTCGGAACTATAAAGTAACAATTTAGCGTTTTTACGTGGTTAGTGTTGACCAAAAATGTCACCACATGGGAATATAGCAAAACCTATGTCAAAATAAAAGTTTTAAAAAATAAGATAAATGTAGGGGTGACAATGGGCTGAACTGAACCGACTCAACCTTTTGACACTCAAGCTCAACTGAATTCGGTCCGTTGGCTCGGTCTCATGGGTCGAGTGGAATCGAGCCATCCACAAGCCCAAAACGAGTCAGTTCATGATTTCACCAGCCGAGAGAAAATGTGTTTAGTTTGATTCATGTCTTTCTACAAGCAAACTCGAGCCACCTATGAGCCAAGTCTGGACGAGTCGAACATGCAAGCGACTCGACCCATTTGCCACCCCTAGATAAATGTGAGAGGAAGATAAATGTGAGAAGAATGAGTCCCGTGAAGGCAATAAGAGGTTTTCAAGTGTCACTGTAAGGGGCCCATTATGGACCAAGGACGCACTCAAAAAGCCCATATTGGGCAGCAGTGTAAACGATCCCATGTGATATCAATTGACAGCCCACAAATGGATGAAGAGAGAGAGAGAATTTGACATAAGCCTCGATGTATATTTCATATTTATCATTTAACTTTGTTACTCATGTCACCCTCAATCATGATGTGAGCCACAATTGGATAAGCTTGAGCCAAATTATTTTTATTCACCACTATCCCACTTGTGTAAAATGTTGGCTTTTAATTTGAAATGGTTGAATCACTAGCCTTCACCTCCCTTTTTTGTCTATCTCTTCCCCACGACCCCTCCCCTCTTCCCCTACCTCTCCCAATCCAACATGAGTCACTTGAGTAGAGGGATGGTGGACGCAGGGGTGTAGGGGAGTGGGATTGGTAAGGAGAGTTTGGGACAGACACAAATGAGGGGAGGAGAATAAAAGGGTTGGATGTGTATTGTTTATATTTTTATACAATGTGGGATTTAGCTCTTTTGCAAGTGTCATGTCTTGCAGATGGCTCCACTTCGCTCCTAGAAAAATAAATGCTCAGGGCTGTGAACACAAGCAATGAAGCTAAATTTGGAACTAAGGGTCCGTTTGATTGCAAGGGTGAAAAATGGGTGGAAAGAAAATGTTTTACAGGGAATTAATTTTCTTAGAAAATGTTTTACTGGAAATTGTAATTAATTGTGTTTGATTTGTATAATTTTCCATGAAAAATGTTGAAAATTTGGTGTCCATTTGACTTCCTTTTTTATGGAATTTGTCCATTAAAATGATAATTTTTTCTACTATTAAGTCTAAATTTGTTCACATTGTCAAAAAAAAATTTACCATACCGATTATCATACGTTTGACTTTATTTTGCATGAAAGTTGTCGATAAAAGTGAATTTTTTTTTTTTACCATTGTATCTAGAATTTATTCTCATTATAAAAAAAACAAACAAACAAACAAACAAAAAAAAAAGATGGAAAATGTTTTCCCACCTATTAGGTGAAAAAACATTTTCCACCATTTGTGCATAAAAGGGTTGTACCTAGAAAAAGGGAGGAAAACATTTTTCGTGGAAAATTTTGCATATCAAACAGTTAAAAAAGTAAAAGTAGGAAAATATTTTCCTACTTCCCTGAAAAACTTCGCCAATCAAACGGAGCCTAAATGATGAAGAATTCTCTGTTATTGATGGGCGGAAAGTACAAAACAATATGTTGATTCTTTGCAGTCCATTTGTAGTGTTTTGAACCAAATTCTAGCATCTGTTTCAGTTTGACAGTCCCCTGGAGGACACTGACATAAAATTACAAGCTTATGTACTGTTTTTTGAGATAAAGTAGGGGCATTTTCCATGCTAATATCAGCATCAGCTTCTACAAACACATATGCTTGTATAGGTCATATTTGAACGGTAAATAGTAACCTATCACATCAAGTTGAGTGAGCCAAACATCGAGAGTGGTGTGAAAAAAATAGTAAAGTATCCTATTCAGTCGAGCTTACCGACAGTTTTTGTAGGGAACATGCAGCGCAAACTTTCATTACTGACAGTTCTTAGAAAGAGTCCAGTAATGACCAAATAATTCATGTCATGTATCCAGAAAAAGACTCAAGAATGTACTGGTACGACTTGGAAATGGAAAAAGGAGAGCAAAAAAGAGCTCAAGTATTCCGTTCACTCTTCTGGACGAAACTTTTCAATCTGAGGATTGCAACATATCGTGCAAGAGATCAATTCATTTCTGTTACCAAGTACATTCCAAAAACTAAAAGAGAATGAGACTGCAAAGAAAATATTCAGCAAGCTGGTTTAGTATAGTTTCATATATGCGAACAGTACTAATTACTTAGAAATTCGATGGTTTACAGTCGAAATACATAGGTCTAAAACCTGTTTGAGATCCTAACACGCCTCTCAAGTGCTGGCGTGATTCCCTTTTGAATCGAAGGACTCAAACGTGCCCAATCAATGAGAGAAGACAAGACTTGATCCCAAGACTTTTGTGTGGCCGATACCATGTTGTGGTTCAACAGTTACATGCTTAGGAGCATTCCACGTTAGTTTTGCATATGCTTATATCTTTGAAATACACACCCCTAAAAGTTTGTGCAATCCATCTACAGAATATCAATTTATAAATCACAAGTGTTCATAGGAATGATAACTTGTGACATCGTAAAATGTCTTGGTAATACACATATGAACTGTCAAAAATGGGAATGATACTGTCCAAAACCAATCAAGGATAGCATAACCTCTCATTTAAGACAAAATTATTCATATTCAATCTTAGAGCTGTTCCAGTATTAGCTTGTAACACTCGAGAAGAATTTCACCTAGGCCCCCTCTAAAGATCTTAAGCTCAAGGAACAGGCTCAGCCCCTTATTTAGAATTAGATGTCATTCATTTACTTCGGGCACCAATAACATCGAGACTCTATCCAATCAGTCTTCTCTTACCTCCCCAAAACACTCATTCCTCTTGGCATAAATCATGTTATACTTATATCTAAGCTGTAGACATGCTAGATCATTGAATTTAATCACGTCATATACAGACGTAAAGTTCTTGTCATCACTGTCCTGCAACTTCTTGTGAACTTCCAGGGAAACTATTGCTAAAAGAATTTATACAATTTTAGACTTTTAGTAGAGAATATTTAGTTGTTTGACCTGTGTAAATTAGAACTTGTTTAGCTGGTTCTATTCTCTCCCTAACAGATATGCACCATGTGGCCAAATTTAAGACAGGGCATAGATGTGGAGATTCTTACATAAAAATAAGAACATAACAAAAACTAATCCTTTGTATTAAAAGCAAAAGTTCCAAGCAGAAAAGGTAGAACCCTAGATAGTAATGGTCGCAAAACGAAAGCAGAAAATTTCCCACATTATAAGATTTACTGCAAATACCAGAACATTCAAGGCAATCCGGGGGAACAAGACCAGTATACTGTACCAAAATAAGCAGGGACATGCTTCCAAATTAATCTTCTAACAAGACTTTGGCACGCAAAATAAGCTCGAACCCACTGACTAAACAAGGGAAATATGAATTGTTTGTGCAAGTCCCTGATGATCAAACAAAACTTGACAACAGATTACATATTGTCAAAACCAATTTCCTTTTGCCTCAACTCAAAAGCCATCCGCTGATTCTCAAGTTTCATCTTCTCGATTTCCAACCTCGTCATCTCCAATTCTCTGTCCTTTTCCCAGCAAAATCTCTGCCATTTGAACCGCTCTTTCTCCAGTTCCAACATCTGTGCTTGAATATGAAGCCTTTTTTCTTCTAATTGAAGAGTATGCTGATTTATCCACTGCTTTTGCATCATGTTTTCTTTCATGCCTTCAGGTTGCACTTGATTTATATCAGCATCTGCATTTTCTTGCTGGATATTGGAAGTTCTGTTGCAGTCCAAAGAATTCAAAGAATTTCCAAAACTGAACTCTTCATGATTATGACATTGTTTTATCCTCTTTGCAGAACTCCCTGACGTCTTATATGCCCTGTGATCCCCAAACATAACGGGATTCTCCTCGGATTCATCTCGTCCATCCAATTCAATTTCTTCATCAACTTCATCATCATCTTGTGTATGCCTTTTCACATCCTCATCCTCATTATCCCTACTTCTAAGGGCTAAGCGTAAAGAACGTTGCAACTCAGGATCAGGGGGAAGATGCAACCGATTCCCATTATGGTAAGAACACATCTCTTCGTAGTGCAAATGCTTTGAGCTTAGAATTTTCCGAACCTCTTCTTTTGCTTTAGCTGAGATGTGATCCATCATGTCTAATAGCACTGGATTCTCAACAACCTCACAAGAAGTTCCTCTCCCAAGGATCTCATTGAGTCTCTTATACCTCTTGTTAAGGTCATTGAATTTATCCTCACATTGCTGAGGTGAAACAAAATGACCCCTTTGAGCCATGACTTTTGAAACCAACTTCCACTTGCCTTTTTTCTGTAAATTTGCGCATTTCCTTCTCACACCACCACCATATTCCGAAGCTGCTTCCTCGCTAATGTAAGAAACGGATGTAATCAACAATCTGACCATAGTGTCGGTCCATTTCACACGCGGCCATGGAGAAGCCTTCTTCCCCTTGCTCAGATCATTTTCTTCCATACAAGTTTGCTCATCCTCATCGCTTGCAGATTTTCCCCTCTCCCTTTTACTGTAGTCTGCCCGGGAAACAGTTTTGTCGCAATCTTGCATCTGTCCTATCGTGAGGGGAAAACTCGCATGAATAGTGGGATGAACTGTCAATGATCCTTGTCCAGGATGAGGCTGATGCTGCTGTTGGTGAAGTGCAAGAGCATGTTGTTGGCCATGATGAACTCTCATTGGCCCTCGTAAGTCAAAGTCTATGTAAGAACCATTTCCTTGCATCATACTTCCAGATGAAAAATTCCCTTCCATCTCGACTTCAGAGCAAACTCACAAATACTTCACATCAACAATTCAAATTCAGAAGAAAATGCCTCAATTTCACCCGGTGGAAAGGTTCTTTTGAATCCTTCAAGCCCTTAAATCTACAGCAGGCCTTACACCTACAAAGCCACCAGTCAATTATAGAATATATATTGCTCATGAACAATCAAATACGTTTCTCAATTCCTTCACAAAGCAAAATCCAAATTCTTGTAGATTTATTTTAAAACTATAATTTCTAAATCATAATCTAAAGCAGCACCTTATGGGCTATAGACAGAGAATTGTCCACACACAAAATGCTCAAAAAATTATTCCTTTCTTGGATTTGCCAACATTAATTCATGGAAGATCAAGGACCCATTAACACCAATCATCAAAAATAAAATTAAAGAATATAAAAAAGATTCAATCTTTACCAAAAACGCAGGAGAAAAAAAAAAAAGCAACAATCTTTTCACCAAAAAATGAGCAAAAAAGCCTACTTTTCAGCCAAGAACTTACATGAAACTGACAACCCACAAAGCAAACCACAATCTTGCAGTGATTAAGCCTGAAATCAGGTGTCCAAGAATTGAAAAAGGCAAAACCTCAGATAGTCAGAATCTCAATATAGATTTTGACGGGTTAGAAAAGGACAAAGAACAAGTGTGTGCTATTAGTTGGAGAGGTTTACGTATGGCCTATTAATTATAATTAAAAAATAATTGTTTAAGCCAATAGAGTGACACCAAGGACTCAAAAGGGTTGGAGATACAATGTATGGGACGACGTGGGGGTCCTACATGGGCATATTTTTGCATTCTCACACACTAAAAACACACGCCCCTATAAAGAGTCTGAACAAAGTCTTTGCGCCTATTTGATTTCATTTCAATTATTTTTAAAATATATTTTCAATAAAAAAATATTATACGTAAATTTAAATTTTTTTTTTTATTTTTAATCACACATTCTTAATCAATTTATTATTTTAAAATACAAAAAATAATGTTCAAACATGCGTTATACTTGATTTGATTTTGATTTTTTCTAAATCACTTTTTTCTGCCTAACGTCAGAATATATCAAAAAGAATGTACAATCTAATAAGACTCGTGGGTGGGGCAAGGGTAGAAGAAAAATAGGAAATGTGATTTCACCGTCCACTGTTTGGTTTAATTAAAAATTAAATTTTTAATAAAATTTGATATGTATGTTTAAAAAATTAATAAAAATTGTGAGTCCTATAAAATGTGAATTTAAAAAACAGAGTTCAAATGGACTATATTTCTGACAATGTAGGAGCCCCATCGCAAGAATATTTGCTATCGGACAATAGCTCTTCAAAGACCAATTACACATATTTTTCTTTAATCTAGGAGAAATAAAATCAATAGGGGCTAATTCAAACAAACAAATTACATATCTTTTCTTTCATCTTGGGAGAAATACAATCAATAAGGACTAATTCAAACCCTTCGATAATCAAATTTATTTTCTTTTAATAAAATAATTTTGCAAGTTGATCCATAACTCATTTTCCCTCAACTCATTTACAACCTTACATTCTTCCAATAAAATAATTTTACGCATAAGTCCCAAATCTTTTTTTTCTACTTTTTAATCGTATATTCTTAAAAAAAAAAAACATTATTACAAAATACACTCTCCTATAAAATATGGCTCAAAATACACTCTAAATACACGATAAGAGGGAGTTCATTGCCTAGCAACAACGAAAGAATATATTCTCTAAAAATAAAAGAATCGATTCGCAATTTTTCATGTCAAGAAATTCAAAAAGGGAATAATTAACCTATAATAGTTTTGTGGAGATTTGATTCTGACGCTATCCTTTGACTTGGTTTTCTCAATTGTTTTAGTATATTTTGATCTATGATTTGATACTTTATTGATGATTTTGAAAGAATAATGAAATTTTGGTTAAAGATTGAAAGAAAATATTCTTCTTCATGGACAAAATTTGTAGTAAGGACTAACATGTCATTAAAAAGATAACTTGCAAGTCACGGTGCCAACTAAAATAGTTTTGGACTACATTGCAACTAGTTCAATATGTAGAGGACCGATGCTAGAATTTTCCGGATAGGATTCGGAATTTAGGTAGTGGCCATAGTGAGTGAAAACTGAAAAAAATGGAATTTAATGCTCAACACTTTACAAAACAATACAAGTTAGGGCTTGGGAATTTTTTTTTTTCACCGATTTTTGGTGGCATCACTTATGAGATGTTAGAAAAATTGGTGCTTACTTGTTTTTCTGGACACCAATTTTTAAAGGTTTAAAAGCCATCCAAAATCGATGCAGTGTAATTTTGAGTGATTCTCCCAACCCACCACAAAATCGATAGATTTTGATCGTTTCTCATATAATCTTCTAATTTTTGCTGTTATAAATTAATTATTTCCAACCAAATATATTTTGTTCAAAATTAAATTGTAAATAAAAATATATTAACTAAAAAATTATTTATCATTTAAAAAATTATATTATAATTAAAAATTCTTATAAGTAAAATATTACTTGTAAGATAAGAAAAGTTATATATTATAATTAAAAATTACTTATAAGTAAAAGTTTACTTTTATGTTAAAAAATTGTTATGAAATAAAAATATTACTATTAAGACAAAATTCACTTATAAAATATAAAAAAAAGTTACTTATAAGTAAACAAAATTCTCTTCAAGTTATTTAAAATTATAAAATTAACTTATAAGTAAAAAATATTAACTTAAAATTTTAATTAATTTTTAAAATTAAATATTAACTTATATGTAAAAAATTTATCTATAAATAAGATATCGAATAAAAAATTATATAAAAATTTTTTTTTATTAAATAATATATGAGTAATTTTATTTCTTTTAAAAAACTTTTAAAATGGTTAAATAATAACACTCTAGCGTGTATTGGAGAGTTTTAAAAATCGCTACTGGAATCACTTGAAATCGATCCTTTCGAAAACGCTTGTTGTAATCTTGGAAACTCCAAGCATGCCCTTAGGGTTTGTATTGAATGTTAGTACCGATTTCTCTTAATCAAAATCCAAAGCAGCAAAGGAACTAAAATCCAAGTGTATATGGGAAGCGAAGAGGAGAGTGCAGTGAAGGAGCCATTGGACCTCATCCGTCTCAGTCTCGACGAGCGCATTTACGTCAAGCTCCGCCATGACCGCGAGCTTCGCGGCAAGCTCCATGTTCGATTTCCTCTTTTCTATTTATTTATTGCGTGTATATGTTTGTATTGTATGTGCGTTCCTGGTGATTGTTTTTCTACTTTGGTTTGGAAAAGAAAAAAAGGAAAAGAGAGAAGACTGAAAATTGATTGATAGTGGGGTTGCAAAAATTATGATCTTTCGGTTAATTGTGATAGCTCCTGTCAAGCTAAATTTCAGGTTTCCTGATGTTTTTTTGTTATTTCTCTTTTCTTATTACTATAGTGATATAATTAGTAATTTTTCATCTTTCCCCATGGTCTTCTGCGTTAATGTACTATAGTGGGTCACTCAATTAAAATATTTGTAGTGTTCAGTGGTTTGTGTTTCTGGTTGTAGATATTAATTTTGGGGATTCAATTGGCTGGTATGAAGTATTTTTATTTTGAACATGTGAAACTACTCCGAGTTATACTCACTTTCTTGTATTGTTTTGTGTGTTCGTTTATAATATTTTGTTTAGTATGAGATAAATGTTGAGAACGCTGCTTTTGTGTATTACTGATTATTGAAGAAGAAGAAGAAGGATGATATTAATTGAGCAGAACATAGGCTTATATAGCCTTTACAGAGCAATAAAAAGATATACAACCCACGTCTCAACAACTCCGAGAATCGTGAGAGAAGCCTAGAGAAAAGTTCAAAGTAAACAAAACGTGTCCTAAACAATAGGAATTATTCTAAAATGCAGTAACCACCTAATTAATCCTAGCTGACTAATTCAAAATCATTAATTATTTCAACATCCTCCCTTAAACTGAATGCTGCTAGCAATCGCTTTATATCCCGACTCAACAAATTCCTAACGAACTTCGAAGTTTTACAAATGCATCCAACTTCAATGGCTTTGTCATTATGTCTGCAATTTGCTCCTCGTGGCAATGCTTCATCTTCACAATTCCATCTTTTGTGCGAGTTCACGAAGAAATGGAAACGAACATCAATATGTTTGTCATGCGCCATGCAAGATCGATTCACGTAAAAGCTTTATGGCCGAACTATTGTCACAAAAACAGCTGGTGGATTCACTCGAATATGGCCCAAGCTTTTTCAAGAATTCTCCTTAACCATACAAAATGACATACACATGATGTCGCAGCCAATGAATTCTCGCTCTCGTGGTGGAAAGAGCGACTATCGGTCGTTTTTCGAGGACCAAGACAGCGCCTCCCGAACTTAATAAAAAGGCATAACTCAAGTACTTTTTCTCGTCTTCTAGATCCCCAAAGATAGTCACTGTTCAGATATGCAATCAACTCCTTCATTTCCTCCCTTCTGATAGAAAATCCCAAACTCAGTTGTTCCTTTTAAATACCTTAAGATCTTCTTTGCTGCAACTAAATGGAGTTCAGTTGGTCTTTCCATATACCTACTAATGAGGCTTACTGAAAGCATCAAATCTGGTCGAGTGGCTGTTAAATACATGAGGCTGCCAACGATTTGCTTGTAGTAAGTGACATCCACTCTAGCTCCATCCTCATTCTTCTCAAGCTTAAATCCGTAAACAATCGGGTTTTGAACCTGGATTGGAATTAATCATACCAAACCTTTCCAAGACTTCCAAAGGCATACTTCCTTTGGTTAATAAAAATACCACCAATTTTTTGTGCCACTTCAATGCCAAGAAAGTATCTCATCCTTCCAAGATCACCATATCAAACTCTAATTTCATAGATTGTTTGAACTCATCTATCATGGACTTATCATTCCAAAGAAGAATAAGATCATCAACATAAAGACACACAATCGATTTTACCTCCTTCTTTAGTCTGATGAACAAAGTGTGTTCATAGGGGCAATCGCCAAAACCTTCTTTCATGAAATAAGCTTCAATACGACTATACCAAGCTCGAGCTTGCTTAAGTCCATATAAAGCCTTTTTCAACTTGTATACCTTTTCCTCATTACCTTTTCGTCAGAGCCTCGTAGGTCGCTCCACGAAAACCTCTTCATTTAATTCACCATGCAAGAAGGCTGACTTCACGTCTAGTTGATAAATTGTCCATGTTTTTTGAGCTGCAAGGGCAATTATCACACGAATTGTATCTAATCGAGCCACACGGTGCAAATACCTCGCATAGTCCACCCCGCACCGTCGAGTATACCCCTTTGCTACAAGTCGTGCCTTGTATTTATCAACTTCTCCATTCTCATTGAATTTAGTTTTGTAAACCCATTTTAATCCTATCTTCTTTCCTCCAATAGGTAAGTCAGTTAAATCCCAAGTATCATTCCTTTCTATTGCTTCAATTTCCAAATCCATGGCTTTTCTCCATTTGTCACTCTTCACAGCATCATCATATGAAATAGGGTCATTAGCAGCAAACATGACCAAGTGAGCCATATCCTCTTCCAGAGAAGGGGCTTCTCCACTGATGTAGTCTTTCATCTAAGTAGGTGGCCTTCTTTCTCTTGTTCCAATTGGTAAGTCTTCATGTAATAATTCACCTGTTCGTTCCTCTGTTTCTAGTTCTGTTTCTGTGTCTGTAGAATCCGTACCTGATTCATCCTCAATATCGCTTTCTCCCCACTCTAAATCAGCAATAATAGTTTCTTCATGCTTCCTTTCCTGGCCCATATTTCATTCTCTCAAAACCACATCTCTCGCTTATCAAGATCTTCTCGTGAAATTGGATCATATAATCCACGCCTTCGACTCCTCACTGACTCCAAGCAAAATACACTTCAAACTCTTGTCATCGAGTTTTGTTCTTCTAGCATCGGGAATATGAGCATGGCAAATGCATCCAAAAACTCTAAAATATTTCACTGATGGCTTAGTTCCACTCCAAGCTTTTTCTCGAGTTTTATTCCTTACCGCAAGCTGCCGGGCTTCGATTTAGAACATGGACGTCCAATTAATCCGCTTTGTGCCGTAAAGTTTTTGAATCTTCTTCTCCGAAAGCATGCTTCGAACCATATTCATGATGGTTCGATTTTTACGTTCGCTACCCCATTTTGTTGCGGTGTATGCGGCCGTTAGTTGCCTTCGAATACCATTTACTTTACGTAATCTATTGAACTATGTAAACTCTCCTCCACAATCTGTACGTTGTGCTTTGTATATTTGAACATGTTTCCTTCTCAACTTGACTTTTGTAATTTCTGAATGTAATAAAGGCCTCAGATTTTTCCACTAAAAAATACACCCAAGTCTTGCGGCTGAAATCATCAATAAAAGTGATCATGTACCTTTTTTTGCTATTTGAGATAGGTGTGATAGGTCCACATATGTCTGCATGCACTAATCAAGGATCCGAGAGGCTCTCCAGTGTGCTCTTTTTGGAAATGAATCTCTTTCTCGCTTCCCTACTAAACAATCTCATATCTTAGATGAGAGTTGGAATGTTGTCGTGTACCACAATTACCCTCTTATCTTGGAGAGTTTTTAGACCATTTAGACTTAAATGGCCATATCTACAATGCCAAAGACGGGAGAGATCTTCAATAGTTGAGTTTAAACAGATTGTTTCACTTGGCTGAGGATGGGAAACCAAAATGAACATTTTGTTTGACGTCATGGCGGTCTCCATGATCAAGCCTCTCTCAGGGTGATAAATTTTGCATTTCCCAGATTGAATAAGAATTGCAAGCCCCTTCTCTTGTAACTGACCTGCACTTAACAAGTTGTTCCTTAATTCTGGTACATAGAAAACCCCAGTGATCACCTGCATGATTCCATTGACTTGCAATCTAACATTGCCCTTTCCCATGACTGCCATGCTTGAATTATTCCCTAGCTTCACAGATTCTTTGAAGTTCGCATCAAAATCAGAGAAATACTCCTTTTGACCGCTCATGTGATTGCTACACCCCGAGTCAAGAAACCACAAAGCCTTTTGATCGGTTTCCTTAATATTCAGGTAAGCCATTAGTAACAGCTCTTCCTCTTTCTAGTAGCCTCTGATAGTTTCAGATCATTCTCCACCTTAATAGGACATTCATATTGGAAATGACCAAGCTTATGACAAGCTTATAACATTCAATTGTAGACTTATCAAAGCTTTTGTCTACCTCTTCCTCTTCCACTTCCTCTTCCTCTAAAGCCACCCCATCCTCTTCCTCTCGATCGATAATCATAAGTGACTTCTCAAAGGCTTGTTCTTCTACCACGTGAGCATTCATGCGTTGCTCATGCACCAAAAGGCTACTTTGTAGTTCATCAATGGATAAAGTATCCACATCGTTGGACCTCGATAGAACACACCACATAGTCAAATTTCGAGGTCAGCGGATCTCAAAATTTTTTCAATGACAAGAACATCTCCCATTTTTTCCCATGAATCCTCATTTTGTTGGCTATGGTGAGAGTTCGAGCAAAGTAGTCATTCACAGATTCACTAGACTTCCATTTCAAGCACCTCAAATTCCCTTCGAAGAGCTTGTAGTCACAAGACGCTTGACTCTTGCAAATCCTTGATATTTCTGCTTCAAGGAGTCCCAAATATCTTTGGCAGTATCCTTGTTCAAGATAGTCTCCAGTATTGTACGATCAATGGCTTGAAAGAGGTAATTTTTTGCCTTCAAGTCCTTCAATTTAAGATTTTCATTCGACTTTTTTTCTGCTTCAGTAATCACAACTCCTTCAGCAACTGCAGGGATTCCATTTTCCACCAATCCCCAATATTCTTTTGAAAGTAAAAAGTTTTCCATGAGCATGCTCCAGTGGTCATAGTGCCCATCAAGCTTTGGAATTGCAGGTTGCACAAAACCATTTTCTGTTGCCATATCTACTGCTTCACACACTGTCGAAGGCTGCTGCTCCTCGAGTGACTTTGATCAAATTCTTTCAACCTGGTCGCTTCCGATACTCGTATGTTGAGAACGCCGTTTATGTGACATCGATTATCAAGAAGAAGAAGAAGAAGGATGATATTAATTGAGCAGAACATAAGCTTATATAGCCTTTACAGAGCAATAAAAAGATAAACAACCCACGTCTCAACAACTCCGAGAATCGTGAGAGAAGCCTAGAGAAAAGTTCAAAGTAAACAAAACGTGTCCTAAACAATAGGAATTATTCTACAATGCAGTAACCACCTAATTAATCCTAGCTGACTAATTCAAAATCATTAATTATTTCAACAATAAAATGTTAAGAAACATCGAGGGGCTGCAGAAACCTAATTTTGATATTCTTAAAGTTGCTTACAGAAGTATACCGAAGAAAGATGTTATGGCCCTGTTTGGTGGAGATAAAAATCAGAGTTTTTTGTATATTTTGATAAAAGTTAATGAAAATGTGGTTGAAAAATTGATAAAAGTTGTGATTCCTATGAAATATGTGGTTAAAAATAATTGTTGACTTTGACTTAGATTTTTATAAAAAATTAGGTGTTTTTTTGAACCAAAATGCTAATGAGATGAGTTCCAAGTGAAATAGGTAAAAGAAGCGCTAATGTATTGGAAAAATTAATATTTGAGGCTATATTGTGTGCTTTGAAGTGAAAAATCCATTTGCAAAAGTTTTCTTTGTTCAATATGTATATCAGAGGTCCTAAACGGCCTTAACATGGCTTATTATTTTATTAGTATTAGTGCATCTTAGAATATTGAATAAATGTATTTTGAACATCTTCTAAAATAATATAAGACTTCTTCTTTTCCTCTTTAATGATTTGGGAGGGTCTTCAAGATTTGTAGTTTACTGGACTTTGTTGGAAATCATCATGTTTGATATTAATTTTGCAGGCCTATGATCAGCATTTGAATATGATTCTTGGTGATGTTGAAGAGATAGTTACATCGGTGGAAATTGATGATGAAACGTACGAAGAGATTGTCCGGGTATGCTTTGATTTTATGGATTTTCTTCTGTTACCTTTTTTTTTTTTTTTTGTCAAGTTTTATTTATTTATCCATGAGCATATAAGAGAGTAGTACCACTAGTTACTATCAGAGTTGGCTCAGATGGTTTAGAACTTCAACATTGCCTTGGAGCTAATGGCCATATAAATGTGTCTGTCATTTGTGGTGGTAATTGATCAGTTTAGAAGCAGAATATTGGTCACTTGAAATTGAAGGTGCACCTTATTTAGAAGTTCATTATTTGGTATTTAGATCTAAGGAAATTAGGGTTTTATGGAACCGAAATTCCCCCTTTTTAACAACTAATCCTTCTTTAGGTTAAATCTGGTGTATTTGTACAATTACTAAATAGGATTGTGCAATTTGAACCCTGTTCCCTGTAAAATGAGTTTAAAGGATTTTCATATACTTCTCGTCCTGTTTAGTACATGAAATTCATTGTGGTTAGCAAGTCAAAAGGTGACTTGGTAGTTTTTATAGGGTAAAGGTGGCTTATGGATGCAAGTGGTGGAATCAAGATTCGTACCTACTAATGGACTAATGGGCACTCATATAGAGGGCGGGATTTTGTTTTCACAATATAAAAGGGATATCTTGGTATATCCCTTTTATTAGGGATGCATGTATTATGAAGCCATGCTGTTGAACTTTGTAGGCTCTGGCTCAGCTGTCGAATTTTCTTAGTCTTGACTGGAGATTAGAAGGGAAAATTAGGTAGTCCAAGGGAAAGAACTGTTTCTGCGCGTCTTTTGTGATATGTTTCTTTGTCCTTTGGCCCTATTATACGTTTTTGCTTGCCTTGTACAATTCGGTGCTTTTTTACAGAGTTGTCCACAGATAGTAGAGAAGGAAATCCAAATATTGATGACCTTGTTCACTGATTGGCTAGAATATGACGTTATGTGCAACTCTAACTTATATTGTATTATATAACCCTCAACTAGTGCTCATGTGGTGGTTTTACTCATAGTCATACTTAACTGGTACTTTTATAAACAATTGGGAATTGGCAAATAAAATGTCCAGCGAGCAGGAATGGCTCTGGTTATGCTATTACATAATTCTCAACCTCCTTGAGACACAAATTGAAGTATATTTTGTTATTTTCAGAAATTGAACTAGAAATTCGTTTTTGGTTAATTAATAGTTTTCGTGATATGGATTTCGTGTATGTGGATTTTGATATTGCGTTCGACCATTGTTACAGACCACGAGGCGTACAGTGCCGTTTCTGTTTGTCAGAGGAGATGGTGTCATCTTGGTTTCACCTCCATTAAGGACAGCCTGATTAAAATTTCCTAGTTACTGATGTTTCCGATGTTAACTAAATGGTCATCACCTGTAATTCTATACTCGGTTATTTTCCGATTTGTACTGGTGCTTAAAACTGATTGAACTTTGAGAATTATATGTGTTTAGAGGTTAAGACCATCATGTTTAGATGCTCTCTCTTGCATTTGAGTAAAAATGGAAGAGGATATTTCCTTGTTTAATTAGTTGAACTAAGCTGTGGGTGAATTATACCCAGCAAAGAAATTCTAAGTTCTGGTAAGCAATCAACAAATATGCTGTTTCCTCATTTCAGCTTGTAAGATGTTAATCTTGGAAAAATGAAATTACCATCAAAGATTATTCATGTTCGTTCTTATGTTTCATGTTTGTTTCCATGGTATAACATTAACAAACTATGATCAAGCTGAGATGAATGATGTTATCTTGTTGATTATGGACGAACAACATTATGATAATTTTGCTGCAAAATTAGAAAAATTCAAATATTCTACTAATGGAATTATTTACCATGGGAAGTACATGTATTTCCCTATCATAATTATTAGGATTGCACCAAAAAAGGGAAAAATAACTAACAAAAGAAAATGCCCGATAACTAGGTTCATCCGTGCCTTCGTCTGGAGAAACTTGGCGAACCAAATGATTGTGCGCCTCCTAAGCTTCTGTTAGGAGAATCTGTTGACCCTCGAAACGAAGCATACGCTGCTTTTGCTGATTCTGGAACCGAGTCAAGTGCAATCGACTCGACAAAGCATGCTGTGTTGATTCTTGTCCTTTCAAGCTCAGCTTGAAGTAGTTCAGAACTATACTGCTGGGCAAGAGCCTAAGAAAAAAGAACCAAGAGACAACAACAATATTCTTAAAAGACAATCAATTTTCGCTAAAAATTTTAGGTTTCTTCGTTAATGATGCAGTTTTAAGGGAACTTTCTTTAATTTTCTGTTCTAAGCATGTCAAACTTACCTGTTAAGTAAGTTTTAATCACAGCTAAACATGCTCAAGTAATTTGGCTACAGTGCAGGTAGTATGCACAACAAGATTTCATGAGCAGCGCTCACAATCAGAGAAAGAAGAAGATAACAATGTACAGATATTCAGAACAGGGTATATGGTCAGACATAGGAAGGTAAAATTCAGGGGGAGAAGAAATATCTTACAATCAGATCGTCTGGTGATACAGCCATCCCCGACTGCCTATCATCTGCAAGAACGTCGTCAACTCCACGTGTTGCCCGGCGCTGATGACTTGGAGTCTCAATAGAATCTGTCACACTTTCTGCCGCTTTCTCCAACAGGACCCCTTGTAAAGATTTGAGAGATTCCCTTGCATCATGAGTGAAGTAAGGATTCAATACGGTCTCAAAATATTCAAGCTGCAGAATGGTTGAGGAAATCAATTAGGAGTCGGAGAAAATGATAAAAGAAAAGATAAAATTTGAACGAAATTCAACCATCACATTAAATGATCTAAAGCATTAAATAAACATGTTAACCAATCTTGTCTATAAATATGAGAATGCACAAGTGCTCGAGATATTCAACTTGCATCAAGTTCATTGTTAAGCTGGAGCACTATATACAGAAGCAGCCCTGCCAGGACTCTAATAATGGTGAGTAGTTCTGGAGAAAATTTAGGCGAGGAAGATGATGCGTCAGCTTACCTCAAGCATGAGCTGACAAAAGCCGTTTGGATCCAGTGCCCTGAGTTCTTTGGTTTGGTTTTCTTGAAAAAGACCAAGGAAAATATCGATAAGGCCTTCAACGAGAATACCGAGAGTGTGGTCCAATAGAGGCTTACAACCAGCAAAAACCTTCACGGAGAACAAACTTGGTGTAAAATAAGCGATTAAGCAAAATGTACCAAAAACTCAACCTTTTCATAGTTTCAGGAAATATCCTATGCCGATGCATAATATGTTTAAACAATAATTTAAAAAAAAAAATCACATTAGAAATTTTAGAAAGCTCTCTACTTTATAGTGGTAATTAGCATGAAAGTAAAGAAAGTCTGAACCACATGGCGTATGCTGAAATACCTCAGCATGCATAGCAACTAGAGTATGGAGTAAATCCACAGCTGCATCTCGCACCCCCTGCAAGGTTTTATTGTACCATTGAGAAGCAAATAACACCAGAATTCTTTGAGATGAAGAAAAATGAGGAGCAGATAAAAGATTCCTCACTTTAACAGCAGGAGCTGCTCCCCATTCAACTCCAGCCTCCAACAAGTAGTTTACAGCTGCTGTTCTAATCAAATTTGTCTGGGAAAGAATGAATAGAATAATAAGGTGAAAATACAGCACATACTTTAGAAAACAAACAATTTAAGTCCTTTCTTTAAGGTTTCTCTAAGTTAAAGTTTACCCCGCTATTATGGAGAGAGATATATAACAATCATATTCATGTCTTTTTATAAAGCTTAGTCTTATATGCATTTTTGCCATAAAAAAAACCACTGGAAACTACAAGGTAAGGATGAATACTGTCCAGGGCCGTGGTTGAACTGTCTCCTAGTTTTCATAATTCTGCCAGAAATTGTAAAGCTGGAGTTTTCGTGATGACTAAAGGTGACAAGAATATGTAAGCTTCTTAACTACTGCAATTTTTTACTCCAACTTAGTTGAGATTCAACCAGAGCACTCAACACTCTATACAATAAAGTGAGCTACTCACTGAAAGATCTGGCTGTAAGCAAAGATATATAATGTCTGAAAATTGATAACCCCTTCATATGATATGAATGAAAATAAAATGTTCATTGATACAACTTGATGACAAGAAAGCTTGATTCTTCCATATACATTCTAATCCATAATCTCAAATTTTTTTCTTTTTTTCCGGAAAACATTATCTCACAGCTTTTATGGTGAACTTAAGACCGGAGTTCAGCATATACCTTTGCCAAAGTATACTGTGCAAGGACCTTCTCTTCAAGGCCAGTGAAAGACAAAACCAAATCTTGTATATCGCTTTCCTCTTCAATGTTCCCCCTAAATTGGCAAACAAAAGGCAGACTGTAAAAATAATGTTCAGAAGGTAGGAAGAAATTATTGATAGAGCAAGCATTATCCCGTCAAAAATATCAATTCACAGCATTTGAACATCAAAGCCATTGCATTAGCCTCCTGTATAAAAAATTGTTCAAGAGAGTGGATACGAGCCTGATCTCTCTTTTATGTTGTACCTTGTTTTATTTTTATTTTCTAGGATAAAGAGAGGAAATAAACACAGAAAAGGAAGGCAGGGTATATTGTACGGGTTACCAGAAAAGATTAATTTACATCAACTAATTATGTAATATTATCATATTTTAAGCATAAGTACCTTGTCTTGAACTAAAAATTAACAATAAATGCTATCAAAATGCTATCATTTAACTCGTGATTCTCTTAATAATACAGACTGGAGATATTTTTTTTGACTTTAGGAGAAACTGTTGTAGAACTGTCTACCTAGATTGCAGCCAAATATGTTTGTATTTGCCGTACAATTCACGAGCAAGTTCGTCTTTGCAATATCCGATGTTACTCAAGACCATCAGCAGCTGTCGATGTGGACCAATAATGCTCCCAGGAAGATCAGATGATATTTCGAGTGGTTCGTGAGAATTTCCATATTGAAAATGTGGACTTTCTCTGCTTGCTTTATCCTGGGTATGTTCTGCGCCAATGAGCTCCAGATGACCTGATAAGGTGCCAACAAGATAATAACATTAGGTGCTCTATTTGTTTCTACATTAGTTAAAACAGACTTGTTTCTTTCATACTGAATATGGCAAAAACTGAAGAAGAAAAGAAAAAAGAGGCTAAGGTTTCGTCATTCTTTTGTACCAGCAAAATTCAGAAGACAGTTCAAAAATGCAAGCCTAACTGATTCTTGAATTTCTTGAATTTGTGCATGTACATCTTCAGACTTTGTTGCTTCACTTCTTAAAGATTGAATCATCCTGAAAAAATAATTGAACAGTCAAGAGAGATGTCAAAGACTAATCCAACTGCCTAAAAAGGTGCAAAATCCTCGAGGTTCAAATTTTCTTTCATTCTTCTTATTGGTGTTTTTCTCCCTGTTCTTTCTTGGGGGACGGGATTCTCCAGTTATACTATGGCATCACAGGCAAGCAAAAAATAATTCCAGAGGAGTGTCAGCACTCAACCATATGCACATGGGGAAGACTATGATAATATTCTATATGAAGATAAAATAATTCTTCCAGGACATTGTGCCCTATGTTGCTTGGATGCAGGAATTTTTATTTTTTAGTTCTTTAAAAGTGGGGATCAAAGGATTTCACCCTTCCCCCCAATAGGAGTCTCGAACCGTGGATGCAGAAATATCAGATGTGGTTTCTTGGAACAATAAAAGGACATTCAACTGAACACAAATTTTACATTCAATTTTGATGATCATGTCTTTCACTCGTGTCCATTCACGGGATCTGATCCAGTACAAGCAGGTCACGTTAACAGAGGATGCTAAATTACACATTCTGTGGCACATACCACCTTTTTTTCCTAAATGACAGATGGATAATTATGGATTGAAACGGATGTTCTTCTATGGGTAAGATGCTGAATGCAAAAGCTTGTGAAAGCCAAAACTTTTATCACACTGGAGCACAGTTCATTGAAGCAGTCAAGATTTTTTTTGTAACAGTTTTACGTTGGAATTCAAGGAAGGCCTTCACGTAATCCATTTTCTATTTTTACGTGACATTAGCCTCAGATTCCAGATAATAATGCTGATACAAGGCATTTTACTTTAAAGCAGCCTGATACTTCCTCCTTGCTACCCCCTCCCTCCTCCCTCTCTCCTAAGTAAGTCAGAAAATTCTTTTCAAGTAACTCATAATAGTCTCATGAGACATGATCCGTTGAAGTTCTATCACTGCTATTTTCTTGCTTTCAGAGTGATGATAATGAGCCTAGAAAATTATCATTTAGGTGAGATGCAAGGCTTAATTTTCTTTCCATTTCTAAGCAAGAATATATGATTAATTTTGGAAACTTAACGTATTAATCTGGTCCATTGCTGAGATAATAATTGCACGGAATGCCAGGGGCAAGGAGGAGATAGTATATGGAGATTTATTCCTTTCTAATATAGAAACTGGGATCCATGATTCATCTTTTGATATTTCTTCTGTTGAAGTCCGCATCCATGAACACAGCCTCATAATATAAATTTTACAGATCTCAGACTCAAGCATTCGCATTGCTGCAACTGTAATCACAAAAGGATATTGTTAGAACAAACTCAAAAACATTAACCACCAGAAAAAGAGGATCTTCAAAACAGGTCTTTCTCCTTCAGTTCAAACTTGAAGCTAATTTTTACCAGCAATTGGAGGTACTGATTCTTTTACTTCAAAAGCTTGACGCACTCTAGATATCTCATTAATGGCATCACTAATGTAATGACGCAGTATATTGGATTCTTCGAGATCACGAAAGGTGTTAAGGACCTATAAAAAAAATAACATTCAATTACAAGAAATCTCATATGCTAAACCAGAAGAGAAGATATAAGAGCATCTATGAGGTAGATCAAGGCAGAGTGTGCTGAAATAAACTACTAATAAATGTTGCTAGTTCTTAAGGCATGTAAGACTCAGACCCTTAGGTCGGAAATGCATATTTTATACAGAATTTCAAAGTACACCGAGTTACATTAAATTATATATAAGAAACATAATTTATTTGTGTATAAAATAAAAAATGACATCCATCAAGGGAAACAGTATCCTTCAAAAATTAGGCAATCCCTTTCTGTCCAATCACCACAAATGATCCACAGTGCCTAATTGATAGAACCTAATCAAAACGAGCTTTTGAGAAATCATGCACCGTAACCATGTTGCAGAATCACAATGCAAAAACGAATGATCAATACATTCCGATTCCTTTCTGTAGTTCATTTGAACCAAGTGACAAGTATTGATCTTTCTATGACAAACCAGTCAAAGGAACACCTTAATTATGCAAGGGATGCAAGATATCCAAATGAAACAGAAAGGATCGGAAGTCGAGAAATTAGGTAGATGCATGAATTATGAAAATATGATTTCCTACGAGCAGAATATATGGGTGAGAAAAGTGTGCTAGTACAAAGAAGGCTAATATTATTATTGCCAAGTTTTTGAAATGTTTCAAATTTACTATAGAGCTTTGAATGCAGCAAAACATAGGCAGTCAAATTTGTATTAGAAAGCCGAGATATCCAATCTTCAATATATTAATAACACCAGAATAACAGTTGAAAAGTACTTCTGTATTACCTTATACAAGAAGAAATATTTACCTTGGACTCGTACGCTGATAGAGTATTGCGCATCATTCCAGCAACTTCATCAAGTGAATTACTTGAGTACTTTCCATCTCTCGTTTTATCCTCAGATTTATTAATAGAACTATTGGCATTTGAATCAGAAGACACCTGGGAAGACTACAGAAGGAAAGATATATTATTTCAAAGCAAGAGAGATGAAGGTCGTCAATAGTCATCCCAATTGAGAAAACAATTGATGTCTCAAAACAACAATATGAAGATTGAATAAAGAAAAATGAACTTCAGACAAAATAAGAACGCAATCACACTACTCAAAAGTATTTAAGAGATCATCAAATTCCTCGTATTTAGGAGACCGACAACTATGGGAATGATAGATTCTGTTTTTTTACTTCTCCAAGTTTTCCCATACAAAGGTACAGTAACCTGAAGTTGATCTTCTATCATCTTTTGAGCCCAGCCTGCATCTGTGAATACCCATTTGTAGCATCTTTTGATAAAGCCGCCATTCCAGACCCAAATCTTGTAGGCCAAAATTTTGAAAGCCTACTATTTTCAAAATTAGAAAGTCTAATAGTAGGCCCAAGATTAGAAATATTAAGCCCAATTTGGCGCAACCCGGTTCCTACCATAGAAGAGGAATTTGGCCCAAATTGTGGTGGCTTGATTTCATTCCCAGTTGACCCAAAGCATGAAGATAGAAGAGCAGAAATTAGGGGTGTCCAAAAGTCCCGAACCAAACCGGACCGAACCGAACCCGAATCGAACCGAACCGAACCGAGCGGTTCTTCATAAATTAAATACCCGAACGGGTACCCGAATCGAGAACCGATGGGTTTGGATCGGGTCTCGGGTCTAGACCAAGAACCAAAAAACCGAATAAGAACCGAAACTAAATAATTTTTTTATTTTTTATATTGAATTAATTAAATTATTTTATTTTTTTTCATACAAATTAGCAAATTAATTAAATAAATTAGATTATTTCATAATTTTAATTTTAAAATTTTTAAAATCCATTAGCCCATTTTAATTTGAAGCAAATGAATATACTTTATGTAGTTTTACTGTAATATTAATATCTACTTTTTGGTATTTGTATACATTGAATTAATTTTATTGGACGGCTAGTTATTTATATGTTTTTGAATTGGGCTACGTTAATTTGTAAAAGTTACGAATGAAATGTCATTAGTTGTATTTATGTAGTGTTGCTGAAAATATTAAAAAATTTAATTATGGTATGGAACCGAACCGAACCGAACCGAACCGAACGGAACCGAACCCGAACGGTTCCATAATTATATTTGGACCCAACGGGTCCATTTATTAAATACCAGAAAGTTTTGGGTCGGTTCGGGTCTCTTCAGAACCGAACCGAACCGACCCACGGACAGCCCTAGCAGAAATGTCCACATCGCCGATTGCGCTGATCACCCCCATCTTCACCACTACATTCCAGCGGTTCTCCTCCCTTCTCACCTCTGTAAATACCTCTCCTGTTAAGGGAAGTGGACGCCGACCTAAGATTCGACCTCTAACATCGTCAAGTTCGTGATTGAGGTCAACAAGGAACTCATACACTCGCAAGTTTTCAAGCCTTTTTTTGTACTTAACATTGTCTCCGGGGCATTCCCAGTCTTCTTCACTACTGAGGTCCAATTCTTGGGAGAGAGAGGTCATCTCTAAGTAATAATTAGTAACGTTTCTTCCTCCATGTTCAGGCTGCCATAGCCGTGTTTTTATTTCAAAGATTTGAGATAAATTTTCTAAGTCTGAATACATCTCCTTGACAGCGTCCCACACATCCTTCGCGTTTGGCAGGAGGAGATATGTTTTCCTAATTGACAGCGCCATGGAATTTACCAGCTACGCTATGACCATGGAGTTTTCGGATTTTTATTTTTGCAGGAGAATGGCATCAGTTGGCTTCTTTGTTTCTCCGGTCAGGTAACCTAGCTTTCCTTTGCCATCGATTACCAATTTTATTGATTAAGCTCATTCCCTGAAGTTTCTTCCATTCAATTTCTCCACCTTGAGTTGACAGGAAGCATTATCTACTCCAGTCGAGGCCATCGTAGAATTGATTTATGCCTCGCTATGTCAGGATTCAGATGTCATGGAGCCTTTACTGTTGACGGAGACTTCCGTCATTGATTTCTGCCTTGCTTTGATACCATGAAAGCAGAAATTATTTTCTACATTTCTTATTATTCAAATAACCAGTATACATCCCAATTTATCATACAACCGGGTGAGGAAGAAAGGAAAGGAATCTCCTAAATTAGGAGAGAAAACAATTCACCTAATTACAGTCTACTAACTATGGTAATGTTTAAATATGGTACAGGAATAAATAAATTACAATCTTTTAGGATTTCTACACAAGCACTGACTCCTATTTATATTGTTGCATGCGCTACAGCAATTTGTGTCAAGAGGAAAGTCCTTGCATGTCTTGTATTTATAAATTTGAGATAACATATCATGATGGACTTCAGATAGTACCTTCGCAAACTTTCCACTGGAAACAGAAAGTGCAACTTTCCAGAAGGCTGGTAAATGATGGAGAAGTACAGCAGTCAACCGGTGGATGTATCTTCCCCTAAGAGCATCAACTTCTTCAATATTCATTTCTACTGGTACAGAATCTCCAGGTAGATAGGAGTTTCCATGGGTAAAAAAGAGATCCACATCAGACTGATGATCACAAATGAAATAGTTAGATGGCCAACCAACTTACAATTAATTAATAATCGTCCCAACATTTCAAACTTACAGGTAGATTCACATCTTGCTGAATATGCCTCCACTTTGCATCAGACCGTGCCTTCTCATGTATCTCATTCTGCAAATTCTCCATCAGTTCTTCATGATCTAAAGTGCACTTTTCAAGCAAACCTCTTATTCTGTTATTCTGTCCAATAGAATGTCAACAATTCAGCAAAATTATTGTCCATTCATGATTAAGAGACTGTCATTACATAATTAATTAAATTGGAATTTGGAACACAGGGAAGAAAGCTATAAAGGTCTTTTTGTCTGTTGGGCGGAGAGTATTCATAGCTTAAAAATTTCAAAGGAAAATACTTGTAACAGTCTATGACATAAGGTGAGCAAGCACGATATCTTCTATCCAGTAGCAATATATTTTTATAATTTATGATAATTAATGGTTGCAGCAGAGGCTTAGAAAATTCTCACCTCTATATTCAAGTAATGCCTTATGGGATCTGACTCGGGTTCAAGCTCCAATAAAAGCCTCACAGTGTTTTCAAGCTACATGAAGCATCAACAACATTCACTTGTCATCCACAACTAAATAAAAACAAAAACAGCAAAAGTCCATGATTACCTAAAGTTGTCCAAAAATAGTCTTTATATCTTATATGATTTAAACAGCTACCTGTGTGTGAGCGTACGTAGTAATTATTAGAACTATGTCAAATGGTTCGTGGCTTTAAAAACTGAAAACAGTGTTTTCATTATCGCAAGGTTAGTTGTGCGTGTAACTCCTTCATCCTCCCAGAAGTGAGCAACTCTTAATGCTAACCAAATTCATAAAACATTGGGTTCTGTTCTGTCTATATGTGAGCGTATGTATGTGTAGAGGAGATGGGGGAGAAAATCATAAAATCTCTTCTAAAGACACTCGTCAAACTTGACAGTATCTTGAATAGACTAGTAAAAGAGAAAAGTGGCGATTAAAATGTAATACATAATACTTTTTTCTCTTAATTGACAAGAAAAAATCCTTCCTTCAAGCAAAATTTTGGCTGCTTTTTCCCTAAATAATTTTTATTCCAACAGACAATCCCAAAGATTAAATCTTGTATTTAAATAACACAAGAAATTAGTCTTGAGGAAAATTTTCAGTAGCTAGACAATCATGAACTAAAAAGTCAAATTACTCTTCAAACACGAAAAAATCAATAGCACACCCTCTCAATCAGTAGCAATCTGATGATATCATTGCATGGAATTGTATATTGTCACACTATAAGGTGAAACATATATAATTGTCCTTACATTTGTTAGATCAATATTTGGGTCCTCCATGGACTTGTAAAGCATGCCTTTAAACTCTTGCATTACTTTTTCAACCTCCTCTAGAACGCGTTTCAGAATTCCCACCTGAAAATTACCAATGAAAATGAAAACTCATTTAAATAGGGAAAATAAGAAAAATCAATTTGAGAACTTCAAGGAGGTGAGTATTACATAATATTCTCAAGAAAAATAATGATAAAAACATAAACAACAGTTGTGAAGAACGAGTATGGACAATATTTATTTATTGAAGACTAGTACTTCAACATAAATTTGAGAATCAATCGTAGTATCACTCATTCTTCACGCATTCTGTTCCCAACACAAAATCAAATTTCTGAAGAGGAGTCGACAAAGTCACAAACAATGAAACTACACCAGATTCATTAAAAAAACCCGTTTGATGCCATCTTGTCAGAGAAAATGAATTTAATTCAGGGAGATGTGTCGTAATTACATTAACTAAGAAAGAGAATCACGAAAGTTACAATGTAATAAAATAAAATAGGACTACAGTGAGCATGCCCATGCAACAAGTCATGGATGATATTCCTACTACTAGGCAGAAGAATTCTCGAACTAGTTGATGTTTAGAAATTCAGTTCCAATTGCTGATGAAAATTGTATTTTAGAACCAAATAATATGCTACAGGAGAGAAAATAGGGGAGGAAGACCTTGATGGCAATAATGCTCTGTAAATGCTGGAGCATTTGTACCAACAAAGAATTAACACCTTCTTACCTAGCAGGACCACAGAGGTTTCCCTCTTAATTTTCAAACATAAATTTCTTGTTGACTCAAACAAGAAAAACCAGATTTGAACCAAGTCCCTCAATGAAACAATAAGTTATACATACAATAAGATGAGAGCGAGTGAGAGAGAGAGATCCATAGAAGGAAATGTAGACTAACCCCATTCCATTCCCTGTAAACTAAAACACAATGGTAGGAAGAACCTTGGTTTCAACAGCATAAGAAATTATATTATGCCTGATTTGGACGATAAAATAATATGAACTAAAAAAATGTACATGAGAAGGCAGCACGATTGACTTCGCTTTCCTGTACTCTCTCACTGCCAAATCATGTTCACCCTTACTAATGTTCCCCCGAATTGCACTGGGCAAGTTGAACAGGGTCCGGAACCTCTGAAGCATTCCTTGTACAGACCTGATCTTCTCAGCTTGCGCCTAGAAAAATATATTTCCGACTTCAATTAGAAATAATAAAGACTAGCATATAACCAAATTTGGTAAACTATAAAAACTAATTCAGAACTGGGACCCTACCTACCTGTCTCTCAAATAGAGGTCCAAAAGCTCGATTAGAAATAGAACTAACTCCTTGGATACAGTTAAATAAGTGAGAGGTTCCAGAACCTTCAGGGTCTTCCTCGATTCGTTTCAATTTTGACTCAATATCTGTAATTGATAAAATATCGTCATTTTGATTAGACGGGGTATGATAGATAACGGGGTATGCTGGATATCCAACTGACCGTCAATAGTGGTTTTGCAAGAGACAAAGCAATCAAAATTTCCTTTGACCAACTCTTTTTTCTGCTGAGTACGCCCTTTAAGATCAGTCTTCAATGAAAGAGCGCCAGCTTCCAAATCAGCTGCACTGGTGTCTAGGTGTACTCGGGATAGAAAAAGCTTTGCATCAAACTTCTCTGAATAATAATTCAACTTCTCTGCAAAATTATTTAAGAAAGTTGAGTTTAGAAAACCGGTTTGCTATATTCCCCTCCAATTTAACCTGAATAAACTTTGACTCAAAGTGCTGCCAGTTAAGTACCACTTAACAGAAGTGAATCAAACATATAGCTCACAGTCTAAAATTAAAATCATATACTGTTATATAAAGCATTGCATCTTTAATTTCATTGATAATGTTTGTCATTAAATATCCAAAAGAACCCCAGAGAGGTAGGCTCTTGTAAGCTTAGAATATTTGTGTCTTGTTCAATTTACTTAAAGGTTAAATGATCCTAGTTTAAACAATTTCTTACATTTCACGCCTTTAATTTATTAATAACGTGGGTAGACTCTAGCGGGCCGAGAGGCCCATGTGATCAGTCCTATAGTAATTACCGAGCAGTCACATGTCTCCAAAGAACATGTTAATCAGAATGTTCATGACCACATGCAAGTATGAGCACGTTTCAACCATCAAAAACTAAAATGTCAAATATCACTGTCATAGGAATAATCTATTTTAGTATAAGAAATCAATGTAAACATAAGTGTCATACAATGCAATCAACATTGAACATTCTAATATCTGAATACAGACTTGTCCTTTTTGACTGGGTAATGAAAGGTGCTTCCTTCTCAGATAATTAAAAAAAAAATGAGCAAAGAAAATGCAAGCTGAAGAAACAATAACAAAAATACCCCGAGCACTGGGATCAAGAGGTTCATTACGAACCACGGTAGGAGCACTTGCGGCATTATCACTGATCAATCTAAATGTTTTGTGGTTAATTAGCCTGTCAATATACATAAATACAAATTAGCAAAAACAGGCAGAATTTGAAGGGGGTGGGGGGGGGTGGGGGGGGGGGGGGGGGGGGGAATTTAAAGGAAAAAAAATATTGCTGGCATAACAGATTTTACCCCAGTCCTAGTGGATCTACCCATTCCATGCCTCGAGGAAGTGACGGCGAATGGTTTAGTGCTTTTCTAGCCGCTGATGACTTCCGCTCAAACTTTTGGGCCACTGGAGCTGCTCTCGTATCCCTCATCTTGCGAACTCTCCGAGACAGCTGCCAGGAGTATTCAAGTTCAATAAGTGCCTAGACTTTTCCATGATTATGTTGTATACAAACAAATAGCCAAAAAATGTAATGTGAATATCAAAACAGAACCCTGAAACAGGGGGAAGACAACTATAATGACAAGCAGGAATAAGTCACTTACAATAAATGCGTGTCCATTGCCAAACAAAATCAATAACCAAATTTGGCCTTTAGATCAAAAAGGCAGTTGAAAACCGGGAAAAAAGAAAAAAAATATATATAGACAACTGGGTAATGGGTAATAATATACATTAAAGTTAGGGTTAAATCATGAAACGGACACAGAAATATGTCGTTCTTACTTTGCCAGAATAAAGAATATTTGGAAAATGTACATCCTAATTTTCTATTCTTTAAACTGAATTCTCTCGTGTTCCACTTAGGGTTAAATCATGAAACGTTCCATTTCAACTTAAGATAAAAAATTCATATAGCTTTTCAGTGAGAATAATTCGTAACTGCCCGACCCTTGACATGTCCAAAAAATCTAGAAAATGGTTGACGTTGCTAGCTTATGAACTACAGTTTATGCTGAAATGAATATCACCAAATATCTGCTAATTAAAATAGTTGATAAGGCACATAAAGTTGATGTTCCTCAAAATAATGATGTAATTTGTTCAACGACCCAACATTCGAAATGCAAATCATTCAGTCCTGTGTCCAAACAGCATCCTCATCACCATGTTCCGGAGGGAGGATGATGTGTGGGCTATAATGTTATTCCCGAAGAGTTTCCTGTGTCCAAACAACAAAGAATAAAGGAGAGAGTAAAACCAAAACTAGAGGAAAACTGAAGAAACGGTCAAACCAAGCGAGTACTTAATTTTAAAATCCTTTTGAAAGATATTCATTGTGAAGTAAAAGAATCTGAGAGATGCATACCAATTAATAAGAAGTACATGATATGAAGTATGAGTATTACCCAAAAGGAAAAGGGAGGCAATTAAATTACTCCATTTGATTGATGGAAAGAAAATAAAGAACACTTCATGGAAACAATATGAATTTTCTTATGTGGTACATTGCGAAGGAACTTAAATTGACAATTTGATAAAAGGCAACATCAAAATTATCAGTTCGTTGGATGTATATCCTATTGACTTCCTCTGCTCATTTTCACTAAAGAATTTGCTATAATAGAATTGCAACTTCAGGAGAAGGAAGGCCTCCAAAAATTCTTCATTTTTCTAGGTCATAACCAAGAGTAAAACAAGATAGTGTCCCATGGCTGGGCCAATGAGAAAATACTAGAATACATTTCATTATAAAAAATACTGCGGGTGAAAATGGTAATCAACTAAATTAGTTGCGGAGTGAATATAAGTTTTCGAGTTTGGGCCTGCACCTGCACCTGCACCTGTGGGGTTTTGCCACTGGTTAATACTAACTAATAAATTCAATTCAACCTTTGTGGCTACCGTCACTCGTGGATTAGGAAATAATGAAGACCAAACGATAAGTGAAAATGGGCTCTTTTGAGACCAACCTCACCTAGTACTATTGATCTTCCCCCAGTTGATCATGAGTCACAAGGGAATTCTATTTTGTTCTGTTTCATGTTTTTCAAGAAGTTCTTCGTAACAGTTCAAGAAATTATAGATTCACTTTATTTAACTCATGAGCTCGAAATTACTGCAACATATATTTCCTCGACATCATGTCTCTGTACATAATTCAAAAAGCTAAAGATTTTTTTAAAATGGAGGTAAGAAAAGGTACACCTTTTAGGATTTTACATACATAAAAATGCAGAATAATATGCCCGTATGAGGTCAGAGTTAGCTTCATCATCCTGTACATTATTCAAAAAGCTAAAGATTTCTTTAAAATGTAGGTAAGAAAAGGTACACCTTTTATGATTTTACACACATAAAAGTGCAGAATAATATGCTTGTATGAGGTCAGAGTTAGCTTCATCGTCCTGGTGGGTAATTAAGCTCTTCGTATGTGAGCGCATCAGTTGATTATAGATAATAGGCAGAGGCAAACAAAATAAAATCACTAAAATCAGTTTTAACCAACAACTCTGTCAGTCATAATCCGCTTTATTTATACATGAGGAATGCATGCCACTAATTGATACAGATATACATGCAGATACCTCGGCTTCATCAACGCGCTTCCAGCAATTGGGCTCTTCCCCATCGTACAACTTATCATCCTCCCGTCCGCCCGGCATCCTATTCCTCGGCCCGCCACCACCACGATCATCCTCATCCCCTGAAGAAATGCTCAACATTTCAACCTCCGAATCTTCGTCCTCCTCTACTCCCCCTTTCTTCCGCTGCTGCTGATTGACCCCCTTCCTCTGCCCAGAGTTAGCGCTTCTCCCCGCCACGGGAGGAGGAGCACGATTGGCCGGGGGCTGCACATAATTTCGCACTGGCTTTGATGCAGCTTTCGAGGGTTTCTGGTAATTGAAATCCCGATTTGATTGCTCATTCAATGCCATCTGCAAGAGCTCATCTTCGTCACTGTCGCTCGACATTTTCTTCTCAATCCAAAATTATCTATAGAGAGCGTGTGTGTGCGCGCCTGAATTCAATGAACTGAATGTGAAAAACTTTGGAGAAAAATGAGAATTTTCTACAGTTTGATTATGGAGAAGGTACAGCAGAGAGGAAGCGTGTAAATGTTGGCTGGCTGTTCTTAAAACAGGACGCGTGGATAACTGAAACAAGGGAATTTTTCAAATTTCTTTTTTGGGTAAATGTCACATATCTAATTAATCGGATCTACGAGAGTGGACCAGCTTTCCAATCTTCAAACAATAAAGTCGCCAATCCTCTAATTTTGTGACACTTCAGAGTCCTCTATGAACCATTTTTGTCTATTTAGAGCGTGTTGGTTAGAGATTAAAATCGGATTAAGAGCTTGTTTGTGATAGATTTTTGAGGGAAGAATTGATTTTGAATAGTGATATGATGGGAAATGTGTGGTTGAAAAAGAAGAAAAAATTATTGATGTGATGAAAAATATTATTTTATTGAAGAATGTGTGGTTGAAAATGAGAATTGATTTACTGTAGAAAAATTTAATCCCTCCCAAACAGGCCCTAAAATTGAAAAATTAGTCGTTATTGTTGACTTTTATTAGACGGGTGGAACCCAATAACAACTATATTTTCAATTTTAATTGGATTTTTAGTGTTACCAAACAAGCTCTTAAAATGTTTCTCAAGAGAGATCTATTTTATCTATTGAAGGGCAATATAGTACACTTATAAAAGAGTTCACGTGTTACATTTTTATTTATTGTTATTACTAGTGGAGATCGTGCGTCACACGATAACCGTTATAATTTTTGTAATTTCAGAGTCGAACAATGGAAAAAATAACATGATATTGTTTCAAGTAATGAAAATTCCTATACTATTTAAAATGTTTTCTTTTTCTTCCTTAGAAAATGCTAAGTCAATTTCATGATTGGTCTCCTCCAACAATAGTATGAAAAGAATATGGCATAATTATAGTAAACTAAAGTCCCATATTTAGATTGCAAAGTTTAAAATTTAATAAATGGGCAATGTACAAATAGATAAATCTCACTTCCAGGTGTGTTAAAATCTAATGAATAGAACATCTGACTTCAATTATACTAAAAAAAATCACATATTTCCTAAGTGCTACTCTACTGAAAAAGAAAACAAAAAGTGATAAAAAAAACTAACAATTTGAATTATGCTGCAAATATAAATGGTGTATAAGAACAATGGTGTAAGTTCATAGTTTTGAGAATTTCATCTAGTGGCAACCCTTTCCTTTAAACCTGCTTGATATCAATACAAGACATGACAAAGTTGAGGCAACAATATTATTCACCAAGAACCAACCATCACAATGACAAATATACAGCAGCAAAGATTTTGGAAGAGTTATAACCAGGAAGGAAGCCTAAAAAATGTGAAATAGATGAAATTATTGTTAAAGCCATAACCAGCACATTTCAATATGAGCTCATAACACAACTTTTTGCATAAACAATGGTAGCCTAAAACTGAATGAACTAATGTTTAATAGAGTTAAGCTCTGTTTTTTCCATAAATTACATTCAGAACAGCCTTGACCAAGTGGATTGAAAATCTAATCTTGTTCCTTTGCATTCAGTTCATCCAATCTATAGTACTAACTACAGATGCATGGAAAGAGAAAATGTGAAAACATAAGATAACAAATCTGACTATAAGTGTGTGCTTAAAAATATAGGTAAGATAACAAATATGACTATAATTATGTTCTTGAAAACACAGTTAAGAATTTTGACTTTCTGACTTTTATTTACATTCGAGGCTATGTTAATAAATAGAAGGGAAAATAAAAAGAAATAAAGAACAACTGTGAAATAATATGTACCAACCCTGCTAATCTAATCACTACACGAAGACAATTTAATCAAAAGGCAGAAACAATCTATAGTTTTTGATAGGTAGAAACAATCTATAGTTAATATAAAGCTTTTAATATCCTCAACTTGTTTTTTGAGTTTAAGGATGGTAAGATACATATTATCACCAAATATAACAGGATAGACTTACACCATAGGGAAACCTAATTTGCAGACCGGTGAATACCTTTGGATATTATAATGGTCTCCATTCTTTAGTCAACTGTATTGCCTTGATGCACAACCTAATTAAAAAATAAAAACTATCCTTATGCAGCACCTGTATCTTCAGTAGATTTTTTATATTCTGGCTTCAACTGATAAGTTCATTGGTTGGTTCCTCTTAATACACATACCTTATTCAATTTCTCTTTCAAAAATTGCTGAAATAGAACATGCATAAATATTAGGTTTATAAAATTCAGAAATTGAAGAATTAACTATCGCAGAAATATATTTTCTCGTGCAAAAATATTCTCACCTCCATCCCAAGGAGTGTCATCTGGGCTGCAATTTAAAAAAAATAAAAATAGGCAACCAGTAAAAATCAAAACTTCAACCATCACTAGTGGCAATCAAAATAAAAAAATAACTGCAAGCACATACCCAAATATAAGATCATTCCATAGCATACTGTTATTATCACAAGTTTTATAATAATCAACTAAACCATGTCTATTACTTTGTCACATTCCACAATCTATACAACATCAGTGGCTTATTACGTTCTTTAACGTTTGCCAAACTTTTCGTCAAAACTCCAAGTTACAACGGTCTCTCAATAATCTGAAATATAAACATAGTTTAGGCATTTTGTGGTCTATCTCCTAAGAAAAACCCAAAAAAAAAATGTTCATCCTGCTGTAAGAGTTTCACACAACTCAAATCAAAAATAAAAGTAATAAATTTAACGCAAAACCAAAACAAAAATTTGAAATGAACATAGTTTATGTATTTTTTGTTCGATCTCATAAAAACAGAGCAAAAATTGGAAGACCTAAAACTAACACCAAAAGACTGAAAAAAATTAAACAGAAATCGTAGATTTAACAACAAATTTCATATTCAACAGCATGGATGAAAAAATCGAAAAACAACTACAATAGAAACAAGACGTGTTAGCACTAATTGCGATTCTACTGCATGGTGAAAGCTGTAATATGAAGAAAAAAACTTCAATTCATCAATACAAGGCCAAAATTTATTTCAAATGGGACTCGACAATTTATAGAATAAAAATACCTTATTTACCAGGAAAACGAAAAACAAAAGAAACAATAATGTACATTTGTAATAAATATACCTCCAGGGTACTTCTTGAATAGTGAATGGAACCAGAGATAAGAATTCTCCTCTGTCTATTCGTAGAAATGGAACAGTAGAACAAACTTGGCTTCTCCCTTGTTTACTAATTGCTTTTTGAAAAATCTATTACACTATCTCCATAAAGGTGGATTCATATTTATATATAAAGCTTAAAGAAACAGGAAGAAAAGTTGCCAGTTATAGAATCATCACAATGAAACAAGTAATCCAACCTTCACTTGCACTTCTTCCATGTAGAGAATGCCAGCAGGCAACAGAGGAGCACGGGCCTTGTCCATAGAAGATCCTAGCCTGACCTTACTGTCGGTTGAAGAATCATATATTGAGACACGGCAAGTAACATGAGTTGTGCCATCAGGAAACTCCAAAAGAAGTTCGGCTTTCACAGATAAAAGTCAATAAATGACTATCAAGCACTTCTGTATAAGGCACTTGATCAAATTCACAGAAGAAATTACAAAAAATAATAATAATAATAATAATACCTTCTCGGTCAAAACAGCACTCTACATATTGTGAGGGGATTGGGAATGCGAAGGACAAGCCCTGAAAATCGGTCAAATATACTTTATTGTTCATGTGGAAGAAACTGCAGCTAGAACTTCTTTATATACAACATTCTTCGTACAAGTGTAATGGCTTTGACTATCTCCATTTGGTTTCATAAGAACTTTAATACATTTACTACTTTTTGCTCTTGATAATGCGACATAAAGTTGTCCATGTGAAAATACGGGCTCAGGTAAATACAATCCAACAAAATCAAGAGTTTGACCATACACTTTATTTATAGTCATGGCAAAGCATACACGAACTGGGAATTGAGTTCTTTCGAATCGAATTGGATTCATATCTTTTGAAAAGGTACAAATGGTATACGGGATAGAAAAACTCTCTTGTTTTTATATTGTCCAACAGCAATTTCAGCATCGATTATGTTTCGATCAAATCTTTTACAAAGAAGCCTAGTTCCGTTGCACAAACCTTCGGATGGATTTATATTCCTCAATAAAATAATAGGGCAATTTGTTTTCAAAATTAATTCATGCAGTGGAACACCATTAGGGGTTAAAGTATTGAAAAAATCCTCATCAAATGATTGTGCATGAGGATTGATTGCTTCATCAAAACTATAGTATTTAATAGAATCACCGGGAAATTGTTCTATTAACATCGCATTTATAAAATCAACATTCTCATTTTTTGGACTTAATATGATTCTATTAATCATGGTCTCACTATTATCTGGATAAGTATTTAATTCTGGGAATACAACATCAATCAACTTTTTTATGGAAGTGGTTTCATTACCATCAGCAATAACCATTTCATCTGGAAATGTAATCATATTGCACGAATATAAAGGTTCAATCCCATTTCCAATTCGTAGTAAATATTCAGAAAAAGGTAAATCTATTTTAGCTCTCATATTTTGAACTATTTGATTTTTTTTTTTATAAATGGCCATAAATATGAATTCACAAATGTTACATCAATAATATCCTCTTTTTGTCCTTTAGGAACAACGAGTAATATTTGACGGAAGTCGCCTCCTAGAACAATTACTTTTCCTCCAAATGGAATTTTAATTTCAGTTATATCTTGTAGCATCTCATTTAACGATTCAATAATTGCTTTATTTAGCATAGGAGTTTCATCCCATATTATTAATTGTGTCATTCTTATTAATTCAGCTAAAGATGATTGTTTACTAATTGAAGTAGTTGATTTACTACTAACCTAAAGTGAGAGTTTAAATCTTGAGTGAGCAGTTCTACCTCCAAAAAGTAATCCTGCTGGCACCCCAGAAGAAGCAGTGGCCAAAGCTACCATTCCTTTAGATCTTATAGCTGCAAGTAAAAAGCGATACAAAAAGGTTTTTTCTGTTCCTCCAGGACCATCAATAAAGTATACTCCATTGATTTTCTTGAAGACATCATTTAGAATTATATCGTATGCTTTTTTTGTTCTAAATTTAATTTTGTTTCACTTAACATATCTTCATCTGAAACTATTATCTCTAATTCGTCTGTAATAGTTTTCGCAAGATGATTGTTTTCTTCGAAGGAAATATGATGTTGAACAATTCCATAATCATTCAAATTTCTACCCGAAAGTTGTAATATTTCATTCAAATCACTTAAAACCTTTAATTCGGCTACTTTTGTATCTAAACCTTTGTTTACGTAATCTTTTATCATATATTGCTTAAAATGATTCCATAATTTTTTGGGATCATGTGGATCACACAATGTTAAAACTGTAGCAAACAACTGACGCAATGTTGATGGCATTTGATATTGTGAAGCTTCTTGCAACCACATTTCACAATCAGTATCACCATTAAGCAAACCATGTAATAATGCAGCTTCACGAAATGTCGAAGCATGAATTCCATTAACATGTTTCAAATCTTCATAAGAAATACCTCCCTTAACATGGTTTAACAATTTTTTTAAATAATACTTTTCTCCTTCTATAATATTTACAGAAACAATTCGTCATACTCAGAAACTTTATTTTTTCTTTCACACCAGGTTCTACACTGTGAATTCCACACAAAATGTTCTGGAAATTCTCTGTATAACAAAGTTTTCGCTTTAGAATTACTATTATTCATATGAAAGTATTCTGTCAACATTGATTTTTTGCAATGATCTTTTTTCACAATTTCTTCTAAATCATCAAATTCTTTGTATGTAATAGACTGATAGTTTTCTAAGTGCAATTGTAGAGCAATAACAGATGGACTCATATCATATAAAACAAATCCAAAAATTCTCCATACAGCTTCAGGTGGAGATACCCATCTAGCTGATTGATACATTTTAATTTCATCATAAACAAATTCGGGATCGTTGTCATTAGCAGTAAAATCAATTTTGTCGTGACCTTTATAAACATATTTATATAAATATTTAACAGTTTGAATTGATGAACATATCTCAACATTAATATGAGAATTATATTTTGTTAATAAGTATGCGTTGTATGGAACAACCCACCTATTATCTAAAAAATTATTTCTAATATTCACTTTTTTCCTGTTATTAGGTCGTTTATATTTAGGGTAACATTTCTTATCAATAATTGTGTTCTCACCTAATCTTTTTGGATAATCAAATTTACACTTTTTTTGATTATTCATACAAACATTTTTTGGATTTAAAACACCACATGGACTATGCATCATATGTTTAACGACAAGGGAATGTAGATAAGGATATTGAATCTCATCGGGGATCTCAGCACTAACAAATCTATCAACCAATTTAGGAGATGCAATCTTACAATCATTTTTTAGAATTAGCAAAAAAATGCACATGCGGGAGCCCTCTTTTTTGAAATTCTATAACATATATATGCACGGCAACCCGTCCAAATACTTTCTTTTTCAGAATATCTTCCTTTAACTGTTCAAGTTTTGCTCTAAAAATACGGGCTACTAAATCAGGTCTATTTTGAGATTCATCATTATACTTCAATTGTTCCTTAATTTCAGGCCAATTTGGATTACAAGTCATTGTTAAGAATATATCAGGCTTACCAAATCTTTGGACTAAAGACATAGCATCCATGTAACGTTTTCTTAAATCTCTAGGACCACCAATAAAAGATCGAGGCAAAACGATCAAACGACCAATTTTATTACCTTTTTTTTTACCAATTTCAAGACTATCTATAATTCCTTGATACAATTCAGCTCGAAGTATACTTTGATTGTGACGAAAATAATCTAATCTAGATGTTTCAATTTTTACATACATGTCAACAACATACTGTTGTAATAACCTTCCAGAATGTAATAATATTGAAGTTGTTGATAATCTTATTTGTAATTTATAACAATAATATTCTCTACATGATACTTGCATCCTGGTTTTCTTATTTTCCATCACTAAATTTTAAAAAAAAAAGGTTAATAATTCATATAATAATAAGATAAAACATAAAAATTCACACAAAGTATTCATCAGAAATAAATAACTTATAAAGTAAAAATGTTAAGACATCATGAACTAACCTAATCTTTCTTTCTCAATCAATTCCTCAGGCGACGAAAAGTTAACTGCATCAACAATGTCTTCATTTCCGCAAATGTTTTGTTCTTTATTTTTTATGGTTTTTTTTCCGTATTTATTCGCTGAATACCCTGGTGCCAACCTGTTTCACCATAAGGAAATAAAAGTGGGTATTGAAGTGGGTCATAATATCCGTAATAATATTGTATTCTATTATGATTTCCATATTTACAATGAACTATAATATCACGCATATGAACATCGTCATCATGATCAACCCAAATAGCAGCAAATTGGGAAACATTGGGTGCATTAAATGTTCTCTGATCAGTACTTGGATTACATCGGAGAGGAATAGAATGATTTTCTAAGTCAGGAATACTTCTCAAATTTCTAAAAAATGCTGTGTACAGATTACTCTCTAAAATTTTCATCAATTTAACAATAAGAGGTTCAACTAACCATTCACTAAGATTTAATCTATTTTGCACTTCATTATCGGTATCAAAAAAGTAAAGTTGCAAATGAGAAGGACGATTGTCTTTTGGAATAGTTTCATTTATAAAATAGTATATCTGACCCTGAATTCTAAATGTATAAATCCCATTATAGTTTGTGCATAATGTTTTATCATAATTCACACCAAATGATGTCATAGAGAAATTACAATTATAGCTTCGCACCATTTTTTGAAAGTTTAAAGATTCTTCAGAATTTGAAGTAAACAATGTATATAATTCTAGAGGCACATCATTTATTTTCAAAAGAATTTGTCCGATTAAACAACAAAATCCCTTACTTTCTCTAAAAATTTTTATAGCTCCACAATAATCACAAATAGTTGTTTCAGGAAGCACATAAGTTTCTGAGGAAAAATTCTCATCATCATGCCGCTCATGTGAACACCCTAATAAGGAAAAAAAAATCGCAATTATGTAATAGTCAAATATATATGAATATTACATTTTCTTAAAACAATTTTATCGTCACAAGTAAAACAAAACAAAGAATAATAAAATTAAACATTGTAGCACGATTCTTACCAGGATGTTTTCTAGTTTTTACTCTTTTTTCTTTCCGTTGTTCATCACATGTATTTTCTGTTAAAGTAAGAATCGTTCGTGCTCGCTTGCTACAAAATTCAGCCGCCACCGAAGCCTCTGATTTGTACTCATTTGAATCAAAATAAAAACTTATATCAATAGAATATAATTTATAATTGATACAACTGAACATGTAACATAAAATTAAAATAACAAAAATATAAATGAATCAAGAGAATCAATAAAATATAGATATAACTACTAACCAGCAGAAATAGTTGGATTGTCAGCAATTTCTTGATTCAACAAAAAGAATTTACTTCGCCAAGATGATCCAACAGATTGCCCAAAATTTTGCGAATGAATATTATCTTCCATAGGCTCGTTGTAACTATTCTATACAAAAAAATCCGAAGATTGTTAATAAAATGTGTTTAAAATAAATTTTCAATAAATTTTCAGTGAAATAAAAGCAATATCTAGATGACATATATAATCCTTTAACTTTGTGTATTGAAACATCACTCAGATCATAAATTAATATAGGAACAATTTCAGAAACTCAAATGCATCTACATTTGACAATAACTTCAAAACTTTAAAATTCCACTTTTAATGTGTAAATCCTAATAGAAACTTTACAGAAAGATAACATTTGAAATTGAAGGTTGGCTGCCAGTTCAGCATTGACATAAAGTGTGTCACTGTTACCAAATAAACAAATGTAAAAATGTATATCACACAACAGTGAGAAAATGTATACTCGGCAAATGAAAAGTTATGCAATGCATATACATTAAAGCATGGAAACTACTCTTTTGAAAGAGGAACCACAAAGCACATGAAAGAATCAAGCTCCAATTATAATGTTTATCCATCAATTACTGCAAAGAATTAAGCTCAAATTTCAGATAAGGGTAAAGGACTTGACTGTATATAAACATATATCTAAACTCAACGTCATCATCAGTAAAGGAAAATTCTAAAACAATCGTATATATCCATTACAAGAAAGTAAGCCGAAAAGTAGAGAAACCAACGAAAAGAAAACCAATAAAAAGTACCAAAATCCGTTTATAGCGGCTCCGATAAAGCAAGGGCTGAAAGGAATGGTGGGAAATCAAAGCCTAAGCCCTAGAAATCAAAAAAGATCCAAACCTTATGCCAAAAATCAAACTCTTTTCTCCCTCAAATTAATCAAAATAAAAGATAAACAAAGCCAAACCCTAGAAATCAAAAGGTAAAAATTCAACTCTTCAGTACAAATCAGGCTTCTGTACTCTCAACAATCGTAACTTTTTTGAATAGGAAGCTCAAAAACAAGATTAGACATAAAAAAGAAAATAAAGAATATTTGTAGGCCAAAGCATATGAAAATATCCTAATTTTTAGACCCCTACCCAAATAAAAAGCAAAACAATATAAGCAAAAACAGGAAAACTCATGGAAGAATTACCTTGGATTCACTAGAATTTGCTTTCAAAATGACAGAGAGATAGCGTAGTGGGGGGAAAATCAGAATAACGAGAAATGGCATAAAGAGAGAGAGAGAGAGAGAGAGAGAGAGAGAGAGAGAGAGAGAGAGAGAGAGAGAGAGAGAGAGAGAGAAATCGAATGAATGAAGGGGAAAAAAGCAAAAATGGCCAGACAGAGAAAGAAATGAGTGTACTGAGAAAGTCAGAAAGCTGAGGGGAATAAAAAAAATTTGTTAAGTGCTATACGATGTCAGCAATTGGTCAGCGTGATGCAATTTGAACAGGAACAAATCCTCATCTTTTATATATTTAGAGGATATAATATTTAGTGAAATATTTGAATGTCACTAAACTTTGCACTATCTCACAGCTTATTAACTGAACTTCATCAAGCATTTCATTTGCCACTAAGGCTGTGTTTGATATGAAAAATTTTCCATGAAACTAAGAATTCAAATTCCATTTTCTACCAATTTGCTTATTTGATGGGAATAATTTTTTTGGGAATTGGATTTCAACATGTTCTTCACACGGTAACATTTTTTGGTGGAAAAATGATTTCCATTTTTTTTTTTAGCAATGGCAACAAATTCCAAACTCAATGGTGAAAAAATCTATTCATTTAATTAACAATTTGCATGAAAAACAAAGCCAAACGAAAAAAAAATCGAATTTATTTATTTATTTTTACTGTTTGGCAATCCAAACAAATTCTATCACCAGTTCTAATAAATTTTATCCATTTAATTGACAATTTCCGTGAAAAATAAAGTCAAACGAACCAGGTGAAAATTATATCAATCAAACACAATTAATTACAATTCATAGTAAAATAATTTCTACACAATTCAATTCCCTGGAATTCATTTTCTTTCCACTCATTTTCCATATTTGCAATCAAACGGACCCTAAACCTTGCTCCGTCCCACTACATTACTCATTTCATGCCCCTATTTCAAAACCTTTTTTTGTATATACAGTAAGAGTATAATAAAATCATGCTTTTAGTTCAGCAAAAATGAGTGTGGATTTCGATTTCGATTTCGATTTCGATTTACTATCTTGTGACTTACATTATTCATTTTCAGTACACAACATTACTCATTTTATGGTTTGATGTTTAAAATGATGTTATATACTGTAATTAAATATTTAGTAGATTTTTCTGTCCAATTTTTAATGTGCTTTAATTTTTTGACAAATATGTGGATGATCCAAACTTCATGGATTCTGAAAACGATTTTAATTCAGTTATGGAAGTAGAATTTCTGCTGATTTTAAATGATGTAGTGATTCTTATACCCTTGGAGGCAAATGTAGTTCTTAATGTGCTCAAGTGATGGGAATGACTTGGTTAAAGTAGCTTTTGCAATGAAAATTGACGTGTGCATGGTTGGAGTATGTTGAAGAAATCAGGGGCTTTAGCATTATTAGAGGAATTTCAGAAGATAGTTGGGTTTGAAGTTGGAGTTTTTAGCTACAAATGCATGAGCAAGTGCAGAAGCGTCGGTCTAGAGGATGTTGATTTGCTCGTCGCCAATTTGTTAGGCAAGAACCAGCCAAATGAATTCAGTTCTGCTGCGGCAGCATCTTAATCTTCTATAGTTTGGAAAAGAGTATGTATGCAGTTAAATTTGTGTAGGTTCTTGAGAGGTTTTCGACATTTTGACTAGTACAAGTAAATTGTCAATCCTGAACGCTATGTATAAAATGTGTTCTTCATTGTATATGTTGACCCCAAAAAATGAACTCAACAGATGTCGGGCCCACCCTTACCACATCAAGTATGGATCCAACGCGTTTCTACTGGAACGAGAACGGTAGTTCAGCTGGAATGGGCGAGGGAGGCACTTTTCGACAAGAGACACAAATGTTCAAGCTCCGGCGGTTTACTTTGACGGCGCACGTACTATTGACAAGTGCCCAATTGATCTTCCCAAACTTACTTTCTCTTTTGTAATGGAATATGTAGAAGGATAGATAAGAGAACATAAATTATTTGGTTTTGAAATCTCAATACATTGGTTTATCATACATGTGCAAACTTTTGAGAGCAAGATAAGTAAACTAGTCTAGTGTTGTTTCTTTGATCTTTCTTTTTTACATCTAAATTGTCATCCTTTGTTTATACAAATTGAGGCTATTTATACAAGTCCGGCCGATGTGGTGACTATTGGATCAAAACCACGTGGCAACATCCTCCATGTCGAAGCTTCACGTCACTGTCTCATCTATGCAATCAATGTTCTGCAGAGGGCAAGCCGTTCTATTATGAGGTTGACACACTGACATTTTGATACACTTCATTACAAATATCACATCAATCATTTCTAAGAGATCTTCAAATCCATTACATGGGACAACATCGGCTTATGAACCTCGAACGAGTGGAGAGAGTCTCAGATAGGCCTGAGCCTCGTCTGGACGAGGTACTTCAAACTGGGCTTCGTTGTAGTGTAATAACTTCGGGTATTTGTGTTGAGGACTTCAGCTTACTTGTCTTCATTGGCGTGTCTAACATACTGGACCTCTTTTGAATTGCTGATTATTCTGCAGCTGACATCTGGTCCCACGTGATTCTGTTTGCTTACGTGGCAGCCGATCTGGGACCTCAGATCTGGGGAAGATAATAGTATACATGAGTATGAACCGATAGCTTATGTACTGCTTCTCCATGCCATAATCTATCGTTGAATTACTCGATGCAGATGAATAAGAAAATGTACAAATCTATCATCTTCTTCATTGCCTACTAAAGAGATGGCCGTTTTGGTTATTACTTTTATGTGCGAATGATTAATGCTAGGTATTTTAACTGTTTCTAACATGGTAACGAGGAAACTTATTTACTCCCAAGTTGTGTGCTACCCTTATTGACTACAATATCCATTAGCTAGCGTTTGGACACCATATAACTGTTGCCTTAACGACATCTGGTAATGTCTTCACTATGGGTTGTAATGCTTATGATCAGCTCGGAAATCCACAATTTGATGGAAAATTACATGTCCTAGGTCAGCTGTTGAACATTGCAAATGAAGTGAATATCTTTGAAGATGTTTGCAATTGAACACGCGGACACAATAAAAATCTGGTTGTAATAGTGGTGCTGCATGATTTGTATGCTAACATGAGATCAAATACGTAATTCAATAAAAGCATTACGACTAACGTCCCTGAATAAATACTTGAATCCATAGAGAGAGGATACATGTACAACATATGTCAAACATAATTTACACCAAATTTAGTGTTGATTACATAAACATGAAAATAGAACATCAGTCATTTAACCAATTACACAGTTGGAACAAATTCAAGCATCTCTTCCCTTCACTTTCTCGTTCTATTCCATACATCATTTCCCTTGCGGATAATTATATTCAAAGATATTTTCACGTCTTCTTATTCAGTTATTTGAGCAACTTTCTTCAACATGCACGATAAATCTTCAATGAAATTCACTGAACACAAAATCAATGCACCACGAAATACAAATTGTTGAACACAAAATCATGCAAAACGGCATAGACCAAAAACTTTTTATTAGGTAATCCATTGATCATCAATTAGGAATGCAACGATATTTTTTTTTTCAAATGTACACCTCATGTACCCAGAAACAACGCTTAAGAAATTCATAAGATTGGTTCACTACAATGACAAAAAGACATATTTCAAACCAAAAACCAATATAATATGTTTAACAGTTTATAGGCACTTACCAAATAACGAAATTCGTACCGTCTTCTTCCAAATAGTCCTGGAACAAGGTCCTACTATGGTTCTGGCACATCCTTCAATCTTCAAAATGCTTGGACGTTGTTGAATTTTTCATTTGGTGCAATTCAAATCAGTGGCCGTTGAATAAACATGTTACAATTTAGGGGCAACAATGGAGGGAGACTGCTTCGTTTACATATGACCTTGATTTAGGGATAAGGGTTCAGAGACGAAGCGTGAGAGACGAGTTCGTTAGGGAGAAAAATGGATTTTAGGCCCTTACAATTTGGGATTTAATTTTCCAAACTCGTGTGTTCAAGAATTGGGAAAGGCGTGTTTGGATTATATGATACGTGGTGGTGACTTGACACTTACATGACCACATCATTTATCCGTCATCAGATCTACTAACAAATTCCATCTGGTGAGTGATGGAGTGAAACAAAACAAATGTCAGTTGCTAATGGAACGCTTAATGAAGTTCAATGAATAAACCGTGACATGGTACAAAGTTCAATGGCTATTGAAATATTTAACTCAATAATATTAGGTATTTGTTCATGATGTAGGACAACTAGTTTTAGAGTTTAAAGAAGTGTTGGACAGAAAATTAACAAAAAAAAGACCGCGTCAGGGGCAATTTTGGCATTTGTCGCGATGGTATCGGAATGGGCTGAAATTTGACTGGTTGATTGGAAACGGAATGAAAAATTGGACTCGGGGCACAAAGATCTCTGGATTTTAGCCAAATTCCTTCGTTTAAGCCTCCGAATAATTAATTTCCGTCTTTCCTGTTTTGAATTTTGGTTATTTTTGGAACGTTTTACTATTCTATGTTTTTAGGGTTTCTTGTAACGCCTATTTAAAGGTTTTTTGAACATTTCCGGCATTATTATTGATTGCATACAAGTTTCGTTCTTGGAAAATTCCAGTTTTCTTATTTTCAAGATTTACGTTGGTAAATCTTTTACTTCCGTTATGCATCAGTTCATGTATTAATAGTAAATGATCGAGTCATTCCACATGTAATGTAATCTTTAATCATTTGTTTCGAGTTTAATTATACACATGTTTTATTCGTGGATTTGTTTTAGTAATAATATTTAGAGAGTTAAAAAAATTCTTGTAACGATACAACCTATTTCCTCAAAAAGGGGACGAGTTATGTATTTGAACATAAATTTTCATCAAAACTCGATAGTCATTTTGAGACTTGAATTTTTGATTGCCTAAAACATATTGTTGCCTCTTTTATATTGTGTTAAAACTTATTGAGTAGACCTCTTCCTATTTGAGTCGTGTCCCCCTTCTCTTGTCTTTGAAACACATGATTGTCTTTCTTGATTGATGAGCTCAACATCAAACAAATCAAGTTTTATGAAATTTTATTCTTTTGTGTAAATTAAGTGGGCTCTAGATATTTGTTACTCTTCATGGCACTTTCGGACTCACGTGTTACATATTATGCCAATTCAAGTTTGCTCAATCTGTTCAATTGCGATCTTATAATACAATTGCATTCTCTCTCGTGATTTAGATATTGTATACGCACTCAACGTTGATATCTCAATATTTAAGACAACCTTACCTTCAATGCCTTGTTTTATGAATATGCACCCAGACGATAACTTCGTAATGCACGATATAATTGCTGTCTATCTATTGACAATTCAATGGTGAATTCTAAGTATCAAAGTTTGATAATATGTGTTAACCTACGACCTTGAACCTTAGTGTGGAATTTCGTCTATTTATGTTGGATCATGAATTGACGAGAAGTGATACTTACAAAGGTTGAATCAAAATAATATGAAATAATCAAATGATTTAATCAACGAATCTGTTTTGGTCACATTTTACCAACATGCATTTCTTGGTATGATATCAATTGCACTATACAATAAATTTGTAATTATGTTATACACATCTTGGCGATTTAAAGATCTAGTTTATTTTATGAATGCGTCTCTTCCTATTTTTCCTCGAGTTCTATTTTAATTTAAAATTAAAGAAAACGTGTTGAATAATTAAATGTAACACACACCCTTAATCAAAATCTTTTGATTTTGGTAAGTTGTAAAATAATACTAAAAATCAGATTATCAAAATAATATGCAGATTACGCAGTAATTATAATCCCATAATGACCTCCACCCATTCCCATTCCTTCTCAAGAGCATGTTTGGCTAAGTAAATAAGTAAGTTTTCAAATGAACAATGAGTTAAAGATAAGTCATAAGCTTAGACAAACATGCACCAAAATTGATATCTTACCCTTTTTGCCCTCTATATATATACTAGATGCAAGCAGCGTGCAATACACGTTTGCCTAGTTTATATTTAAGAGCTTGTTTGGTAGGGATTTTTTGGAGGAAGAATTGATTTTGAATAGTGATATGATGTGAAATGTGTGGTTGGAAAAGAAGATAAAATTATTGATGTGACGGAAAATATTATTTTATTGAAAAATGTGTGGTTGAAAATGAGAATTGATTTACTGTAGAATTGGAGAATCCGTACCAAACGGAGCGTTAATAGTTTTGTTTAAGAATTAATTTATTATTAATAAAGATGTAATTTTTTTTGTTAATTAAATAATTAATGATGTAATGTTTATGTAATTGATAAATAATTAGATGTGTGATTTTGATGTTGTGATGTAAGTTGGTGAGATCGAAGAAAATAAGCAAAAGTTGAAAAATTTGGAGAAAATGGCTAAATTGTAATGAATCCAAAGTTTGGGGACTAAAATGTAAATACTTAAAAGTTGTGCCGAACCTCACGATGAGGATTTGAGAGTGCTTGGAGTCAATTGGATAAAGGAAGACGTCAATGGAATCAAATTTAGTCAAAAGATGATCACAAATCAATTTCCAACCGAAAAGTTATGCTCCGATATTTTAGTCTCATATTGAGACCTATTTTTGGTATATAAAGTGATCGAATTGGAGAATGATGTCTGAATCAAAGTTGTAGCCAGATGAGTTAGCTTTCCAACGCATTTTGAATCGCCTCAATTGGATATCGGAATACAAAGTTATGATAAAAACACTGAAAGAAGGTACAACTGCATGTTTAAAACAAGAAATTCCGTTACATAGTCCGTTAAAACAACAAATTTCGTTAGTTTTTCCGTTAAAAACAAGAAATTCCGTTACATAGCCACTTTTAATATATAGAAGATATGGCAAGCATTTCCCTATATATTAAAAGAGGCGAAGTAAAGGTCACACGTGTCGCCATTTCCCATCGTCGTCAAAAATCACCCTTTAAAAAATTAGTCAATTTTCCAGTGCTCTCCTTCTCCACGTAACCATCCATTCCTCATCACTCACTCCTCCTCTCCATACCGTTCCCATCATTCATCGATCCACCATGCTTCCTTCTTTCACTTCCTTCTCTCGTGCCTGTTTTCTTTTCCATTTCATGTCAACTAAGCAATTTATCTTGTGTTGCTGTGATTTCAACAGCAAAATTTACGTTCTGTTGAGAAGAAGAAGAAGAAGAAGTGGGTGTCGTTCCAGAAGAAGCCATTAATCAATTTGAAGCATTAATGGAGGAATGTATACTCTTATTGATGTTTATTTTACAAACCATTTTCTTAATTTCTCTCTCTTTCTATTTATGACGATTTTTTTTTGGGAAATTTATTCAGTTGATGAGCCACTTAGGAGAAGTTTTCGATTTGCATTGTTGTCTCTTTGATGTGTAGTTTCAGTGCAAATATTGAATCAAATCTTTTACATGGTTTTGAAAATTAGCATTCTTTTTTTTATATCACAACATAATGTCATCATTTGTTATCATTATTGATGCATTATTTATTCCAGTATTCAGATAGGTAGTTTAGATGATGCTAGGAAGATTTTCGATGGCATGTGTGAAAAGACAATAGAATTATATGGAAGAGAATGGTTGGTAAGTATGCGGGTGGGTGAGAGTTGTTTGATAAAATGCCTGAAATAGGTTCGTTCTTCTGGTTATGTTAAAGCATGTGATACTGTGAACGCTAGAGATTTGTTTGGTATCATGGACTACTATCGTTGGATGTGTCCCGCACGGAGACAAGAGAATGTGTCTCCGTGCTGGCTATGTCTCCGTGCCTAGGCATGGAGACACGGCATGTTGTCTTTCTTTTTTTTTTTTTTTTTTGGTAGCAATAAAATTTTATTTTTTAGGTTAGGAATTTTGATGCCAGCTTTCAGGTTTCTCCTTTTTATTCTATGTGACTGACATACACACGTGCAACATTTGATATAGATATTTGCACACAGATGGAAGAATAGAATACAGTTTTTCATGAAATTAAAGATTGAATAACGTGGTGCTTTTTCATTATTTTAACATCACCAGCCTTTTTCGTGCCATATTTCTATGTTATACAATTATGTTGCAAGGAGACGACTAACAATGCAGTGTACACCAGAAACAGAGAACTAAACTAGACATTGAGAACTGAAAATAGTAGAAATATTCATCTAAGCCTCCGTTTGGGAATAATTTATAAATGGTTTAATTTATAACATAGCAAGACTTTCTATTTCTATAGCAAATATATAAACAGCATTAGATAGTGGAAGATGCTGTTTTTTATCCTTCTATGTTTTTTATTTTTTGTTTCTAAAAGAGATCATATGATTTCACCCCTCAAGACTCAAACCCACAAACCCAAGTCATTAGCCTGTAAGGTTTCACTCTTACCATTTGAACTAAACCTTTGCTTTTTCATCATTCAATGATACCATAGCTTGTGTTCCCTCCACAGGTCATCAATATAGTGCTGGATTTTATAGAGAGCTAATCCTCTTTGCATTTGTTGAGTTTGTGAAATAATTTTTGAAATTAGAAAATGGGAAGAATGTAAAATATATTTCCTCATAATGAGAAGATGGTCGAACATAATATCACGGCGATTTGTGTATGCATGGGATTTAACTCGATAATTTCAAAACCACAGCATATTTGTCTTCCTTCCTCCTTATTTTTTGGGTGGGAGTTGGTTAAAATGGAAATTCTTTTTACGCCTGGTCATAGAAATTGAGTAGTAAACAGAAAAAATCCTAATTTGTTTTGGGGACCATTTACTTTCATTTTTTCATGGTTAATTCTTTTACATTTTTGGCCAGTGAGAAATGTCTCTATTGAAGTTTTGTGTTCTTTGACGTTCCCAGACATCTGATTTTGATTTTATTTTGTAATATGAGTTTCATGCAGAACTTTACACAAAAAGGAAGTTTGAGCTGCTGGTTTCTGCATATTCTACAATCACCACACATGATATAGCTCTTTTTCTTGGACTGAATGTCAATGATGCTGCAAACTGTAACCTCTCACCCTTTTTCATATGGCTTATAACACTAATTTATATTTAAAGCATGATACTTGTTTTAATGCTGCAAGGTGAATAATGAATATCTTCCTATCGAGAATGAAAACTTTGTAAATACTAAATTATGACTACCTTATTATTTAGTTTTTGGATTGGTGGGGCTCAATGGGGTGGAAGAATTAGATGAAGTAATTTTATAACGTTGATTGATGATGAGATAAAATGTAATCATCATTTTCCCCATCTTTCTGTAGATATGTAATTTTTATTTTTAAAACTAATCTTTCACCATAAATAAATCAATAGCTGACTTGAAGATAATAATAATAATAATAATTAACAATGTAATTAGTATGGTAAAAAAAACATCAAACTGTATTTAGTTAATATATAATGTTTGTTTCTTGTAATCCTTGGTAAAGAGAAGACAAGAAGGAGAGACAAAAAGAAAAATGTTATTAGTAGCATTGTATATATAAAAAAAAAAAAAAAACCATACACGGGTGTTCCGTAGACACCTCTATCCAGGATGGAGGCATTGAGTTTGCCTCCATCCACTTGAGATGCCTCCGTCCAAGGATGGAGGCATGGTTTGCCTCCATCCACTTGGACTGCATGAGGATGGAGGCATACTCATGCCTTCGTCCAAGTGGATGGAGGTATGGGGATGTCTCCATCCTGGATGGAGATGTCCCCGCGCGCGCATGGAGACACACCCGTGTGCCTTGCCTCCATGCACAATTTTTTTTTTTACTAATAACATCATGTGCGCACAGAGGCCTCCGTGCACTTTTTTTTTTTTTTTTTTCTCCTTTTCAAATACCAATAACAATATTTGTTAAGGTAATCAATAATTTTTTTTTTTAAGTCATTTTTTTAATGTTGCTACCAATAACAATGTTTTTTTTCACTCAAAGAAAGAAAGGAATGAGAAAAATGCAAAAAAAAAAAGAAAGAAATGAACCAGGGGAAGGTGTAGGAAAGATGAAAATGATGTTTGTTAAAAAAAAACTCTTTTAAGGATAAACTACAGGAGTGTGTGATAGAACCTGATGAATTGTTGTAAGGGTGATAGAATCTTCATTATCATGTCTTCTTGAACGAAAATTACCTTTCTCCCGGTCAGATATATAGTCAATAAAAGCTTTAAGTACAGTCTCCCTTCTGTTATATTACTATCTTCCCCTTCTGATGCATGATCTTTGTTTGTCAAAAAATCAGAGACATCATCCAACAGATACTGCAGCACCTGCATATTCGACCAATTATATTTCAAGGACTCCAAATACCGAATAAGCTAAATTTGATTTCCAGGCAAGAGGAATAAATTACCGGGTGCTATTATTAGCAATTAAAAATAAAGTAGAGGATATGTTACCACACTTACAGATCTGATGTCATTATCCTCATTCAGCAACTTCCCACCATCAACACCAACAACCGCTCGCTGTTCAATAAGATATTTCTACAGAACCAGAAATTAGGCAACATATATTTGGTTGTCTCAATACAACAAAATTAAGATACAAATGTGCAAGTTGAAAACTTAAACTTGAAATTATTAAGATTTGGGGGTCCATCTTAAAAGGTCAACCTTGTTAAGAGGAGTAGCCCAAGATCTTTATTAATTGGTCTGTGTCAACATCTTTATTCGATGTGGGATTATATCCCTTAACACGCCCCCGCAAGATGGTGGCTCATTTGAGCAGACCAATCTTGAAATCCACGTGCTCACTTTTGGAGTTTTAACGGGATGAAATCGCTCGTTGGAGCATAATGGGCTCTGATACCATATTAAGATTTGGGGGTCCATCTTAAAAGATCAACCTTGTTAAGAGGAGTAGCCCAAGATCTTTATTAATTGGTCTGTGTCAACATCTTTATTCGATGTGGGATTATATCTCTTAACAGAAATAACATTGTGGAACGAAAACCAACCTGAGGTATAATGTTTGCCAAAGAGGTAATAACAGCTGAAATTGATTGTTCCTGTGAGCATCAAGAATGTGGTGAGGGCTGTAGTTCACTGTATTTAAATTTTATTGCTTAAACCAAAAATGAACCATAGAAAGTTCCATGACCAAAAAGAAAAAATGTAATTGATCAACATGTACAAAAACTTGCCACAATAGAAAAAACCAAGAATCTACTGCAGAGGCTATATATAAACACAATTTAGAAAATACAGCCATAATTACATGAATTACCAAGGTTAGAAAACTAAGTTAAAAATGACAAGAATGTTTATGTGTTATTAATTAATATAACATTTTTCAGACGTTTCATTACAAAATCTGTTAGAAGGGGTACGGTGAGGTAGGAAAAATCAGTTACAAGTAGCTTATAAATAGAGAAGAGTTGAACGGGAATAGGAGGCAAAAATTGAGTGAGTGAAGTCACTTTGTGGAGAGTACAGCCCCCTCGAAAGGCTGATTGTATTACTTTATTTTCTGTAATTCAGCTTTCAATCAATAGAGTTAGAATTTCTTGTTTCTATTCAGTTGTTTCCTTGAATTTACAGGTAGAAGCTATCAGTTAGAAAACTAAGTTTAAAATGACGAGAATGTTTTCATGTTATTAATTAATATAACCATTTCCCAGATGTTTCATTTGTTCAATCCTGCACAAGTGCAAAAGAGATAAACAAGATTACTAAGAGAATGACTTAGCCATCATGCACCAGTGTAAACAACCGGCCCACATACAGAAGTTGTTTTGTTCATTTGAAAAAAATGTAGTTGGTAGCATTGTATAATTAAAAAAAAAGCACGTGCACTTTTTTTTTTTTTTTTTAATACCAATAACAATATTTGTTAAGGTGATCAACAATTTTTTTTTTAAGTACTTCATTTGCTCACTGTTTTTTAGGTGGTTGGAGGGATTGATAGCCAAAGTGGAATTTTAAACTATTCAAGTTATTGTCAAATATAGATGCATTTGAGTTTCTCAAATTGCTCATATATTAATTTATGATCTGGGTGTTGTTTGAATACATTTACTTATTTTTGTTTTTTAGGTTGTCTTAAATTTCGTTGTATGTGGAAATTGGGAGGAGGACTATATTACTTGGGATTGGATGGAAAGAAAAGTTCATTTTCATTTGATGTAAGCAAAAGTTCATTAATCAACGCACGTTCACCTTACTATCAACTAAACCTTTTTTTTTTTTTTATATATATATAAAAAAATTATTGTCCTTTCTTCTTCTACAGGTAAAAGGAGAGCAACATACTTTGAGTTGACTACTGCTAAGGAAACTAATTTCCTTGAAGGTCTGGATATTGGCGTACATTCTCCTGCTAAGGTTGTATGTAAGGATAAATAATTTTTTTTTCTTCCTTGTTAGCGAGGGTTGGTAGGAAATCTTTTATATACAATAGTGCTTCTTGTTTTATGTTTAAAGACTAAACTAATGAACAACTATGAAATATATAATTTAGTTAAATAAATACTTTGGTTTATAGTTATATGTCATAAGGCTTTCCAGTTAATCGAATTAATGTTCTTTCTATTTACTAATGAGAGTAGAAAATATGAGTTGATCTGTTAGTTATTATGATGCAAATTTATTTTATTTTCGGAATTACACATTGAATGAATACTTGAATGACATGTTTTTGTTTGTCAGATGGTGTTAAGACTAAGCTCTGATGTTACATTATTTATTGCTTGCTAGGTCGGAAAGCTTTGTTTAAATTGTAACAAAAGGCTATAATTGTGTTCAAGACTATCGCTTAGTGAATAAAAAATAACAAGAAAATTTAGGTATTTGTTTATCTTAAAATTCCAATTTCTCCGGTCAATCCAACTTTGCCTCTTTACATAATGATCAAACCAGATTCCACTATATTCAAGTAAATGAGGTGTACTTTTGTGCTAAAGAGTCTACAACAAATAGTATAACAACCCTTTTCGATATTGTTATTCATGAATACTATTTCTGGCTAAAATTTTTGTTGTGTTTTCTTTGCTGATTATGAAAGTTGAAGAAGGAATGACTTTGCAAATGTGAGAGTACTCTTTTGTCTCCGATATTCGAAGTTGCATAGATGCTAGAAACATCTTAAGAGTTTATCACCGAGCTAAAGGGAAAACAAATGAAGGAGGATTTCAATCTTGGATTTGTTTTTCTTAATTTGTTTTCAATATTTCCTTTTTTGCTTGTGTTAGAATTTTTTTTTTCAAATCTGATGGTTGTAACAATTATTTTACTAATTTGACTTTTGAATATATGTCATCCCAATTAGTGCCATGATTGCTATGACTCTTTGGCTTGGAAACACTGCTAACTCTATATATCTGTTGCATTTGCTCAATGTTGAAAACAATCAGTAAGTACTACTCGCTTTATAAGTTGAAATTGATTTGGCTTGTCTATACCTAATTTTCAGTAGCATTTTTCCTACATATTACTTGTTGTACTCATCTCATTCTTGATGACATTTTCAGTGCGAGTAGCTATTTTCATTCTTCGTGTAACAATTGGAGTTGAAATGATAAGTTGCAGAATACTTCTAATAATGTCAATGATTACTTTTGAAGTACCGGTAGCTACATACGGGGAAGTAAATATAAGCTGGTCGGTGTTTTTTTCCAAATGGAAAGTGTAGTTGGAGAAGGTTTGAAGCTAATATTTATAGAGATTTTGGTGAAAACGAATGGTGCCAAACTAAACCACATATCCATGTTAGCCCTACAAGCATGTATGTAATTTATCCTTTGAAATATTGCAACATGTGCTAATAATCTATGTCAAGCTTACAGTCAGTCAAATAACTAAAATCTTGGTTCATTGCGCAGTGTTATTTGCCTATTAATTGTTGTTGGATGCTTGCTAGGCTCTATCAAAACGAAAGTCGATTGTTTTGGATACTTGAGGAAAAAATAACTCCTTCATGCTTCATCAGATGAATGAAACCATTAATCAACATCAATTCCAAAATAAAATCATTTCTATCTTATCGACAATAATCAACTAACATACAACGCACGTTTTGTTCACTAATCTCTTGACAACCTTAAATGAAACGCTCCCAATAATTACCTAGACAATGAAATTGCTATCTTACCCTCACTCCATCGCATATTTTTATGCTCTGTTGCACCTTCCTTCGGAGATCCTCAAGGACAATAAAGTCATTTGCACAAAAGCCCGCTCCATCTTCACCGTAAAGGCATCGAGGTTTATCTGATACGCTGTCGTTTGTCGTCTCTGTCATCCACCTGACATTTCCAGTTAATATTTTTCCAATTTAATTCTATTGCGTTTCATTCATTTTTCGAGTTGATTTGGATTTCTGTATATGTATGAATAAACGCGTGTGGCGCATTTATATACTGTTGAATGAAGGAATCGAAATACTTATGAAACCCTAATTTATCAAGGTAAAGATGAAATGTTGAGTTGTATTTTGTCGAAAGAATCGAAATTTTCATCTGATCTGTTAATATATACATATACCTGTATATAATTACAAATGGCGGATCAAGAAGAGGAGGATTTGAAGATGGCGTTGAGAATGAGCATGCAGCAGCACGAGTCTCCGGAGCCGAAGAGGAGCAAACCGGGGGATGACTCCAGAGAAGTGCCGGAGGAGTCGCCGGAAGTGAAGAATCGTCGATTGCAGCGGGAATTGATGGCTGCTGCAGCGGAGAAGAGGATGGCAGCAACCAAAAGCTCTGCGGTATCGGTTCTGAAGAGCGTGGAGAGTGTAAAGGACGTGAAAATTAGTGGTTCTGGAGATGAGGGAAAGGGTAAGAGCGTTAATTTGGAGAAATGCAAGGGCAAGAGTGGAAATTTGGGGACAGAGTTGTCCTCGGTGGAGGCTCACCATCTATTTGCGATTATATTTGGGAGTGAAGTTAGTAAAGATGTTCTTGCACAGTGGAGTAATCAGGGCATTAGGTAAAATTATTGAAATGCAAAGTTTTAACTCTTTGAATATATGCTTGGTAATGGCTTTCTGCTATAATCCATTTATTCATTGATCATTTGTATAAGAGTAGTTGCTTAACGTAACTGCGAAAAAGTGAAACTTTTGTGAATGAGATATGATGTCTGAAGAAAGGAGAGGAAATAAATTGCTATGCTTTCCAGTAACCAAAGCATGGTTTTAGAAACATGGCTATGGAGACTCACAAAATGGGTTCTTGCCCAAAGTTCAGTTTTAACATTATTGGGAACAATGTACTGTTATTTGTTGTATCTCGTTTACAGATGATATTGCCGCCGTATTTCCTCATTAATTACTAGTCATTACTCATCCCCTTTCATAATATGGTAATGCCGTAAATCTGTGATCTTTAGCTGCTAGCTTGGGTCCGTGTCTTGAAATTCAAGAGTTAAATACAATTTGGCATTGTCATCAACTAACATTGTAAGTTAATAATTGAAAAGTGCACACGTAATTAATCAACTAACTTTTCTACTTCAAGCTAAATGGTCACATTGATGTGCTTAACCATAAAATCTTGTTATTTAGCATGAGCATGATTAGTGTGGATAGTAGCTTGGTGATTTTAGAACTCTCAAATTAGTAAGGGGCTCAAAACCATTAATTGGTAGGGGAGTAAATCTCTAGAATGTGTAGGTGGACCTCAAAATAAATAAATAAATAAAATTGATGGAAATGTAGCTCTCTCAAATTAGTAGGAACTAGGAAGACTCATAACCATAATTTGATAGAGGTAAATCTCTCACATGAGTAGGTGGACATCAAAACCATAAATTCATAGAGGTGTAAATCTCTCTACATTGTAGGTGGACCTCAAAACTAAAAACTAGAGACATCGATCTCTCAAATTATTAGGAGGACTCAAAACCATTGATTGGCAGGGGCTAAATTGTTGTCGATTTGTATATTCCACAAGTGTACGAATCGTAACAAGTAATATAGTGGACTAATGAGTCCGGATATGGTTCCCACGAGGACTACTATCTAACAATTGGTTAAATTATTCATAACTTTAATTTGATCGAAATCAAATAATAATATTTGTGATTGGCGTCTAAATTATTCTAATTAAACTAAATTATCTAATGTACACAATTTATCGAATTTAGGTTTTAAAAAAATGAATGTGGATGCTAGGACTTACAATTTTACTTATGGATCTCATTTAATTCGCCAATCAAGATTCATTACTATTGTAGTGTTCGATCGAATTCTTCTACAATATTTAATTTACCCCTCTCGAGTTCTTTTTTTTTTGATAAGTAATCAGAGAATATATTAATAAATCAAGAGATAATACATGGGAAATGTATTATCAATTTAAACAATATAGGAACGACATAAAATTAGGCAACCCTTCTATATGGCTATTAGCCAAAGTACTAAACCAACTATACAAAGTTAGATAAAATAATTCTCTGAACTGCTCTATTGTTCTTGATTGGTCTTCAAAACAGCGGCTATTCCTTTCTCTCCACACGCACCAAACAATGCATCCCGGAATAAGATCTCATACAATCCTACTATCTTTATCACGAAATTTCCTCCTCCATGCCCGTATCACATCTTCAATTCGCCTAGGCATCACCCAATCCAGATTTTGAGAAACAAGGATGCTGTTCCAAAGCCACCGAACACCATCGCAATGAATGAACAGATGGTCAATCGTCTCCCCATCCTTCTTACACATGTAACACCACTCGGTAACACAAAGACCCCTTCTTCGAAGATTATCCACCGTTAACGCTTGCCCCCGCACAACCGTCCACAATAAAAAAGCCACCCGTGGAGGCAATTTACATTGCCACACCATCTTCCATGGGAATGAGCTCGGCGCAGGTTCAACTAATGATCTAAAATACGAGCGAACTGAGAATATACCATTCCGTGCCAACCTCCACCTGCTACGATCGTCTACTCCAACCTGAACGTGCGCCTCATGCAAAGAGGTCAGAAACAATGCAAAATCATCTAATTCCCAATCCTGTAAACCCCTCTCAAAAATAGGATTCCAACTGTGACTTCCATTATGAATGGTGAGTACATCATTTACCATAGCAGACGGCTCCAAGGCAATGCGATGCAGAGAAGGAAAACGCACCTACCCCTCTCGAGTTCTCGTTGAGTTTATTTAACTAATTCAATTCCATATCTTTATGTGAATCAATCTTAGTTAAACTAAGTATTAGTCCTAATAATTCATCAATTCATCTAATGACCGCAATAATTAGTATATGTATTTCTACACGTTATACTAAATTATCGGATTTTACTATGTGGTCTAAGTCTAAAACTCACATCTCGATTCGTAATAGATTCACAAAATCATTAAATAATTGGCCAAAGAATTCAAAACATTAAATTTATGAATAAAATCAACACATATACATTTAAAAAACTAAAATCTTGAATAAAAGAAATAAAGGGTCACACATAGATTACATTGATCTCCCTAGCGATGAATTTAGATACTCATAATAATGAAAGGAAAACAAAAAATATAGAGTTCATAACCAAGTTTTGAAATCTTGATCATGGAAATAATTGAATCGTGCACCAAGAATCTTCTTCAACCGCAAAAGTCCTAAAACCTTAGTTTTTGCTCTTTCATCTTGATGATGACGTGGTTTTCTCTCCCCAAATTGTGTGGAACTCCCTCAAAAATGTTAAAAACTTGTACTCATACTCTTCCCCACTCTTGTGTCCAATGTAGGGTTTTTATGGGCTTCAAAACGGGCAAAAAACGCGCCCTAGATACATTGAGGCATCGCCTCTTGGAAAAATTTCAGCACTGCACATCTTTTAGTATTTTTATCATAACTTTCTTTCCTGATATCCAATTGAGGCGATTCAAATTAGGTTGTAAAAATAACTCAAAGGGCTACAATTTTACTAGAAATAGTTTTTTTTCAATTCGAACGTCTATTGGGCCAAAATAGTCTCAATCTCCGGTTGAAAATCTGGAACATCCTTGTGTGATTGAAAATTAATTTGGCATATTTCACTCGTTTTGACTTCTAATTGCATCCAATTGTCTCTTAACATTCTCGAATCTTCATCATGAGATCCAACATAACTTTTGAGTATTTGCACCTTAGCCTCCAAACTTTAGATTTCGCCATTTTTCGTTTCTTTCTTTCAATTCCACTTCTATTTATTGAGTTTCACCTAATAACACATTATATAATAAATTAGGCTATAATTCCATTAAAAGAATTATGAAACATTAATATTTTAGAGCCCGAATAAGTGTATAAAATACACTTTTCATAAATCTCTCAAATTTTAGGTAAGACTCTTAACCATTGATAGGGACGTAAATATTCTCATATGAGTGGGTGGATATAAAACAATAAATTCATAGAGGTGTAAATCTTGTCATTGTAGGTGGACCTTGAAATCAAAAATTGATAGAAGCATATATTGCTCAAATTAGAATGTGGACTTGTAACCATTAATAGGTAGGGCTGTAAATCTCTCACATGAGTAGATGGACCTCAAAACAAAATTGATAGAGGCATAGATCTCTCAAATTAGCGGGGGGAGTTAAAAGCCATTGATTGGTATGGGCTCAAAACTTCACGTATGTAGGTGAACCTTAAAACAAAAAATTGATAGAGGCATAGATCTCTCAAATTAGTAGGGGGACTCAAAACCATTAATTGGTGGGTGATAAATTTCTCAAATAAGTAGGTGGACATCAAAACTATAAATTGGTAGAGGCATAAATATTTCAACTGAGTAGGTGCACATCAAAACTCAATATTGATAGAGGTGTAGATCTATAAGTGAGTAGGTGGTCCACAAAATTATAAATAGATGTAGGCGTAAATATCTCGACTTTGTGTTGATAGAGTTGGTAGAGGTGTAAATCTTTCACACATGAAGGTGGATCTCAGAACTAAAAAGTGATAGGAAAGGGGGTATTTGAAGAGACTATTGAAATCATCTATTTTTTGGGTGAACATGTTTGGAGGTCCTTTCTTATTCTCAATAGTGGACAGATAGTATTAACATGCTTTCTAATAGCAGCATTTGGAAAAAGAATCATTCAAATAATGGCTTTAACTTTCTAAAGTTGAAATCTTAACTTTCATGGACATCTTAAATGGTGATGGAATAATGATATACAGTGAGGTGTGACAGTTGGACAAAATAAATGTTTCAAAATTTCCAATGATAATGCACTTCAAATGCTCATTATACGTAAGACTTTACTACAATCATCGTCAAATGCTCATCATATGTCATAATATTTATTCTCAATGGGGTTGTTAATGTTAGAATTGAAACATTTGAACTTCTATACTTATCAAGCCATTTATGTTAGTTAGTTTGTTTACAAGCAGAGGTTGACTAAATTGACTCATATTCGTGACTCATATATTGTATGTCTAACTGGCTATCGCTTGTCATTTGTCTAAGTTCATCACTGACCTTGCGACTTGTATAGACTTCATTATAAATTATTGTTGTGGTACTAATGCTATGAAAATTCACAACAATGTAATAGTTTGGTCTTTCTGTGGGCACATAAAACATGCCTGGTTGTGCATGCTTGCAATTACGCATTAATGCGTTTACTTATGCACATCACTGTTGCTGTTATGTCTTCATTGGACCTCAGTTATCTGCAAAGTTCATTCTGTTTCTATGAGTTCATTTGCCTCCTTGTTTCTTCTGTTGTACAAGTAAGCTTGTCCATATAGCTTTTCTAATGCCTTCGGGAAAATAACTTTCCTTCTAGGTTTAGCCCTGATCCAGAAACATCTATGGGGCTCGTGCAGCATGAAGGTGGGCCTTGTGGTGTGTTAGCAGCCATACAAGTAATAGTCTGATTTCTTACTTTTCCACCAAATTCAATCTTAACTGTACAAGATTTAGCATATAAGTGCTGGTGTTGTGTTTACATGCTTGCTTATAGTGGAACAACACTCTCTTGTTCGTAGTTTCTGAGCCTCTGTTTGAGCTCTATTTTTTTGCTCAAAATAAGTTTTGTAATAGTGATTTTTTTTTGTTTGAGAATGTGTGGTTACAATATGGAAAAGTTTTGGGTTTACGTGCAAAAGTATTTTATTGGAAGAATATGTGATTGAAAATGAGTATGAGAAAAAATGAATTTTTGGAAAATGGGGCTCAAACAGGGGTTGAGTATGCTCAAAGAAAACAACATGCTGCAGCTAGCATGAAAGGAGGTGTGTTATGGTTGAGTTTAACTAGAATTCACTTAGCCAACATTGAACAATTATATGTGCCTCATCCTTCAAGATTGATTTCAAGTTGAAATAGATTTCTTGAACAGCGAAATCACCACTGGAACTCAATTGAATTTTATGTGAAGATGAATCTTTCACCTGTGAAACTTTAGATGTAGTGGATCACGGTAGGGTAGCTCCTTGAGTCGATATTGGGAATTTGATTCCTTACGTTTCACGCAATAATGAAGGGTTTTAGTCCTTGGCAAAAAATTATAGATTTAAATTTGTTCAAGTTTTCAACATTAAAGGATTTTCAATTGGAATTTTAAATAGACAAAGGTAAAATAGGAAAGATCAGAACTTCCAAATCCCATTGGTGAACATGTCAATTCTATTGAGTGTTAAGATCTTTTAAATTTTGGATTCAATATATCCAGTTTTCGTCAGACATCTTCCTATATCGTCTAGCATTTATTAACATTGGTAGTTGGACTATTTATAAACTTCATGTTGTTTTTTGAGTCATGACTTTTATGTTGGCAATCGTGGATTTTGATTATTTTCTGTAAACTAATTTCTGTTTGTCCATTTTACCTTTCCTAGCTTTATATGCAGTATTTAGTCCAACTTCGGAACTTAGCATTCTGCAAATTCTGTCATCTGGGTACATTGGGTAGTTGAGACCATTTATTTACATCTCTATGCCAAAAGCGCGAGGCTATCTGTTCCGCTTACCTACTTTTATTTTGGATACACCTGACTATCAATCAAGACCATTCTTTATTTCTTTTGATTGATTGACAATGAATTTCCAGAAATTTAATTGCAAACTACGAATCGAATTAAGGAAGGAGTTGTTTCAGTAATGATTTCTAAAGCCACTAACCTGCAATACAATGATTGAAAGGAAATTACATATGATCTTTACTTGTAAAGAATAATAATAATAAAAATTGAAGAAAAATCGAATATCTTCTGAGAAGGGCTGTCCGTTGGTCGATTCGGTTCGGTTCGGTTCTGAAGAGACTCGAACCGACCCAAAACTTTCGGGTATTTAATAAATGGACCCGTGGGGTCCAAATATAATTATGGAACCGTTCGGGTTCCGTTCGGGTCGGGTCGGTTCGGTTCGGTTCCGGTTCCGTACCATAATCAAATTTTTTAATATTTACAACAACACTACATAAATACAATTAATGACATTTCATTCGTAACTTTTACAAATTAACGTAACTCAATTCAAAAACATATAAATAACTAGCCGTCCAATAAGATTAATTCAATGCATACAAATACCAAAAAGTAGATATTAATATTACAGCAAAACTACATAAAGTATATTCATTTGCTTCAAAGTAAAATGAGCTAATGAATTTTAAAAATGATTTGAGCTTTAAAATTAAAATTATGAAATAATCTAATTTATTTAATTAATTTGCTAATTTGTATAGAAAAAATAAAATAATTTAATTAATTCAATATAAAAAATAAAAAAATTATTTAGTTTCGGTTCTTATTCAGTTCTTCGGTTCTTGGTCTAGATCTGAGACCCGACCCAAACCCATCGATTCTCGATTCGGGTACCCGTTTGGATATTTAATTTATGAAGAACCGCTCGGTTCAGTTCGGGTTCGTTCCGGTTCGGTTCGGGACTTTTGGACACCCCTACTTCTGAGTACAGAAAAATCTTGATCTTTCTCTTCATTCGATAAATTTATGTAAATTAAAATGTAGAAATTTCTGCACAAAATATTGCTTTCTAATAATACCATCCTAATTTCTTGTAGGGAACGTGGTAACCTAAGTAACCACTTGGGGTTGTTAATGTTCCAAGCCTGAGCTTTAGAATTGATTGCTCAAGATTGGCTTAATTCCTTACAAGCATTAACTCGAGTTCAAACCTTCTCTTGATTACTTATTCGTCAACCTTAAATGTGCTTTAATCACTGAACCAAAGATAAGAGCGAGGCCTCTTACGTTTTCACGTATGTTCTTATTTATTATCTTAGTAAGCAAAGCCAGATAAATTGATAGATTTTGGAAAACATGGCCTGTTAGCTACTGAACTGATCTAAAATGAGCTTCTACAAGGTGATCTTAGGTTGATTTTCTAGTAGCTTGTTTCCATTTTTAACCTCTCCTGAATATTCATTTAGCTTCATCTAAAACTAAAACCTTCCTGTTTTGTTCTGTGCTAAACATTGGTTTTGCTTCCTAGTGCTCTGTAAATGTCCCCATTGACCAACTATAAATTCACAACTTGAAAGCTTTTTATTTCCTTTAGCTTATTCACCAATTGTAAATGGTCTTTCTTCAGATGCAATGAAACCAGGAGTTCAATGGCACAACTTAGAATATGCTTTAGCCCCCGTTTGCCCCCCATTAAATTATAAATCATTTTTATCTCTTCTTATCAACCACATATTCTCCAAAAAACTATTATTCCTCTCATTATAACGTGGAACATTCTTTTTTTTTTTTGAAAGGTAATCAAATTTTATTAATCAATGCTTAATACACGGGAAGTGTATAATCATTTCAAGTCAGAAAAGAAAGACATGAAATTAGGCAACCCCATCTATATGCCTAATAGCCGCAACATTAAACCTAATAAACAACGTCAGATAAAACAATTCCCTAATCTGCGCTTTTATCCGTGATTGATCTTCAAAACAGCGGTTATTTATTTCTCTCCACAAGTACCAAACGATGCAACCCGGAATAAGGTCCCAAACAAGGTTGCTATCCTTATTATGAAACTTTCTCCTCCATGCCTTTGACATGTCCTCCATGCGCTTTGGCAATACCCAATCCATGTGTTGTGACACCAAAATATCATTCCACAGTAAGCGAGCAGCATCACAATGAAGAAACAAGTGATCAATCGTCTCCCCGTCCCTCCTACACATATAGCACCACTTTGTAACATAAAAACCCCTTGTTCGAAGATTGTCCACCGTCAACACCTGTCCTCTAACCACCGTCCAAAGTAAAAATGCCATTCGAGGGGGCAGTCTACATTTCCAAACCATCTTCCAGGGGAAAGAACTCTCTTCAATACCCAATAAAGATCTAAAATAAGTTCGCACTGAGAAGATACCATCACGTGTCAATTTCCACATGCTACAATCACTCTTTCCTACCCTGATATGAACCTCATATGGAGATGTCAAAAACAGCGCATAATCATCCAATTCTCAGTCCTGCAAACCCCGACCAAAAACAATGTTCTAACTGGAGCTCCCATTATGGAAGTCTAAGACATCATTCACCATGGCAAACGGTTCCAAAGCAATTCGGTACAAAGAAGGAAATCTCAGTTTAAGCGGTTGATGTCCACACCAACAATCATTCCAAAAACTGATAGAATTGTCATTCCCCACTATAAAAGTCAATCTGTCCCGAAAGTCGCTCCACCCTCGCCGAATATACCGCCACAAACTCACCTCGTAAGAGCCACGTCTCTCACCCGAGTACCAACCCCCTTCCATGACGCCATATTTAGCCCCTATAATTTCTCTTCAAAAACTCTCCCTCCCAACTCCGAATCGCCAAAGCCATTTACCCAACAAGACCTTATTAAACAGAACAAGACTTCTCAATCCGTGACCACCGGATCTAATAGGAGAACACACAACACGCCAGTTAACCAAATGTTATAACGTGGAACACTGGGGGCCAAACGGGCGCTTAGTCCACTTTTCTCCTGTAGAGGAAGTAATTTAATATGGAAAAATAAATGAAGTGTGTTAATCTCTTGTAACCTAGTGGTCTGGTCATATTTAACCTTGTTTCTAGATTTGTCGTTGATCTGCAAAGCAATTTTCGTACCAGTGTAAAGAAACAGAGTTTTCTAGATTATACCATTAACTATTATAATGAGGAATAGTTTATCCTGTAATCGGAGTGAAATGTATGATTTTAAGGTTAATGAACGCATGTCTTACGTTGTATAGTCTTCTGCTAACAAAATATTCTCTTGGCTGTGCAGGCTTTTGTACTCAAATATCTTCTATTTTCTCCAGAGGAATCTGAAGTTGCTCCAAACATTTCAACAAGATTAAGTTTGAGAAGAGCGGCCAAGAACGAATATGTGGCGGGAGATATTTTTTCTCTTTCCGAAGACAAAAAATCAAGGTAGTGGATCTCTTTATTTGCTATCAGTTTAAGGATTAGACTTGGTTTTACCTTCAACTTCATTCCAGAGACAGAACTTAAAAGAGGGAAGAATACACAAGGTAGAAAAAGTTATTATTTGAAATGTTACCTACGGCTTCCTTCCGAGCTTCAAATTAGCTTAATTCTTTGAAACTCACATCTATTTGTTACTTTCATGTCAAGTTTGTTATAGAAAATTGTAGTTAAACTTGGTTATGCTTTTTCTTGTGACACTTATTTTCTAGTACTTTCTATTTATTCTCAGCTTATATTTCAATATGATTTCTCATTTTCCACCATTGTCGTGTAACAAGATATATATATATATATATATATATATATATAGAAACAGATTCAAAGTTTAAACGAAATTTTGCAAACTATTGTGAACCACAATACAGGATCTTGTATTTTCTTGAATGAGGCATATCTGGCAGTCTACGTACTGTGATTACCTGGAAAGTAATGCTAGTTCATTTGGTAGATTTTGGTTATCTTTCTTTTACTCGCTGGTTTCCTTTCCATTACTGAAAATTGTTTGTAATTTTTTCTGCTCCTAAACAGAGCCTTGGTGAGGAGTATGAGTGAGATACTCTTTCTGTGTGGAAGTAATGAAAAAGCTGTAATAACATCGCTCAATGTTCTTGATGGTGACATTGAGGGGTCCGTTGAATGCCCCGCGGACGAGGTAAACATAGTTATTTTTCCACACTCGTGTAACATTTGGTCGGGTTATGAAGTGGACCTGTGCTGTTACAGTACCTTCATTAATCTCTTTTATGACAAACTTCTACTGATAATGCAATAATGCTGATACTATTTACGTTAAAGTCCCACACTATTATGTAGGGTAGGAAGCATGTTAAGATGAAACTTGATTACAATGATTATAAACTAAATATTCCACTTCTATTATTATTATTTTTTTAATCTTCTTATACAGGTTATTGCAAAAGCACTTGAAGATCTTTCAATTGATTCTGGCTCTGACTTGCAGAAGGTTCTGAGAGTTCACACATACACTTCGCGCTCAAGTGCATTTCAGAAGCTTCAAGCAATGCTCCCTGCTTTTCGTAGTCGTATGGGAGCGTTACTTTTTCTAATATCTGCCTTGCTTTCTCGAGGACTGGTATGTTGATATATCATATACCCCAGTTTTTTCATGTGATTGTTCTTGCTTTTTATTATTCAGAAAAGAACAATAGTTCCTTATTAACGACATAGACGCAATTACTGGAACGTGTCGTCATGAACAGATGTGCAATAAATACAACATACACTAAAAATTGACTCATTTTTTCAAAAAAATAAAAAACAATATTCATTGCTTTCCTATATGCCATTGCCATGTTCTTATTTTGTTAGATTAATTATTCAAACATCCAGCAACTTGGGCAGGAAATGTTTCCAGGTGCGGATGCCGTTTTATATTTCTGTTTATTTAATCAATTACTAGTTAAAGGAGAATATTTGGTCAATGAATATTCTGGATTGTTTTGTTATCGAAGTTGTACATCATAATATAGCTACTCTTTTCGGTTCAAAAACCCAGGTGTGTATTTGTTAAACCAAATATTTTTTTGACCATTGTAACTATGAAAAGCTAGGTGCCTTTATTTTGTGTGCTACTCCAGTCCTTCCTGGGTTAAAATTTAGTGTCTATTCTAGAGCTATCTGGAACAAAGTTTTAATTAGTTTACATGGTTCTTCACATTCTTTTTCAGTTATATTCATTTAGCTTTTGCTTTGTCATTGAAGTGAGTCATGTGACTAATGCATTTATTCATTCTTCATAAACCATTTAGGAAAACGTTCAAGCAGATAGGGATGACCCCAGTCAACCATTGGTAACTGCTCCATTTGGGCATGCATCACAGGTATCTATAAATTGATGAAAATTTCATTACATAGTTCTCATTACGATAACTTGATATGCTACAATTATAACTGCCCTTGGTGATTCCTAAACATGATTTTCTCAAAAGGAAATCGTAAACCTGCTGCTTTCTGGAAATGCTGCTGCTAATGTGTTTGATGGGAAGATGGATTTAGGAGGTGGCATGTTTGTGAATGGCATCTCTACACCCGTGGAAGTTGGATTCCTCACTCTGCTAGAGTCCCTCAATTTTTGTAAGGTTGGCCAGTATCTGAAATGTCCAAGGTGGCCAATATGGGTAGTGGGAAGTGAATCTCATTATACGGTGTTATTTGCTCTTGATACTAAAGTCCAGGATGAAAATGAACTTGAAAGTAGAGAATCACAAATCCGGAGAGCATTTGATGCCCAAGACCAAAGTGGAGGTGGTGGGTTCATTAGTGTGGAAGGCTTCCATCAAGTCCTAAAGGAAACAAACATTAACCTTCCGTCCGAGAAGCTTGAGCATCTTTGCGGCACGGGTTTCATTGTTTGGAGTGAATTTTGGCAGGTTCTTTTGGATTTAGATAAGAGTTTAGGTGGTGTGAAGGATTCAACAGGATTGATGGGTAAGAAGGTCTTTGATCTTTATCACTTTAATGGGATAGCAAAATCAATTGTGAACGGCAGCCAGGCATTGTCTGGAACTGAAAATCCGATACAACGACCTAGACTGACAAAATTGAGAGTTTCAGTTCCCCCAAGGTGGACACCAGAGGAATTCATGGCAGATGCATCAGGGCCTTCTGGCGAGAAACAGAATTCAGTTGAAGTATCTAAACCTGAGCCGCCTCAGCATGCACCATTGGTCGATTGCATTAGAACTCGTTGGAATCGTGCGGTTTGCAATTGGGAAGGGGACGCACCAAGTATTGTCTGATTGAATCATAAATTTATGTGCATTGTTGATGTTGGATATGGACGAGCATATTGTCTATGTGTGAAGAGAGCTCACGCACTATTTGAGATGAGGATTTCCAGAGTAGAAAGAGTGGGTGTTACCCTCTCCAATTTTCCATCTGAGACACCATTTTAACTTTGCTGTAGCATATATAGTCCATTTTGATTTAAAACATCTCCAATTCTGAGGGGAGAGAATATTTTGGTATTTTTCATTTTCTTGTGAAACTTTTAGACTACATGCAGCTTTGGCTATTAATGGCTATTTATTAGGAAGTTCTTTTAAGGCTGGGGGGAGTCTTCAATACATTTCATAGGTCAGGATTTGTTGTAACCATAATGTCTCCCCCTACCTTGATAACTGTGTTTGTTAATTAGGCAGGTGTCTATTTTCAAATATATAAGCCATTTTCGAAGTTTTTGGCAGACATGGTATTTATCTTGGTGGTACAATTTGTCTCGTCTTTCATTTTATTATCAGAAATTATCAGATTCATAGTCTTGTATCAGAGGTTAACCTTTTGTTAAGATTCTATTCGTACTAAGTTAAGGCTGAATCTGTAGGCTTATAATTTTAACTATCCAACTCTCTTTGCAAATCTGTAAGGGTAGGTTATATTGGTCGTGGTTATAAGTATGAGAAGTGCCCTTTTGAGGATGATTTCTTGTGGTTGGATTGATTTAGGGATGTTTATTTTTAGTAGAATAATGGTTCTATAAAGTCATTGAACTGGGAATATGGATTATCGTGGACTATGGTTCTGAAAAGATTGAACAACATTTCAACTTCTTAAGTTGCATTTTTGCCGTCGTATTGAATAAACACATGCTTAGTGCCGAAAGAAGCCAAGCAACAACTGCTTCAAACATTCGCCAGACATTACGAGCTTAATGGCTTCAAAGAAAGACAGAAGCAACTACTTAAAAGTTAGCCACTCGTGTCATGACGCTACTTAATCCATGTTACAAAACATGCTATTATAACAGAGTATTAATATTTACATTTTATTCAGACAAGGTCAAAAACAGGAACCCTTTCACCAACTAATGCTATACACAGTATCAAGTATATTTCAATTTTCAAACCCTATACATCACTCTATTATTTCAAAACTTGACACCTGCTCATGCACTCCTTTCTTTCTCTCTACTTAAAAGTGCTCCATTTTCTTTCTTCTCAAAACTTGTTATAATGCCCACTATGTTCACATTGCAAGTCTTTAATTTTACTGATATTTCAGCAGGTTGATCAATTTCACAGTGCTAGTCATACACATTTTCTTAAGGTTAAGCCTAAATCTTTCGTTTCCTCGGATAACTTTTACGGGGTTTTACTGAAAGGAATGCCAGCGCTGCCTTCGGGTCCTCCGGGCAGCACAATGACATTGGATTGCAGGGCTGACAAGGATCACCTTGAAGATGTATAGCTGCATGTATAGCAAACAAGTTTATATGAGTCTTCTTTATATAGCAAACAAGTTTATATGGAAAATATTATTTTATTGAAGAATGTGTGGTTGAAAATGAGTAGAAGAATGAGAATGAAAATATTAATGTGGACCAAACAAGTTTATAGGAATCTTCTTTTAGGTGTTTTTCTGGAGAAGCTATTGGAATGCATTCTCAAACTACTTTATAACCTGAAGAAAGGTTACTTTTCGTAGAATAATAGTTCTAAGAAGTCGTTGAACTGGGAATATGGACAGTCATTCTGTTTATTGAGCCCCTATTTCACAACCATTAAAACATAGCTTTAAAAAAAAAACTCATTTTCAACTACAATAAACACAACTACTAAAACATAACTTTTTTAAAAAAACTTATTTTCAACTACATATTCTCACAATAAAATATTTTGCATATAAATTCAAATTTTTTTGTACCCCACCCCTGACATGGCTTCTATATTGAGGGTTACTTCCACAGTGAGCTCCTAGGCTATGAAGCCATCTCCGGAGGTGCCAAGTATATCAGGGGAAACTAAGACGCCTCAATAAAGAACATGCTGAAAGGAGTGAGGAAAAAGAGCCCCAGAAGGTTGACAAGGACAAGGGGAAGGTAGATGAGCCCAAAAGAAAAGAAAATTGTCCCAGGCAATGGCCTTGCTTTTGGGAAGTTCGGCACAACAAGTGCCCCAGTGGCCAAACAGACCCCACATCCACTATCTTCGAAGCTGATGCAATCTTCTTTCACTACTGCAAAGGCTCAAAAGGCAAGGGAAACTGGTAAAGAGGCTGCGAAGGAGGTAAAGTAGACCTCCGAGGTTGTAAAAAAGGTTGTAGTGGCAAGGACCCCTGGAAAGTCAGGAAATTTTTTGGTTGGGCAGGATGAGGGCATTGCCCCGGCAGTGATGGACATGTTGTCACCTAAGGGCTAGGGTACCACTGCAAATTTTTGCGAGTTTTGGACTGAGAGGTGGCAGAACAATGTTTCCACTTGTGATGCGGTGGATATTGACAGCCACTAAGCCAAAGAGCACGACCTTTGAGGTCGCGCTGGAATGCCAAAAAGTGCTGAAGGATATTCAGACGCGCAACCGGGAGTTAGTTGAAACGTTGGCATCAACAGAGGAAGAAATGAAAAGAATAAAAGATATGGCTGAAGAGCTAAGGGCCCAGCAAACTGAAGAGGCAGCTAAGTTGGATTCGACTTTAGCAAAGATCGAAGCTCTGAAGAGGGAAATCCATGAATCCCAGTGTGAAGTGTTTTACTTGACAAAAAAAGTTGAAAAATAATCATCAGAAGCTCCGAAGAAGGCCAACTTAGGCCAATGCTAGTGCTCAGAAAGCAGGTGAGGAGGTGGTGAAGGACTATATTGCCAACTTCCACTTGACGGAAGATTACCAGCGCTTCGGTTCTTATTAGAGGAGGTTTTCTTACTTTGAGGTAGTAGATAGGGTATGGGAGCTTTACCCACAACTCTATGCTTTTGAACTAAAGGTACAGTTCTTGGAGGAGGTGCCTCAGACCCCTACTGATGACGCGGTGGAAGCTAAAGTAGAAGTCGACGAATAGGATGCTCTTGAGGACGAAGCTTTAGGCAAAGAAACTCTAGCTGCTGAAGCGCCTGCTAATGAGACTCTCTGCCACCTCTAGCATAGTATATGACTTTTATTTTACTTCTATGTAATGGCTAAGACCATCTTCTGTATAGATTTCTTTATCAATTAAGTGGATGTTCTTCTAGTTTCATATCTTCAATAATTGATTTAGGACTTCAATAATGTGCATAACAAACACAATTGAACTTGTAAGTGTTGGGACCTCAATAAAGTGCATAACTTAAACAATTTAATTTGCAAGTCAAACTGAAGTAGATATGATGACTTCCAAAGATGAATGATCCTTCAAACATTTCAAACATGATTAATCTTGAGAACATATGGAACCTCCAAACACATTTTTCAATATTGTTTCTACTTCTCCCATGATGTTCAGCTTCGTCATGGGAGGCATGTATTGTACGCCTCGAAGAATCAATGATGTAATCCCTTTTGGGATCTGATCCTCTTCTTCGAGGCACCTACTTTTCCATACATGATGGATTAATCATCCATGTAGAAACTTCTTCCATAACATTCAACTTCATCATGAAAGCCATGTATTGTACACTTCGAAAAATTAATGAGGTAGTCCCTTTTATGATATGATCCTCTTCTTCAAGGCGTCCATGCTTCAATACATGGTCGATGGTTCATCCATGTAGGGGCTTCTCCCATGACGTTCAGCTTCGTTATGGGAGGCATGTGATATATGCCTCAGAGAGCCAATGAGTTAATCCCTTTTAGGATCTGATCCTCTTCTCCGAGTCACCCATGACGTTAAACTTTGTCATAGGAGGCATGTGCTGTACGCTTCGAAGAACCAATAAGGTAGTCCCGTTTGGGATCTGATCCTCTTCTCCAAGGCGTCCATGCATGGTGAATGGTTCATCTATATAGGGGCTTTTCCCATGACATTCAGTTTCGTCATGGAGGCATATGTTGTACGCCTCGAAGAACCAATGAGATAATCCTTTTTGGAATCTAATCATCTTCTTCGAGGAGCCTACGCTTCCATACATGGTGGATGGTCCATCCATGTAGGGACTTCTCCCATGACGTTTAGCTTCTTCATGGTAGACATGTGTTTTAAATCTCTTTAAACAAAATGCACTTTCATTGAATCGCTTAGAAATATTTACAAGGGTTGTGAAAGATCTTCCAACCATAAAGCTCATTCATTGGTAGTATATTCTAAGATTTTCTACGTTCCATGGGTAAGGTTGTATTTTTCCATCTAGGCCTTCTATCTAATAAGTGTCAGGTTATAGTTCTTCTTTGATGAGGCAAAAACCTTCTTAGTTTGGACCCAGCGTACCTACGCTTAGTTTTTTGGTGGATATGAATACTCTTCGAAGCACTAGGTCATTTATCTGAAAAGATATTTTCTAACTCTTGCATTGTAGTAACGGGTCATCTTCCTTTGATATGCAGCTAGTTTCACTTGAGATTCATCCTTCTTTTCGTCGAAGAAATTGACATTGTATCTTTTTAACTTATCGTTAGATATTTCATTGAATTGCAATTGACAGGGATAGGATAAGTCGACTTTTACTGGGCTTAGTTCTTCATCAAGTAATTGAGAAAAGGGATTTCTCGAGTTGGGATCTGACTTGTAGTTTGGATTGTCCACAATACTTGAGGCAATTCATCGACCCATGCTCAGTGACGGACCTAGCCTCGAAGTTCAGCCCGGGCAGACTGAGGACGTTGACCGGTCAAAAAAGTGTACGCATGGTTTCATTGAGCCCAACATCTTCTCCATTATTTTTTTCATTTATCCCTATTTCCTAAAAACCTAAATTCTCAAAGCACAGTTCACAATTCACAAATCAAAATTATAACTCATAACTCAGGAATTACAATAATATAACATAAATTATCATTTCTCATAATTCATAAATCACAAAATAAAATAATAAAATAATAATAAGATAAACAGAATGCTCATAGGTAGCCAGGGAAAGGATTTCATCAATTTCTTCACATATATACAATAATACAAATTAATAAAAGTAAACAAATTCAAAATAAGAACCATAGAAACTGAAAATACGAAAATAAACAAAGAAACAGCTAAAATCGGCTTATCAAAGTTAATGTTAATTTCTTCTCCACCGAGCAGGAGTTGGTGATGAACGTCATTTTCAAATCTGCCCCTTTCTAAAAAATGGCTATAGACTATAATGGAAATCTGATGCTAATAAATCATGAAAAAAGAAGATAAAATCGCCAACAAATAGTAGAATATAACAATATCAGGAAAAAGAAAAAAAGAGACAAATCAGAAAAAAAGAAGACAGAATAGACTCCCTATTACATTCAAATTCACCCAAAGTCTAAAGATCCAGTCTTCACTTCCAAGACTCAAAAACCCAAATCACAAAACCCACATCCACTTCACAGCAACACATTAAATTCACGGTAATGACGAAAAAATGATTTCAAGACTTACTAGAGAAAAGGTGGAAATGAAGACTAAAAGGTCATCAAATCAACTAAGAATTGTCTGGCAAAACCCATTGCCATGGCCATGGATTGGGCTGGTCGGATGGTCCTTACTTTTTTTTTTTTTAAAAAAAAAGCCCAAACCTTTAAACAAGGAAAAAAAAATCATTTTCTTCACCTCTTTCCTCCTTCCCGGCGGACTGCACTTACCTGAAGTCTGAAGAAGCTCTCGGCGGATCCAGCCCGGGGGCCGCCCCCGTCGCCCGGTGCTGGGTCCGTCCCTGCCCATGCTCCTTCGGTGGCGTCAAGTTTTCTTTTCAAAGTATACTTGATGATCTTGTTTACGGCCTCAATTTGCCCAATTGATTAGGGGTGATGAGGTGTTGAAAAATTCTTATTGATCATCAGCTCCTCACACAGGTCTCCGACCTTTTTGTTATCAACCCGAGGCCCATTATTTGAGACAATTGAATGGGGAATTCCGAACCAACATATAATATTCTTCCACAAGTATTTGGAAGAGTTGGCTTCTGTAATTTCGGCCAAAGGTTCGACTTCAACCCATTTTGTGAAGTAATCAATGGTGATGATAGCAAAGCTTGCACTACCTCTAACCTTGAGTAAAGAGCCTATAATGTCGATTCCCCATTTGGCAAATGACCATAGGCTGGATAATGTTGTTAGTTCTTGGGAAGGTTGTCTATGGATATGAGAGAAATGTTGACATTTATCGCATTTTTGCACAAATTAGATCGCGTCTTTTTTCAAAGTGGACTAATAGTACCCATGTCGTAGTGCTTTTTCTACCAACGTAAGTCTTACAACGTGGTTGCTGCAAACTCCCTCATGAATTTCTAGGAGCATGTAGGTGGCTTTAAATCTCTTTTGTAGAGCACGTCATCCTTGAACACAAAGTGGATGTCCTTCTCCTAAGTTTGTAGGCTCTTTCTTTGTTGTCAGGAAGGACTTGATCTTAGAGGAAAACTCCTATAGGTTGCATCCATGTAAGCGTCCATTCTACCCACATTACATTTTTTCCCTTAGTAGTGGAGGGTTGTGAAAGGTGTTCAATTGACACAATCGTTAGTAGCTCCGAGTCCTTACTACTAGCCAACTTGGACAAGGTATCGGTGTGGGCGTTTTCAACACGTGGGGTTTGAGATAAACTCGAATTTTTTGAAAGATGGGAGTAGATCCATAATCAATATGAGGTACGCGGCCATGCCTTATCCCTTGCCATTAACCTGACTAACTATTAGCTGAGAGTCACTGTTAACGAGCAACCTCTTCACTTGCATTTCCTTAGTCAACCTTAGGTCGATCAGTAGTGACTCATATTCAGACATATTGTTGGTAGCCTTAATCCCAAACCTCACTACGTAATTGAGCTTATGTCCTTCGGGGCTAACTAGGACCACACCCGTTCCTGAGCCTGTTTTCCCATATGAACCATCTACTAACAAGTTCCACGTGGGAGGTTCTGCATGCTCCATTATTTCTTCCATCTCCAGGACGTTTGCAAATTTAGCCACAAAGTCCGCGAGGGCCTGGCTCTTGAAAACGATATCAAACTCTCTGATCTCAACTGCCCATTTCAACAATCTTCCCGAACTGTCGGGATTCTGAAGTACTTGCTTGATTTGGAAGTTAGTTAACACAAATATTGTATAAACTTGGAAGTATGATCTGAATTTTCTGGATGCAGTGATCAAGACTCGAGCTAACTTCTCCATATCAGGATAACGAGTTTCGGCCACCAAAAGTGAAGGATACTTTCTTCTTTTATGAGAACCGCGCTAATGGCTTTATTGGAGTGCAGGGCCTCTCCAAACTGAGGTCTGCTTAAGGAGTTTTTTTAGCCCCTGGAAGGCCTCTTCACACTCTACCGTCCATTGGAACTTCTTACCTTCTTTTAAGATCTTAAAGAAAGGGAGGCATTTGTCGGTGGCCTTCGAGATGAAACAGCTTAAACTCGCAACATGTCCTGTTAAGTTTTATACATCCTTTAGTTTTTGATGGAGCCTCATCTCAAGAGCCTCATCTCAATTAAGGCTCGAGTTTTTTTTAATTAGCCTCTATACCCTTCTGGTTGGCTATGTATCCTAGAACTTTGCCGAAGGCAACACCGAACACACATTTAAGGGGGTTCAATCTCATATTGTACCTCCGTAGAATTTGGATAGTTTCATCCAAGTGTTTTACATGGTCATTTGTCTTTAAGATTTTTACAAGCATGTTATCCACACAGACCTCCATTATTTTACCAATGATGTTGGCAAACATTTTGTTAACAAGCCTCTAATAAGTGGCCCGACATTTTTTAGCCCAAACAATAAAGGCCTCTATCAATGATGAAAGATGTGTTTTTCTCGTCTGTCGGGTTGCATGGAGATTTGATTATAGCCTGAGTAAACATCCATGAAACTCAAAAGCTCATGCCTAGCAGTGGAGTCCATGAGTTGGTCTATCATTGTAAAAGGAAAACTAACCTTAGGACAAGCTTGATTGAGGTTGGAAAAGTTGATGCACACCCTCCATTGTTTTTTTTTTTTTACCAAAATCGGGTTTGAGACTCATTTCGGGTTGATGGCCTAGCTGATAAAGCCATTCTTTATCTGCTTTTGCACTTCCTTATTTAGGACCTCATATCTCTTCGAGTTGAGGGTCCTTCTCTTCTATCTATGCAGGGCAATCGTAAGATCAATTTTCAAGTAGTGGCAACTGACCTTAGGGTTAATGCCTACCTTGTTCTCGTACCTCGATGCAAAGATATCAAGATTTTTACACAAAAAATCCTTGAGTCTTTTTTTGGCATCTGGTAGCAAGCCTTTCTCACCTGCGATGCCTTGTTGGGGTCTTGAGGGTCCATCAAAAACCTTTCTAGCCCTCTACTAGGGTTGTTTGGGATTCAGACTCGATAACACGGGGTTCCAATTCACCAAGCACGACTCCCTGCTCGAGGAAGTCTGTCATCTCGACGTCTTCTTGTCCAAAATTTTGTCTTCCTGGGCATCTAACACATCAACATCCATTAGCACCACATTGACATCCCTGGATTTGACCTTTCTTATCGAGTTCAAGTAACACTCCCGCACTTCTCTATGGTCATCTCTAACTGTGGCAATCCCACGTTCAGTGGGGAATATTATGCACAAGTGGTGAATGGATGTGACGACTTATATAGCTTTTAGAGTGCTTATTCCTAGCACCCTATGGTAAGTTGACATGTTATCCACTACCAAGAATTCCATGAAGTTTAGAGCTGCTTGGGTGGCTCTCCCATTTCCACCACAAGAGTTATTTTCCCCCTTAAGATGATGCTATCGCCGGTGAAGCCGTAGAAGGGGGTGGTGATGAGAGTTCATTCGTGATCGACGATCATCTTGTCTAAAGTGGCTCCGAAGATGATGTTGACTGAGCTACCATTAGCCACTAACATTCGTTTCAACCCATTACGGGCTACAACGGCCCTCACCACGAAAGCGTCACAATATAGGTGATAGGAGGTACTTGCCTTCTTCAGAAACTGTTGTCTACTATGCTAGTCATTAGGAGTTTCTTGGCCTCTCTAGCATAATTTCTTCGAGAATTCCTTATATTGTCGCCAACGCAATGTCCTTTAAAAATCTGATCGATTTCGTGGATATGAGCGTCTTCCATAAGCTGTTGTTGTCCCTCCCTAGGTCTTTCTCTATTGCGCTCCCTCATCCCCCTCGAGGATAGCTCTTGACGGGGGGATCTAGCCTCTTCACGATTAAGTCTTTGTTTCTGCTTAGGTGGGGGCACATTCTTAGGAGGGCGATCATTTCATTGGTCGTTCCGAGGATTCATTTGCCTAGGATGTTGAGTTGTCTCTGCAGTCTGCTGTGTCATGACTGTTAGAATGATAATAATTACAATATTGAGGGGTGTTTGGCCCATATCTAGGTTTCGAACCCCACCATCGACCTCTTCCTCTTTGGGGTGGGAGTCGTCCAGACCCAATTTGCCTTATGTTGGTTTCGGAGGTTACATCTTCATAAGCCAGCGTGGGTACTACGATAAATGTAGCTGTGGCAACTACTTGCACAAAATGGGGAACAATTTCATTACCAGTCTTGTGCCATTGGTGGTCCATTAGGTGAGATGTGGGTCATATTCCACTCTATCTTTGTGGGGGTTGAAGACCCATGTTGTCTCTATTTCGATGATCAATCAACTCCTCGTTGATGATCTCACGTCTCATCATTTCCAATCGAGCATCATAGTGATGGGTCCTGATTCTGTACATCCCTCTAGAAGAGTGCGTTCATGTTTAGCTCACCTCGTAGTGTGAACAATGCCTCCCGGTCAGCGACTTGCATGCAATATGTCATCTAATCAGTAAAGTGTGCTAAAAGATTCTTCAACATCTTCTCGGCTCGTGCCTCATGTCTTGGAGACATTGGATATTAGCATCTTCTTCCTTACTTACAACAAATCGTTTCAGGAAAATACTTTTAATTTCGGCTAGCTCCTGATACTCCATAGGGATAACTTACAATACCAAATTTCTGTCACTCAGCTTAAAGTCAGATAAAAGGCCTTGCATTAGACAGCGAGGTGGCACATCTCAGGCTTATGTGTGTTTTGTAACTGTTTCAATGCTTAGTCGAGTCGCCTTTTCCATCATACTTTGATATTTTTTGCAGCATATTGTGACTTGGGACTGAAGCATTTCTTAGTTCTTGTGAAAAAGGAAAATTTTCGTCTTCGTTGTCAAGGTTACGAGATCTTTATCATCAAACTCTTTCTCTTCATCAGCTTGATATCTGGGTGGAGGATGAGATGGACCTACTTGATCCCTCACCATTTCCTCCATCCAATTGTGCCTATTTGAGGTGGGGCAGCATGAGAGGCATGTCCTTGCCTCTCAACACATATGATTCACTCATATCATTTACTCCATAGGTGTTTTAAGTTGGAATTGTGGGAAAATTTAATGTTCACTACATATGCTTGTGATTGCATATACCTAAATTATTGAGATGATGTGTGATTTTGCTTCGTCCCTTGTCATTTTGTGACAAAAATGGGGAGAAAATTTTTGAATTGCAAAAGTATTTGATATCTTTTATGTCAAAGGGGTCGTTGGGGTGAGACATAGATATATTTACCTACTTCTTAAACACATTGAAAGTTTACAGTATGGGGGAGCACGTGCATATTTGTTTGAAATCAGTTTCGTTTGATGTTTTTACAGTGTCAATGTTTCGTTTTGGTATGTTGGGTTGCATTCATACTGTGTCTTAGTTTAGCTTGTGATTTAAAACTGAAAAATATGCTATTTAAGTTACAATTGCTTAAATGACATCTACAAGTGAACTGTTTGAATTGTGATTATCTTTGATACTGTTTTCCACACATTTTACACTGGTATTTGAGTTGTCTATTTCAAAAAACAGGTACTGCAGAGTTCATTCAATACAATTTGTCGTTTAGGTTGTGTCATTGTTTTGAGTCTGTAACTTTTATTTTATTACTGTCTTGACATAGATTAATGTTTTGTCACAGAATGCTAAAGGGGGAGTTTGTTAGATTTTAGTTGATTTTGTAATTGGCAAATTCTGTGAACAAAATAACTTAAATTGATAGAGTGTAAAAGTTCAAGGAGTAACGTGCAATTTGTTTAAAAGTTAGTCAAATAGGTCTAAGGTTTCGAGTTTGGAATAAGGAGGAAAACGGCGCGGATTTTCACTAGACTGTCACCAAGGGTTGACTCGAGTTATAAAAACAGAAACTGTATCGCTAGACTGTCGCCCATCCTTCGCTTGAGCGACAGCATGTCGCTCGACAGTCGTTGAGCCCTCACTCGAGCGACAGAGTTATAGGAGAATTTTTTATTTCGCATTTTAAAAGTTTTTTTCCCAACCCATATATTTTCTACCCTACCTATATATATTCTAAAGCCACAAAACGAGAATTCAGAAGGTTGAACATTGATCAAACACTATCCTTTCATGTTCTCTTACATCTTTAGAGCTTTCATCTTTCATGTTTCTTTGAGAATCATTCTTGGTAGTGAGAAAAACACCATATTCTTAATCCAAATATCAAAAATCAAACTTCCTACATATCTGTCAGAGGTGCTGAAGATAGAGGAAAGTGACTGGAGTTCCAGTCTGTGAAGAACAGGTTGTTCTTCGTGATCCACAGGAGATAGACGATTCTACCAAGCTAGGGGCTGCTGCAGGATAGCGGAGCTCCAGGATAGCATTGGTTATTGTACTTGGAAGTGGTGCAGGAGCACATAATCCAGGAAAACTGTCGAAATTGCAGTCGGGAGATCAGTTAGTACGTGTCGTTTTCTAGTCTGGTGGATTGTAACTCATGAATCGTTTATAATGGATTGTTGACTAACAAAGTGTCCAAAATTTTACCCAATTGGGGTTTCTCTGTGATCATTCTTATGTTTTATTGATTATATGAACTGTGGTATTCAAACATAGGATTAAATTGACTTGAATGAATAACCATCTAGAGATAAATAATTGATGACTTGTTGCTAATTAATTAATAATTTTAATTTCGCATATAATACATATTCACCACTCTCTAGGTATTGCTAGGGTCGAACTGCGTAAATTTCACTATTGAATTCAGCTCGAGTGCGATGACTCTATAACAAGAACGTGGTATTAAAGGCATCACATTTCCGTATCCATTGGCCGGTTTTGTATTTCACGAACATTTTTAGAACATGTTTAATATGTAGTGTCAAAAGTAAAAAGTACAATAAATAATTTTTTTCTTCATTAATTAAAATTGTACGGGCTTATTAATGAATAATGCTTTGTGTACAATTCATGGTTGACAAGAACTTTGACAATTCATGTTAATTCAAATTCGAATGGGCAGGAAAGTGTGTGGTGTTTAAAAACTGGTCACTCAATCTTCAACACGTGGTACATTGTCAAACTTGATGTCAAAAAAATTGTACTTGTAGCATGGTTGCTTGTTAATTAGTATCCAAAAAGGATAGAAGCAACTACTTAAAAGCTTAACCATACGGGTTGTAAATATTATTAAATCCTTGTTACCATCATACTATTTGATCATTGCTAAATATACTAATACTTATAAGGAGATTGCTGCACCTTATGCGAGAGCTCCAAGTTTAAATTATGACAGATCATTGCTTAATATACTTAAAAATATTATTGCGACCTATATCTCTCCAAACACTTTGATGCACTCTTTTACTAAACATATAGAAATATACCAGTTAGCCATGCTTGCCGTCATGCTGGCAAAAGCTTACATATATCAGACAAGGTCAAAACAAGAAACCCTTTCACCAACTAATGCTATATATAGTATAATTTCAACGCCATACATCACACTCTATATTATTTCAAACCTTGGCACCTGCTCATACACTCTCACTCCCTTCTTTTTCTCTCTCTATATAACATTTCTCAATTCTCTTTCTTCTCAAGACTTCTTCTGTAATGGCTAAAAAGCCTCCAGTAATTCCCACTATGCTGTTATTGCTAGTGTTTTTACTAATATTTCAGCAGGTTGATCAAGTTCACAGTGCTAGGCATACACTATTTCTAAAGGCTAAGCCTAAATCTTCCGCTTCCTCTGGTAACTTCTACGGGTTTTTGCCGAAAGGAATGCCTGCGCCACCTTCGGGTCCTTCACGGCAGCACAATGACATTGGATTGCAGGGCTGGCAAGGGTCACCTTGAAGAAGTATAGTTGCATGTATAGCAAAGTACTGTCACTTGGAAGTTTTAGATGTGAGTCTTCTTTCAGGTGTTTTTTTGAGAAGCTATTGGAATGCAAATATTTGTATTAGCATCGCCCTTTGTAGCGATCCAAGCACGCTATCTATATGTGAATATAGATATAATTCCTTGACGGATTTTTAAGACAGTAAACTTGTGTTTGAAAAACCTCGAATAAGTATTAAACCGAGTTATCAAATTAAAAGTCCATTGATTTCAAGAAAAATCAAAACAAATTAATAAAATGAGACCTTGGATTAATTTGAATGTTTGAAATGTAGTGTTAAACTGTCTTTCTTTCAAGTCAACTGGGAAAATGGAAATAGAAATATATAAATGAGCATAATGTCAAAGTTTGGTACAGAAATTGAACCAAAATTCTATTATTGGAGGGAAGTTCAAGAAACCGTTGGTTTAAATCACCAAATGCTAAGCCAAACATGCTAGGAGTATCGTTAAGTTGTCGAGCCATAAAGAAACATGATAAGTCGGGTTTGTTGTGGACCAATCCGAGCTCGCAAAGCTAATTGTTCTAATATGACTCGATTGACAAATACGAGTCACATACCTCGATTTCACAGTTACAACACACAAGTGCATGAAAAATAAAAAATAAAAAAACTGTCATTTTCTGCATTACTGGAATACTAAAAAATGTTGCACCTGCTCGATGAGTTTCTATTTTATTCTTTTTGGCTGATTATTAAAGAGAATCTCGTGCCTCTTCCCACTTGACAGGTTCACTCGACAAATATTTAAGTATCTTACGACATTTACCTACTCGTACAAGGATTAGACGCTGACATCTACCGGTTTATTATGAATTGTGAGCAGCATAGGATCTAACCTCCAAGTAGAAAATAAATCAATGAATAAAGTAGTCTAGGAATATGTTTGAATAATTACTTTTTTTCTTACTTATACTCTCATTTTTTATCCAAGTAAATCCCCCCTTACTTATTTTAACTTCTTAAATTCTTGAAAATAGAGAAAAGAAAAGGTCAAAATCAATCAAGCTTCACGAGTATTTTTGGTCCATTTGATGGGGTTTTACTTTTACTTCTTGTAGAACTTTCTAAATAAGCTACATTAAAATATCTCTAATCGTGATGTAAAATTGGGTGTAAATTGATATTTATGATATAAGATAGTGTTAACAATTCTCCACAATGGCCGACTACTTAATATGCACCCCCTCGTCGAGCACCACAGCATTGGCCGTCTACCACTATGAGGACGTCAACCCCCAAGAGGCCCTATACGTTTACATAGGCCGTCTACTACTATGAGGTCGTCGACCCCCATGAGATCATCTACGTTCACATAGGTCGTCTACTACTATGAGGTAATCGACCCTCATGAGGCCCTATACGTTCTCATAGGCCTTCGACCCCCCACTATACTTAGCCAAATAAATGGCCATGAGATAGACGAATACCACCCAACAACGAATGTGGGCATAACCGACCACAAGACGAGTGGGGGACGCATTTATAGAACGTGGGGGAATGGAAAGGCATATGTAGGACACGTGACACAATTAATCACGGAACGAGGGTTTGTTATCAGGTGCCTATAAATACCCCAATGTGAGAAAATGTATTCTTTTGGAAACCCGAACTATCTGAATTCCAATATAATCTCTTCATATTCTTTAAAATCTAACACTAATTCTCACGTCAGAGGTACAATAGGAAAGAAAGCCCTGGCCTCATTTCGCAGGTAGTAAATACCAATCGCCGGAACACCAGTCACGTTAGAGAGAACACGGAATTTACCTCATTACTGCCCAGTTGTTATCAGAATTCAATTTAAGTCTCCCATATGATGGAGATTTTGAATTCGAATCTTGAGGGACGCGTTAGAGAGCCATGAGGGGTAAGATGGGTCTAGACTCTCCCAAAGCGAACAGTACGTATGATATGATAATGGCTCCAGCGCGAGGTCAGGTCGATACAATCTCTAAAATAACTTGCATCCTCATTGAATCACGATGGATCTAAATTTAAATTTTGTTCCAATGAAAAAATCTAAATCCATTTTTTATCTTGTGCATGTAAAAAATATGTAAATTTACATCATTTTTGCATTTCCTGTTAAAAAATGTAATATACATTTCATTTGCACACCTCCATTAGAAAGTTTTTTTAGACATATTAGAAATCTATATCATAATTTACATTTTGGCCTACTTTTTCTAAAAATCCTTCTAGCCGACGGTACAATTCCAAAAAAATTACTTAAACGTGTTCAAAAGTAATTTCTTAAGGACCGTTTAGTAAGATTTCTCATTTTGCTCTTCCTTTTTTTGAAGAGCATATACGGAAGTTGTTTGGAAATTAACAGATTTTCCTCTTTCAAAAAAGCTTTTAGAAAAAAATTCCATTAAGTCAACTCCCTTTAAAAGCTTTTTTAATTAAAAAAATACTTCTATAAAATTAATCGAACGATTTCAAGAGCACGTTTAAATTTCAAAAACTCATTTTTAACGTTTTAAAAGTCATGCCAAATGAACCCTTAATTTCGGAAGTAACTTTTTAAAAGTCCTGCCAAAACCACCCTTATAGCTCAAACATTCTTAATTAAATTAGTCAAAGCGTGCAACTTAAGGACCCCTCTTTGAATATGGCTGGCTTAATACATCATTAATTGCATGGTTAATTGTTAAATAAGTATAATTAGATTTATGCATTAATGGACATTGCAATAAAGAATATTAATTTGTTTGACATTCCTTTGTTGTAACAATTATCTGCTTAATAATATCGTAATCTCGTTTTTGCATGCTCGTCTTATGATTAATATTTAATTACTACGAAATTCTGTTATGCAGTTTACATCACAAGGTCAGCTTTCTGTAACATAAAAAATTACAGTTAATTGACAAAAAATAGTTACTAAGTCGTCGTTTATTTAAGTAGTGTCTGAATACATGAATATAATTAAATGAATTAACATCTGAGTAGACAAAGATCCAAAGTTCACATAACTACCCAATTACGAGCTATGCATAATCCACACAAACATAATAACAAATCAACATTCAATCTTTTCCATGATGTAACAATCGCCAGTCATCTGATTGATGTGTAACTTCTTGTTGAAAAACTATTAGCATGTTTGATACGCTGAACTAGATAATATTGATTAACTATTGAAAAATCCTGCTAAGTGATACCAAATACCCTGATGTATAAGCAGAAAATGGGTAATAAAACGGGGCACAAAAGCTTTCTAGCATATAATAATCGACATGTCTATATACACGACAATACGATAAGTAACAAAAACAATGGATTCCCCAAGAAATAAATAGGAAGAGGATAGATTTAAAGAAAAGGGGATAAGAAAAATGGGGGAAAGGGCAAAAAATAGAAGGGTGTCTACTTCCTCCATCACTATGAGAGCCTGCATTAGCATAAATGGAGAATTGATCTTTCCTTTGTACCTAAATTTGGGAAGATGGTGAAACAGCTCCATCGAACCGTCGCGTATCCTGGCCAGAAACCGATGACTTGTCTGATCCACGAACATTGTATCTTTCATAAACTTTTTCACGATTCTCTGACCACCAAGTCTCCGCTTGGTGCTCCCCAAATCTTCTTCGGCTGCATATAGAAGAAAGAAGATACCAAAGTTAATTCTTATTCACATCACACAGTTCACACCAATATATGCACATTTTTTCTATAGAAAAAAAATAAAATATTAACAGTATAATAAAAATGACAATGCCGTATACCTGAAGCGGACACGTTTGAGATCCCTAGTTCCATCTCTAAGGGCTTGAAGTGTTATATACACACCAGATTCATACTGCTCAATCCACTCAGCCTCGATTTGACTAGCATTACCAGGAACCATCGAGTTTCTTGATTTTAAGGCATTTTCACCATCTGGAGGCGCAGATTCTTTAGTGTTCACACTTTCAGCGCTATTCCTGTAAGCCTGAACATCTTCGCCACCATTAGGAATTCTGACATCCGAGCGTTCATTCATCCCATTGGTAGCTGAAAATCCAAGTCCCTGAGCACCCGAGTTAATTTCATTGCTCATTCTATTTACTGTAGTGGAATCAATTCCAAGGTGGGAGGCCGTGTATGAGCTATTGATTGTATCAGATCTTGAATTTCCTTCTCCATTTGCACCAGGATAGCGTATGCCATTTGGTTCCACGCCATTTGGTAGGTAAGCCACTTTGATGCTTTCAGAATCATAAGCCCCCGGCGGCAACCTTTCTGCCATATCTTTGAGCTAAAATTTGAGAAAACTAGAGAAGTCAATAGAGCATATTGTTTAGGCAATAATTGACCTTTATCTTACCAACAATAGAAAAAATTAGAAAGATACAAGAGCTAACTTCTGATAACAGACCAATCAAATATACATTCAGCAGCACAAGAACACTTTTGATCACAGAGGTGTTTTTCAATTCAAGAGTTGTCAATACAAATCTAAACCTTAACCTCACCTGTGCAGTAAGAGACTTTATCACTTCTTTTGCAGCTTTACATTTAGCAGATTCCTCTGCAGCTAATGCCATTGCTTCCTGAGCTTTCTTTGCTGATTTCTGGATATCCAATTCTTGCAGTTCACATCGATTTCTAAGGCTCTCAACCTATCATCAAAATAAAAAAGATTTAACTTTGAGAAACTAAAGCTGAACGGGGAAACAAAGATTTAAATTTGGGATGTACCTGCACACGTAATTTATGTACTTCTTGGTTCAAAAGTTCATTAGTCTTCTTCAAACTCTCCGTAATGCTTTTGGAAAACGAAAGTCCTGAAGTTGTAGGGACTGGTGTTGCAGATCGTGGAGGGCTAGATTTTCTTGAGAAGGGGGACACAGACCTTGAACTAACACTAGATGGTGCATGAACTGGTTTTGGAACTGTTCGACGCGCATCAACAGCTGCATACATTACAGCATCTCTTAGCTGTAACAGAGAAGGCACTTGAGTGGAACGGCCTAGAGAAAATGTATCCGATTTCTTTCCTTGTTTAGCTGCTTTTGTATCTAACTGTTTAATCAAATCAAAATTGGATGGCATTCCCGACTTGGCTAATCGCAGATCAGCCTTGTCCAACCGGTCCTTATTTTCACCAGAAAGGCGCGGTACAGCATTTTTCCGGCTATTGACTTCTGCCAATTTACTTAATTTAGCAGAACAGGCATCACAAACACGATATGGTTTGCTGGGATTAGGTGCCAATGCAGCCCGCAGTGCTTTTCTCGAACTGCAAGCATGACAGTGTACTAGTCCACAATTATAACAATTATGCCTCTTTCTTGTGAAGCCAAAAGCCTGTCTACAAGCTGAGCACTGAGACTGCTCAGCACCTGAAACCCATTTATGAAGACATATAGCAGCTGTGAAATTTGAACCACACGCAATATATTTAACATGCCTATCCTTTAAAGCTTCAACTAGTGTTGGCGTTTTCCGGTCTTCTATATCTCCATGGCCCAACCTCCCATTGGCTCCTTTTCCCCACGTGTAGACCTCATTTTTGGACGTTAAGACAGTCACGTGATATGCACCACAAGCAATTTCTTCAATAGATTCACCAGCAAGCTTGTATTCTACCAAGCAAGGTAGCTTTCCATCAGAATGAGGATTTCCAAGCTGACCATAGACTGTACTTCCCATTGTGAAAACATGCCCTGATGTAGTCAGGCCCACAGTCAAACTATGTCCACAGGCAATTTTGTGAAAATTGTAATCTATAAGTGCGGGTACACAGGTAGGTTTCAGTCGAGGTTCTTTGTCACCATGTCCAAGACGGTTTTTATCACCATCACCCCATGTGAATAATTTTCCAGATGAAACACTGGCACTAGACTGTGTTACAATAACTTCAACCACAGCAGCAGTATGCCACACTCCACAAGCAACGGCAATAGTCCTCAAACCTGAAAGAGAGTCAACCTCCCTCGGGTACGAGACGTTTTCCCGATTACCATGGCCTAAAACACCAAAGGTTCCATCCCCAAATGTAAAGAGTTGTCCAGTTGATGTTATCAAGGCAGTGTGCCATGGACCACAAGTAACCATTGAAACTTGAAGTCCCTCAAGAGGACCTGAAATTCTCTTTGGTATCCAGTGACTGATATCAGTTCCATGACCCAAGAGGCCAGCATTATGTGTCCCATCTCCCCATGTATAAAGTTCACCGGCCATCGTAACAGCGCAACTGTGAAACTCTCCACATGCTACAAAATCAATGCTGCAAAACGACAAAGATTCCACAAGACGTGGTTGAGTAACATCTTTCCCAACTCCGTGGCCAAGCCGCCCGCCAGATTCTTCACCCCAACTAAAGACTTCACCTTGCCTGGTGACTAATGCAGCATGCCTAACCCCACAGGCGATATGATGGACATCCAGAACAATGTCAGATTCTAACGGCCTGGGAAGAAGCATATCAGCTCTAGTACTCACAGAACTAGCATTCTTCTCTGGCCCAACCTTGACAACATTATCACATATAACCTCACCCCATATGTATACATCCCCTAAAGCATCGCAATCATCCTGTGCAGAACCATGACTTGAAGTACTAGGAGCACTAGAAACACTCACTCGAAATGCATCTGAACCAGATCCTTTCACCTGCATGTTTGTTTGATCCAAAGCTACATGTGAACTTTCTGAATGCACCAAATTATCTGTGCGATAACTGTTCGGAGAAGGGTTTATGTTTGACTTGATCGAAACCTCCGGAGAGCTAACCTCTCGTGTAGCACTCACAGAACTGTTGCTTGGACTATTTGATGTCAAATCTCTGTTATCCTGGTATCATTTCATTAGGAATCACAAGTTAAACATGATAGTGATGTTATGATATAACAGAGACCATATCCATATAGACCGTGTTTTAACTTCACCAAGACCATCACAAACATAATTTGCCCATTCTACATATTAAGAACCATTTGGCAAACAAATTGGGATTGCCAAAATTACTCTTTTTTTTTTTTTTTAAATGTAAGATTTTCTCAACCTAAAAAGGACACCATGATTTTCACTAAAGATATCCTAAGGAAACCAAAATATCCCAAAAGGCTTTTTATACTCATCTCCAAGTTTTGGTGTTGTGAGACACTTGTGTGAAAGCAAAACAAAAAAATTGGCAAACCTGACCTTAATAACTAACCTAGTTATCTAATCAAGAAAATTACAGCATCTTCTTTCAATTTATGATCCCAAAAGAAAGGATAAACTCCATGACTAGCCGATAGATAATGCAAGGTTGCAATACTTACATCAAAATAGAGCCCTCCATCATTCCATCCATCAATTTTTGAGCGTCCAGCTTGTCCCAGTGATATTAAAGCCTTAAGGCCAGCTATCCAGATCTCTGCCTCAACTTTGTCTTTGCAGATCTAATTATACAACAAAGCATAGTCATAACTTCATAAAATTACAGAGAAAATGCAATATTTATTTAATAACAGAAATCAATCAATCACCAACCAGATCAAGGGATCTTTTCCCATTGTTGTATATGAGGGAGAAGGATAAATAGTCCTTTTCAGGGCGAAGATATCTTTGAAAAACAGCCTAGAAACATACAAAAAGAAGTTGAGGAACAGTTACAAACTGTCAAAATTGTCCTAAAATGAATTAGGAACATGAAATAAGGTCTTCAAAGTCTCACGGTTCTCTGTCCAGGGATAATTCTTGAAACTGAAGCTAACTTTAAACTTCTTTCACCACTACTAGAAATCCAAATTAAAGATGTTTCGTCCTGCAATATTAACATTAAATCAACTTTTAGCATGTTGGAGAAACAAAATAAATGCGAAACTGAAAATAGTTCGAGAAGTCGTGACAATATGCTAAATTAAGGACTGATGGTTAATAGAAAGGAGTAGCGACTCAATTAGATATTACATATACCTTTCAAAATGACGGATATTCAAAACATCATGAATTCTAATGACCATTGACGGCCACCAAATTCTATCTTACTATAGAAAGTATTACAGATTGTAATTGGAAAGAAGCTCCAACGAAAGCATAACTTCTTTATATACATTCTTAATTCAAAACACAGAAATTATTAATTCTTCCTTTGCAAACCAATCACTCTGTGATAAATATTCACAAGGCTGCGACAGACGATCTTCCTATCAGAAACAAAAACATTCAAAAAAAATCCAGTTTAGTCTGTTGAGAAGAGTAAGCACTAAAACGAATCTGCCATCCTTTTCAATCTAACCCAGCCATCATTTCATTTTCATTCACAATTTATTAAACTTCCCAATTACTGTAGTAACTTGCCATTACTTTTACATTATATAGAGACAGATACATAAGAGATCTACAATCTGTTTTGTTTGATCAATTTATAAGATGCCAAAAGAAAACACAGCCACTATCAGACCTACAAAGCATGAATATTGTGACGGCATAGAATATCTCAGAGGATCACCAAAAAAAAAAAAGGCAAGTATTTTGTACGCCAGAAATTTGGAAGACTCCAAATGCAGTTGACAGGAAATATACGGATGGTTTCTTCCCATAAAATGAGTATCTGAGTATTAATAGTCAAAGCATACAGTAACATATTTCAAATATTACATCAAACTTGAGTATTGAAGCACCAATCCACTCCTAGTAATCAGAAATAAAGACAAGATGTTAATATCAAGAGGAGAGAGGTGTCTTTCCCTTTTATAATCAAACAGTGCTGGCATGAAACTATCACCCTGCCAACTTATTGTGATATAAAAACATAATCCACCACAAGAAATATTTCGATAAATGCTTATATTTCTTATTAGATTTTTTTTAAAAATATAAAAGAAAGTGTTATATCAACTCTCACCTATGTTGTGAGAAAATGATGGGTATAGAGATTATAACTTGCATCACAAGAGAACAATATAATGCTAGTAAAGCATAGAAAAAGGAAAAAAATTACAACGTAATATTAATAAGGACTGCATGGATAATATCATCTCAAGCACCTATATGAATCTGTTTATGAAAAAACATCTTTATCCCTTTCCCAGGAGATCTTTACACAACTAAATAAACGGGTAAGTCCTGATTATGCATAAAGTATATTGAACTTACATTAGAGAGTCTAAACGGGTAAACTTTAGGCTTTCCTTTACGACCATATTTAAGTAGCTGAGCACCCTTTTTTAGAGCAATCAATGCCTGCAAAAGGTAATAGGAGATCAGTCACTAATAGGGGTATTGTTAAGGGGTAAAATCCCACATCGAATAAAGATAAAAACATAGACCAATTTATAAGAGTTGAGGCTACTCCTCTTAATAAGGTTGACATTTTAATATGGAACCCAAAATTTCATCATGATATCAAAGCCCGTTATTCTCCAACAAGTAATGCAATTCGATTAAGACTCAAAAAAATTGAGCATGTGGATTTCAAGATTGGTATGCTCAAACGAGACACCATCTTGTAGGGGCACGTTAAGAGATAAAATCTCACATTGAATAAAGATGAAAACATAGATCAATTTATAAAAGTTTGGAGTTTGGACTACTACTCTTAATAAGGTTGATCTTTCAAGATGGAACAACAAATTTCAACAGGTATTTACAGCTGTAAACATAAGATGATTTATAGAGAATGGCCCAGTTTCAGAAAAAATAACATTATATAAGTTTAAACAGCTAAATAGATTGAGAAGCCATCTCTAATAAGAAGTGTAAACATTTTCAGAACAATAATGACGTGACAGCACAGATGCGTCTGGACATCTTGCAAGTTACAGGCATTAATGTGGTACTCCTTTATCCATAACTTGATGACAAATACAAGTTTTATTTTAGACAGTCATCATACTCTTATCCGACCAATGCAAGACACTTCTTAAACATGTGACCAAATTATAGAGAATAGATGTTTTTCTTAAATAGTAAAAGAAGGCATAATATCACATAAAAAGCAAATGAAAACACTAAAGTGAATATATTTTTATAAGGGAAGCATGATCATATGCATTTCGTTAAAGATAGTAGGATATGAGGGAATTTGTAGAGGGATGAAAATTTATGTCACTCAAAACTCTTAGTGTTCTCCCTATTTTTCTAGTCTTGTTTTTACCATCTTACTGAATAAGTAAATGCAATGTATGAACTAGAGCAACTATAATTTTTTTTCGATGCAACGTTTTCTATGAACTTCTATAGAGAGATTTTGTAATGTTAAAGAATTGCATTTGTTTTTCCAAATAACCTTGAGAACTATTGTAAATATTTGTTAAACAAACAGTTGCTAATGTAATACTCACTTCGTCCCACTTATATAGGCTGATTTTATTTTCACATAGATTAAGAAACTTTATTTAATATCATTGAAAAAGCAATTTTTGCAAAGAATTTTCCTAATTTACCCTTATTTACTTACCAACAACTTGTAGTAAATAATGTGTTTTGTCCATGTTTCGAAGAAGAGGTGGGAAATGTGTGTATGTAGTTGGATAATTCCGAGAAGGTAAATTAAAATATGTACAATTTCAAGATTAAGTGCGAGGAATTGGTTATAACTGGACAAATTAAATAAGGGTATATTAGTAAACAAACAAAACAAATATTTTCTCAATAAAGAAACACGACTACATAAAGAAAAGAAAATAAGGAAAATCGGTTTATATAAATGGGACGGAGGGAGTAATTAAAAAAAAATTACTATGGTGCAAGGAATTAATAAAGAAAGGTATAAATACCACACTGCATACATTTAAATTTACATTTGAACGTTAAACTGAAATTGTCTTACATTTGTTCCATTTTTCATGTTGGTAGGTCATGAACCTTCTTGCATGTGTATATAAGTTAAATTGAACTTAGACAACTCTCTTACATATTGTGTTCCATTTTTCATGTTGGTAGGTTCATGCAGCTTCTTGCACGTGTCTATATTACATTTCTGCACTTACTTTGCTTCATCATAACATAAATAATGATATATATCACATGTTTATGATATTTCCATGTTTAACTCCATTGGTTTAATACTCAATCATTACATATATTTCTATGCATTGGAGACAATCACACAGTGACTTTCAACCACATCAGTTAAACATATACATCTTCATGTTTAGCCATATATCTGTTAACCAGGTAAAAATCCCCAAAAGCACTAGGAAATTCGAAGTTGCAGCCCATATTCTTATAAATCCCAGATAACTGTATTATATCAAAAATCTTAGGCAATAAAATTATTAGTGATAATTCTTCCCCCTCGTCTCACAATCCTTCCTCATCTTCTGAGTGGTGAAGGCCAAAAGGGGAAGTACTTGAATGCCAAAGGAAATGAAATTACTGCCAGAAACAGGTTCTTGCATGTTTTAAACCTCAAATTACTCCAATTTAACATTCCATACATCTTGTTAAGAAATACGTACCAATTGAATTAGGAACAGCAAATTCCGAAAAATACCAGTATAAAGATTCCATTTTTTATGAGCTACTACAATATATGAAAGAACGTTTTTATTAAAGATAGCGTAGAGTTTTAAAAATCACAGCAAATCAAATATAACAAAACAAAAAGACTTCGTTCTTCTAACTTCTAAATCAACCGTTTCATCAATTCTTGAAAAAAAAAAATGCATAATTACAGATACGATTTTCAGATGATCAAATTCTTTAAAATTAAGTTACAAATTCTTCACCTTTAGCAATAAAAAAACACCAATCTAACACAAAGATCCTATTTTTTTAATCTTTGAAAGTGTTCAGAGAGAAAGAGAACTAAAGTACCTGCTCGATGTCACGGTTGGCATTACCATAGCTAACAAGATCTGCCATTCCATGTGAAACGGTCACCGCCACACCACCGCCACCACCATCTCCCTCGGCTCATTATCATGCGCCTCCACGGCCGTAAAGTACCATCCACACCTCACCTCTTAAATTACCAAAACACCCTCCAACATTCAACAGTTCTAAACCCCTGCCCTTTTTTCCCCTCAGATCTGAAAAAATTGACCGCAAAACACCGTACTAAAACCTATACTACCAGTTTCCTTGATGCTTAAAAGTCAAAGGAGAGTCCTTTTTAGTTAATGTCGCGATGGACTGAAAACGAGTGGTCGAGTCTTTCTCCGGCTGTGTATATAAACAGTTGCCGGCGGCGGAAACAGTGGTTAGGAACTCCCGGCAACGGGTGGAAACTAGTGAGAGAAAACGAGGAAAACAAAAAGAAATAATTTTTAGAGAGAGAGAGAGAGGAGAGACGAAGGTAGTTCGCGTGTAAGAATAAGACAGACTACTCAGTCAAAGAATAGGAAACAAGAAAAGGCACCTTAAAAAAATAAAAAATTAACATTATTTAATTCATTTAATATTTGAAATGTTTCAAAAATATATTTTTTATTTTTATTTATTTTTACTTAGCCCCTGCTAAATTATTGGATGATGCGGAAAAAAATTGTATTACTGGATGAAAAGTCAAAAAAGCACATTTGGTATTTATTTTGTAAAAATAATTTAATTAAACTATTATGTCTGGTCATTTAATTAAGTTGAAAATTTTTAGGTGGGACCCTGCCTAATTATAATTTCGTTTCCTTCAAGATGTATCCATTTTCATTGCTTCCCTTCTTTACAAAGAAAAGAGAATAAACAAAGAAAAAATAATTAATGTTCACGATTTTACCTTTTCATAATTCATAATAATCATTTACCATAAAACTACTACGACTTCAAATAAAAATACGTGTACGCACCTCATATATGTTAATTTAAGCAATTTGATAATGTCGAAGTCGAAGTTTGGTAAAAAATTTGTGAGAATTACATTAATTTTGTAGCATACAAAAATATTATTCTACAGTCGAGATTTTTTTGAAGTAAGATTGAGCACCTGTTTGTTTCTCATTTCCTGTCAACAAAAATGAATTTTTGTACCCCTTTTTTTCAAACTTTTTGGGGACGTTGTGAGAGAAAATGGTCACAAAAATGGCTGCACATGTTTGTAACGATAGGAAAATGCATTAAAATGAGATGAAAATTGGAAACGTACAGAAGCTAAAGGAGTATTCATGACTTCTTCGACTACAAATCAATTTTACGTATATTTTTGTAGGCACAACCAGAAAAACTCCGCTTGGTTTGTCATTTTTGGATAAATACAAGAATTTTAAAGGATATGTAAATTCTTCAAATGTTATTATTGATAAATTCTAAAAAGAAATAGCACATCATCTAGAAGATGAAAACTTATGTTTGCCTTTATTTATTTTTAATAATATATTTTTATAAAATAATATTACACGTAAATCTAAAAATTTCATTATTTCCTGTGGATTTGTGGGGAGGATTGACTAAACCGGTCAAAGGAAAACGGTCCAATTTTGTGGGCCAAATTGTCTAGCGTTAATAGTTGAATTCCTATAATACCCTTGCATTTAGCTGACGTGGCAATGTTTGTACTTGTGTGCTGTGCTAGTTTGGTTTGTCAAGTTCATGAGGTTGGTGTGATCTGGTACATCGGAGTTCACGCGGATCAATTTAATAAATGCTTCTTAGTATGCCACGTAGCACCAAATTTTTAATGAAATTTTCTAGGGTTCAAGAGGGGAATCGAAGCACAACTATTCGGCTATTCTTCCTAGTTAATTAGGTTGTTTTCAGTTTCTAAAATAAAATGTCAGTATTTCTTTCAATATCACACGAGCAAGTTTTTTTTCTTATTCCTAATTGAGTGGTGAATGGTAGAAAATGCAAAGAGGTATGAAAGATATATAGTCCATATTTGGTACGGATTAAAATTTAGATTTTATTTTAAATCAAAATCAATAATTCATTTTAACCATATATATTATAGGTACCACAACTTTTCACTATACATTTTATTAACTTCTATCAAAATTTACTAAAAATTCAATTTTTATCCTCACCAAATAGGGGTACAGTTTTGAATCATCTTAATTTTGGATTTATCTGGTAGAAATTTTCAGCAGTTTTTAAGCTAAAAAATAATCTTTTTTTTCAACTGGTGGGTCCCACCCGGAGACAAAATGGCTGCCTTATTTCCTTCTAACGGTTCAAAAAGTCATTTTTTTGGTTTAAAAAGCGCTCCCAACCAGGCTCTTTATTTGGTTTTTCGAAGCATCATAAATTAAAAGAGAATACAGAATCAAAATAATTCTTCCAATCTCATGTTATGAGAATTTGATGCATGGACAATGTTTCTTTGAATTTGGGCTCATAACGGCATGATGTTCGTATGTAGAGCTTGTTACACATCTTTGAAATACATGACATTATCAAGTTAATTTCAATGTGATATAGGGTGTTTGCATAATTTTGTTTAAAAGTTACAATTCGTGATGCCAATGCAGTCCACTTTATATCACTCAGAATCAAGTCCTGGAATATACCACAAGTCCAGTTCGTTGGACCTAATCCATTTCAAACATTTCCGTGCATTATCCATCCACTTTATGGGAAAGTTTAGCATATTGCCCAAAAGCTATTAGTTTATGGCACTGGTACAATCCACCACATAACACCCCAAATCAAGCCTAAAATCCTAAAATCATTCTATTGGGCCCACCAAATTTTAGCATGCTCTTGTATTATCCAAACACTCAATGGAAATGTTCGACTATTGACTCAAACACGAGACCTTCAACTCTAATGCCAATTGATATAAGGTATTGATAACACATTTTTCAAAAATTATAGTTCATTGCACTAATGCAATTTATTCCATATCATCCAAAATCAAGTATGAGATGCACCCCTAGCCCAATCTGTCGTGTACACTAATATTTCAAGCATAATACATTACAATATAAGGCAAGATGTATCAATATGTTTGGTCTTTCTTGTTTTTCTTGAAAATCAACAGCTAACCACTTGAGTTACTAACCTCTAGAGTTAGGCTCAATACAATCTGATGTGCTTGATATTTCTGGTTTTGAAATACCTTTGATATTTTTAGTTGTTACTAAGACGACTAGATGAACATATAGTCGTTTATGCTTTGCATTCAATATGAAATGTTGATGAAAATTATAGATCAACATCACAAACGGAATAGTTTTGCTTTCTCAATGAATTTCACACTGTTGGAAAAATTATACTCGCAAGGCTCTTAGTATCCCAAAAAATTTCACATTACGGTAAGATCAAAATTAAGAGCCTGCCTGGTATTGCTTTTTTCCCATGTTTTAATTGAATATTTTACCGTTGCAAACCGCAGAAGTTGACTTCTTCCTCACATTGTGGCCCCCAAGTTGCAATGTAACGGTCATATAATCAATTTTCTGGCCAAAAAATCGGCTCCAAGCGGGCTATAATTAAAAACACCAAGTTCCCCATTAATTTCACAGGTAATGTATCAACTTGAAAAAGATGACCTAAACTCAAGATCACAAACAATGGATCAAATTCCAAGTCCCCTCCGATTTACTCAAAATTTTGGGAAAACCCAATATTGTTAAGATCACAGAAAGTTTAGCTTATTTAAGTACAAGTGATTATTACTATAATCTTCCTTTGCTTTTGAGCAGTTTTGCACAAATACGAGAATTTTATTGGACATGGAGCCCCGAAACAATTAGGATTCGGTAGGTGAGCGACCACTGGACTAGCTGATGATGTAGCATATGGGCCCGTGATACATCAATGGGACCCTTTTTACCTTGATCAAGATTATCATGGACGGTTACTACTAGATTATCGCTGCCGCCACCTTGTTTGACTCTCTCTTTTTTTCCTCTTTTTTATACTTTGACCTTTCTTATTTTGAGATTTTATGTGAAGACAGAAAAATAATTTGAAAGTCATTGTTCTAGAATGATTATTAATTTTCACCGAAGAAAATCATATGTTCTGCCCTACACATACGTAGTACTTATCATCATACAGTCTGACTATAGCTTCCTTTTGGCTCTTAATCACTTTCGAATTTGCTACTTAAAATGAATTTCGCAAATTTATCATCGTTGCCCAAATTGTAAAAATCCATAGCTTCATTTCAATCTTCATGAAAGTAACCAAAGCATCCCAATATATACCCTTGTGTTTGGAATAAAGGCGGAGTCTTGTTGTCACCTCAATCGCACTCATCACATTTAGTGCAAACTGTGGAATAGTCATTTTATTTGCACCGTTCATATTTAATCACATATAGCTTAAATCATTGTCAATTAATCGTTAAATCGAATTTTGTGCAATGTCTCTCCAGAACTAAGTTCAGGTTGAACATGCTCCAATAATGCTCTAAAACCACCTCGCACGGTGCACCAGACGACGCCAATTGAGTTTGAGTTAAATTTTTGCACACTTTTGTTAAATTATGTTAACACACTAAAGACGGCAACATGCCCGTGAGTATATGGAATTTAATTTTTCGAAAAAGTTTTTTTTTTTTTTTGGTATAAAATTTTGATAAATAGATGACACAAAACTTGAACTCATAACCAATTTGTCCATCTCGTAATCAATCCTCTAACTTTCAATTGATCCATAACAACTTCATTAGATTCCGAAAGGAGTTAGGGTTTTAGGGGACAAACATGGTACACCATCATCTTCACAACCATTCATAATGATTTATTAGCTTAATTTCTAAATTATAAACAATAATGAAGAAACTTTATATATTTAGAAGCTATCATTGTCCAAGAAGAGGCATAAATTATTTATTTTCTATCATTAACTTCTTGGACAATAATTCCCCAGTCTCTTCAAGGATTGGAACTTATTATTTGAGGCTAGACACCACTAACTTTCTTGATGGATAAAATTAGTGTAGTTCGGTTTGATCATAATATATCCACAAGATTCTAGTTCAAAAAAATAGATCGAGATTAACAATTCAAAAAATTTACATGGAAAACTTCAAAATTAGTGAATAATCATGGACGATCAAAGACATAAATGTTATACTATTTGAAAAATTATTATGATCATAAAGATTTTTCGACCACCAAAACCCTCAAGTATCGTAGAAAAAATAACCTAGAGCTTACTACATCCACAATTTTCTGCATCTTGAACTAATGATACACATAATAGTTTAAAGTATAGACAAGGGAGTTAGTGGTTAATGAATTGATGGCAATCATAGTCGTTATTATATAATGAATGTAATTGAAAGCCGCCTTCCATCATTGTGAAGGAAAAAGTGAGAAAACATTTGGTATGATTGAAGTGAAAAAGCCAGACAAAAATTATAGAAAAAGAAAGGTAAAGAAATATACATACACTCTCATATATGTAAATATACAGAGAGGTAGAGGTGGGTGGGGTGGGGTGTAGTAGGGGTGAAAAAGACTAACTTTGAAGAGAATAAGCCAAATTTTTAAATGTGGAGGGGCCTTATGAGATGACTACTTATAAGTTTTGGTCTGGTTGTGGATTGCATTTTGGGGGCCAATGTGTACATATCAATGCCATGCACTTTGTCCTTTCTTGCACTTTCTTTTACATATTGCTTCATTCCTTTGGCATGAATATATATGTCGACTGGCCACGTTGATTTTGGATCGTCCAATACTTGCAACTTTCCGGCCTTGCCTTGGTCTCTTTGTCAAAATTGTGAGTAAAGTCGGACTGTAGAGGTCTAACATGTTCTACACTCAGAAAAAAGTTTCTTACTAACTATATATATACTTGACTTAGTGTCAATGACAGCAACTTTACTTAAGCCCGTTGATCCAATCGCGGTCGTAACTTGCCCAACTTCGACTGCATATTGTAAACATTAGTTCAAGTTTGAGTTGTAATTTCCTTTTCATCGTAATAGTTTATTTCAATTGTAAAATAACTCTGATAATGGTAAACGTTCAGTATGATTCCTCGTCATTTAAACGTCTACTCTTATCACTTAACTTTTTGTTCTGCAAGCTATTATATGAGGTATTAGTCTTTCAAAAATCTTTCAAACTTTCTAATGTTCGCCCCCTGCACCAGCTATTGTAATTTCCTGCTTTCATCAATTGTAATTTCTAGTTTTCAAGCAATCAATGATCAATTTACTTTTAATGTATTTTAATTTTACGTTGAAAGCTTTTTACAAACTGTAATCAAATTTTCTTTCATCATGAAACGACCGAAGGAATGCGGAAGGTAGTCTAGCGGAGCAAACTACTGCCGCATGGTGTTCTTTTCTGTGCTAAGAAGAAAGGCACCCCGTGAAAGTTGGTATCAGAGCTACGGCTCACGACCCTCGATAAGAAAGCTATGGTTCAATTACATCAAACACCAAGAAGTCGTAGATCCTCAAAAGAGGAATACGAAATAGCGTGAATGCGCTTGAGGTGACAACTACTAGGTTGTCCTATACCGTGGAGGGCCTCGAGGAAAAAGTCGAGGTGGTAGATACGAAAATTCGTGAATTACACATCCAACTAGATGAAAGTCGAAGGGCTTGCATATCAATGACTGAAACTGTTGCTATCATGCCAAATCTGCAGGATGAAATAGAAGTGTAGAAAGCTCAATTACTAGTACTTCAACGCGCGGTTGGCAATGGGCAAGCCCCCGCACAAAAGTATGTTCACAGGCTCAGAATTTCGGATTCGTGTGTACCTACAGAGGGGCACGCGATTCAAAAAATTCGAGAATTGTTTTATATAGAACAATACTTTCCTGCGGCTTCGATCAAAGACGAAGCAAGAAAGGTTACAGCTATTACCATGTATCTTGGTGGATATGCAAAACTATGGTGGCGGACAAAGTATACTCATATTCAGGCCAATATGGTCCGAATAGATTATTGGGATCTCCTCAAGGAAGCGATCAGATCTCAGTTTTTCCCCAAAAATGTGGAATATCAGGCACGACGGGTACTACGAGAACTGAAACATACAAGCTCCATCAGGGAGTACGTGAAAGCCTTTTCAGGACATATGCTGAATATTCGAGACATGTCGAAAAGGGATAAGCTATTCATCTTCATGGAAGGGTTGAAACCGTGGACACGCACTAAACTTTAGAGACAGAAGGTTACTGATTTGAGCGCGGTTATGGGAGTCATCGAATGTTTAAGTGACTATCAACCCGAGTCAAGAAAAGATCGACCGTCAGGGAATATTCAAGCTATTGGAGATGGAAGCAGACCTTACAGACCCAGCTCGAACTCAAATGGGGAAAGCGTTACTCTAATAATAAGGGAAGAGCCTATCAAGGTACTCACCAGAGTAACTTTCAAAGGAATTATCAAAACAGCTGTCAAGAAAATTATAACGGTAGCAGCATTAACAATTGGAATAAAGGAAAAACAACGGAGGGTAGATCTGATGCCACTCCTAAATTGATGTCCTCAGAAACAGATGATGAATGCATATTGTCAACTAGCGGGTGGCTGAATGAGTTCAAAGCAAGATGTCCCACAAGCTAGCTATCACGGTGAGACCAACTCTGAAGATGATGAGGATGTAGTTGGCGTATTCTCACATCGGTGCAATACATTATCGCACCGAGCTACTAAAAATGATGATGTTCTTAAAGATGGAAGAATTGAATGCTCGTATTTGTAGAGCCAAATGCCTAATGTACATTGATGTGAAGATCAATGGAAGGCCAATCAAGACTATGGTAGATACTGGTGTTACCCACAACTACCTAGCAAGTACTGACATGGAGCTACTCGACATGTCCTGGATAAAGGTAGTGGAAAAGTCAAAGCAATCAACTCCGCTACTCAACCATAGCTGGAGTAGCGAAATCTGTGTTGCTCAAAACGGGTCCTTTTGAGGGAAAGACAAACTTGTCAGTAGTTCATATAGATGACTTCAAGCTTATACTGGGATTAGAATTTCTTCGGGATACTAAGATAGCAGTGTTGCCATATTCCGATTCATTAATGATGATGGGTAGTAGACCGTGCATTATCACTACACAAGTTGGGAAGATGGCCGAGAAGAATATCTCGATCATACAATTTGGTAAGGGTTTCAAAAGAAATGAACCTTTATTTTTGTGCACTCTTCGATTAGAGGAGATCGACGAGGTGACTGACCCTATTTCAAAACCCGTCAGAAGGCTTATTGAGGAATTTGAGGACATCATGTTGGATGAGTTACCAAAGAAATTGCCACCAAGTAGGACGATTGATCATGAGATTAAACTTATTTCAGGTGTCAAACCTCCCGCTAGGGCACCCTATTGTATGTCTCAGCTGGAGCTTGAAAAGTTTCAGAAATAATTGGGAGAAATGTTTGAAAGTGGGATTATCGTGCATACGTCAGAAAAAGGCCGATGGTTCTATTAGAATGTGCTATCGAGCCTTGAACAAGATCACTGTGAAGAATAGTTATCATATTTTGCTGGTCGCAGATTGTTTCGATCGATTTAGCCAGGCGAGATACTATACAAAGATTGATCTCAGAGCCGAATACTGGCAAATTCGGATCAAAGAGGGAGATGAAGCAAAAACTATAGTGGTAACAATGTATGGAGCCTTTGAATTGAAGGTGATGCCTTTTGTCTTAACAAACGCTCAAGCAACGTTTTGTACTATGATGAATCAGGTACTTCACGGGTTCTCGGACGAATTTTGTGGTGGTATACTTGGACAAGTAATCTATAGCAAGACATTAGAGGAACGCGTGTAATATGTAAGACAGGTTTTCAATCGGCTTCGAGAGAATGAACTCTATGCCAAATCGTCTAAATGCTCATTTGCTCAGATGTTTATCAGTTTTTTAGGTCACATCATCGAACGAGGCAACATACGCATGGATTCGAAGAAGGTTATAGCCATCAAAGATTGGCAACCACCAGAATGTACACGATGTACATTCGTTTATCGAGTTATGTAATTATTACTGAAGATTTGAGAACGGGTACTCGGAAATTGCACTGCCACTTACCGAATTGACAAAGAAGGATAAGGATTAAGATTGGTCACCCCAATGCCAAACTGGTTTTGAAAAGTTGAAGATGTCTATGTGTACGAACCCAGTGTTAGCCTTATCGGATATGACAAAATCGTTTGAAGTTCATACAGATGCTTTCGATTTTGTACTTGGTGGAGTCCTTATGCAAGAATGACGTTCGGTAGCATATGAGAGCAGAATGTTGGATCTAGCAGAACGTCGCTACTCAGCATACTAAAAGGAATTGTTGGCGGTAGTCTATTGCCTTAGAGGATGACGTCACTATTTTCTTGGGTCTCCATTTATTGTGAAGATAGATAACACTGCGGTTAGTCACTTTATATCTCAACCGAAACTATCATGCAAATAGGCTCGTTGGCAGGAACTTCTTTCAGAGTTCAACTTTATGTTGGAGTATCGTCTTGGATCTAGTAATCGTATTGCTGGTACTCTTAGTCGGCAGGCCGACTTGACTACCATTTCCTCTATGACTGCTCTTTCAGGGAGTACGGTTATCATAAATACAAGGGACTAAATTCAGGTACTTTTTGAATAAGAACCCGACTACTCAATATTTGGTCGACCTCATCAAGAAGGGCAAAACTCAACAGTTCTGGCTCAATGGGGGTCTAGGAAGACTAAGGGAGACCGCCAATATGTCCCTAAGGACGAAGATTTGATGAAATCACTAATCACAGAATGCCAAGATACGATTTGGGCAGGCATCTCGGAGAGGAACGCACTGCTGCACTACTACAACGTGCATACTACTGGCCTCAAATGTGGGACGAAATTGCAACTTATGTGAAAATTTGTCTTGTTTTTTAGCAAGATAAGGCAGATCATCAGAAAAAGATAGGCTTTCTGGAGCTCCTTTCGATCCCAACTAGACCAGTTGAGAGTGTATCGATGGACTACATTACTGGATTGCCAAAAGTTGAGGATTTTGGCACTATCATCGTCGTGGTGGACCGTCTATCAAAGTATACAACTTTCATCGCAGTGCCCAAGTATATATCAGCTGAAGAGACGGCTTAACTCTTCTTCAAACACATTGTCGAATACTGGGAACTGCCTAAAGATATCGTCGGTGATCGGGATCCTCGATTTACTGGCATATTTTGGACCGAGTTGTTCGAACTTCTTAGTTCAACTTTGAGCACGAGTTCTAGTTTTCACTCACAATCTGATGGACAGACATAGCGTTTCAGTTCTATGCTGAAAGAATTTCTTTGGCATTTTATCTTTACTTCATAGAAAAATTGGGTGAAACTTTTGGATACGTTTCAGGTGTGTTTCAATGCCCAAAATAGCTCTTCTGTCAATAAGAGTCCTTTTGAAATTGTTACTGGCCAGCAACCGTTACTCCCTCATACTGTGGATATCGATCAAAGTACCAAGTCCCCTAATGCAAAAAGCTTCTATTAAGAGTGAAAACGAAATATTGAAATAGCTCGGAGTTATCTTAAGAAAGCTTATAAATGGTACAAAAGGTCTGCAGATCTAAAGCGTCGTTTTCTTGAATTTAATGTTGAAAATCTGGTAATGGTTAAACTCCCCAACAGAAACTGTTATAAACCGATAAGAGGAAAAGACTCAAGATTGGTGCCAAAATACCCATCATAAAAAGGATTTGAAGAGTCGCATACAGAGTTGTACTCCACTTATGGTGCAAAATCCACAAGATCCTTCATGTTGGTGTACTCAAGCCATACTTTGTCAACAAGGATGACGCATCCAGAAATGAGCCAAAACGACCTGTGTTTGAACTAAAAAGAGCCGGAAAGAATGTTGTTGAAGAGATTCTAGACCATCTAAATACTCAAGCTTCTAAGAAATATCATGAAGAGTACTTGGTCAAATGGAGCGGATGCAGCAGCGATAAGAATATTTGGGAAAGAGAAAAAGACCTTTGAGCCTTCAAACCATTAATTGAAGCATATCATTCATCGATGGCTCTGAGAACATCGCCAAAACAAATAGGGGAGAATGTCAAGGACCGCAACTTTACTTAAACTCCTTGACCCAATCGCAAGATTCGCAACCGCAGTTTACCCAACTTCGACCGCACATTGTAAATATTAGTTCAAGTTTAAGTTGTAATTTCCTTTCCGTTGTAATAGTTTATTTCAATTGTAAAATAGCTCTGACATTGGTAAACGTTTAGTATGATTCCTTGTCATTTAAACTTCTACTCCTATTCTTATGTTTTTGTTCCGTAAGCTATTACAGAGGGTATTAGTCTTTCTAAAATCTTTCAAACTTTCTAATGTTCACCACCTGCACCAGCCATTGTAATTTTCTGCTTTCATCAATTGTAATTTATAGCTTTCAAGCAATCAATTATCAATTTACTTTTAATGCATCTCAATTTTATGTTGCAAACTTTCTACAAATTGTAATCAAATTTTCTTTCATCCCAAATGATCGAGAGCAGGTGAAAGATAGTATAGCGAAGCAGACTATTGCCACACAATATCCCTTTCTATGCCAAGAAGAAAGTACCCCACGACACCTGGTGTGGATTGTCGTTCTTATGAAACGCATGGATAAAAATAGAGATAGACGAGTTCATAAGCTTTGCGAAATATGCACTAAATAAGACCATTTTTGTTTTATTTTTCTAGATAGTCGATATTTGGGTGACAACTTTTAGTTACATCACTATCTAATATTCTACGGTCTACTTACTAAATGAATAAAGCGAACGATGTCTATCTTAGAACACCCCTAACCAGCTAGAGTAAAGAATAAACTAGATAGGATTGACAATCGATTTCGAAGGAACTAGAGTTACGTCTTTTTCCCATTTTAGTCCCCGTTTGACACCCATTTTTTTCTCATTCTCATTCTCATTCTTTTTCTCTTTCTTCATTTCAACCACACATTCTATCAATAAAATAATATTACACATAAACCTAAAAATCCTCCTTACTTTTTAACCACACATTCTTCTATCAATCACTATTCAAAAACACATTTTTTCACAAAAATGGGTGTCAAACACCCCCTTATTTAAGAGTTGTTATGTGTTTTCATGTCCTTTGAGATCTCGAAATTGGACAAATTGCACTCTCGTCCTGCAAATATTGTGTGGCTAGGTTTGTATATGTCAATCGAGGATAATTTTCAAAGAGAATTTTCAAAGAGAAATGGTGTCCACGTGGAGAGACGTGGAGGTCCATGTCTATGACATTCATGACATGAACAACTTTCTTGACTATTGATTGATAGTGATTTTTATGCCTCACACCATAAACATATGTAGTCAGTCCATTGATGTGTCAAAGTTTTGATTTCTCAATTTTTAGCCCTTCAAAGAAAACACTAGGCTGGCAAATTTTCTCGTTGTCGCCTAACTTTTGGTCACCTTTATTCATCACCAATAATTATTAATTGTATTTGTTATCTCGCTCGTTCGACTGTTACTCGAAAACAATCGAGAAATACCATAAGTTCCTAATCACTCTCCAATTAACTACGATTTTTTTACGAACACATGATCAATTAAAGTAAAAAAATTCAAGGTGGTTAATATTCAAGTACCTAATCTTGATCAAGTAATATTAAACTAATATGTTATATTTGTGTGTACAACCATTCTCGATATTATGTAGAATGTGTAGTAAGTATAGTTTAATCGAATAAGAAATGAAAAACTAAAAGCAAACAATACAAAGGCGATAGATAGGGTACATAGTAGCACAATTTGTTTCTACGAAGTTTCTATAACGTAAAAAGTGTCCAATATCTTTCTATTGATATAGAACATTAACTCGTCTTTTGTTGTGATATTTGTGTCAATTTTTGTAAGTGTGTCTTCAACAAGAAAGACCAGATCAAATATATGGACCCTTTCAAACGAACAAGCCCAAACCAAATAAAGGCCTAACATCCAGTACATTCCCATTGACGTTGGTAATGGACTAATTGAGCTAAAAGAAAATTGGAACTTATTAGGGGGAAGAGTTCACAAATCAGTGATTACGTTTAAAAAATGCAAAACTCGGGTATTTAGTTAATTAATTAAAAATAATTATTATTTAAATATAATAAATTCACAATTATACAATTAATGGTCACATATACATATTTATATGTCACAACTTATTTATTGGTCATATATTATTAAATTAATTGATCACAAATTATTTCGAGGTCACAAATAAAAAATTTTATACGTCACAGTTTATTTCATTGGTCATAGATCAAAAAATTTAGAGGTCACGGTTTATCTATCGATCACATGTTTTCAAATTTATTGGTCACAGATTATCGAATTTTAAGGTTACTGTTTAATGGTTAGTCACAATAAATCAAATAGTTGGTCACATACACCAAACACCCCACCCCGATCCCTATCTCCCACTAGTACTTGATCACAAATTAACCAAATAATTGGTCACGCTATCCCACCACCTCCCCTACCATCACAACACTGTCACCGCCACCACCAACACCACAGAAACGCACCAGCACTGACACCACAATCTGCAAACCACTAACAATCACCTCCACAACAACCATGACACCACCACCAAATGCCCTAAAATTTTACCACCAGCACAACCACGTCACAAACCACTACAACCACAACATCACCTCCATCAACACCAACAACCACGACATCACCTCCATCAATACCAAAAACAACAACCAACACCGAACACAACAGCCTGGAACAGCAACCAACATCACGTCTCGAGACCAGGCACAGTGGCTTAGCGGCTCAACGGCGGCGCCTTCGAGTGCTGCCGCTTCGCGCAAAATGCGATGGCAGATCTCTGCTGCTGTGTGGGAAGCGCGACACGGTGGTCCCAAGAAGGCACATCGCGATATCGACTTCTCCATTGAGTCCGGCGATGGCACGTAAACCACAGCACCCCGACTATTGAATCAAATTGATCTAGCCAATTGCCAACCAAAACCACAACCACCACCACTATTGCACAACCACTACCACCATTAACAAGCCACATCACACCACATCCATCACCCAACAAAAAATCATAGATCTGCACATAGAGGCACCAGGGTTTGTTAGATCTGGTGGTGGCAGTCGCCATCGGCGAGCTTTGATTTCGAACAGATAGAGGGAGAGTGAGTGAGTAGTGAGAGAAAATGAGATTGAAAATGAATTAGGGTTTATTTGAAATATTAATATTATAATATTATTTAAATTAACAAAATATCCATTTGACACCTGATTTTTGATTAAATAAACTTCATACCTGAATTTTGAATTTGGAAGTTTAAGTACCTGATTTTCTGTAATTTTCCCTTATTAGGGCGTGCTTGCCATTTTCTTTGCAGTGGTTTAACTAGTTTTGGGTTCCACTGTTTAAGAGATGTTCAAAAAATAAATAATTGTTAATTTTTTTGGTGCACTGATTTTGGGAGGTTGTAATTTGGATTGTATTTTTTAAACCACAAACTTAGTGGGAATTTTTTTTTTATTTATCATTTTTCTAATTTTCTTTCAATTTTATCTTTCTAAAATAATTATTTTCGAATCTACCCTAAAAAACAATGTTCTAAAAAGTGTAAAATGTGACTAGGCATGGAGGGCAATTTTCAAGCTTTACGAGTTGAGACGAGACTTAAGCTTTTAAAAAAAAATTACTTATTTTTATTATTATTTTCAATACTTAAAATCATTCTAAAAATTATTTAATGATTAAAATAATACATACCAAACATTTAAAATTATAAAATACTATATTTACTTAAAAATTCCTATAATTAGTCAACTATACAATTTTCAAGTTTTCAAAATGCAAAACTTATATTATTTTTCATAATTTCAACTAGATAAATCATATTTAACAGATTTATAAGAATTTCATACATACTTTCGAAATTTTCAACAAAACAATAAGTTTCAAAATCATAATTACACAATATTGATAATACCTTAGCTTAAATTTTATATAAATATTTATCGGATAAAGTCATTTTTAACTTTTATAAAGATAAACTCATTTAAAAATTTGAAATGAAAATCAAATAAAAGACTTTTAGAAAAATTTAAAAAAATTAATAAACTAAAGTCAAACAATTTTAAAAAAAATAAATAAACAAAAAAATTTAATAAAGCGTGCCTTTTTAAACAATTATTTTCAATTTTTTCAAACACATACATACATTTTTATATATGGACAAATCTAATTTTACCCTTTGTAAAAGGGACATTTTGCAAAATGACCTATGAATAGTGACTTTTTAAGATTTTTGTTAAAAAGTCAGTTTTACCCTTAATGAAATGGGTCATTTATTGCAGATCAAGTCCTCAATCTTTATAATTTTTTCGAAATTAGTTTTATTCTTGTTTTTATTCATCATCACTAGACGTTTCTTCTAAATCTGATTTTTCTTCAAATATTTCTTCATTTACTTCTATTTCTTCAATATCAACTTCTTCACATTCATCTCTAATTTGTTCAAAGTCTGTAATTAATATTCTAACTTTCTTTTTTGGGCATTCAGTGCTAATATGACCTTCTTCATTGCAATTCCAACATTTACATCGTTTTTTATCTAATGGTTTTTTATTATAAGGTTTATATTTTCTTCTAAAATATTTCCTTTTTGGTTTAAAATATTTCTTTTTAAACTTATTATATTTTTTATATTTCTTGGGTTTTATTTTCGTTTTCTTTTATAATCATAACATCCCCAATTTCCTGGTACTTCGGTATCTCTACAACAAATCCTATCTTGTATAAATCCTGATTGTTTATAAATCATTTGATTACTACACATAGTACTTATTTCGTCTTTTATAGTTCTTATAATAAATCCTAATGTATATCCTTCTTCATTTCTTCCTAATTGTTTCTCTTTAATCTTATTTTGAAAATAATTATTCCATGGTGGTGGTAATTTTCTAATAAAAACTTCCTTATAATAATTATTATCAGCTCCACTTCCAAACATCATATAATAATATTTACTATATTCACAACAATATTCATTGAGATAACACATATTACAAATTTGTAAATGTTCCATTAAATGTTTTAGCATCTTCTATTTCTTCTAATCTAGTTTTAGTACTTTCATTTACCCAATCTTCTCCGACCAAATTCTCTATAAATTCTTGTAGCAACTCTATTTATTCCTTCTATTATACTAATTCCAAATCACCCAATACTATCTTTCCATATACCTTTTGTTGTTTCTTCTAATCCTCTATACCAATTAAATATATTTCCTTTAAATGTTGCTAATAAATATTCGAGTTCTATTTTTATTATCTTATTCACTGCGATTATAATTAAAGTGTGCTATCATATTGGTACTCCATTCATTTATAGCTCTTCTAACATCTAATTCACAATCTAAATTTAAATATGAACACTGCAATTTTCATTGGGTTTGATTCTCTTAATCTTGGTTTAAATTGGTCTCTATACATTCTTTCTTTGATAGTTTTAAAATCTATTTTTGTATTAACATATCTTCTAGGGTCTATTTACCTTCATATCTAACCGTGCTAGTTTCTCCATATTCTTCTTGTTTAACTGCTCGTGGTCCTCCTGTTTTTCCGACCATATGATTTTTAGTTATTTCTTCACAAATTTTTAAGTCTTTTAAGTTAAATATTAAATTTTCCATTTCTTCGTTCATTGTTCTTCTATAATTAATTTTCCTTCTTCTTTTTCTATAAGATTTTCTTCTTGCTTTCTAAGATCAATCAATAATCTTTCTATATCTTCTTTTAATCCTCCATTAAGTTTTATTAATTCTTCATATTTTTCAATTTTCTTTCTAACTTCTTTAAGTTCTTTGGTATAATCTGGTTTAAATGGTTTTTCTTTATTTAGATTTTCTATTATTCTATTTAAAAGATTTTCTATTCTTAAAAAGTTATTTTGTAGTATTTCTTTCTCTTCTTCGTAGCCTATTTCAATTCTAGTTATTCTTTCATCAATTGTTTTTATATTTTTCTCAATTAAATTAATTTTATCATTCATACTCATATTTTAGGTTTTTTATAAGATGATTTTTCAATTTCAAATCCTAATTTATTTAATAGAATATCAAGTTTATAATTAATAATGTCTACTTTTTCTTCTAAAGTTGCTATTTTATTAATACTATTTTTAATGCAATTTTTGATATTCGATTTTGAATTTCTTCAAGTTTAGCTTCATCAAGTATTTCTAAATTATTTATTTGTTCTTTTATTTTATTAAATTGTTTAGACATATTTTTGCTTAAAACTTCTAACATTTCTTTAGCTATTTTATCTTTTGGATCTATATTATTTATTTCGTCTATAGCTTCTACATCTTTAGATTTTAATTGTCCTAATTGTTGCCATAAAAATGCATTAGTCCAATTTGTAGTCATATTTAACCATTCATCTGTATTTCCCCATGAGCTTAAAGGTTGGAAAGCGAGTTGTATTCCATTTTTTAGTTTGATAGCTTCCTATTGGTAATCTAATATTTTCTATTTCTTGTTTATCAAATCTTATTTTTGTTGGTAAACTCATATTAGTCTGGTATATTTAAGGAATTAATTATTATATTATTTATCATTTGTCTTATTTCTTTTCTAAATTATTCTTCTCTTCTTAATTCTCTTGTAATTTCGTTCCTTAATAATTCTCTTTTAATTTTATTCCAATTAGAAATTTCCCTTTCTATTTCTCTACGATTATTGTCAGTTATTATCTGTTCTTCTAAAATTTTTATTTTATTATCACAAAATTTTCTAGTTATTCCAGACATATTCTTATTCTATATCGTCAAAACTAAGATCAAAATCATATAATTCAGAAACTTCATTATAACTTACATGCTCTGTAGTTTCAAAAGTTATTTCACTATTTTCACTATCTAACCAGAAAAATATAATCATTTTTATTATTTCTTTAGGCAATTTTTCTTTTAATCCAAATGATACAATTGTAAGGCATTTTTCATAATATCTACTATCTCTTTTTATGAAATTTATTCATCTAGTATAACTATCATAAGTTTCTGGAATTTCTATCATGTGACTATAATCAATACTATTAGTATATCTAAAAGGTACAGATCTATAATAAAACTCGTAACTTTCCATGATAAAAGTTCTTCAAAGTAAACAATCTCATAAAAATTCTTATATAATAATTTTCATGCAAATTTTCAGACAATAAATTTTCTTGTAGCTTAAAATAAGGGCCTTACCAAGCTTCGCCAAATAGCAAGAATGTTATATGTTCCTGGTCACTTTAAATCACAAGAGTTGGCCAAAGTCCAAGACATCACGGCAAAATGGACACAAAGGCACTTAAAACTCTCAAACGGACTCCATTGTGTAGAACAACACTCAAAAGCGTAATAAAAGATTTATTTCAAACTCAAAGATTTTATTGATACGAAGATAGCTTGAAAGCTATTATACAAAGATTTTTACAGAGATTGATACTCCGAAGAGTGGTTTCTACTCTCTAAAGAGAATGATTACAAAGATCATTGTTGAAGGTTTTTAGATGGTAGTTCAGGATGAGATTTCAGATGGCTAATTTTCGATGATCTTTTCTAATGAGAAGGGTCTCAATTTATAGAAAGGCTCGCACTTCACCGAGAAGCTTCTGGCCAATCAGATTTTTACAACACAAAAGTAAGAGGTACAATAATTTCAAATGTGGTTGAAAATATTAAAAGTGGTTGTTGGTTGTCTTTATTCCAGTGTCGGCAATTTCTTTTGATTCCAGCTTGACAACTGTCTTCTTATCTTCAAAGTTCACATGGTGCTGTCAATCACGTTTTTCTTGATCGTCCTTTACTTGTGGACGTGTCCCATAAGTCGGCAGGCTTCTTTGATGCATTCTTCACTTCCAGAAAATTGATCGTTCATAATTCCACAGATTTTTTCTTCAAGAATTTTTGATTCTTTGTCTCCTCTACAAATAAGGATCCAATTATTACTCATACCATAGACCATGTATCTTTCTCCATAAAAGAACTGCATTGTTGAGCAGACTGATTTTATTCCGAGAGCTCGTCTGTAAATCATCCATTTTCTATTAATAGTGGGCAATTCTTTAAAAATCTGAATCTCCTTGAGTGGATTTCCATTATTTTTCCGAATTGTGATGAGATGATGTTCTCCATACCACTCTGATTCTTTATATTCAGGACTAATTGTGTAAAATCTCAGTTCAATCGGTTGTTTATCGCTGAATTTTTTAACACAATTAACAAATTCTTTGTCAAACTGTTCGATTTCTTTTAGATCTATCCCTGGGAAGAGTCAATCTAAAAATCCAAAATCTTAATTTTTAGACAATATTAGGATGCTCCTTGAGCTGTGATCCTTGGATAAATACGCCGTTGGAAGAATTTTGTCAAATATAGAGAACTTCCTTCTACGAAATTATATACCCATTACGAGAATTCATAATACTCCTTTTCCATTGGATGTAGATTAGCTACGATGTGATGAGTAGCAATTATTCCCTTTGGTGATTTAAGGTCACCAATTGGTGATTTTTATCTTCTTGGAATTCCGATAACGGTGATTTGTTCCAATGGGCCTTTTGATAAGGATGTTTGAGTACTAGACTCAGTATGCTCCTTTTCCACTTGTAAATTTTTCCAACAATTTGTCCATGCGACGGGTAGTTGTTGTGGACCCTTTTTTATGACATTTTCCTCTTGCGAGGTAAGAGAGTCATTTCTCTTAAATTTTGATTCTCCACTTGAGGTGGATGTATTAATCTCCCGAAATGGGATGTGACTAGCCTTTGGTGTATTCACCTTTTAAAGGAGGATACTCCTGGCGCAATTTGCAAAAAAGTCTAAACATTCTGACAATTTTTCAACTATTTTTTCTTTGTTATCATTCAATTTTTCAATCTTTTTCCCACTTTCAACAACTTTGTTTGATAAATCACACAAAGTTTGTCGAATATCAAGATAATTTTCTTGAACGACAAGATAATACGCATTAAAATCTGTTAGAAGATCTTGTAATTCCTTTGTAAATGCTTCAATCTTTTCCATATTCATGATTCTGCTCAAGAAATCGGCAAATAAATTATCTTTTCCTTTAATATATTCAAATTTAAAATTATAAAAAGATAGTAACACTTGCCATCTATGTAATTTTCTATGTTGAGGTGAATTTGGTAATTTATTATTTACTAGTCCGTTAAGTTGTGTATTATCAGTTTGAACAATAAATTCCTTGGGTAACAAAAACATTTTAAATTTGTTTATTCCTTTAACAAGCGCAATAATTCTTTTTCATTGGTTGAATAATTTACTTGACATTATTAAATGTTCAACTAGTATACTGCAAATTTCATTTAAATCGGTTTTTAATAAAGCACTCCAATATAAATCGAAGCATCGGTCGAACTATTAATTTATCTTTTCATCGAAGTCTAAGTTTAGGTAAATTTCTACAATTTTCTTTTAAATTTTTAACACAAAGAGTATGTTCTTCATTCCAACCTAATTTATTTGATTTTCTTAATAGTTTCTGAAGTTTATTTCTTTTTTCTGCAAGTTTTTCTATAAATCCTTCAGCATAATTAAGACAACCCAAAAATTTTTGAATTTGTTGCTTATTTTCTAATTTATCAGAAAATAAAATTATTTTTTCTGAAATATGAGGTTGCAATTTTATTCCATCACTATTTATTATCATTCCTAAGAATTCAATTTCATGTTTTGCTATACCTTTTTCTGACTAAGTATTATACCTTCTTTTGAGCAAAGTGTAGCAAAAATTCTAAGATATTTAAGATGATTTTCATATGTTTCTGAACAAACAAGTATATTATCAACATAAACAATAAGAAAATTATAAGTTTTAAAGATTTCATCCATTCTTCTCTGATAAATTTGTGGTGCATTTTTTAATCCAAATGGCATAACTAACCATTCATAATGTCCTTGAGGAGTACTAAATGCTGTTAATGGTATACTATTATCTTCTAGTTTAATTTGCCAAAATCCAGATTTACAATCAAATTTTGAATAATATTTTTTATTCTTAGCTATATTTATTAATACTTCTTTATTTGGTAAATAATATCCATCAAACTTAGTGTTTTTATTAAGTTCTTTATAATTTACTACCATCCTAGGTTTTCCTCTTTTTATCTCCGAATGATTTCTAACCATAAAAGTTGGGCTACTATGAGGGCTATTACTTCTCCTTATAAGTTTTTGATTAAGAAGTTCTTGAATTTGTATTTGAAACTCTTCCTTATCTTCTTGATTATAGAGCATAGGTTTGACTCTAATAATGATTGTTGGTTCTAATAGTTCTATTTTAGCTGTTGTTTTTGATTTTTCCCATTTTTCAAGTGGGTTTTCATTATAATATTTAGCTAAAAGATCTTTTATTTGATCAAGAGTAATTGTTTTGATTGAATAATTGAGTAATTTTGGTATAAATTCTATTTTTTCACCATATGTTGAAATTTGGGTGAACTCGAATGGTTTAAATTCTCTAGCAATTTTTAGTAAATGTCCACATGGTGTTTTTAATTGAATAGTATAAATATTTTGACTATATTGACTAAAGTTTGTTGTAGAAAGTCATTTCCAAGAATAATATCACAATCATTAATATTATATTGGTAAACATTTCTTATGGTTACTATTTTAGATCCTATTATAACTTCTATATTTTCATTTTTATATTTTAAAGATTCTCTTACTCCAGTTATTCCTTGTAGAGTTAATTATTGTTTATTTTCTATCCACTTTGGTAATAAAAACTCTTTAAAAATGATTATCTAGAGGCTCTTTGTATCAATTAGAGCACAAGTAGTTATTTTTGATTCAAATACAATTATTTGTATATATACACTTATTGGGAATTTTATTTCTCTACTCATTTTTCTTTAAGGCAATATGTAGTTATTCCTTGATGTATAATAAGAATTCCTTCCTTATCTATTTTATAATTATCAAGACTATTTAAAAATGAATTTCCTAATAATATTGGATGTTCATCAAAATTCATATTATTATCAATATAGCATTCTATACTTAATAATAGATTTCCTAATTTAATTTGAACTTGTCCTATGATATCACAAGAGTTTATTTTTCCTTCAAAATCTCTATAACTATAAGGTTCAACTTTTTTCTTTTTAATTCCTTCATCAATGAGAGAGCAAATATGATTCTGACTTACTCCAGTATCAATAAGTATTTTAATTTCATTTATCCATTTACTTCCATTAAAGAACTTTCCTTTGATTCCATAGACACTATTATTTTTATTTTGTATTATTTTTGAAATACTATGTCTTACTGTATTATTTCCAATAATTATTTTATTTTCTTTATATGTTATTTGTTTTGGTATTATAAGTTAATAAATACTTATAGCAGCATCATGTCCTATCTCAAAATTTTATATTTCTTCTATGTCTTGTTCTCTAGGTAAGATTGCTTCTCCTATATCCCTAAATTCTTCGTCAATTTCTATAAAAGGCTTTTCTTTATATATATTTCCATAATTACTATTTGTATAACAATACAATCCTTGATATAATATAGTAAAAACTTTATTATCATCTTTTAATATTTTATTAGTTATCTTAAAATGTAGACTAAGACAATTATCTAAATTTTTATCATTTATATGCACACAATATCTTGGATAACAAGTAAATTTTAATTTTTTATAGGCTAAGTTTCATTTTACTATTCCTAAATTTCCATTTTCTGCAGTTATACATCTTTCATCTTGTAGATTAAGTATTATAGGACTATTAATTCCTTCTTTAAAACATGATTTTATTATTATTTGTATTCCAGTAAGGTAAACATAAGATATTTTATCTCGTTTTTCTTGTTTTAGTTTTCCTAGGAATTCATTAATATTTCTTTTTGTTATAAGATTTAATTTTATTTTTCCTTGTGTATGTTTAATATCTATGGCTTTTTCTATTTCATGATATTCATTAATGACTAACTTCTTTTTTCTAAAGGCTGATCCTAAAATATTAAATAATTTATTTTCTCCTGGTGGTTTTAGACTTAATTATGCTCTATTAATTTTTCTAAATTTTTCCCAATCAAATTTTCCTTTTAAGGCATATCCCTCTATTCCTTCGTATACTTCAGTTTCTAAATTTTCTGAATTTTCAATTTCCATGATTCTTAGGTATCTAATTCTTCAATTCTCCTAATTTCATTATTAAGAACTCTTTGTATTCTTTTTAAAGTTTTCATTTCTATAAGAATAGGCATTTTAACAAGATATCCTATGTCTTCGTCTAAAACTTCATCAAAATCTATTAAAAGAAAAGTAATTTTCTTTTCAAATTTTTTCTTTATTTTAAGATTATCGGAGTCTTTATTTTATTAATCAAATTTCTTGATTTATTAACAAGATGTTGAATATAACTATCAGTATCTAAATATTCAGTAGAATTGTTAACGTACAATCCTATGCAAATTTCGTTATTACCTTCCATTCTCTAATATCTTTAATTCCTCAAGATATATGGCTCTGATACCATTAAATTTTCAGTTTCCTAAAATGCAAAATTCAAAAATAAAATTATTAATCAATATCAAATTTTTCGGCTCAAGATAGGTGGAAATAGTTGATGGTGAAGAAAAGTTAATTTTTATTGCAAGGGGCAAACAATTTTGTCGAATCCAAAATTAGAATTAAAGTTATGAGGACTAAAATGACTTATTTTGAAACCTTTTATATTAAGGGTATTTTAGGTAGTTTATATGATTGAATAGTGAAATGGGTTAGTTTGGGGTTAGTTTGGAATTTGGGCCTTGAATTTGGGTCATTTAATGGTATATCCCATTTGTAAAACCTTCAGAACTATTTAAAAAAGAAAACTTCCAAACTTGAGTTGGATTATTTTAAAAATCGACCAAAACCCCCCAAAATCTAACCGTTCATAAACGCTGAAAACCGCTACTTTAAAAAGCAATTGGTATCCCAAAACTCCTAAACAGGCTTATGCTCATAGAATTATGAAATTGATCTCCTACCCCCAGTGAACAAGATAAAAACTTTCACTACTAATACGGTAAGAGAATCATACTTATGGTTCTCTCAGTTTAAAAGAATCATATGTATGGTTCTTTTGACACATCAATAGTGGGGAGTTTTTATATTGTTCATTGGGGGACATGAGATCAAATCTGTATAGAATTATACTATACTTGAGAGTATTAAGAAAGAAAAAGAAATTAAAATTCTAATAATTTAATTGTAACTTTCAGTACAATTTAATATCATAGCCCCTCATTTGGCCTCCATTATTTGATGTTATAATTTTCTAAGGGCCTGTTTGAAAAGCCAAATTTTCCATGGAAGTTGGAAAAGTAATTCCATTTTCTTGGTTTTTGTTTGTTTGATGAGTCAAAATTTCACTGGCAAATGTTTTCTTGTGTACTGCTTCACACGCCAGAATTCTCTATTTTTACGGAATTCCTTTTCCCACCTAAAAGGTGGGAAAATGAATTCCATTTGCTGCTGTTTTTTATTTTTTAATTTTTTTAAAGTTATTTTTGTTGATGGAAACAAATTTCATAACCAATTGTAAAAAAAAAAAAATCACTTTAATAGAGAGTTTTAATGTAAAACAAAGCCAAACGAACACTAAACTTTGATTAAAAAATGATTTTTTAGGAAAAAAATTTTCATTTTTTTTTTTTTTACTTTTTGACAATGGAAACAAATTTCATAACCAATAGTGGAAAAAATTATCACTTTAATGGGCAATTTCCATGTAAAACAAAGTCAAACGAATACAAAATTTAAAAATTTTTCGGGTGGAAAATTATACCAATCGAACACATTTAATTAACAATTACCTACAAAACAATTTTTATGTAATTATTTTCTCTAGAATTCATTTTCTTTTCACTCATTTTCCACTCTTGCGATCAAACGGACCCTAAATGATATTTTTTTGGAGAACGTGTGGTTGAAAAATTAAGAAAATTTTTTGATTTATATATAATATTATTTTATTGAAAAATATATGGTTAAAAAGAAAAGAAAGAAAAATGTATTGTAAATTAACGGGGGCTAACGGGGGCATATGCATTTAAAAGGTATAAATTCATGACATGGAATTTTACTTCCTCATTCTACATTCCATGCGAGACAAAATTGCAATGCTCATAGAAAATTTTTTTAGTACGATTAATAATTGCGCGAAATTTGTCTGTGTCGGACAATTCAACACTTGACACTTATCCTTAAAGACTTCTCATAATTTCCTATGAAGCATCATTAAATTACAGACACAGTCAAAACCATGGAATAAATAAAAAGAGTGTGTGCACAAAAAGAAATGCTACTTGCCATTAATGATTGATTTGTACTAGTAAACTGTAATTACTTTTACAAATTTACTGTTTCTGATTGATTAAAGATTAATTAATTATGTTAAATATTGAATAATTATTAGAGATGATAACGAAAAAGAGTGTCTATGCTTGCCACCTGCAATCTTCAAATGAGAAGAAAGAAAGAAAGAAATTGATTCGGTGTATCTAATGTTGTCCCCACATACCTTATCATCTGCACATTTTTTCAAGCTTCGCATCGCATCTTCAACGCATATGCCTAACAATTATAGACATTCTGCAAACTCTAATGAGTTTTTTTAGAATGGAATGATAAAATATCGATGATGTAAAAGTTTACGTGGAATAATAAAATTGATCAATTCAATTTTTATGAGAGGGAGAGGGAGAGGGAGGAGAGAGAAAAAATGTGAAGGATAATATATTGACACATCACCGATATTCCATCATCGTGATGATAAATAACATTACTCATCATTTTATGTTACTTACTTTGTTATATTATTTGATCCACATTATTTATAAAATAAATTTTTTCTCTTTTCTTTTCAACAATACATTTTTCAATAAAATAATATTACACTCAAATTGAATTTCGCATTCTCCATCAATCTATTATTCCAAAATGTATTCTCAAAATAAAGTAGGGCTCAAACATATGTGATTTCCAAAGTTATTTCTTAACTCATTTTCCATGTTGGGTTGTGATGATCAAATAAAACCTCCGAGTCGATGATGAAAAAAGGCGAACCGATTAAACTTCATACCCAGCTCAACAAGTCAAGCCCAAAATATACTCGACCGAAGTCTAATGGGCCATTTAGAGAAAAGCCAAGAATTCGGTGTGTTACTCAATGACCCAATCTAACGTGATCGATCTCAACCGTTAGATGAGATCGGGTGGGCATTGCTTTATATATGCGTCTGCCTATTCTAGTGTGATCATCTCTTTGTGAGATCCTCTCCTCCTATATTCATTGCGAGCAGGGGCGGAGCCAACCCGTCGAAGTAGGGGAGTCCTAGAGTTGAAGGGGTGGGGCCCGAATTTTTTTTTCAAACATTATCTGTTAAAATGAAGGAGGTTGATACTTTGTGATGGAAAAAGGAAATAAAGAAACATAAATTAATGTACATTATTAAAAAAAAAAAAATCAAGAAACGTATAAAAGAAAGTATTAATCTTTAATTTAGCAAAATCATACCTTATTACAAGCGTTCTTTTTGAGTTTAAGTTTTTAGATTGGTAGGATTTAAGTTTTTTATTTATTTGAGGACAAAATAGTAAATACAAAAAATAAATTTTTAAAATAAAAAAATTGTCAAAAAATTGGGGAGGGGGGGGGGGGGTCCGGGTCCCCCCAGGACCCCCCTCCCTTCACCCCTGATTGCGAGTGTATTCTAACTCAGAGAAAATCATTGGTTTCTTTGTGAGCCATTTATCTTGGAGTGATCACATTAGAGTTCAGATTTTGAGTTCAACTTCAATCCTTTGGAGTGGTTATTGTGACAGGAGGGTAAACTAAGCCCTAGTTATTTATTAGCCTCTATTCATATTGAGTAACTTACATATTGTTGGTGCTTTGGTAGTGTAGTTTTAGGGATGGCAACGGGACGGGGCGGGGCAACCTCCTCTACCCGCCATCCGGTATTTGTTTAAGGTGGGGCGGGTTTAATTTTATTATTTTTTTAAGTTTTTGGTAATTCATTTTATTATCCACATTCATTAGACTGAGATAATAATATATTTTTTAATCTTTACTTATTTTTAAAAGTTAAATTATCAAATATATTTGGTAAACTAGGACTTTTATTATTTGTCATATTTTTTAGATAATTTTAGTTGTTACTTTCTATTAGAACTAATGAAATTTTATGAAATTTTCCATTTAAAGTATTGAATTCTAAAAAAATAAAAAAATAAATAAAAAAAGGGGGCGGGGCACCCGTCCCCTCCCCGAATACATGATTAAGCGGGCAATTCCCGCTCCGTTCAGGATTGGTTTGTTCGATTTTTTTGTTATCCCTATGTAGTCTAATTGGTAGTCGATTGAAGGGAGTTCATCTCAAAGTACGTTAGTTTTTTTGTTTGTCATTTATCAACCTTTATATCTTTGGGTTAGATCTTGCCATTTATGAGTAAATTTTGCACTATATCCTACATAAGAAATTGGGTGTCGGGAAAATGTACAAGTTGTACATTAAAATGTGGACTTTGCTAACTAGTTTACAAAATTGAAAAGTATAATAAAGGACGACTGGGAAAAGTTGATTTATCATCATTATCATTAAATAAATGAAATACACAAATAAATCTACGGTCAATGGTCCACATTCTTAATTGAAAATATCTATAATCTTGAATTTTCAACAATTGCTTGTTTGCATTGGCTTAAAAAAATTTAAACAATTAATTTAAACCAAATATTTTATAAAATTCATAATTTTTATCAACTTTTCAACCACGCATTTCATTAACTTTTATCAAAAAATTTGTCAGACAACCCCTAAGTATGTTTATGTTTCCACGTTTCCCAATCTTTGTTTAATGCCTAGACATCGACTAAGCTTAAGATTATATCTTACTAATGATTTTCGTACATTCAGCGCACGTAAATTTTTTGTCACAACCGATAAATATTTTGTTTGAAAACTATTTGATCTAAAATGTATAAGGGACATGACTTCCGTATAATAACATTTTTAAAGGGTAATTATAACTATTTAAGAATTTATTTTGTTATATTTTAGACGCATTTCTAACAGCGGGGCTATGCGTGGTATGAGATTAAGGGTTGTTGGGGCAGTATATTATAAATATCGTATTGTTTATTTTGCTTATGGGAGATTAGGGATATGATCGAATTATTTTATAGTGTCGGTGATTAAAATTTAACTAATTATAATTAGTCGGCGTGCCTGTTTAAGCCCCCGTTTGGCTCACATTTTGAAAGTAAGAATGCATTTTTACTGTTGATGTGATGGGGAATATGTAGTTGAAAAAAAAAAATTATTGATGTGATGTAAAATATTATGTGGTTGAAAATAAGTAGAAGAATGAGAATGAAAAAAATAATGTAGACCAAATAGTGCCTAAATATATTTAACAAACTATTTATAATTTGTGAATATACATTTTATTTAATTATTTATTTATATAACTACCTAATCACTAATCATGCAAGTGAGTTATATAGGTCTGCCAGTCAGTGTCATGCAATCTTTTGGATTGAATTTTGTACATGTTTGACCTTGGCATATTTATTAATATGTATACCTGTCTTTCTTCATTGATGTCTAGGTTCTTCCCCCCAATAGTGTACCTCTTCGAGTATAATACTCCACGATTAACTTCGAGATCAACTTGGACAATGTTGTGGAAACTGGAATACTCTAGTACCAGTTTGTTGTGAAAAGACTGTCTTCGTCCAAATTGTCTTCCGAAGATGTTTTTCTTCATTTCAAAGTTTTCTTCAAATTCAACACAAATTCATATTCCCAATAAGCATTCGAATGGAATTTCAATTAGAATTCACCAAGTAAACTTGAATATGATTTCACAATTGCATCCCAAATATGATTCTAATTAATGTGCACTTTAATTAGAACTCCAAATTATTTTCAACAAATAATTCCGGTCACACTTAAATTCTAACAATCTTCATATTGACATGAATTCCACTATAATGAGAAATTCTCCATTTGGAAACAAATTCCATATCAAATAATAAATATGAACTTTTCAATGAAAAATACAAATGAACTTCTGCATCAACAATTCTAATTGAAAATATTATATACCTCTGCTACCCCAATTAGGGACAAAAGTGATATAATAACCACCAAACAAGACTGAAACAAGCACTGTAATATAATCACCACTGAATGCATTAAAAAAAAGGGATTTTGACTATAATCAACACCCTTAACCGCATTCAAACCATCAATAAAATCAGTAGAATTGCACATATGTGGAATCTTATGGCAAAAAATTGGTCTATTTCTAATAATTGAATACGATAACACAGTTGATAATGGTGACATGACATATTTACTCATATTTTCGAAATTCAACTGAGATGTATTCTTAAAAAAAAAAAAAAAAAAACCCCCCCAAATTAGACTCAACGGTACAGAAACAAACTGTAAATCCTCCTGAGTTCTTAAAAAATGATGATCACTCGAAGATTCTGTATCATCTTGCAAGATATATAAATGGGGTTTTTTTATATCCCATAAGCACAACACAAGACATTTAAGGAGAGAAGATTTTTTTTTTTAAGATCTGGAATGTGTCTAACTACATCAAGTGTTTTAAGTGTCCCATCAAATATCTTTATTCTAACCCAACCAATATCAACTATCCAACAATGTGTGTTATTATCGATCATTACAACACCTTTTGAAACTTTTTCATAAGTTGAAAACAATTCCCGAGTTGGTGACATATGAAAAATGTAAGCTGTATTGATAATGCAAGCCTATCAGGTTTAGAGTTGTAGTCAACAATAAGTAGAAGCTCTCCATCACTGTTAGAATTTTCTACAATATTTATTTCTTCTGAAGTTTCTAATTGTTGATTTGCAGTTAACTTTAATTTATTCTACAACTTATAACAATCATTTACCAAGTGCTCATTTTTCTTGCAATAATTACAAAATTTGAAATTAGAATTTGTCTTATCTCTCGAACAATCACCATGTGAGACCATCTCCATGATCCCCATATGCTACAAGATGCTTCATCTTCTTCTTTGGATATAATATCGTAAACTTTTTCGATATTGAGAGTGTCACAACTATATTTTATCGTGTCCCTAAAAGACTTGTATGAGGCTGACAATGAACACAACAAAATCAATCACAAGTCTTCTTCATCATATTTGACATCTAAGGTCTCCAAATCATTGACGATTTCTTTAAAAGTAGTTAGGTGATCTTCAAGACATGTACCTTCTATCACACGAGGAGAACATAGACGTTGCTTCAAATACAATTTGCTAATAAGACTTTTCATCATGCATAATTGCTCCAATTTTAACCATAATGTAGCGGCGACTTTTCTTTCATAACGTCCCGAAGAATCTTATTTGAAATATAAAGATATATTTGAGATAGGGCCTTTCGACCCCTCTGTTGTTTCTCCTCCATAGGTCAAGTAGTGGGAATCTTGTCAAATCCCAACAACACATTATCCAAGTCTATCTGAGTGAGTGCTGTTCGCATCTTTACTTGTTAAAAAGAGAATCTTGTATTACAATCTAATGGCGGAATATCATACTTCATTGTTGTCATCACATGAAAAAAATATATTTTAAAAAAAAATGAGGATCAAATAAAGCTATATGTCAAATATACATAAAATGTTAGAATCTGATCTCAACATGAAATTTAACATTATCCAATTACATGCAAAATAGTCCTTCTAAATCTATAAGTTTACTTATCCACAATATATTTAGTTCTTGTTTGGTACCGATTAAAATTTAGATTTTAATTTAAGTCAAAATTAACAATTCACTTCAATCACATATTTTATGAATCCCACAACTTTTCAAACATATATTTCATCAATTTTTATTGAAATCTACTAAAAACTTGATTTTAATACCTACCAAACTGGAGCTTAGTTTCCACCTAGCATTGATATGGAGAAAAAGATACGTAAACGATGTATTTAGACGTAGAATATAACGAAATTAGAAGCTGGAAATGACAACTCATCGTTCTGTCGTGTACCTATCATTTCTTAATTTTATTTATCCACAAAACCACCTTATATACTGTGGACTTTTTATCATAGGATAAACTTCATGTTTTGTACAAAACTTCCTTGTTCTAAATAAGCAAAATTGACACGCAATTTCTTTTTCACTTTTTACATGGAAAAAGTAAAAGATATTCATTTCCTTTTGAAAATATTATTTTATTTACATGAATATTTCTTTATTGTAGAATCATTCGTTGTCAAACTGACATCACGTTTTCACTACATTATTGTTTCTTTCAAAACTGAACATAATCGCGTGTTCAATTTTCAAACTTGTCTTCATATACGAATAGAAAAATGAAGAAAAACAGATGTCACTGAACAAGTGTTGGATCTAGAACTTCTCCCTCTATTTTCCTGCTTTTTCTTCTTCTTCTTCATCATGTATTTCTGTTTCTGTTGAACCTTAAAATATACGAATGGCTTGATTGTTGAAATAATCAACGAACTTTTGAGTAATATTCACATCTCAACCAGGTGGACGGAGTTCGACGAAGGGGTCTTCCTAGAGTTTTCGTCCGAAAAATAAAGTAGTACTCCATAAGTTTGTGCTTCCACCTGATGCAGTTGCTTCGGGGGCAGGAAGCAGGTCCATCAATCAGACAACACATTCCTGTCGCGATGTTGATTTCACGAGCATTGTTTATTAATTTACTTTTACTCCGAATTCTCTGTGGAAAAAAAAAAAAAAAAAAAACAAAAGAGAGAGAGTGAAAGAGAGAGGGGAATCTTCAAGGCTGCTGCCTGCTGTCTATCTAAAGTTGATTTGGTCTTCACCTAATTTGTGTAACTATGTACATATTTTATTGTCGTACTTGTCTCAACCAAGAACAAGTGTACAATTCCACGTAAAATAGTCCAAACGATAATCCAGTATGGTAAATTATTTATCACAGCTTGCAAATTTTAATTTTAAACATATATTATATGAGATAAACAATTTTTATCAACTTTTATAAAAAATTGTTAAAACTTTTATCGAAAGCTATGTCACACAAGCCAATGAGTAGTGACTTTAATATTCAAAACAACAAAAATATACACATCGAAAATTATATTATACACGTAATTTCTTCACTTTTCTTTTTCTTTATATATAAATTATATATATCTACTTTATCTACTTTGATGAGCTTGCAGCCACCAAGGGCCAGAAACAAAGTTAAATAATTTGATCATTTCATTTGGTTAGGTGGGGAATTTTCATTGAGATTTTAACCTAGATTAATTAATGTCTAGTAAATGATGCATCTCAAGCTATATATATATTGGCATAGAAGGAGGCTTAGTACAAGCTGAAACCCAAAGATGGGAACTAAATCAAAAGGGTCGATAATGGCCTCTTTCGTTGCCACTCTGCTAGTGGCAATAATTGCACTTTGCTTCCCCTCGGAGACAAATGCTAATTACCATTATTCGTCTCCGCCACCACCAAAGAAGTCACCTCCACCACCACCTCCACCTTATTATTACAAGTCTCCCCCACCTCCTCCTAAGAAGCCATATGTTTACAAGTCTCCACCACCACCACCCAAGAAGCCATATGTGTACAAATCACCCCCACCTCCCCCACCTCCTACTAAGAAGCCTTATGTTTACAAGTCTCCACCACCACCACCCAAGAAGCCATATTTGTACAAATCACCCCCACCTCCTCCTAAGAAGCCATATGTTTACAAGTCTCCACCACCACCACCCAAGAAGCCATATGTGTACAAATCACCCCCACCTCCTCCTAAGAAGCCATATGTTTACAAGTCTCCACCACCACCACCCAAGAAGCCATATGTGTACAAATCACCCCCACCTCCTCCTAAGAAGCCTTATGTTTACAAGTCTCCACCACCACCACCCAAGAAGCCATATGTATACAAGTCACCTCCACCACCACCATTGAAGAAGCCTTACGTGTACAAATCCCCACCACCACCTCCTAAGAAGCCTTACGTCTACAAGTCCCCACCACCGCCACCTCCTCCAAAGCACCACTACGTCTACAAGTCCCCACCACCGCCACCTCCTCCAAAGCACCACTACGTCTACAAGTCTCCACCACCTCCACCGAAGAAGCCCTACGTCTACAAGTCCCCACCACCACCTCCCAAGAAGCCCTATGTGTACAAGTCCCCTCCCCCACCCCCTAAAAAGCCATACATCTACAAGTCCCCTCCACCACCACCACCTTACAAGAAGCCCTACGTCTACAAGTCCCCACCACCACCTCCCAAGAAGCCCTATGTGTACAAGTCCCCTCCCCCACCCCCTAAAAAGCCATACATCTACAAGTCCCCTCCACCACCACCACCTTACAAGAAGCCATACGTCTACAAGTCTCCCCCACCACCACCTCCAGTTCACTACCCACCACCCCACCATTACCACTACAGTTCTCCTCCTCCTCCTCCATACCACTACTAAGAAGCAGATTTCCAAGGTACATTTTAATGATTTTCAGAAAACACTATTTGGATTTCCAATTTCTAACAATTAATCCTAACGACAGAAAGTAAATGTATTCTTGCAGGTATGAAGAATGTTCTGTATAAGAGAGTAGACGTCAAGCGATGGAAGAAGAAGAAAAATAAAATAAACCGTGAAGGAGAATGTGCTTCCATATGCGCGTTATCTTTCAGATAGTTTTTTAGTGTGTTTTATTTACCAATTTCCCATATTTATGTTAATATTTCATAGTTAATCTCTAGGTAAATGCCTGAGGTTATCTGCATGTGCTTTAAATCCAATAAAACGACAAAGTTTCAGATCTACTATTGGTCTTCAAATTTCGTAAATTTCTCTTTACGATTTATTTATACAAAGTATGCGCCGTTTTTGTTAAAGAACCTTACTTGCCGAAGTGGTCTAAGTAACCTAAAATAGATCATAATCAAGTCAACATCCTCGTGGCTTTTTTGCCTGGAAGCAATTAAGCAGCTAGCATGGCTTGACAATCAAGCCGATTAAGCGCCATTTGTTGTATGGCTTCATGGCTTGTGGATAAAATCATATGTAAAACCGCGTGTCTTCCACTTTGAGTTTATTCATCTAACAACTTGCATAAAGTGCTTTCTCAACGAATATCGCCAAAATTTACGAATTGTGGTACTTTTAAATCTTGTCCTCGAAGTAAACCCTAACTCAAATGGAGTAAAAAAGTTCCATTTGAGAAGTTACGAGTTTTTGAGATTCAAAAATTATTTTGGACTTTTTTAATTAATTTTATAAAAGTAATTCTTCTAATTAGAAGAGTTTTTAAGGAAATTTGATATAATGTAATTTCTTCTAAAAGGTCTTCCAGAAGAGGAATCTCTTTTAGGAATCTCCTTTAGACATACCAATTAAGGTAGTTTTATCAATAAGTAAAAACCTTACCAATTAAAGGACCATAAATTTGTGCCAAACTACATTGAAGTCTCCTTGATAACGACTTTCAATTACCATGGAATGTTATCTATAATGGAACCAGACTCGTGATATGCATGAGTATAATTAAATTATGGAATAATTGTAGAAGCGCTACCAAACTTTTCATTTAATAGCATACTTTGTTCAAACATTTTATTTGTGTCGCCCACAGTACTACATCGTTCAAAATGTCGCAGCTGAAATCCAAATGGATGGTTACTGTTAGTTTGACCGTTTGTACTTTGTAGACCAAATAATTGACTTTGACTAATTTTAAAAGGTTACAATTGTAACTTTTTATTTTTTTATAATAAAATAATTAAAATCAAATAATTAAATTAAAAAATCATTTACATCTTCTTCTTCTCCATCCACCACACACGTACTCACCCCCACCCCAAATATGCAAACCCCAAATCTGGGAAATCAAAATATTCAAACAAGAAGAAATTATTTTAAAATGGAGTCCGAGTTCCCAAATCCCAGAATTTTTTGCTTTTTGATGCTTTTATCCTTTCCTTTAGATTCCCAAACCCTAGAATTTCTTGTTTTTTTTTATTCTTTTGATTTCCCAGATTTGGAGTGGGGGTGGGTATGTGTGGGGTGGATGGAAATGAATTTTTAATTTTAATTATTTCATCTTAGTTATTTTATTATAAAAAAAATGTGAAGTTGTCGTTTTAACATTTTAAAATTAGTCAAAATTATGGTCAAGACCAATTATTTGGTCATTAACGATCACACTAATAGAAACCATCAATTTGGACTTCAACTGCGACATTTTGAAATGTTTGGTACCGTTGGTGGCATAAATGAAAGGTTTGAACAAAATCTGCTACTAAATGAAAGGTTTGGTACCGCTGCTACAATTATCCCTAAAATTATGAGGAATTATGACCATAATTGAAAATTAATAGGATGGAAATGCCACTTGCATATAAAATAATCCATCATCGAATATTGTTACATGGTAATTATTATTTATGATAGTAATCACAATGTAAAGAACTCTATGATTGCTCCTATTATGTACCATTATTAAGGTGATACTTTTAGGAATAAACAAAATGTTACTATTATAGTTATGCAATATTTTAATTTAAATCAAAGTTAATAATTAATTTTAATAATATATTTCATGGTGTCTACAATTTTTCAATCACACATTTCATCAATTTTTATCAAAATCTACTAAAAATCTTATTTTAATTCCCACCAAATAGAGACAAGTATTTTTGTTCAAATATCGTCTTTTTATTCTACCTTTTTCATTATTATAGTTCATTTGTATTATATTTTATGGTTATCTTGAATGCATCATGAAAATAATGAAATTTTGGTAATAGTGTATTTTCAAAATCTAATAATACTCTCTTAATCATAAAAGACAACTTTAACCCTTTCTTGAGAACAAGAATTTCCATGGAAGGTTATGCCCACAAGAAATCTCTCATCATCAATCATTTGAATTCTTGTAATGCATTAGGATATGGGTCCCTTGAATTCTACTTAATTTTTCCATTTTTTAAAGATTTTCCAACATAATATCCGTACGTGGTGTTAATCAAATCATAGTGTGTCACAAATAAAAAAATAAATCTTGATTAGTTAATTTGGTACAATAAAAGGCCCCCCCCCCCCCCCCCGGGGGGGGGGGTGGCTATTGGAGTACATTATTTGATATATTGGGTTCCACATATTCTTGATCAAAAGCAATAAACCCAAAGGATCCAAATTAAAAATATTAAAAAGGAAAAACCCCAAAACTACACGTATATTTTTGCATTTTATAATTTGATGTTTGAAATTCTTGCTTGTAAATAATTAAGCGCTCCACCTACTCCAATTTGAATTATCCTTTAATTTAATGTAATTGAACTTTTTCGGATATTTTTTAATATTTTTTTTTGAATTTAAATTAATTTTATTTAATAAATATTCAAGTTGATAAAAAATGAGACAAAATGATATTCTCTCAATCAAGCAATTGATTACTTAAAAACAAAAAATATAGGATTTTTAATTACATAAATAATAGATAAGAAAATGACATCGTAGGAATAGCTCCATTGACATTTTAACAGTAAGGGATATCATAAATTAACAATTTCCTCTTGAGTCTTGACTACAAAATACAACTCATTGTGTGTGTGTGCATATTGAGTTTCGAGATTCAATTTCAGAAGGCTAACTTAATAAAGAAAAGTATTGTGATTGGTTCTTACATGTTATGTGTGACAGCTAAGGTTGAACAAGAACTCGACCAGAAGATACTAGGGAGGATAATTTGTTTGAACTTGAGACAAATCGAATTGGTTGGCTCTTCCAAATCTAGTCCTAGTGACGCGGCTAAGGTTCTATAAGATCTCGACTGAAAGGGAATAAGGAGGATCACTCGTTTTCATTGAGTTGGTGAGCTCTAAAATCATGTTGAGTTTTTAAAATCGATATTAAAAAGTCAACATTGACGATAAATACGTACACGAATGTATAAATTTATATAGTATTTCCCGATTTTATTTAGAACGAACACTCAATCTATAAGAAAAGTCATCGTTTTTCTTAATTGTTGTTGTTGTAATCGACGTTTATTAAATAAAATTAACATGGAAGGATATTAATTGAATGTAGCATGGTGGACGAGCTCACGTACCTAAATCTAGACAAGATTGGAACGTGCATGTGGGAATTTTCACCTACCAAATTTCTTGTCCACTTGACATTTCTTTTAAGATTCAAAGATTAAACACATTTAATGCTACCTGCGAAAATCCTCATGACCTTACAAATTTTGTCATAAATTCTGCCGACTAATGCCTGGGACCACTTGCAAACTTGTCCATCAACCAACTTTGCAAAAGATTCTTAGAGCCTGTTTGGTAACAATAAAAATTCAATTAAAATTGAAAATATAGTCGTTATTGAATCTCACTCGTCTAATAAAAGTCAACAATAACGACTAGTTTTTCAATTTTAATCCGATTTTAATCTCTAACAAACAAGCTCTTAAATATCCTCGACGGTCTTTACACAGTTGTCACCGTATAAATTTCTGTAACTTCATATTTTGTATACGGTGGTGAAGATATATAAATAATTTGATCGACGCTAACGAAATTTTTAAGCATGTTTAAATGGTGAATTCCGTACAGACAAGTGAACGTGGTAAAGATACTATATAAGTTATTGAACATATTCACCCCCTTTATTCTACAACTAAAAAAAGGGAAAATTACAGTCGAGGTCCCAAACCTTTCATTTTTACGGCCACAGTCCCAAACCGTTATATTTAACTGCAACCATGGTCCAAATCATTGATTCCGTTAGTCAACAGTGAAATTGTAATTTTGACTTAAATGGACAAATTAAATGAGGACAAAATGGTATATTTACAATTTCCATAATAAAATAATTAGAATAATTAAATAAAAAATTGATTTGTAATGATCATCTTCCCCAACCTTCCCGCCCCTACCCCTTCCCTCAACACCTTAATCCAAACAAAATCAAAATCGCAACCCTCGTGGTCATCGCCATGGCCACCACATACCACCACCACTGTCAAAATCCCCTACCCACGGTGGAGCGTGTAGCATCTAGTGCTAAAGTTGAAACATCAGTTCTACAATCTCAAATTCTTGGACATAGCAACAAAGTATTAAATGATAATGCTTCTGAGCAGCAAGAATCCCAAGTGAGTGAGGTAGCAATTTCACCAGCAGATTTGTACAGATTTCCGTTTGCAGCTATTAAGGAAAAGAAGGCAGAGGATACATCTTACTTGGTTTTATGCAATTGCCGTGGGTGGGAGATTTTGACGGCGGTGGTGGTATGCAGAGGCCGTGACAATGATGACGAGGGTGGAATGTTTATTTTGTTTGGGTTGAGGTGTTGAGGGAAGGGAGTAAGGGCAGAAAGGTTGGGGAAGATGAACACTACAAACTAATTTTGTTTATTTAATTATTCTAATTATTTTATTGTGAAAATTGTACATATACCATTTTGTCCCTCATTTAATTTGTCAATTTCAAAATTGCAATTTCACTATTGACTAACGATATCATGGACAGAATCAATGATTTTGACCATGGCTGCAGTTAAATATAAATGTTTGGGACAACGGCCGTAAAAATGAAATGTTAAGGTATAATTTGCAGCAAAACGAAAGATTTGGGACCTCCGCTGCAATTTTCCCTAAAAAATTGTCAATGATTCAAAGAGAGAGAAAATTTCAATCAAATGATGAGGACATAATTCAATAATTGAATGTTGAAAAGTCTGTCTGTAGAAAATGGAGGAGTTCACCAACTCGATTCAGACACATGCATAACTTAGATAAGATTTATCTTCCAAAGCTGAAAAGACTAAAAGAGATTGCACTACAATTTCTGGGTTTATACAGCTATATTTTTGCTTTTTCATTATGTAGAAAAGAAAAATAAAAAATTTTGTTGGTTGAAAAAAATTCTTCATAACCAGGATGAGAAAACAACTTACGTATAGAATATATTAAATGTTTATTCGTTGTTCTGTCTAATTTATCATACTATCTAATTTTTTTTTGTTACCAAAGCTTGAAGTGCATACCAGTGTAAATATACTTTCAGGATCACCAAATTGCTTTTTCATTAAGAAGCTTTTTCGACCCCCCGCCCCCCCGGCCATATTCTTTTCTTTATGCCCAAAAGGCCTTTTTCCCCCACCCCTTTTCTTAACTTTCCCTTTTTGCTCTTAATAATTTGCAACATTAGCAGCACAACTTTTAATTACACGCCTTCTGGTTCTAAGATTTCCATGCTTGAAAAAAAAAAAGAAACAAAAAAAAAACCTAAAATATATCATCCAAATCATGCATCTGATAATAGATGTAGCATTTCCGCCAAGCTAGATGCCTAATATTTATACAGTTCATTTATATTTTATGAGGATTATGCAGATCCAATCTAATTTTACTTTGGTTCCACAAGAATCAAGATCAAATCAAAATCTCAAATGGATTAAACCTAAATTTTTTTTTTTAATGTTAAAGACACATCTAATATTACCAAATGGTAATGCACGATTCAAACATGTAACAAAAATGTGACCAAACTAGTGATGAAGTGATCAGCATCTTGCATTTTTTTTCCACATTAAAAAACAAACAAGACAATAATATTAATCTTATCTCTTCTACCATATGAAAAGTAGAGCCAAAGAAACAACAAAAGTTCTTACTAGTCACCATCTGAATGTGACAATGCATGAAGTACATGTCTCTATAGTTGGTCCTGTGAATAGAACATTTCTAATCCATCATATGAATTTCAAATTTTTAAGAGTGCTGCTGTTCTACCTGAACTTCCTGTAGGAGCTCTTCAAGTTCAAGTCTGATATACAAGTCACAAATCATTGATACAGTTCATCCTGTTATATCTGATTTCCGATTTGCATTTGTTTCAAAAACAGCTCTCAAATTTGAAAGAACAATCACGGTGAGGCCTTATTCACTCAAATGCAAGATATCGAGTATGAAAATAAGTGCAGAAAGATGGGATAAAATGTTAAGCCGTCATCATAATTTTGCCAGAAAATACCAAGACATGCCTCATTCCTAGAGCAGCTTGGAGAGGTGTCATGGTGTCATAACTGAATGCATACTCTTTATCATAACAACGGAGATTTATTATCTGCGGAATAAACGACAGAAAAACTACACAATAGCAATCTACACTTCTATTAGGAGGTTGTAAATTTAGAACCAAAAAAGTCATGGGAAATCAAGGAATTCTCAGTCTCACAAGAGATTGAAATCAGTATACGAGAGCTCAGTACTCTGGGGATTTTACCAGGTTCGGGTATGCCTGGATTTTTTTTTCCTAGTAGTAGACAATCTCAAAAATAGCTGTGTAAAATAATGACACTTGACACATCTATATCAAAGCCTCACAGAGAACTCTTCAACGAAACAAACAAACAAAACAATCTGCGTTCAAGATAAGAAACATGAGCCCAAGATCTATACTGAAATGGTGGATACAAGATGACAGAACGAATTAGAACTGTCTGGCCTATACATATTTCAAAAATTGCCACAATACATTCATGATTCAACATCACCAACATTGTTTACCGTGAGTATGTTCGAAAGTTTCCCAACTTATTGGGAAAGTTAAACTCAGGACACCAAAATGCATGCACGTGTAAAAATATTCCATGTCAGATTAGCCATTGAATCTCAAACAAACCTGATGAGTAAAAGAAAGTAGGACCTCAGGTGCCATCACTTGTATGAACCAGTCTCTGGTGTCATCACCCCGCCCTTATTCTGGAACCGAGCAACACCAAAATCTGCCACTTTAACGACCTTGACACAAATTTAAGCATATGGCAACAGTGGGGCAATTATATTGAATCAGTATGAATATATGCTGCTTAAGCCCGAGAACCCTACAATCAACTAAAAGGAAACTTATTAGCCACTTTTAGTCACTTGTTGACATATGATTGGATTACTGGATCCCAGATCCAGAGCCTACGCACATATTTCATTTGTCATGTTTTTTTGTTAATGAATTATCAAAAGAGAGATATGTCTGCAAGGCTCTTAGAAATAAAAATATCAAGGGTTTTATATAGTGGTAAACAGTGGCAGATAATTGTTCAGAACATCTTACAGAAGGGAGGAAAAATAATATTTTTCTTTTCAGTTGATTACCAACAGTACTGAAATCATCCGACTTCTATATCAGAACAGTGAGAATACTTATTAAACAAAAGGATCTACTGATAACAAATGGTGTGATGGATGAGATCTCTACTGCAGCCTTATGGGAGCTCAAGATGACAATGATTAATGTTGCAATGCATCTATCTCCTGCAAGCAATACATATGCCACAAATAGCAGACTGATAAGAATATTGGCACATCTAACTTTGCCCATCAGTGTCCATTGTCTGCAAGGCTCTTCGAAATAAAAAGATCCAAGGGTTTTATATAGTGGTAAATAGTGGCAGATAATTGTTCAGAACATCTTACAGAAGGGAGGAAAAATAATGTTTTTCCTTTCAGTTGATTACCAACAGTATTGAAATCATCTGACTTCTATATCAGAACAGTGAGAATACTTATTAAACAAAAGGATCTACTGATAACAAATGGTGTGATGGATGAGATCTCTATTGCAGCCTTATGGGAGCTCAAGATGACAATGATTAATGTTGCAATGCATGTATCTCCTGCATGCAATATATATGCCACAAATAGCAGACTGATAAGAATATTGGCACATCTAACTTTGCCCATCAGTGTCCATTTCCCAGTAATCTAGGAATTAGACACGGAGAATGCAAGTGCAAGAAAGTCGGACTGCAGTTACAGAATCGAGGTGCCACCCATATAAACATAACAGTATCCACTGTCATCAACTCATCTCACCCTTATTTGGAACTGAGGAACCCCAAAATATACTGCTTCAATAAACTTGAGACAAATTATTCATCAAACATGAGAACAGTAATATTGAATTGGAGAGACGGATTGCACACAAAAGTCTGCAAGTAAATCAAAGCGACCTTATCATGTACACAAATATGCAATATAAGAAGTTTAAACAAGAAAGAAACATGCTACAAGGATGTTTAAATACTTTAAACTTCTAATTATATAGACCACCCTAAATCACAGCTTACAGCTAGCTATAGATCGTCAAACAAAAATATTCACACTACTCTTCACCATGAAACCTGCCACTGAAAAAACAGAGAGACTCAAAAGTCAAAAGAGCTCCTACTTTGTAGGATCATACTCTTAATATGTAAATAAATCACGATTTCTTAACTCTGAGATTCACTGAAATATACAGTGACAGAACAGCAGAAAAAAATTTCTTTTGGATAGTGCAGTATAGACTATGTTCCAATCTAGAAGGTGACCTGAAGTTATCCCCAATTTCTCAAAAAACAGGAAGCTCAAAAGCACCAGATGTGTAAGATTCTTTTAAGTGACATCAGAAGTTATTATGCTGGGAAATAAATCCTCTGGAGAAAAAAACCTCGTTGGTATATATTTAGACTATTAAAATAAGGAATATGAGAACTTACATAGTATCGCTAGTTTGTACAAACTCATTGCTTTAATCAAGTAAATAAAATCACCTATAACCTGATAATCATTTGAAGTTAATTCGCCCCATGTTCCATATGAAATCACCACAACTTGTTCTGCAATATGCTAATTTACCTTTTGGTTCTACAAGTCAATTCTAATTTTTCCTCTACATTCCAAGATTAAGGATTTCATTTCTACATTTTCAATGTTCACGGGCACCCTATGCAGCTAAAGCATGTGAAATAACTAAAAAGCAAGAAATAAACAAATAGATCCAATTATAAGACTAATGCTTACTCTCCATATTCAGCCAAGGCAAGTGAAAAAACAAAAAACCAAGAAATGACTAAGAGATCCAACTCTAAGATTAATGTTTGAGGACATGAACTGGTGTGGAAGCGGAATTGAGATTTTTGAAATAAGAATAAAATTCTACCAACTAGAAAATATGTATAAATTAATTATAAGGACTTTGTTATATGTACATTAAGAGTTACATCAACGGTTACATACACAAGCGGTATTATGTAATTGGTTGATGGAAATTAAACATGATTACACTTGTATATTATGTAACCCTTGATGTAACATTTGTTATACAAGTAGAATAATCTTAATTGTAATAAATTGGTCAACTAAAAAGCATACAAAACCTTGTTTATATATAAGCAAAATAATTTCCTAATCTTACCAACATAAAAAACTAAACTAAAACTGATGTAGTGTATAATCATGATTAGTAGTTTCCTACTATAATTGTGATTTATCTTTTCTAGTAGGTTTTATCTTTTTATTCTTATTTCTTGTTTAGAATAGAATTTCTTTTATTTACTGATTAGGATATGATTTTTAATTAGATTAGGATTTTATTAGTTTCCTTATTTTATGTTCCTATTATTAGTTGAAGTAGGAAATAATTTTGCCTATAAATATAGAGGCATTGTACACTTTTTAGATAACATCAATTATTATTCAATAACATTCAAGCAAGTTATTCCAATATTGTTCTTAATTACTACATAATTCTTATTACAAGAATTTCTAAACGCCTCCGCGCCAAAATTGGTATTAAAGCAAGGAAATTGCCTCAACCTGATAGCCGACGATGGTTTTGGTAGCAGTCGAATCGTTGATGACGAACGAAGGCTCGACAAACTCCAACAGCGAATCCAAGGGATCGACGAAACCCTTCACAACATCACGTAAATATTGATTGCGTTGAGTCTTGAAAGGAACTGTGAGCCCATGGAAAAGCAAGCTGACAAGACTTTGTAGACTTTAATTGCTATGAATGTTAGTTGTTTCAACAAGATTAAAACACGAGAACAGGTGGCTAGAGAGTTTCCTAGAGTCCCAGCTAAGCTTGAATACACGCAAGTTATTAAGGATTCTATGAAGGTTTATCGAGAAGATATAAAATAGTCCAACTTGAAGTGCAATAATGCTTTTAGAACATGATGCACCATCAATAATAAAGTATGCAAGATGATAATAAATCATGAAAGTAGTGAGAACTTGGTGTCCAAAGTATTGATGAAAGCTTTAAATTTAAAGGTTGAAAAATGCTCATCTTGCTATCAAACTTCACAAGGACAAGATATTCAAAATATGGAGGTATGCAAAACTTCACTCTCTTCGAAAGTACTTCAAAAATGAGATTATTCGTGGTAGAGATTGGCGATTGTCATATATTTGAGGACAACCATGGTACTATGATGTAGATGCCATTTACATATGTCGAGTTAATAGGTATGTGTTTAGGTGGTACGACAAGAAGATTGTTTTGGTATCAAGTTACGAGCAATTTGTGAGTATCAATGTAAATAAAGAGAGAAAGATTCATAATAAAAAAAGATGTAAATAAAGATTCATAATACACATGATGAGACTAAAAAAGATGTAATTCAACATAATCAAGATTTTACAATCAATGATACTACAATAGAAGAAAAAAAACATGTGCAAGTTGAAAACCCGAAACTTGCTAATCCCCTATACATGAAAGTTGACAATGAAAGTAAGCGAAAGGGAGAAAAACGCTCCAGTGAAATTACAATAGAAAATCCCAAGATCGATCCGCACTCCGATGAACAAGTTGAAGTTCATAAATATGAGACAGGAGAGGAAGAAATTAAACTTTTCAATCACAAAGAAATCAAAGGTAAAGATGCTGGCAATATAAATGGAGAGGTCAAAAATTCTTCATCACTGCCTCCGGTTGCCTCAGTTTCACAGCTGTATGTTCAACTACTACCACCGGCCGTTGTTAGTACTGGATGGATGGAGAAACCTCATTATTCACTTGGTGGCCAGCAGACAGAATCTGCAACTGATTTAAGGGATCAGCCTTTGAATTCTGCACCAGGACCCACATTTGCAACCTCAAGCTCAATTTTCTGGAGGTCCTGCAAGAACTGTGGATCTTATTGCAGCAATAACTTCAAACTATGCTTAGGCTCCTACTGCTTCAGAGGTTGACCATTCAATGGTTGTAGCATCTGGACATGCTACACCAATGTTTCCAACTGGACCAACTTTTCAGCCTACAGGCCCAATAATAGGTGCATCTTTTGGTGTTGGCACAAGGTCTGCACTTCATCCTACAATAACTTTTAATGGGGATGCATTTGGTGTTTCCAATGTTTCTGAGCGGCCTAGAAAGGCTTGGATATCTAATTGGCTTAGGGAGGAAATAATTAAGAATAAAGCTTCCATCCTCAGTTATGTCCCAGAGTTCCCTAAAGAGGATTCCCAATCCATGAAAGAAGAAAGTGGTGATAAATCTTCTAGGAGGGGAGATCAAGCAGACAGCAAAAGCATTGATTCTTCAAGATCAACTGAAGATGAGGACGAGAATGAGGTGGACGTGGAGGCTGCTAGATCTGCTGCTATTAACCAGGAAATAAAGTGGGTTCTAACCGAAGTGCTTTTGAAGGTTACTGATGGACTTTTTGATGAAATTGCAACCAAAGTTCTGAATGAAGATGGTCTCACAGTTGAAGTTGACCACAACAGACTTGTCAAATCACAAAGTATCACCATCTACACCAGCTGGTTTAACAACCATGGATTTTGCAAAGGTTTTGATTCTGACTAAGACGAAGGGAAATGTGTCTGAGGATGCTTGTGAAAAGTCTGTTGCTGCTGGGGATGTACTTGGTCTTGCTAGTTATGCCTTAAGATGATGAGATCTAGAGTTCTGAAACTGAAGGTACTGGAAAAACAAAGGCAAACACTTACAGGTGCAAATCTTGGTGCTGCAAGTATATGGTTGAATGATGATAGGGCAGCTAGAGAGTTGGCATGCAGTGATAATCAACGCTCCTCTGAGACATAATCTGGAGTTGCAGAAGATGAAATGCGACATGTCTACGATGCTTCCAAGTCCAGAGAGACTGTAATTGGAAAGGCTGATGAGACAGTTGAAAGACGAGATAGAAATTCAGATGCCAGAAAGTCAACAAGGGATGATTCACCAAGCCGAAGTACGAGGCATAGGCCAGATAAGAATGATAGAAACAATAATACAAAGAACCATACAGGGAAAGACAATGATAGGGTAGTGGAAAGTTTTAAGGAAGGAACGGATAAGAAGGGAGATGAGGACCATAGAAGGCATGAAGAAAGGCATGCAAGAAATAAAAGTTTCTTTGATCTTCTCTGCTATCCGAATGCCAAAGAATTGCATAAACATAAAGATTTGAAAACTCCAACTGCTGATATGGATTCTTTATCCATTGAGAGGATAAAAGATTTGAGCTCACCTATTATTGAAGTCAGGGGATTCCAAAACTTGATTGAAGTGAAAGTAAGTGAGGTGAAAGAGAGTGTTGGGACTTTTAGTTCCACTGTATACCAATGTAGTGTGGATTCTTATAGAAGATTTGATGATTCTGTCATGTTTACTAGAGTTGCTGAGAAACACCGATGCCTTCTTAATGCATTTGTTAAGCAGAACCCTGGCTTGTTGGAAAAATCACTCTCTATGATGTTAAAAGCTCCCGATTGATTATTTTTTCTTTAAGAAAACTCGAGGACGAGTTTTATTGAAGTGGAGGTAATTGATGTAGTACATAATCAAGATTAGTAGTTTCCTACTACAATTGTGATTTATCTTTTCTAGTAGGTTTTATCTTTTTATTCTTATTTCTTGTTTAAAATAGGATTTTTTTTATTTATTGATTAAGATTTTTAATTAGATTAGGATTATTTTAGTTTCATATTATTAGTAGAAGTAGAAAATAATTTTATCTATAAATACAGAGGCATTGTGCACTTTTTTGATACCATCAATTATTATTCAATAACATTCAAGCAAGTTATTCAAATATTGTTCTTAATTAGTACATAATTCTTATTACAAGAATTTCTAAATGCTTTCGCACCAAAATTCTAAGAGGAAAAGAAAAAAAAACTAGAATACTAAAGACGAAACAAAATCACAATCTAAAAAAAAAAATAAGGAAGTAAAAATCCTATTTTTTTTTTGATAGGTAAAAAGTTGAACCCCAACCTTGAGGGCCCCCACGACCCTGCCCTGAGCCATTGTGGAGGAGGTAAATCGCAGGATGTGCCTCCCAGGAGCCAGGGTGGAGAGCTTATGGATAGGCCTTGGGCTTTTAACCCTATGGTAACTCCCGCTTGCAACAAAGCCAATTCCACCTTGTGGGGAATTGAACTCTGCACACTACCGCGCTGAGCCCTAACCGCCCTCCCCTTTGCCACTGGGAGATATGCCCTGGGGGCAGGAAGTAAAAATCCTATTTTAATCAAGAAAGAAGAAAAAGAGGTAAAGTCCTATTACAACAAGAAATCCTATTATAAATAATAACTAACTTCTATACTATTTATAATAGGATCATCTTACAACAATCTCTTCTACTCAAAAAAAAACTCATACTCGAGTTTGGTTGAATAAGTGAAAAATAACTAATTATGAGGAAAATAGTCAAGAATATATGGCACTTCGAAGATTGAAGAAATATATTCATCTCTTGACGTACTTTGTTAACATCGTTATCTTCAAGAATTGTATTGTTTGATGTCAACTTTGCTCATTTGAACATATAGGCCACAAGTTTAACCGGGAGATTATCTGAAATTTCCAAATAACCAAAAAAAATTCTCGAAATTGATAATCCAATCGAGAAATTCTTCGATATATAAACGGCCTTTAAAAGAGAATATAATCATCATTGGTTTTAACTTTTTGTCTATTTTGATTATGCCCATAAGTTTGACCATGTTGATGAGTATAGTGGCAAATTGATCGAGTTCGTATACTTGGGGGACCAAGTTGTAATTATCATTTTCATCCTCAAAAGAAAAACCAAACCTTATGTCTCTTTCATGTTGTAGGTGCTCGACCCTTCCATATGCACAAGTATTTGGTTCGATATGTCCTTGCTATCGAAAATTTGGGTAATTTCTTCTTGTAGCCACAAATTGCCTTCAGCTCTTCGAAGCTTTTGGACGACCGCATTCCTTGGGCAGAGGGGTGAAGACCTTCATGAAAACCTTGTCCATTGGTCGTCGATCCCATATCTATGGGATTTCAAGCATTAAGGTTATGCAGTTGAACCTTAGTTGATGCATCACTTATTTGTTGGTCGTCTTGAAGAGGGTTTGCTTCTTCTTGGTCTTCGTTATGTTACTTGTGATAGGTTAATTATTGATTGTTGCCGACCCTTTTGATTTTGGTCGTTGACGGTCGAACCTTGATGTTGAAGTCTTGTGATTTCCCTAGGGTTCTGGACGACAAGTTTGATGTCATCTGCTAACGGTTTCTCTTCACCTTATGGTACATGAAGTTCTTAGTTGCTATGGTCAGAATGGTCGACGGTCGGAGCTAGTGGCCTTCCATGTCTGAATTCAACAATAAGCGCAGCTAAGAACATCCTGAAGAGTTGTTTTCAGCCTGATAAGTCGGCATTGACGTTTTGGAACCTCCAATCATTGTCAATAGCTCAATCTCCACTAGTACCATCCTCAGTCATCATGCCAGGTAAAATCCTTGTTTTGATATAAATTTTGGTGAGGAAGCGGAATTGAGATTCTTGAAATAATAATAAAGTTAAACCAACTAAAAAAAATAGTAGAGAATAATTTTTATTTAAATGAATTGATCAATTGAAAAGTGTACGGAACCTTTGTTTATATAGAAAAAATAATTTTCTAATCTTACCAATATAAGAAAACTAAACTAAAATCCTAAAAGGTAAGAAAACTAAACTAAAATCCTAAAAGGAAAGAAAGTTATAATCCTAGAAAGAAAAGAAAATCCTAACCTAAAACAAAAGACGAAATCCTATTCTAAATAAGAAAGAAGAAAAAGAGATAAAGAGCCTGTCTGCTAAAAAAAAATTTTCACCTTATAATCAATTTTTGTACAGTTTTTACTCAAATTTGCGGGGCCCACATCTCACAACTAAGGTCAATCTTTGCGGCTCAACGGTAGAATTTGTGCTAAAAATTTATACCAGACAACTTCAAAAAGTCCTATTACAAAAAGAAGCCCTATTATAAAGAATAAAGAAAAAGAGATAAAAAGTCCTATTACAAAAAGAAGCCCTATTATAAAGAATAATTAACTTCAATCCTATTTACAATAGAATTTTCCTACATCATGAACATTCCAACAAATAGAAAATAGCACATCACAAAGAGATGAAACTTAGTACTGTCTTGACATCAAATGCTATTTAGTACAAAAGTCTTGACATAAAATCTATTTCTTCAAGAAAAGTTTAGACGTATGTCAATTTTCCTTAAATAAGAAGGTAAATAGGAACTGACAAAATTGAGCACGAGCTTTTAAAGTTATAGTCTACCAACTGAGAATATAGATAATTTTGAATTTCTAAGGTAATATTTTTTAAAACATGATAAATAGAAAGAAATGATTTTACAACAACAGTGAAGTAAAAATTGCATCTGTGACTTGATGTATCTGATTATAATCCTGACAGATAAAGTTAACTCAAAGATAATGATTTTAATCGGGAGTCAAAATCGAAGGCCATTGTAATCCAGTTTGAGGTATAAGCACCTGAATATTTATCTACCTCCTTGACAAGATGCCTGTTCTAAAAGCATCTCAACGCCAAACATAGACTAATCCAGCATGAAGCATCAATAGGCATTTTACTGATTTTATCTTCTGCAACAGTGCAAACTTCACAATAAATCAGTCTCAGCTGCAATAGAAAGATCTTTTGTTTGGAACAAGAAAATCTTTCAATATTGACAATGGCAAATCCTGACATGGCTCATGTTTCCATAACAGATTTCTTTGATATTCTTCTTAGCTTCTGATACAGCCCCAGAAACACAATTAGGATTCTTGGAAAAAAATGATTGATTAAAATGTCACAAAAAGGTGCAAGTTACTACACAAGTACACATTACATATCATTTCACATAAAAGTTTTCAACTAAAGCCAAACAAATTCAGACTTTTCATACACAACCAAAAGGTACAAATTTTACTTGCCAAGCACCAGGACCAGCAAAGAACGTATGATCAATCTCTCCATATACTTCCTACAGAAACGAAGTTAAGCTTTTTGGTTAGACCCTTGTTTCTCACCATTAATACAAGTGCCTTATGTTTTAGACAGCATAATGTGTAATGATTTTTCAATAAAGTTTTCCTTTTAAAGATTAAATTTATTTACGATGTTACTTAGAATTTGTAGAGAATCCTACGATTTGATTAGGTCTACAGTTCTTAACATCAGGAGTTTGATTCTCAATTTGACAATTGTACTGTCCTATTGTGAAGCTTAAGACCATTTGCTAGTTATATGACTTGAATTAATAGAATCACAATGAACATGCAACTATCCAACTTTACACAATGCAACCACGTGTTTCTATAAACATAAACTACAAGTCTACAACTTTCAAAAAAAGGAATTTTCCCTTGAGCAAAAGAATCCTTACAAAATTAAAACCCGTATATCTAAATACACCTGACAAACAATTGCACACTAATGACCATCATTCCTACAAAATTCCTAAGAGTTGCAACTTGCAACATACTTTGAATATTTAAAACCAAAGCAGCCATTAACTCCTAACAGAATACTCATTAGCTACCTCCATATTAAAATATACTGACTGCAACATTCACCTCAATCTACAATCAAGTAAAGCTTGAAGCTTTTGAACTTTTACTAAAACACATTTTAACACAGGAAAGACAAATAGTTCGTTTCACTAATTAAGCAATCCAAAGCAATCCAAATGCATAAACACAATCAAAAGCCTGATCATTACATGAAACATAAAAAGCATTTTCAATTTGTTGAAAAATAATCTCATTAGATACCACTAAGTTATAGCTCCTTCTCACCTACGGCACAGCATCAAGTCTGGCCTCATATACAAATCCACGACAAAGGCCGTCTCCATTCCCTGACAAACATTCAATCCACCTCCATTCCGCCTTCCCCTCCTCAGTTTCTTCCCAAAGAACCAACTTTCCAACCCTTTTTGCAGAAAAACACACCTTGTTCCCCCCACCAAACACCTTAAATTTACTACTCTCCATGAAGCACCTATACATTTCCACTGGCATTCGCCCAACCTCCTCCCACTCCAGGCTCTCCAAGTCCAACCTCAATATCAAGATGGTCGTGCACGAGCTGTGGAGAGCAAACGAGCTTTTTAACCCTCCAACCATGTAAACTTTCTTGTCATTCATAGCCTTCACCAATCGCGGCCGCTTCAAAATGCCAAAGATGTCACCCCACTGCCTCTTCTCCACCCGAACCCACTGCTTCTTTTTCTCCATATCTGTTATTTTTGTCTTATATATAGCCCACTGCGACCTCCACGGCGATCCCACATCACACAACGCCAGAATAGAATCGGATACCATAACAGGACTCCGAGGCTTTGATGGTAAGTTCGAGGTGAACTTGAGCCAATTACTCGAGACACCACCAGAATTAATATCCCCATTAACGCCATTACTTTCAGAATAGTAGAGAATGGCAAGCTCTGTAAGAAGGAGGACAGTATTACCCGAACCAGCTAAAACAGAGCCGTGGCGAGACCAAGCCGAGCCGAGCTGAGGGAGGATTTTGAACTGGCGGATTAAAGGGTTACAAACCACAAGCGACTTCTGGGAAGAATTCCTCACATGGGCAGTATTGGAATTTCGCAAAGGAGGCAGTGCAGCCCAGAGATACAGTAGCCCATCTGCCGAAGTAATCGGATGGAGTGAAGAAAACGGAAGGAAAGAAAGAGAGAATCTGAGCCACTGACTTAATGCAGGGTCAAAGGCATTGAGGTTGGGAAAGGGGGAAATATGGCGATCGGATGGCTTGAGGGCGAGCAGGGATAGGGAGGTGTGCTGGGCGGATAGAAGGTGACGGAATGACGGCGAGGAGAGGGCAAAGTTGAGGGCTTTGCAGACGCACTTGCAGGCGGCGATTTGGCGGAGGGGAAGTTGGAAGAAGATCTGGTGGATAGTTTCTTCTGGCAGATGATTGAGAGGCGAGGATTCCATCGGATTTGATGCCGGCGGCGGTGGACGGAGAATTAGAGGTATGCTGGGATGGATGGAGGGAGAGAGAGAGAGAGAGAGTTGTTGACGACCTGAGTCTTGATCCAGACCGCAGTCACGCTTTTAAGCCTGAACTAACGTTTTTAGTTAAACTCGCCTTTAATTTGCAGGCCTTTTACACTAAAGATTCTGTTTGATTGCCATTGTAAAAAATAAATGGAAAGAAAATGAATTTCAGAGAAAATAATTGTCTAGAACTTATTTTTCAAGAAATTGTTAATTAAGTGTGTTTGATTAAAATTTTGGATCTTTTTATGTTCGTTTGACTTTATTTTACATGAAAATTGTCTATTAAAGTGATTGTTTCCACAATTGGTTATAGAATTTGTTTCCATTGCTAAAAAAAAAAATAAAAAATAAAAAAATAAATAAATAAATAAATAAATATATATATATATATATATATATATATATATATATATAAATGATCTAATGAGCACCGGTGCTCATCTTATCCTAAACACCGATGAGTTGGCACATTAATTCATTGGTGGATAAAGATTTTGTGAGTTTCAATCCACCAATGAATTAATGTGTCAACTCATCGGTGTTTAGGATAAGATGAGCACCGGTGCTCATTAGATCATTTCTGTATATATATATATATATATATTTCCAACAAAATTATTTTTTTTATCAAAGTTTAGTGTTCATTTGGTTTTGTTTTACATGAAATTTGTCCATTAAAATGATTTTTTTTTTTTTTTTTTACAATTTGTTATAAAATTTGTTTCAATTATAAATAAAAAAAAATCGAAATTCCATTTTCCCACCAAAGCAATTTCTCCAAAATCAACAAAATGTGCACGTGGGAGGTTGGGTAGAAAAATCAATTGTCAATAACTTTTTGCCTATCAAACATGCTTTTTGGGTGGAAATAGAATTTGAATTCCATTTTCCAAGGAAAACTTATGGTATCAAACAGGGCAACTTGTGTTTGATTGTGTGGAAATTCGATGGAAAATGAAATTGGTTTTATATTTTCTAACTTTTTAGGTGTTTGATGTGGTTAATTTTCTTGGCAAAACTTTTTCCCACCTCCCCCCCACACGTGCACATTTTCAGGCCTTTTTTTTTTTTTTTTTTGTAATGGAAACAAATTTTATCACTAATTGTAAAAAAAAAATCCTTTGATGGACAATTTCCATAAAAAAAAAAGCCAAACGAACACCAAGAGATCCAAAATTTAAATATTTTCTACGTGAAAAATTATACTAATCAAACACAATTAATTGCAATTCTCAATAAAACAATTTTTAGGCAATTTAATTCCCTGGAGTTCATTTTCTTCACTCATTTTCCACTTTTACAATCAAACGGATCATAAGGGTTTGTTTGATTCAAATATGGAATTTGAGTGGAAAGAAAACAAATTGAAGTGAATTGAATTGCCTAAAACTTGTTTTACTAGTAATTTTCAATTAATTGTGTTTGATTTGTATAATTTTCCACCTGAAAAATGTTGAAATTTTCTATCTTTCGGTATTCTTTTGACTTTGTTTTTCAAGAAAATTATCAGTTAAATTGATAAACTTTCTTACAATTGTGGATATAATTCGTTTGGATTGCCAAAAAAAAAAAATGGAAATTTTTTTGTGTTCATTTAATTTTGTTTTACATGGAAATTATTAATTAAATGGATAATATTTTTACAATTGAGAATATAATTTGTTTCTATTGTCAAAACAAAAAAAAAATATGGAAAATCAAAAATCACCTAAAAGGTGGGAATAGAAATTCAACTAAAACCAAGAAAATGGGTCACGTGATGGCAAATGTAGAAAACCAATTGTTGAGAAAAAAAAAGTGTCATCAAACATGATAAAAGTGATAAATGAAATTTCAATTCCATTTTTCATGGAAAAATGGAGCTAAGTGTACTCGTTGAGTTATGAAACATTAGCCGCATGTTTGGCTAGAGTTAAAATTATAAGCAGCTTAAAAGGATCTTTGTTAATCATCACGGGCACGTTTGGCGCATAGTATTAAGACGGATAAGGATGAATTAATTAATCCTTATCAAATGTTTGATATATTAAGAGTATCTCCAAAAGACTCTCTATTTTTAAAGAGTATATTCTATCATTTGGAGAGTGTCTATAAATTTAGAAAGTTAAAATTTTGAAATACTCCAACAAGCTCTTTATATTTAACACTTAATTTTACTATTCCAAAAAAATATTTATTATTTTTCTTTATCTTTTATTTTAACTATCTTTTCTTTAAATTATTTTATTGTTTTCCTGCATTAAAAATTGAAATATTTTGAATGCATTTAATTATATAGAGTGGGTTTGGCTCTCCAAATTTGGAGAGTCAAACCCACTATTTAAATTAAAAAATTAATTTAAAGAGTCTATTGGAGTATGATTTTAAATGTTGACTCTTTAAAATATAGAACATCTCATGTTTAAAGAGTCTTTTGGAGATGCTCTAAGACTCGAATTCATTCAGAGTGCTTATCTCGATTAGATAACGAGGTTAGCCAAATAATCAACGTACATTTGGCATGTGATATTGAGCCGAATAGGATGAATTAATTGATCTTTATTCCACTTAGGCTAATTGCGGCAATGCAATCCCTTATTTTTATTTGTTTAGCGCAATACAATTCTAATCTTTGATTTTGGTGGAATACCCCCAGATCAACCAAACTTTGCGAAATTTACGATCATGCTGCCCAATTCTGTTAAAATCCTCTATTAAACTATTGTGTGCACTTCAATCCCTTGAAATGTTCAAAAAAACCCCGATTGTCGACCAAGAAATCAAAATCTTTCTTTAATTTTCACGTTGGAGAATCAAGGAGAAGTTATTTATTGATGTTTTGATTGCTGCTGTTGTGGACTTCTTTTGATTCTATTTTTTGTTGTTGATTTTGATTGTTGGTCATATGCCGATTTTGATTACTAGTGACGTAAACTGTTTTTGCTTCTATTTTTTATGTGGTTGATTGCTATGTATTGTTGGTTCTAAAATTGATGATTGTTTGGTTGAAGGGCTGTTGTGTTGGAGTTATGTTAGTTTGTAACTTGATGTAGACTATTGATTCTATTATATTTTTTTTGTTGTGGATTGCTAGTGTTCATTTCTATTACTGCTAAATGAAAGTTTTCTACAATATTATATAGGTCAGGGATGAATTCCGCAATGTTTAGAAAGGTGAGGTCGATTTGTGCAAAGATTTTACAAATGATAAGGTTGTGTTCCACAAAAAGTTTCAAGTGCATGGTTGATTTGCTCAAAGCTTTTAAAGCCAGGGTTGATTTGTGCACAAACGTTTGAGCAAAAGACCCGATCTTCTTATTCCTAATACATTATAGTTTTACTAGGTGCAAGCAACGTACAATGCACGTTTGCTTAGTTTATATTTAATATTTTTGTTTAATAATTAATTTGTTATTAATAAAGATGTAATTTTTTTTAGTTAATTAAGGGCGTGTTTGGGCGCCCTGCAAGGAGGAAGAAAAATTGATTATGTTACCATTTTTTTTTCAAACCTACAGCCCTACAGTGAAAGAATTGGTCCAAAATTGCGGCTCCCAATGGCATGAATTGTGTTGACAACGGCTTGATTTCTGCTGAAAAGTAGAAACAGACACCCTATAAATAATTAATGATGTAATGTTTATTAAAAGTTGTGTCGAATCTCACGATGAAGATTTGAGAGTGCTCGGAGTCAATTGGATAAAGGAAGATGTCAAGGGGAACAAATTTAGTCAAAAGATGATCACAAATCAATTTCCAACCGAAAAGTTATGATCTGGTGTTTTATTCTCATATTGAGACCTATTTCTGGCATATCAAGTGGTCAAATTGGAGAATGATGTCTGAACCAAAGTTGTAACCAAATGAGTTTACATTTCCAACGCATTTTGAATTGCCTCAATCGGATATCGTAATATAAAGTTATGATAAAAATACTGAAACAAGGTGTAGCTGCCTGTTTAAAACAAGAAATTCTGTTAGATAGTCCGTTATATTAAGACATATTTTTTGCATAGAAAGTAATCGAATTGGAGAATGATGTCTGAATCAAAGTTGTAGCCAGATGAGTTAGCTTTCTAAATAATTTTGAATCGCCTCAATCGGATATCAGAATACAAAGTTATAATAAAAACACTGAAAGAAGGTGCAGCTGCCTGTTTAAAATAAGAAATTTCGTTACATAATCAATTATATTGAGATCTATTTTTGGCATGGAAAGTGATCTAATTGGAGAATGATGTCTAAATTAAAGTTGTATCCAGATGAGTTAGCTTTCCAACGTATTTTGAATCGCCTCAATCGGAATTAAAATACAAAGTTATGATAAAAATACTGAAAGAAGGTGCAGCTACCTGTTTAAAACAAGAAATTTCGTTACATAATCCGTTATATTAAGACCTATTTTTGGCATAGAAAGTGATCGAATTGGAGAATGATGTCTGAATCAAAGTTGTAGCTAGATGAGTTGGAAATTTCCAATGCATTTTGAATCGCCTCAATCGGATATCAAAATACAAAATTATGATAAAAACACTGAAAGAAGGTGCAGCTGCCTGTTTAAAACAAAAAATTCTGTTACATAGTCCGTTATATTGAGACATATTTTTGGCATAGAAAGTGATCGAATTTGAGAATAATGTCTGAATCAAAGTTGTAGCCAGATGTGTTAACTTTCCAACTCATTTTGAATCGCCTCAATCGGACATCAAAATACAAAGTTATGATAAAAACACTGAAACAAGGTGTAGCTGCCTGTTTAAAACAAGAAATTCAATTACATAATCCGTTAAAACAACAAATTCCGTTAGTTTTTCCGTTAAACCAACAAATTCCGTTAAATAGGCACTTTTTATATATAGAAAGATATCCCAATTTCAAATCAACTCAACAAAAGTAGAAAAACTACAACTTAGATTAGATTATAAAGCAATTCATGATACACAAAATGAAAAATCGAATACAATAGAACAATATGATAATGTCAACAATACCATCTAGATAACTTACATTAAATATGTTTGAATACATATTTACTAATTTAATATCCATCATTCACTATCCATATTACAACAAAACCACAAAATAAATTAAAAATCTAGCTTTTAAATCCAAAAGCATTCTTCTCTCTTTAAAATACTAGGTGTCGTTCTCTTTGTGTTTCAGTTTTCTGTTTTGAGTTTTGAATTCGTTTTGTATTTTGTGTTTTGAGTGTTTGTTTTGAAATTGCTGAAAATGCGTTCTGTTTGTTGTTTTGGAAAACTGTTTCTGAAAACATAAAACTAGAAAACGCGTTTACTTTGAAATTTTGAGAAATTTTTTTTAATATTTTATTCAAAAAATCTAATTATTCAATAAATTTTAATAGTTTAATATTAATATAGTATTAAATAATAATGTTAATTTTGAAGTTGTTAAATTTTGAAATATTTACATATCAAAAACACAACCTAAATTTTAATATTCAAGTGGCTCGTCTAGATAGACAAATTTTAACATCTAAGTGCTAGTCGGAACGAAACACACTTTAATGGACTCTAATACTGTATTAAGACTTTAAAATTTCATTTTAGAAGGTATCAATTTGTCATTGGTCTTTAGGAAAAATATCTTGAAATTATGTCATCATTAAAAGAAATTAATGAAAATGGGGCAAGCGTTTACCAAATAGATGGTACTTATAGACAAGGAAATAACAATATTGCTTTCACATTTCTATACATTTTCTTTTGTAGCTAATATTACAACAGTATAATAATAATTCTGATAAGTTAACAACAAATCCATCAGGTTTTTGGCAATTTGGGAAAGAGAAAGCTAATTGAGCACAGCTTCTTCGTTAACAACAAATCCATCAGGTTTTCGAGCACAACTTCTTCGTGAACCAGCTCGTCCGTTTCTTTGTTCTTAGAAGTACCTTTCTCTGAACTAACTATTACGCAAAAGAATTCACAGATCATGCCATGTATTGTTGCAGCAAGAGTCTCCAGCTTCAATCAATTTACAAAATAAGCTACTTTGAGATAATAACAAAATACATGTTACACATTTAAAGCTTATAATCTAGACAACAAATACTGGTCCAGATCCAAACAAATACTTTTCTGGAGAAGTAGAGATCAATGTAAAATTTGACAAATGCTCAAACATACCAATTCAATCAAAGATTTGTTGAGATTTTCAAATTGTGGAGCCATCTGCTGATTCACCTCAGCCAGTAATGTTCGAGGTTCTGGATTCAAGTATCTAATGGGCACATAAAAGTAAAACCAAAAAAAGATTAACAAGACATAATGCTAACAAATACGAGTGGAAAGTGTGTGCAATTTAGAGCATATATGGCTGAAGCTTAAAAGTAATTATCACTTGTTAACTTTATGTTTCCAAACATGTTTGGACAAGTCAAATCTATACATGGCATGATCTGTGAATTCTTCTTGTCTTCTATATTTTCACTACTGATTTTAGCATGGAAACATTTTAGAACAAGTCAAATCTATAACATTCAAATCTAACTCCACCTAATAGCGAGACAATTTCCAATCTATAACATTCAAATCTAACTCCACCTAATTATCTTCCTTTTAATGATGCCAAAAAATCTCCTTATACCTACTACTTAATTTAATAGCTTACCTTCAAGAATATAAAAGGTAGAAAGAATGGATAAAAATGGCTAATAAGCATTTCAAATCATTGATATACCATGTCACAAAAACAAGGCTGCAGCAGGGATATGGTAATACTCTTTGACAAACACTAGACAAAATAAAATTTTAAATATAAACACAATTCTTGTCTTCTATATTTTCACTACTGATTTTAGCATGGAAACATTTTTGATCAAGTCAAATCTACACAACATATTATTGAAATTTTCATTCTGAGCTTAGGCAGAATATTTTTACCCATTTCTAGTCAGGAATGTTTTTCAATGTCCTAAAGCTAAATCTATCTATCTCAGTTTAGTTTTTGCTTTTCACTACAAATATATTTCTATGCACGTGCGCAAACATGACAAAAGGAGAGGATAAACAGATTGATGATAACTACATTCGACTACTAGTTAGGCTCACTCCACCACACTCGTCCTGAAGCAAATCAAAAACATTACCACTCGGGTCATCCACCAGGCAGTTATTTTGTCATATTCTTTGAGCACATCAACACGTAAACACCCCAAAAAATGCAAATAGATCAGAAATTCCCCAAAAATGTTCCAGTATGAGCACACTCTATCAAAGAATCTCTACAAAAAAATTCACATAGGAAATCATGTGCACTCTATAGTCTACCTTTTATCCAACAGTTCAAACATCTCGAGGTGGTTGAGAAAAAGCGATAAAGGCGGATCGGCTATGGTAGTCTATTCTGGTCCACAAAATTGCAGCCACAAATTTTGTTTTTTCTAGATTTTAACTTCTACACTGCAACAAACTCCAACTCAACTTTCTTTTGCCTTTTTAATCATTTCAAATTGACAGGGTGAGAATTTGGTAAATCGCAATTTTGATTCACATTAAGAATGACAAAATCGGCCAGAAATAGCTTTAGGAATGACCATAAATGGAAAAGCCCCAATTCTCTTGCAAATAATTCAAGAAATCCTCAAATCCTTACCTTACATAAATGGACTGAATTTGCCACACAACTCACGGACTGCTATCACAAGCTCACTCGATTCTAGACAAAACTGCAGGTGACCCGTGGTGGTAGTGGATGCGCCTGGGTAAGAGGAGTGGAGTGGTGGTGGTCCGAGATAGAAACGTTGGCCGACGAAGGTGGAAATATGGCGAAAATCGTGACTGGTAACGCGGTTTTGGGTGGGGATTGGGGCTATTTTCGACAACTCCGTCGCCAGGTGATGACAAGAGGTTGAAGAGGGAGGTGAGGGGGTTCGAATGGTAGTGGGTTCTGGTGGTCTAGGTTGCACATGGTGGTCGATTGTTGAGGAAGAAGCGGCGATTCCATGGTTCTCTCACGTACAGTGGTGGAAATAGAGAAAATGGTCGTTTTCCGCGTTTTTGTATTTTGAAGGGATTTGGCTTGAAAATGGTGAAAACGCCAAAAACCACGTTTTGTGTTTTTAGGCTAATTTTTTTTCTTGTTTTCAAAAACGGATTTTCGAAAATGGAAAAGAGAACGTGTTTTTGCTGTTTTGAAAAATCGAAAACAGAAAACGGTTTGAAAACGACAAAGAGAACATGCTATAATATTTCAAGAAAATCTGGCTCACGTCTTTTTTCTCTTTCCATTCTCATATATAATATAGGGACATTTTCAATATTTTAGCGCCTACTATAAAAATTTTAGTTGTCCGGACTAAAAGACCTTTGAGCACTTCAAAGGATTGAAGGGTACGCGACAATTTATCGGACGATTTTAACAAAATTTGATAGTATAGGGTTGTATTTCGCAATTCATATGTTAGGGTTGTACTACACAAAATATGTAAATGTTAGGATTGTATTGCACCAATTACCCTTCCCCTTAAGAAGTACATAAAGAAATGAAAAATAAAAAAAGAAAAGAAAGGCATGCTCATTTTGGCGTCTAGACTCGCATTAACCATGCCTTTTGCTTAGTGGTGTCAACTGAGCCGAGCGGCTCGTCGGCTCGGCCGCTCGGCTCGTACTGTTCACCCTCACTAGCCGCTCGAACTCGTTAAAAAGCGAGCACGAGTACGATCCAAACGGGCTCGGCTCGTCCCGAGCGAGCTGGCTAGCTAGACGAGCCGAGCCCGCTTGGCTCGTCACTATTCACGAGTAGCTCGTGAACGAGGCTCGTAGGCTCGTTTATTATAAAAAAAACTAATTAACAAAAGTGACCAGAACGGTCACTTGGTGAGCAAACGGTCACCAATTAAATTTTTTTTTTCTACTTTTCTTCTCCTATAAATACCCAACTCATTACAATATTTTTTTCCCACCAAACTTTCATTCTCTAATCTCTACAATTTACAAATCATTATCAACAATATCATTCATTTATTTTATAATTATTTTCTACATTTTTTACATTATTATTTTAATTTTACAACTCATTTTATACACTAGTATATAATTTTCATTCACTTCTCAATTCTACATTTCTACATTCTATTTCAACATTCAATTTCTACAATTCACAAATGGATCTACGAGCATTTGTTGAAAACTTGTTCGGTATGGAAGGCGAAACACCTGCCCAAAATCAATTTGGGAATGAATTTGCCAGTCTCAATGAATTACCAATTCCAGAAGACATTGAAGATTTCGACGTTCGTGAAGGTAGTCATCCCGATCCAATTGATTTGGATGACGTTGATGTTGATCCTAGTATTCCAATTGATTTAGAACAAGATGAAGAACCTGCATTAAATATTCCCAATGTAAGAGGGAAAAGAAAGGGGAAGAAGCAAGCAAAATGTTGGGACCATTTCAAATTGGTTAACACTGGTCCTCTGATCGATGGATTTCCAGAAACCAAAGTAGTATGTAAATACTGTCAACAACGACTGACATGGCAAAAAGACATTGGAACCACTCACCTCAACCGTCACTACAAAACATGTGTGGCCAAACATGGGCTTCTTGAACGTGGTCAAACGCAACTACAGTTTGGTACTAGTAGCGCCGGTGCTACTACTATGCCACTTTCTACGTGGATGTATTCGGAGGAGGAAGCTCGAATGGGAATGGTGAAATTCGTTGCCGCAGCGGAGCTGCCACTAGCAATAGTGGACAACCAACATTTCGTAAACTACGTCAAACAATATTTTCAACCAAGGTACGTTGGGGTAAGTCGAAATACTCTTCGTTCTAATTCAATTGAATATTTTCTTAATACAAAGAAATTATTGATTGCGAATTTAGAAAAATATGGGGGTGTGATATCTTTAATTTCGGATTTATGGGAATAGATTAATAAGAAATGTTATATAACTGCAACTGCATATTATATAGACCCACTTTGGGTTATGCATAAAAAAATTATTACTTTTAAAATTATTGGGTATCCTCATAACGCTCAAACTATATTTAATACTATTATATTAATAATTAGAGAATATAAATGCGAGAGTAAAATTCGTTCTTTTACTTTTGACAATGCTTTCGTAAATAAAGTTGTTATCGATAAATTGCATAGAGTACTTCAACCCGATTTTGGTGGTTATTTATTTCATATTCGATGTGTGTGCCATATTTTTAATTTAATTGTACAAGACGGTTTAAAACATGTGAAAGACGAAATTAGTCGAATTAGGAATGTATTTATGTATATCACGATTACATCTAGTAGAAAACAAGCATTTGAAAAATTTTGTGAACAAACTGAGAACGAGCATACAAAAACTTTTATTACTGACGTAGATCATAGATGGAATTCAACTTACTTATTATTAAAATCATGTGAAGGTTTTGAAACGTTTATCACTGAATTTTATAACAGTAGGCATATTAGAGACGAAGACGATAATATCTTAAATGAATCCGATTGGACTACAGTTTTTAAAATTAAAAAATTTTTGGAAAGTTTTTATACGTCTACAAATATATTGTCTGGTGTTTATTATCCCACTAGTTGCATGGTTCTTGAACGTCTTTATATAATTGCTAAGACTTTTAAGAGATATCAAAATGACCCTGATTTTCATGCGGTTATATATGGCATGGAATTAAAATTTAGAAAATATTGACAAGAATTACCTATATTATTTCCTTTAGCATGCGTCATGGACCCCCGATATAATTTATCGGGTACTAAATTTATAATTGACCAAATTTCAAATGCTTTAATTTTTAATATGCCTATTACTTATAGGAATTTGGAACAAACGTTAATTGAAATGTATGAATTATATGTTTCACGAATAGGTACACAAATTACTCGTGTACCAACTCCTCCTCCCACTAATATAAACGATGACGACTCTGAAGTAATTAATTTATTAGAAAATATATACTCAATTAGATATGATTCAACTACATACATATGGTTCCTTTAATAGTAGTAGTTTGTCTTCTACCGCATGTACTCAAACTTCGAGTTCTAGTCCAAACGCGTTGCCATCTGAATTAATTGATTACTTTCGTTATAGTATGCCTAGTAACAAATCAGTTAAGAAAAGTTCAAAAGATATCATTAAATTCTGGCGACATAACGAACGTCGATAGCCAATAGTTTTTACAATTGCAAAAGATCTATTAATATCTCCGGTTAGTACTGTAGTTTCGGAGTCTGCTTTTAGTGTAGGGAAGAGGGTTCTCTTTGAGATTCGAAGTCGACTAAAAGAAGATATTTTGAAAGTGTTAATGTGCTTGAAGAATTGGGAAGACGCTAATTATCGAATTCAATATAAATATGCCGAAATTGCATGTAATCAAATAAATGATATTTAATTTCACAACATTCATTACAAAATTTTATTTTCATACATTTATAATTTTTTTAAAAAATTGTACACGTAACAAGTTATTCGTGTACAATTTTAACTCCGCCTACTCGAAATTGAAGTAGCCGATCCTAAACCCGGATAAAGGAGGGGGGTTTATATATTTTTTTTAAGTAAAAATATTTTAAAAAATGTATATTTACTATTTTAAAAATTATAAATGTTTTGACAAACCCTGATAAATGTTTTGGAAAATGTATATTTTAAAAAAATAGAAAATGTGCATATATATATTTTTTGAATTTAAGATTTAATTATAGTAGTTTTTCACACATAAAAAAAAAGGTCAAAATTGGCGAGCCGAGCTACTCGTTTTGGGCGAGCTTGGGCACGAGCCAAGCTAGCCCAAAACGACGAGCCACGAGCTTGGCTCGTGAACCGGCTCGACCCATTGACACTACTACTTTTGCTACTCAGGCTCACAGTAGTCACACCTTTTGTTGCCTATGCCAATATTATAGTGGTCAAAATAAGGTTATCCGTCTCATCATCTATTTTTTTTTTTGATATCCAGGTATTCATCTTCGGCGAGTAATTCTGGAGTCTACGCCTTGGCTCTCAAGATGCAGACAAGATGAATCGCGGGATGTGCCCCAAACTGGCAAGGATTCAAGAGCCCCCTCCACTGATCTGTCAAAATGTCAAGCGAGTCTCATCATGTATTTTCATATGTCAGTGCCTTGTTCACGTCTTATGTCTATTCCACCTAGGCATCATTTTTTCTCGCCTTTTAAGACAATACTTATAAATTTAAAATTTATTTCTAAGAAAAATTCACTTATAAGCAAATTTATGTATAAGTAAGAAAAAATTATTATAAACTAAAAAGTATAGTAATAATTTTTCTTTTCAATACTAGTACCTTTTTTTAATATAATGTAATGTAGCACCGAATGTCATATTATAATAAATACAACATAATTTTACAGTGTAACGCCAAATGCTATAAAGAATAATACAACATAATATATCTCAAGCATTGTTCGATAAAAAATTTAGTAGATATTGATAAAAGTCGAAGTGTTGTTTAAGTTAATAGAAATTGAGTCTCGTAAAACTTGTAATTAAAATTAATTGACCTTAACTTTTTAAGTTATTCCAAACAAACACTTCATCATATTCCTCTCAATCTTATCCCCTTATCCCAAGTGAAAAGAAAAATTTGAAGCTTGTGGAGAGACATCTTGAAGACTTTGTGAACTGATTTTAGGTTGAAGTTGGGGATACTAAAATAGTGCGAACCAATCAGGGACCAAACTTGCCTGTTTTTATTATAAATTTTTTCATAAAATAACATACAGGCTGACCACACCTTAGACATTATCAAGTGAAAATTGAGTCTAGTACTTAGTTATTTCTAATTTATCGAAACTTACGGTCTAATGTAGTAAACTTGCAATATACTTTTTAACTGACATTAATTTAAAGTTTAGTACAGATTTACGTCCTAGAATTATGCTGCCAATCTTATTCCTGATCACCATCAAGACTGATCTCGTTCTCCTTCACCCAAACGCAAAATATTATTGTAAACCTCTTCATTTTACCTCTGCAACTCTAATTACTCTCTCTACTTTCGATTTGCCAGAATAGTCAATATTCATAGTTTTCATTTATAGCTCCCAAAGCCTTCTCCTTTACTTTGGGAATTGGTTTTTGATTGGATGGTGTAGTCATTGGTAGGTGCCTGAGCAAGACGGGGAAGGCGACCACGGCATTGGTTGCGGTGTCGACAGGTACAGGCAAGCCTTGATGCCGGAAATAATGGAGGTAAATTAACTCATCTCTCAGCTTTTGTTCGTAATTCAGATTCATGGAATCGGTAGCCGTGAAACCAATTCATAGTAAAATTTGTTTACACTGTGTAACTTGTGTGCAGTTGTGATGTGTAACCATCAGTAGATATGTCACTTGAACTTGGGCCATTTTTTATGAGGTCCCTCAAATCTCGAGTTCCTAGGCCATTGCTCAGGTGGCTTTGGACCAGGGCCGGGCCTCAGTTGCATATTTCCCTTTGAGAAATATGAACAGAAGGTGAATGTCATTGTTGGAAATGAAAATATAAAACAATCTGCTTACATCATGCATCCAACTTAGAGCATATTTGGCTATGCTTAAAATGATACTTGGTTTTAAGTAACTTTTTCAATACTCTACTTTTTAAATTACTCAAATCATCTTCACTTGGGAGCGTATTGTGTTGGTAGATATCACACGATCTTTGAGCAGCAACGTTATGTTGTCTTGGCAACTCTTTCCTCATAGTTTATCTTATGAGGATTCTTGATTGCACCAGCTAATGAATGACAACCAATGGAAACCTAGGAGTTGACATCCGCAAAATCACCTTACCTTACTCAAAGTGTGAGGGCAATTGACAACATAAACATGATATTCCATTCTTAAAGTATTCTCTCTTCTGTTGGAGTTGTCAAGAACACAAAAAACTACCTTTCTCCTCTTCATACTATCCGTGGAAAACACAGGCAATCTTCGTCATGAATCCTTCATTGCCTCTTAAGGCTAGTTTTATAATACCTTCATCCTTTTCGATGAAATTCCTTTCATTTGAGCTTTGCAAAGCTTCAAGCATTGATCCGCATGCCTGGACTTCATGTCAACAAGATTAAAGTAGTTCAAATTCTTTGACGGAAAAGTTGGAGCTTGTGGAAACATGCACGCTTAAAACTTAATGGACCAATGCTACACCAATCTGTGTTGAAGTGCTCCATCTCAAAGTCTAGCACGGCTGCACAATCAATCCACTCTTCGAAAGGGCAGACGCAAGAATTTCCGTTGAGTTCTGCCAAAGAGAGTGCTTCTCACGTGCTTGTGACTACTATATGGTTTGATCCTTCGGTACACATGAAGAATCATCACCAATTTTCTAGATCTTTTCTTATGCAACTAATTAGAGAAACATAGAAGAATTCATACATCACCATTATTCTAGAATCCATGAGAATTCCTTATAATTAATTTATGAATATCTAGAATCGTCAACATTTGTGTAGAAGAATCCAATGTCTATATATATGTGTGTGTGTGTGCTCAACACATAAGTAATGTATTTGAGTGTGTAAGTGAAAGAGTGCAAAGAGAGTGAGTGTGCAAGAGAGAAAGTGCAAGGTGTGTGTTTGTAAAGAAAATATTTTTGTTAATAAAATCATTTTTAGTTTGGCCTTTAAACTCAACAATTTGGTATCAAAGCTGGGCGATTGGAGACGGATTTTTGAACTTCGGGTGTTTGTGCACAAAAAGAGATGGTGAAGCTTTTGTAAAGCTTGCTTGATTACGAAGAGGTAAATCAAGTCACGATGGGCGACCTACAAGTGATAGGCGGAGTAAAGAAACTCAATAATCAGAACTACACTACATGGTAAACTTGCATGGAGTCGTATCTCCAAGGGTAAGATTTGTGGGAAGTCATTAGTCGAAGTGACGTGATGCCACCAGAGGAGGTTGGAGCTCTGAAGAAATGGAGAATCAAAGTGGGTAAGGCCATGTTTGTCATAAAGACAACAATTGAGGAAGAATTATTGGAGTATATAAGAGACAAGTCTACACTAAAGGAAGCATGGGACACTCTAGCCACTCTATTTTCAAAGAAAAATGACTTGAGATTGCAATTGTTAGAAAATGAGCTACTCTCGATCACTCAAGGAGAACAAACGGTGAGTCAATATTTTAATAAAATTAAATCTCTTTGTCGCGAAATTTCAGAATTAGATTCTTCAAGTAAGATTTCGGAGTCTAGAATGAGAAGAATAATTATACATGGTTTGAGACCCGAATTTAGAGGATTCATTGCTGCTATACAAGGTTGGCTAGAGCAACCTTCACTGGTCAATCTTGAAAATTTGCTGGCCGACCAAGAAGCGTTAACTAAACAAATGTTAGGGGTCTCAATAAAGAAAGAAGATGAAGAAGCACTATATAATTATAAAAGAAGAGGTCGACTCCGTCAACAAAATAAGGAATTAAAAGAAAATGGAGAAGGTTCTATGATAAGGGGAGCAAAACAAAGTCACGACAAGAGAGGTCAGCCGTTTAAGGGATATCAATGAACTAATGGCTCGTGTTTTGTATGCGGAAAACGAGGTCATTATGTTAGAGACTGTTGGTTTAAAAAGGAGCGAGTAGAAGGCAATATGGCAACCTCGAACGAGCAAGAGAAATATGATAGTGAAGAAGAATGGGATTCTGTGGCATCCACAATAGTAATTGAGTCGGCTAGAGAAAAGAAAATCAATTCAAATATAAATGATGAATTAGCGTTGGTAGTAGTCCTTCCTGAACAAATAGATTATGAAAGTGATGACCCAGAAGAAAATGATTGGATCGATGAATCAGAAGAAGATGATTGGATAGATGAAGCAAGAGATGACATCATGGTTCATGAAAAGTCTACTTGGTGGACTCCGCAGAGGGAGGAACTAATAGAATCAGAAGAGGGGTTTGAAGAAGTATATTCTTTGGAGACACCGCAGATGCTGGAACTGCTAGATTCAAAGGAAACGAAAGACAAATTGCAAGAGGAGGTCATGGAAGCACAACAAAGCGTTGAGAGATTTAAAGATCTACATATATCAAATATAAAAGTAGAGAGTACAAGAGCGACACAGATTCCTAGGCAAAATGATGTGGACCAAGAAACACTAACGGATGATCGAAAGAATCAAAAAGATATTAAGGTATGTACAAATTTACAACCACAAATAAGGAAATTGAGTAGACATGAGAAATTGAGTATCAAAATTGATGAAAATGAAAGCATGGAAGAGCCAAATATATTTAAAGGAGCGGATGCATTGAATGAAGAATCAAGCACTTCAAAATTCATCGAGGCAAAGTCGGACGTTAAGAAAAAGAAAAGAGTCAAAATGAAAAGTTGTTGCTGAAGGGGAGAATTGAAGAATCATCACCAATTTTCTAGATCTTTCCTTATGCAACTAACTAGAGAAACCAAGAAAAATCCATACATCACCATTATTTTAGAGTTCATGAGAATTCCTTATAATAATTTATGAAATTATCTAGAATCGTCAACATTTGTGTAGAAGCATCCAATGTCTATATATGTGTGCGCTCAACACATAAGTAATGTATTTGAGTGTGTAAGTGAAAGAGTGCAAAGAGAGTGAGTGTGCAAGAGAGAAGGTGCAAGGTGTGTGTTTGTAAAGAAAATATTTTTGTTAATAAAATCATTTTTAATTTGGCCTTTAAACTCAACAACACATTCATAGCACTACCATGATCACTGCTCGTGATGAATAGTATTGCTCTTTCAATATTGGCAAAAACAAGTATCCAACAATTTGGCGCTGATAGAATATTCTTTAACAAACGGGGGAATTAAATGTTGAGCATTAACAAAATGGTGTCAACCATTCACAGCCAACATATGCATTCAAATTACATCATTTGAAACCCAAGAAACTTTCCATTTGACGTGTACATTTGCCATCCGAAAAGACATTACAATTGACATACAGATTTGCCATCCACAAGACAGTCGAATTGGCATAAACATTTGCTGCTTAAACATAAAAAAACTCGAGCTCATAGTCGCACTGTCCATCATTTTAAATTGATTTCTAACTCGAACTTGCACTTCTGCACTGTAACGAAATGAAATGAAAAGGAAGAAAGGCCCAGGAAGGTTGCTGAGCAGGAAACCAGAAGAAGAAAATGATGAGCAGTGAAAAATCTTTTCTCACGTCTATATCTGTTTTGTGTATCAATACATATAAATAGAATTACAAAAGGAATATTCTAACAAACTACAGAAGGAAAATACAATACTGCCCTTATGTACAACTCAGCATAGAAAATGAAATAACAAACTAATTTGCAGTATTAGTTAGCTCATTGATTGCGTGATATTCTCCAATACCCCCCCGCAAGATGGAGAGTGCAAATTAAGAACTCCCATCTTGGATAAGTGATGACGAAGAACAATGGAAGAAAGAGCCTTAGTGAAGATATCAGCCAATTGATGAGCACTGGAGACATGATGGGTTTGAATGCTGCCCTCTTGAATCTTGTCGCGTATCAAGTGGCAATCGAGTTCTATATGTTTTGTTCTCTCATGAAAAACGGGGTTGGCGGCAATGTGGATGGCAGCTTTGTTGTCACAATGCAAAGAAGCAGCCTGAGGATGTGATATATGAAGAGCAGAGAGGATGTAACGTAGCCATGTGAGTTCCGAGCAAGTTGTTGCCATCGAACGATACTCAGCTTCGGCTGAGGATCGAGACACAATAGATTGCTTCTTAGATTTCCAAGAAATCAAAGAGGAACCAAGAAAAATGCAATAACCTGTTACCGAACGCCTAGTGTCAGGACAAGAGGCCCAATCAGAGTCGCAATATGCATGGAGTTGAAGAGATGATGAACTTGAGAGAAGCAAACCCTGTCCAGGTGCAGCCTTAAGGTATCTCAAAATTTTCTGAGCTGCCAATAAGTGAGAATCAGTAGGATGAGCCATAAATTGACTCAAGGTTTGCACACAGTAACAAATGTCGGGTCGAGTGATTGTGAGGTAGAGAAGACGACCAATTAATCTCCTGTATATACTTAGGTCTGATAATGGACGGCCTGAAGATTGAGTGAGCTTGAGATTTTGCTCCATGGGAACTTTAGTCGGCTTACTACCCAAAGTGCCAGAGTCGGCTAGAATGTCCAAGAGATATTTTCTTTGGCATAAATGAATACCCCTGGAGGATCTAGCAATTTCAATTCCAAGAAAATACCTCAATGAGCCAAGATCCTTTATTTTGAACCTGCTGTCAAGAAAATGCTTCAAGGCATTCACACAATCAGGATTATCACTAGCCACAAGTATGTCATCAACATACACAAGTAAAGCTATGAAAGAACCATTAGTTTCTTTGGTGAAAAGGCTATAATCAGCCTTGGATTGAGAAAAACTAGATTCAATTAAAGAGGTGGAAAACTTAGAATACCATTGCCTGGAGGCTTGTTTGAGGCCATATAAACTTTTGAGTAATTTACAAACTTGATTGGGTTTCCCTTTGGTATAATCGGGAGGCTTCTTCATGTAAATGTCCTCATTTAAATCCCCATTTAAAAAGACATTGTTTACATCAAATTGATGTAAATGCCAGCCCTTAATTGAAGCAATGGCAAGAAGAGTTCGCACAGTTACCAACTTGGCAACAGGTGAAAAAGTCTCATGAAAGTCGACTCCTTCAAGCTGTGTGTAGCCCTTTGCTACTAAACGGGCCTTAAACCTTTCAATTGAACCATCGGAATAATACTTGATTTTATAGACGTATTTACAATCAATTGGAACTTTGCCAGCAGGAAAGTCTGTAAGAATCCAAGTGTTATTAGCTTCCAAAGCAGCTAATTCACTATCCATGGCCTGACACCATTCCTGGTGACTAAGGGCTTGTCGATAGGTTTTAGGTTCAAAATGGGTGGAAATAGAGGCTGAAAAGGCTTGATAAGAGGGTGAAAAAGCATGATAAGATAAAGAATTAGAAAGAGGAAAAGACTTACCTGGTAAAGGTCCAAGCTTCGTGGGCAACAACTGGTTGGAAGAAATGAGAGATGCCTGTTGACAGTGAAAATCTTGCAAAAATTTGGGTGCAGTCCTGGTCCTTGTTGACCTGCGATGAGGGGTTGAAAGTAGAGGTAGAGGTGGGGGGGAAGAAGGGGTGGTAGAGGAAGAGGTTGGTAGTATAGATGGGGAGGAAACTGGTGAGATTGAAGGTTGATTTGTATGGCTGGTAGGGGAGTTTTGATTTGTTGGAATAAAGTGCTGAGACTGAAGATGGAAAGGAGTAGGTGTGGTGAGAGTAACGGGGGAAGGAAAAAATGTAGTAGTTTCGAAAGACTTTGTATCGAATGGAAAAATCTCTTCATGAAACACAACATCCCGAGAATAGAAAATTTGGTGAGTTTGTATGTCCAGGAGCTTGTAACCTTTTATTCCAAATGGGTAACCTAGGAATACACATTTCCTTCCTCTCGGATCAAACTTTTTGCGTCCATGAGATAGAGTGGAAGCAAAACTAAGGCAGCCAAAAACTCTCATGTGGTGATAAGTGGGAGGTTTATCAAAAATGATTTCAAAAGGGGATTTATTGTGAAGTAAGGGTGTGGGGGTCCTGTTTATGATGTAGACTGAGGTTAGAATACAATCACTCCAATATTGAAGGGGAGCATGAGACTGAAATTTTAATGCTCGAGCTACATTCATGATGTGTTGATGTTTACGCTCAACTATCCCATTTTGTTGGGGTGTTTCGACACAACTTGTTTGATGTATAATACCCTTAGATGTGAAGAAATTTGTCATGGAAAATTCTTTGCCATTGTCGCTTCGAAATACTTTGATTCTTTTGTCAAATTGTGTTTCAATTAAGGAATAAAAATTTTCAATACATCGTCGTACTTCAGATTTGTTTTTGAGCATGTAGACCCAAGTGGTCCTTGAGAAATCATCAACAAGGGTTAGAAAAAATTGAGAGCCATCAACGGCAATAGTGGAGTGAAGACCCCAAATATCACAGTGAACAATATCAAAAGCATGAAGAGACTGAGTTGTGGAAATTGGAAAAGAAAGACGATGTTGCTTGGCCAAAGGGCAAACACAACAAGGTGATTGATTAGTAGAATTCATGGTCTGTCTTACAAGAGGATCAGTAATTAAACGAAGTCTAGAGAAAGAAATGTGTCCAAGTCTATAATGCCATAAATCTGAATCAGAATTCCTACGAGTGACTGAAGCACTAAGAGGCTGTTCTTTATGGAGGAAAGCTGGAAAAACATGTTGAGGGTGACACACCAAATCTCAGCAAATGATATAGGCCTCCTCTCAATTCACCCATCCCAATCGTTGTCCATGAAGTTAAGTCCTGTACAAAGCAAGAATGAGAGAAGAAAATAAGACAACAGGCAGAATTAAGGGCAAGCTTTTTGGCAGAAATTAAATTAAAACTGAATGAAGGGACACAAAGTACATCTTGAAGCACTAGAGTTGGTGAGAGACGTACAATACCGATGTGAGTAACAGGAGCAAATGTACCATTGGGCAATTTAACGAAAGAAGAAGTAGTGGTAGTGATGGATGTGTAAAGGGAGGGACAACAGATCATGTGATCTGTTGCCCCGGTATCAATAATCCAATGAGGTTTTTGTGATGAAGTAGGTGTGTGTGTGTTAGTGGATAAACATGTAACCATACCAGAAAGTTTTGAGTTATGGACAGCATGAGGAGAGGGAGAAGGTTGAGCAGTCGAGATGGTGGCCATGGCTGAACTGGAGTCTTTAGATTTCAGCAACACAAGGAGCTGATTATATTGGCTTTTGGTAAGAGCCATGGGTGTAGTAACTTCCTCATCAATATCTTCATTGGAACAGGGTTGGGATGAAGCAACAACTACAACAGAGTACTTTGGCTTTCCATGGAGTTTATGACCAGGTGGATAGCCATGTAATTTAAAACATTTGTCAATTGAATGACCAGACATGTTGCAGTGGGAGCAAAAAGGTGGGGTAGCATTTCCAGCCTTAAAACAATTGTCCAGAGAGTGGCCTTGAATTTTGCAGTAAGAGCAGTAGGGGCGGGTTGATTTCTGTGTGTTGGATGGGGAAAATTTCTGGGTATGTTTGTTGGTTCGAAAAATGGATTTAGCCATCATAGCCATGAGGTCAGGGGTGGGGGATTGATTAAGCATGAGGTGTTGATTTTCTTGCTGTTGAATCATGGAGAAAACTCGATTAAGAGGGGGGTAGGGGCTCAATAAGCATTATTTGATCTCTTGAGGAAGAATAAACATCGTTAAGACCCATTAGAAATTGTATAACACAGTCTCTGTCGTAGCGATCATGAAGAATTTTCAGCTTGCCACAATCACAATCAGGTAATGGATCATAAACAGCCAATTCATCCCAAAACACTTTCAGGCGACCAAAATAGATGCTAATAGAATCCTGACCTTGAGAGAGACCAGCAAGATCGCGTTCAATTGAAAAATTCGAGGACCATTTTGCTGAGCAAAACGATCCTTAAGTTCGAGCCAAAGAATTCTGGAATCATCTACAAGAGCAAGGCTGGATTTAATAGATCCACTCACAGAATTTTGAAGCCAAGAGACTACGAGGTCATTGCACCGTTCCCAAGCTTCAAGAAGGGGATATGCAGCATCTGTTGGTTTTGGTAAGGTTCCATTGATAAAACCAAGTTTATTCTTGGCACGAAGGGCACGACTAACAGCGCGAGACCAACCGACGTAATTATCAGCTGTTAAAAAATCCGAGACCAAAGCAGCAGCGGGATTGTCTCCATTGTCTATACGAAAGGGATTAAAAGGGTCTGAAAAATTGAGGTACCTTTCACCCAAAGTTTTGGTGACTGTGTTGGAGTCTTCTCTATCAGAATTGCTAGACATGGCGTGGGTTTGGGATCGAAGGAAGCTCTGATACCATGTAACGAAATGAAATGAAAAGGAAGAAAGGCCCAGGAAGGTTGCTGAGCAGGAAACCAGAAGAAGAAAATGATGAGCAGTGAAAAATCTTTCTCACGTCTATATCTGTTTTGTGTATCAATACATATAAATAGAATTACAAAAGGAATATTCTAACAAACTACAGAAGGAAAATACAATACTGCCCTTATGTACAACTCAGCATAGAAAATGAAATAACAAACTAATTTGCAGTATTAGTTAGCTCATTGATTGCGTGATATTCTCCAATATGCACATTGGGAGTTTGCTTTTCTTCCTCTAGCAGTTGATATCACCGATGATGAGGGTGCATCTGCATGAGGTTCAGTCTTTCTCCAAATTTCCCATTTCAGTCTGAATGTTTCGCTTTGAGAACCTGAACACTCGTATGAACAAATGTTTAATGAAACTTAATACGTGGGTCAAGAACGAAAAAGATTATTGAAATGAAAATTTAGAACTTAAAGCGGTGTGAAACCTTTTGTTTTGTCCTTCTGCACCACATACACTACAAGTCATACGGGCATTCTTCGATTCTTCTCCGTGCAACTTATGTACTAACTTGGATCTAAAATTGTTTTCGAAAACCTCTAGTGATTTCACCGAAAAAGGTTGCCATGTGAATTGAAACAAATAATATTTACATAAGTTTCTATTTAATGCAATATGTTTAGGACTATGTCTAATTGCTGAGACCAAAAAAAATCAGATGTTTTAGAAGCTTTCAAGGGAATTTCAAAGTATGTAACTTGTTTGTTTGATAAAACTTTATCAACATTTTAACTTCTATAAACTTTCAACCATACGTGGCTTCATTCATTATCATAAATTGTCTTTGAATTACTTATTTAATTACAAAGGGACCCACATTGGGATTACAAGAATCGATTTTTCTCCAACAAAAAATCCGACTAGATGAGAGTTAAGTATTAAAATTATGGACATTCGTCATTATATAATTTACAACACGTTTTAAATTTTCATACCGAGATGTCCATTGGGGACAGTCTATGTGTCAATAATTGGGAGTAGCGAAACCCAATTCATGTCCCCTCTTTTGTCTTATTTTCTTTATTTATTTAATTACTCGTGTAAGAATAAGGAATTCCTCTTCCAACCCGTCCCATAATGGACATTATGACAAAAAAACAAAATGTCCGTGTGATATTTGGCAACTAGATATTGAAAAGAAATAGATATTTTATAATTTTTGGTACAGACAAATTAAAATAATCGCCCTCGTGATTCTACTTGGTGCCCACACGAATCTATACATTATCCATGCGCTGATGTCGATTTCTTATTGCTCCAAATTTTGTTAATTATTAAAAAGTTTTTAGTAAATTAGAAATTTAAGACTTTTATGTCTTTTAGTGATTCTTCATTAAATATTGTCGATATCACTATAGGACGATATGAAGTCTACATGCTAAATTAAAAGCTAGTTTGATACAGATTTTCTAAGTAATTTTTTTTAATTAAATCATGTGTGGTATAAAAATAAGAAAAATCGCTAATTCCATAAAATATGTTTTTAAATATCATTTTGGGAAAAAAAATATTTTTAGAAAAATATGTATCAAACAAGTCTAAAGTTGTAAACGATAAACCTTTGAGAAGCATTGTAAATTGGTTTTTATTACTCATCTAAATAAATGATTCGAGTGATTGAACAATCACATCATGAAAATAAAAATAAACACGCTTTTGAACCTTTCAATCTAAATGTATTGTCACAATCTTCATTTGTCATATTCGTCACATGAAATGTTAGTAATATTTGACCACCAATTAAGCAGTTTTCATCATTTTGAGGAGTATGGGTGACAAGATATCATTACAACAAAAACAGCCAACGACAATGTTCAAAAAATATTGTCATAGATCTACTGCAACATTTGGCTGTGTGTTGCAAATTGAGGTGTTGTCGTAGAGTGGAGAACTATGGCAACGTTTGTCAAACATTACTGTAGAAAGTTACGACAACGTTTGCCAAACATTGCCATAGCCTTCTATCGCAACGTTTGACAAACATTACCGTAGAAGTTTCATCCCTCTACGACAACGTTTAAACGTTGCCTTAGGTCATTTTACAATTTTTTTTAAAAAACTTGCATAATTAATTTATTTGATTTCCAATAAACCTATAATACTGAAACAACAAAATACTTTCAAATTAGTTATATGTAATCAGATTTTACATAATTTTAATAAACAAAAATACGGTATATGATTCAATACAATATCCTAACATCAGTAGCATACTCAAAAAGTTAACATTATTACCCCACTAAAAAAGATAGCAATCACAATTGACCAACAAAAAGTATTACAAAATATTGAATTCATATAGTTTGTACAAACGTTGCAAAAAGTGAGACTCAACAAACGTTGAAAAAATGGTCTGTTGCAACATTTTTCTAAAAAAACGTCGTCAGAACTCATTTATACTAACCAATGACGATATTCACTTCCTGAAATGTTGCCAAAAGACCATTTTAGCAACATTTATCAACAAATGTTGTCTTTTTAATGTTGCGAATGACTCTTTTTATTGTAGTGTATGATAAAAAATCTTAGTGGTCTAATTGAAATAAATTAATTTATTGAATTATTGTCATATTCGTTTCTATATCGTCGTCAAATAACAATTATGTGAAATACTAGTTATATTTTGATTGTCAATTAAGCAATTTTCGTTATTTTGAGGACCATAGGTCATATTATATGACAGAAAATCTTAGAGACCTAATTGAAATAAATTAAATTTATTGAATTAATTTCATTTTATTAAAAAGTTAGGGGATTACAAATGAAATTCACCCCTAAAAAGTAGATATTTTTGAGGTACAAACAAACTGTATCGCCCTCATGATCCTGCTCATGAGTCATGACCCACTTGAATCTTGATTAAAATCCATGCGCTAGAATGTGGGCCGCGCACGGGATGTGAATTGTTAATCAATATCATTATTGTAGCTTGGACTATGCTACATGTACATAAAAATTGACACATTAATTTCTATTCATATGAGTTGATAGATTTTGGTATATTGATTTTGACAATATTCTTTTTCCAATTAACTGTCGATTTTTGATACGTAGGGGTGTCAATCAAAGTATACACTTTGTGTGTAAACTAAAACTTTTAGTTTTTAATAATTCATTTAGGACTCGTTTACATTTTTTTTGAAAAATGGAAGTATGATTGCAATTAGTTCTTTATTTTTTTTCTCATGTTTTTGTTTTATTTAAATATGAAGGTATATTCATCATTTCACAATTTTCTATTGAGAAATTAAATGAAAATGATGATTTCCGCAATAAAATGTTGAAATAGAAGGTGAAAATAATAATAATAATAATAATAATAATAATAATAATAATACAGAGACACACACACACAAAACGTTGTGACGTTTTGCACAATAAACTCCATACGTAAAAACATTTTGTGCTCATAATCCCAACTTTAACTATTATCAATTCTTCTTCAATAGCTTAGCTCCTCTTTCTTTAACTAAAAATATTAATAAAAATTTATCAATTGATTTTAATCATATATTTTATAAAATCTACAATATTTATCAAGTTTTATTAAAATCTATTTTTTTAGCAAAATAAAACCTACCCTTAATGGCAAAGGAATATGAATCATATGACGTGGAGCATTGTCATTGGCTCAATGATTCGTATTCCTCCAATAAAATTTTTTCATGCATATCCTTGTCTCCCACAAATAAAGGTACAACACTTCGTTGCGCAACGCCTCAACCAGTACAAACTATATAGTACATCGCGTTTCGAAACTTGTACATAGTACTCTCAAACCAATCTTTATCCCATGAGGAAATACAAGGAAATGGCCGATTAACCCGATCATATTCCTGTAATGGCCTTTGATTATTAAAAAAATATAGTTCAAAACACAAAAGGTTAAATAAAATACCAAAATTCAAAAATACCATCATCTTCAAAGTGTTTGAGTGGAGAGAAAAAAAGAAATTTCAAATTACTTACACAGTCTAATAGTCGGGGATCTAATCGAAGAAGCCATCTTCAGAGTCAACTCAATGTCGACGACCACACAATTATATTGTTTGTTTAAGAACATTTTTGTCTTTTATCATTCAAAAGATTATTGTGAAAATATACGATTTGTTGGGAATTCAAAGTGCAAATTTGGAGATTTGACCGAGCTAATTTAGAGGGTGTTTGGTAGAAATTAAAATCGAATTGAAATTGAAAAACTAGCCGTTATTGTTGACTTTTATTAGATGAGTGGGACCCATAACGACTATATTTTTAATTTTAATTAAATTTTGAACCGTACTAAACATGCCCTTAAATAGTATCCCAACACCCCCAACCCACCAGCCTAAACATACAGTATATATATGCACATTGCACAACAATTGCAGCTTCCATTTTACTCACCGCATGCTTCCCGCTCCTCTTTCCACCTACTCTTGCGCTTTTCCGGTATATCTGTCTATTAATATGATGCTATAAAGACTCAATTTTTAGCCCTTTTTAAATAATATCAATGCGTTTTTGTTTTTATCTTTTTGTAATTTTATTGATGCGCAATGTTATTTTCTGCTTTTCGTTTGCATTCAGGCTGCTAAAGCGATGGTTGGGAGCAATTTCGAGGTCCAATCAGTTTTTTCAAATAGATCTCTACCGAACGGAAAATTTACTGCTACGCCGGAGATGCTGACATTGATTGCGGAAGAGAATTCGTTTGTACCAACGGCAATGGAGTCGGTGTCGATGGAAGCGAATCTCGAGGTTGGGGCGAAGAGGGAGATAGTGCTAGGCAGGAACATGCACACCACGTGCCTGGAGGTGACGGAGCCAGACGCGGATGATGAGTCTACAGGTGATAAGGAGGCTCACATTGCCAGCATTCTAGCTCGCTACCGTAATACCCTCCTCGAACGCACCAAACACCATCTAGGTATAGCATGCGTGAGTGTGTCAAAAATTGGTTTTTGAGATCTGAATTTATCATTTTATGACATGCTCCGTGCTAGTTGACAAGCTTATAATGAAGCTTGTATATTCACCTTCCCATGCGTTTTATGGGTTTGAACAATGTTGGTTTTGGTTTCACAGGATATCCATACAATTTGGACTTTGATTATGGTGCGCTTTCTCGGTTGCAGCATTTCTCTATTAACAACCTCGGCGATCCATTCATTGAAAGCAACTATGGTGTACACTCAAGACAGTTTGAAGTGGGGGTTTTGGATTGGTTTGCCTGTCTATGGGAAATTGAAAAGGATGACTACTGGGGATATATCACAAATTGTGGCACTGAGGGTAATCTTCACGGCATCCTTGTTGGGTATGTATTATGTGACTGTATCTACGAGGCTCTAATTTTAGTAACAGAGGCTTCTTCGATCAACTAGAGGGTTGTTCTAACAATGATCATAATTCACCATTCAATTATACAGGAGAGAAATGCTTCCCGATGGAATTTTGTATGCATCGAAAGCATCACATTACTCTGTCTTCAAAGCAGCAAGAATGTACAGAATGGAATGTGTAAAAGTTGCAACCTTGGTCACAGGAGAGATAGATTGCACGGATTTTAAAACTAAGCTGCTTACCAACAAAGATAAACCAGCAATCATCAATGCCAACATAGGTAACTCTCTCTCTCTCTCTCTCTCATGTTTGCAGTCACTCTCCATTATGCGTGTGATTTTGTGCCTGCTAAGCCCCCAAGTATGTTGACACAAGTATCGTATTCTAAATTTCGTCAATATTTCACAAATTGCAGGAACTACAGTTAAAGGGGCTGTTGATGATCTCGATCTTGTCATACAGACCCTTGAAGAATGTGGTTTCTCACATGACAGATTCTACATCCACTGTGATGGCGCTCTTTTTGGTCTCATGATGCCATTTGTCAAAAGGGTAAGCAAATTTTGCTTGAATTGCAACCATTTTTGTCTTTCCTACTTTATACCTTGCACAGTTGAAGTCACAAATTCAATATTTGCTTTTAATGCATGTAAGTATACATGAGGTGTTTATGAGAGTCTGACTTAATGGATCAGAGGGATATAGTGAAATGAGTGTGAGGATGATCTGTACATAAATAGAAGCAATTTCTGGAGTGATGCACCATAGATTTAGAATTTGGTTGTCATGATTTTTAAATGATCAAGGAGATGATCCAGCAGAAGCATGTGGTTTTGGGGGCTGATTGGTAGGTAATGCCTGAAGTAAATATTTCTGTTCTATTGATCCTAAACACTTCATTTGAGGTTATTTCTAGTTTTTTGGAACTGGCAAGAGGTAAAACATGACTCTTCTACTGTCTACGGCTGGTAAGGACTGGAAAGAAAGGTTATATACACTGACTTGTCGTCCTGCTGATAGAGTATTTGAAGTGCAATTTTATGCTGTCTGTTTGCTATAACCTTTACCTTTCTACTTCATCTACCCCTAAAAATCATTTTTTCATTCATTGATTATATGGTTTTATTGAACTTAGTTAGAATTCTGCTTTATCACTATCTTCTTTTCCTCAGCAGTCTTTGATCTATGCAGGCACCGAAGGTTAGTTTCAAGAAGCCCATCGGAAGTGTGAGCGTTTCTGGCCATAAGTTTGTGGGATGTCCAATGCCATGCGGTGTGCAGATAACAAGGCTACAACACATAAATGCACTTTCGAGCAATGTCGAGTACCTTGCTTCAAGGGACGCAACAATTATGGGAAGCCGAAATGGCCATGCTCCAATCTTTTTGTGGTATACCTTGAACAGGAAAGGGTACAAGGGATTCCAGAAGGAAGTCCAAAAGTGCCTTAGGAATGCTCACTATTTGAAAGGTCGTCTTAGGGAAGCAGGAATTAGTGCGATGCTCAATGAACTGAGCAGTACAGTTGTGTTTGAGCGACCTCGTGACGAGGAGTTTGTACGCCGTTGGCAGCTCGCTTGTGAGGGAAATATGGCACATATTGTTGTGATGCCGAATGTCACAATTGAGAAGCTGGATTACTTTTTGAGCGAATTAGTTCAAGGACGATCAATCTGGTATAAAGATGAGAAAGTTCAGCCTCCTTGTCTTGCAGAAGATGTCGGGATAGATAATTGTTCTTGTGCTCTTCACAAGTAGTTTGTCTGTTAGTTTGAGGTTCTTTGAGAACCTCATTCTTGGTCTGTAGCAAAACTTTTCTATTCTTAGAGAAGGTCATGAAAAACAAAATGATCATTAAAATCTTACTTTTAGATTTTACTGCTCCTTTGTGCATTTTATTGTGCTGATGGTATTGTTCCAAGTAATTTAGAAAAGAAAATCCAGTTAAAACGATAAAGGAAAAATAAAAAGTGATTACTGAAGAATTCTGCCTAGGAGGATGATTTGCCTGATTGTACTCAAAGATTTTAAACAAAAATGGGCGTTGGAACTCGTGGAAATTTCTTGCGAAAATAGTTATTCATTATTCATGCGGAGTTGCACATTATTTTCGAGTAATGGATCAAATAAATCACAGGATTATGAATGGTTTCTTCATATGCTTTTCCTCCTGTACATTGCTTTGGTCCTTGTATGCAGGATTGTTCTAAAGACGCTCGACTATGATAGGGTACTTGTTCTTGGGCATCCTGACTAGTGTTGGCTGGACAGAATCATCTTTCTCCAGTGGCTTCCACCTGCAATGAAGTAACACGAGGAGTGATCTAGTGTAAAAAAAATTCGAATATTTTATAGTTCTGACGTCTATGAAACATGCTCTTAATTCCTTAATTAGTCTTACTTGTATCTGCACATCAAGTGATGGATGAAAACAGAAACTTCCAGCTTGGCCAAGTTTATTCCAGGACACATGCGTGGTCCACTTCCAAACCCGAGGAAGCTGAAAGGTTTTATAGGATCCTGAAATATCCAAGAACCATTTCTTATATACAAAGGAAAAAGTGAAAGAACTACCCTTACTCATGTTCATGGAGAAGCTTACAGAAAATCTGGATGGATCGAACTTCTGTGGATTAGGAAAAAACTCCGGGTCGTGATGGATCGACACAACATCCAAGTTAACAGACCAACCATTTTGAATTTTATACCCTAAAAAGCTCATAAGAATTTAGTTTAATACCAAAACATCTTTGAATATTTGTCTAGGATGTCCAGTTGGAAAAAAAATTACCATCAATGTCGAAGTCCTGTGCTGCTTTTCTTGAAAACCAAGGTAGGATTGTGGCTCTTCGAAGAGTTTCATTGATCACCTATTAGTTTATGGACCAGATAATTCAGTTGACAAACTAGAAAGACTCCATAAAATGATAAAATAATGAGTGATGGGGATTCAACTAACTTTGTTGGTGTACGGCATATTGTTAACTTCTGACCAGGTAAGACTCGATCCTTTCTCTCTGTTACGTTGAATAGTAAGATGTTCTTCCTGCAAAACCCATATATGATTTCATCTGTAGCATTTATGAAAAATAATGGATAAAAATCTAGAAATGTGAAGAATTTTTACTCTTAGATGTTCTAATGCAACAGGGTTTTCTTCAAGAAATTTAATAAGCCATGTCAAAGCAGCTGTAGTGGTATCATGACCAGCAACCAGTAGGGACAATATATTGTCCTTCAATTGTGCATCTGTGAGTTTATCATCATCTTCTCCTTCTGAGGTTTCTTTACTATGTTTCTTTAAAAGAGATTCTAGGAAATCTTGTTTGAAGGTTTCACCCTTTCTTCGATGGGCAATAGTTGAGTCTAACATGGCATACATCCGATCACGAGCCTATCCAGATGCAAGAAAATATCAGCATATTTTCCAAATTCATCTCCCTAAGATTATGTCCTTTTCATTTAATTACGTTTGTCAAAAATAAAATGATACCTTGATACCACGATAGAAGGCAGTTCCCGGGATTTTAAACGGCAACGAGGCAAAACAGGAAGAAATAATTTTGAAATTAGCTCGGAACTTCTCCTGCTCCTCACCAGCTGGCTCTAAACTCATTATCATGTTTCCTATCACCTTTAGTGTGAACTGCAGAAGTTTTTATATGTTGAGAAATAGCTGTAAAGAAAACTTATTCTTATCTAATATACTTTCTTTTATATCAGGTTTCAAAACTCAACTGTTGAAGCCTCTTCAAGAACTAATACTTTTCTTCCACTCCATTGATCCAACACCTCTATTGCCAAATTGTTGATAAATGGGAAATACTTTTTTAGGCCATCAACCGAAAGGGGGTCTGCAATCAGTCGGCGAAGTCTCTTGTGCGCTTCTCCCGTCTGTTGAAGCAAGCTTGTCGGCCCGAGGACCTGCTTTCCTGTGTAAAAGAGATTCAAGCTCACCAGCCCGTCTTTACCCGTTAACAATATCTTGCTAGCTTCTCTCCCAGTCATGAAGATTGTATATCTTCCCAATACATAGCTCTTAAACACCTTTCCATACCTAACACAGATGAAAAACATTGAAATCAAGGGAAATTACTTTTTTAAGTTATAGATATTAGTTAATAATTTGGTTTTTTTAATCTGTACTTTTGTTGTCTCTTGTACATGAAACTGAATATGCCTGCAGGACTCGAGAACTCGGAGATGAATGAGAAACTTTCTCCCACAATAGGCCAACCTAAACTGCCGGGGATTCTTTCCATTGCCTTTGGAGAACCCCATATTCGGAGCAACAAGGCTGAAAGCACGAAAAGCAATACAAGTGCTACGAGCATTATTGACGTACCTAACTCGGCCCGTTATTCTCAAACCAAAGAAGTTGATTTGAGCAAGCGTAGCCGTATAGGGAGTATTTCTTAGAATTACTTTCATTGCACTAATACTTATATCAGATAAATATAACCGCGTTTCTTAACTTTTATGTCGACCTACCCGAGCAGCATATTCTATGGTGAATAGAGACGGACAAAATTTCTCGTTGAAGATTACGAGGTTCATAAATTCTTATGTTGTTCTATATTTATGGAAGCTTGCCTCCTTGTTCTATATGTGTTGTGAATGCTTTGTTTTTGCTTGTTGGACCTGTGGAAGATCAGATATCTTTTTGCTTGTGTGACAGTGATCTTTTGTTTGCCGACCAAAGTACTAAGTTAATCCTCAATCTGATTTCTTTCTTTCTTGTAGTTAATTATATTCTTGTATATAGCCAGCTAATTTTTGCATTGGATCAAGTGATAATTCTCATAGGTCTTATCGTTCTAATAAACCATACGAGAGTAAGTTCAAAATAACGAGCACATCTCCAAAGTGAAAGAAGTTAAAAGAACTTTCGGATATGTTTGGACTAAATACAGACGGGATTGAAGAAAAGAGAAGTTTGTAATATATGTTCATTATCCCGTTTATTTAAATTATTATAATATCTTGTTTAGTAGTCACAAATTGTTACACAAATTGACACATGTTACATAAAATTATTAACATGTAACACACGAGAACTAAATAAATTAACTCAGAACTTTAACTGAAAAGAAAAATCAACACCATACCTAATTCAGTGACATGTTGAAATTGGCAGTCATTCTATAAAAGATATAAAAATAATGTTCTTGGTAGATTGTTTGCTGCGCGCTCAAATGGCCGGCCTCAAGGCCTACGAGTTCTTCCAATGTTCACTACTCAGTAACCAGTAAGTTCCAAGTTCATATGCTTTTACAAAGACTCTCCACATACTAACACGAATGCGATCCTTCGACAAAGCATGGGATTAATGGAAAGAATCAAGCACTCACCCTTCCTTGCTCACTTCGAAGTCAACGAGCATCATCTTATCGAGAATTGCGAAATTTCAATCCTATGAAGAAACTCCGAACGCATTTGGTAAGATGGAGACATATATTTTTGGGGAACAAATTTGGCATAGATGAGTTCGATGTACTGCTTCGAGCATTTTGTACACAGCGGTAGATGAAAGAAGCAAGACCTGTCTTCAACAAGCAGCATTCTCGATTTTTCTCCTAACACCAAGACTGAATATTTTGCTCTTAATGATGCTATGTGTAACGTCCCAAATTTCCATTAACACAAGGCACTACTAAAGTCGAAATATCATGTAATAAGTATTCTCAATAAATACCAAATTGCGCAAATATATTTTTTCTAAAACTATAGCAAGTTAGAACCAAATGCGGAAACATCATTTGAATAATTTACTCATCCAAGAGTCAATACCAGATATAATAAGTGAAGTGCCACAATTTACAAAAATACTAAAATTTGAAATTTAAGACAAAATGGAAACCGACTATTAAAATACTAGTTTAAAAAATTTATAAATTAAATTGTCTATTATTTAATCATGATTGCCCTGCTCATTGCTTTGCCTTGCCTTGCCTAGCTCCTTAACCTGTAAGGGTAGAAAAATATTGGGGTGAGTATAACGAATTATACTCAGTAGGGAAATAGCAATCAGTCCAAGTTAAATCTAAACATGAAATTCAATTATGAATATAATACCAATACAACATACTGTAGAAATATGTACTGTGGGACATCCCCAAGGACCCAATTACGATCCCGGACCTATTTACGGTCCCTGACAACATGTTATAGCACTTAACAATTTTGCACTGTGGGACACCCCCAAGGACCCACTTTCGATCCCTGACCTATTTACGGTCCCTGACAACATTTTCATATGTATAAGCATTTTATCACAATCAAAATCACACATTAAGAATTAACACAGACAAAATAACAATAATTGCTTAAATGTAAACCCCACCTCAAAGTTTTGAAATTTTTCTTGAAATTGAACTGATGTGATGTTACCGTACTTTAAACTTTTCCTGCGACCTCGTCTAGCAATAACAAAATTAATATAATTTAGGATACTAAGTCCTAATTAATACTTTAAAACTTTTAGGGACTTGATTGAACTTTTTGAAAGTAAAGAAAATGAGTAATTTGATAATTCTTTAAATATTTGGGGTCTAATTATCAAAATTAGAATGTTTATGGTCAATATGATAAAATTAGAAAATATTATATATTTACTTTAAAGAATACATAAACTTTAGGGATTGTAAAAGAATAAAAATCAAATAGGGGACTAACTTAAACTTTTGACCAAACTTGGGGATTTAAAATGAAATTTCAACATTTAAAACCAACCCCCCATCCCCAAATCCCATATTTACGCAGAGAAGGTTGGGTAGGAGGATTTCAAGAAATGGGTTTTACAATTTGAAGGCTTCCAACAAAAATTAAGGCTGGAGGAGGAAGTCCAATGACAAGAGAGCAAAAATTGGAGGTGCATGTCGACTTCAAAACTCGGTTTACAGCTTTGACTTCCATCATCCAGTATATATATATATATATATTGAGAAGAATGGTGATTATAGAATTTCAAAGGAAATGAAAATTAATTTTGGAAGAGTTACCTGTGCAGATTTTGTCGAGAATATATATACATGTTCGAAATTGTAACGTGAAATTTGGAGAAAGGATGAACTGTTGCAGTGGGTTAATGGATTAGAAGATGATACTGATGAAATTATAGTAAAATAATTGTTTCAATGTTGAAGAAATTACCTAGTTGAATGCCTTGAATTCTTGTGAGGTTTCTAGCCGTGAAAGTTAATTTTGGGAGATGGAACGACTTTTTTTTAAAAAAAATGTTTGATATTATTGAGTCCTACAAACTTATGCTCTAGAATTTGAACAATTGATTGGGCTGATAATGGACTTAAACTTGGGCAAAAGAAGAATATTGGACCAAGAGATATTTAAAATAGATGTTGGGTGAAAAATTCGACCCAAAAGGAAATATTGAATTTTTAAAATTAAAAATCGTTTTGAATTCTTATATTAAATGTTTTGCTAAACGACTCGACGGATCGTAAAATAAATTCTAAATCTTGACGGGAATGTCGTAGCGACATAACTTAAGTTATAAAATTTGAATTTTAAAATTCGGGTCGCTACACTATGTGACATTTTGAAGAAATGGAACATGTTACGATACTTTTTGAGGGAGTGGATCCATAGCATTGACTTGGAGACTATTTTCAGTAAGAATAATGCTTAGAATATGTCAAATTTGTAAGTAATAAAAACTTGTTTTTGAGGTTTTTTCAAATATTGTTTCTGATTATCAAAACTTAAGAGCGAATTAGTAATTAGATTTTTCTCAAGATATCTGAATTCGAAACAAGAGCGAGTTCTTGGTACTAATTAAATTCAACCAATAGGATTAAAGTCTCTTAGTCGATTAGACTAAAGCTTGACTAAATAACTTGTCCTTTAACGTCTATTTTGCTAGAAAAAATCGAAAAGAAAGATGAAAGTGCTTATAAAAGGAAGATTGAGTAGTACTACGTGAAAGACAAAAAATGTTAAGAATAAAAGTATTAAAATTGATGCATGGCTATATTGTTGCTATAATTTTTATTTGGTGTATCACTTTTAATTGTACTAAAAGTCCTCAATAATTGTTTATTCTCGCACTTATGTTCTTGTCATTTTTTTGTTGCATTTTTATCCTTAAATTTCTGTTAATTAGTATATCTAGTCCCTAATAAGGGTTTGTGTTCAGGTATTTTCTTGTGTCTCGAAAAAAGTTGCAAATATAATTAAATAATTTTGTGTTTGTTATTTTTTGTTTTCTTAAAAATATAAGCAATAAATAAGTATTTTTACGCCTTCCGGAAGGTATAACCACCTATAAATTGACATATGGGTAATATTATTGAATCTTTATTTAATAAAACGTATTTACCACTTATTTTGGAAAAAAATGAAATAAAATCTTATCAAATCCCAAAAATTTTTAGAATTAGAAAATAATTTGAGAGGTAAATGATCGAGTTAAAAATAAAAAAATAAAGGAATATTTTAAGCGTGAATGACAAATGAGACTATATTATTGTAGGAATTATCCATTTGTCTAGAATTTTTTTTACAGAAGAAATACAGATACTCACATGGGGGTGTGCCTCATGTGAATTAAATATTGTCAAAAAATGGACCCCACCTATTTGTGTGTATTATGTAAGCTTTCTGTATCTTTTTCATGTGTAGCATAGCAATGTTCATTATTTTAGAATAGAATACCAAATAAATGTAGAATAATACAAACTAAAGATAAGAAAGAAATTACTTTTGCTCATAGGGGTTAACATTGACATTTTAATATTTGGCCCCGTCCGGTTGTGCCTCTCGTCCCATTTTTATCACTTTTCGGACAGTTACACGGTACATGGGAGAAGCAGCATATGTTGAAAGGCACATAAGTCATTTCGCATTTCATAGAATGAATGAATGCAACAATTGCGGCTAGTATTTCATCGTCAATATATGCAGTTTCTCCCAATGCACTGTGTAACAGTCCGAAAAGCGATAAATAGGGGAAGAGAAGCTCGACCAAACGGGGGCTTGATAATTAGAGAAATTAGAAGCAAAATCTGAAAAGCTCTCATTTTACGGCTTCTCAAGATTTGATTGGTGCAGATTATTTAATAATCAGCTTTTGAACTTTTTTAAGTTTACCACACACATAAAATACATGTACTTGATCGATAGGCCGAACTTAAGCTCTAAAAACCTCTAACAAGCATGGAAATTATGCTTGCATATTCGTCTATAGATTAAATCAAGCCTTTGTTTAATCCCCATTATTTTCAAAATAAATTTTTATTTCTCTTCCAATCACACATTTTCAATAAAATAATATTACACACAAATCCAAAATTTTTTCTTATTTTCTTACCATACATTCTCTAGCAATCTACTATTTCAAAATACATTTTTCAATAAAAATGGGGTTCAAACAGTTTCTAGATGTTTGATAAGTGTATTTTGTACACTTACTTATGTTATTAAATTAGAGTATTTGCTAGTGTTTTAGATAAATTATAACTTGATTATATGTTAATTATGTTTGTTAGGTTGAACCTAGTGCAAATTGGTGGACTTGAAAGAAAAGAACGAAAAATGGGCATAAACGAAAGAAATTCAAAGTTTGGAAACCAAAGTGTAAAAATTCAATAGTTGATTCGGAGCATTAAATGATGATTGAAGATCACATGTGATGAATTTGTTACAATTGGAGGTTAAATGAGTGAAATATAATTGAAATATTTTCATAAATCAATTTTTAACCGAAAAAGTTATGCTTTGGATTTTTAGTATCAACTTGAAACCCATTTTTCGGATATCAAATGCTCGAATTGGAAAAAAATTATTTTAAAAAGAATTGTAACCCATTGAATTATCTTTCCAACACATTTTGGATCACCCCAATAGAAATTAGTAGAGAATGCTACGACCAAAATAACGAAGGTTGCTCAAGGACTACGAGATGCAAAACTGGCGCGTGCGAGACACCAAATTTCTTGACCCGAGAGCAATTCAACATGCCTGCCCGCGTGCCCTGGCCGAATTCTCTACTGACGAGCTAATTTCAATTTTTGAATCAAAATCTTATTGGTAATAATTTTGGGACCATTTTTTTTACCTAAATTCGACCTTTATAAATACAAAACTTGGGAGAAATATTGAAAAACACCCTCTTTTGTCTCTTTATATACAAGAATATTATCAATTTCATCAAAAACAAGGGGTAAATTACAATATTTTGAGAGAGGAAATCAAACACTAGCAATGAGTTGAAGTCAATTAGATCAAGATTTTGAAGAATTCAATTTGAATTGAAGATCAACATCTTTTGCATTCTATCATGATCATGGTTATATTTTTCTATTATTCTTATTGTAATTTTTTAAAAGCATGTTAGACTAGATCCTTTTTTGTATTTGATGAAAATGAACCATATTTTATTTATTTATTTCTAATTCAACACTAGTATTTTAGTATTTCTTGATTAATTTTGCATAGTTATTGCATTATTTGATTGATTGGCCACCAATTAGATAATTAATTGTTTGTTTTAGTATTGGAATACTCACAATAAGTTTAAAACGCGGCAAAATTAACATATATGCAATAGCTGTTAAAAATAACATTTATCACGTGTACAATCATACATATAATCTAAATTTTAATGCATTCTAATCATTCAAATTCGAGTTAGGAATATATTCGGATCGTGATTAGGATATATTTAATTTTACTTGAAAAATAAAATTATATGTCATAGCTTTATCGAGTGTTAAGAACGCATGGATAGAACTAAATTAAAAATCAAAAATTGAAATAAATGGAAATAGACGGATTCGAGATCGAATTCAATCATCGATAATTTGATACAAAATACTTTTTACAGTTTTTAAAAATTAATTTAAAATAAATCAAATCAAAACTCTTTTGTTTTACATAATTCGAATTTCATAAGAAATTAAGAAACTTGAATTGAATTTATTCCCTGTTGGACGATACTCTCAACTCACTAAGGGGCTGTTCTCTTTATATTTCAGTTTTGTGTTTTGAGTTTTGAATTCGTTTTGTATTTTGTGTTTTGAGTGACTGTTTTGAAATTACCCAAAATGCGTTCTTTTTACCATTCTGAAAAACTGTTTTCGAAAACATAAAAATGGAAAATGCTATTTTGAAATTTTGATAATTTTTTTTATCATATTTTTTTTCAAGATATTTGATTATTCAATAAAGTTTAATGTTAACATATATGAAGTTGGTGAATCTTAAATTTTTTTTTTTCCAACTATATGTATATAATTTCAAATTTTTGAGCAAGAAAATTAAGGTCAATAACATCAATTTTGTCGATACACTTTATGGATAGTTTGCCTCTAGCTCAATCAACAAAATAAAAAAATGAAATCGAGGCATTAGAGTGAGTTTAGCAAACTTAAGCGACGTCTCCCCATTATTATTTTTTTCTTTCAAATAAGTGGTTTCTTGTTCTTGAATGATGTACCCCCATTTATCTCTCTTTCGTTTCTCTACAATTTGATACTGGGTTGTCTATCTCTCTCTCTCTCTGTACTTTTTATTTTTTAATCTGATTATTGACTTTTCAGTTTGTCGTGAGCGAAAATGGGAAGTTGTTTAAGCAAGAAGAGCACTTCTTCTTCTTCTTCTCCTGGTCCAATTTTAAAGCCACAAGCACAGATGTCCAATACTCCATTGGAGAAAAAGAAGGCAGACGAAGAAATTGTGATGAAAAATAATTTTGTTACGAAACACCGGAAGAGCTACGAAGTCGAAAGGCCGTCTGAAGAGGAGAAAACTGAAGTACGAAAGGCCACAGAAGTAGTCGAAATGGGGAAAAATTTGAGCCCGGGTAATGAAATAAATGGTGAATTAGGTAATGGGAAGGAAGAGAGGGGATGGATTGGAAGAAGAGGAAAAAATTGAAATTGTGGCAGTGGAAGAGTTGGAAAATGGCCATTTCCTGTGTTTTCCATTTTCTCGTGATTTTGCTTGAAAACAGCCAAAACGTTGTTTTTATTGTTTTGTGTACAAATTTTTTATCGTTTTCAAAAACGCGTTTTCAAAAATAGGAAAGAGAACGCGTTTTCATTGTTTTGGAAAATCGAAAATAGAAAACGACCCAAAACGGTTAAAGAGAACACCATCTAAATTTTTTACTTGTCAATAATCTCGTTCGCTTGCGGATTTCGTGCGAACACATATAACTATTGAAATAATTGTTAGAGGGAAAATACTACATGTACATAAGGGTGTACACTCGGATTTACATCCCTTCACATGGAGGGAGATTTGCACACATGCATGGATCACCCTCCATGTGAGGGGGTGTAAACTCAGGTGTACGCCTCACAGTGTAAACCCGAGTGTACACCTCAGGGTGTACAAGTATCATTTTCTTTATCGGAGACTCAAATAGTGGATATGCAAGCATGATATGTCATTTTATATTTTCATGAATTTAGGAACTTTTGCTTGCATTGTACTTTTTGATCTATATACCAGAACCGATAACATTTGAAAATATATAGGATTATAAATGAAAGATCACTTTACCCCATGTGTCTCTTATCAAGGCTGGCCCTAGGCCTAAGCCAATTGGGGCAATAGCCACAGGCTTCAAATGTGAATGGGGCCTCCAATTGAAAAACACGACATGATAGAGGCTCAATAATTACTAATTTATTACTTAAAAATTCATGTAACTATAATTTTTTTTTGGTTGACTCTAAGCCTGTGTTTGGGGTTCATTTTTTCTGGAAAAAAGAATAATTTTTCCGAACGTTACAACAGTGATCCTGACATGAAACTTACACTCCCTCTGAGGTAGCAGTGGAAATGGGCCATTTTGCCCCTGACATTCATTTTCCAAGTGAGAACTTCACCTACCAAACCAACAACTTTACTCTTACCGTCTCTCACGCCTTCAAGATTTCCACTGACCATTGTACACGACTCCGGCTATCAAGCTTCCATTTTCCCATCACTGCTTGGAACTTCAGCTGCACCGATGCGAAGGAAGCTCTTCACCTGGCGAAAAAAACGACTGCTTCGTGGTTGTATGCAGAGACGTCAGACCGAAGACGATTCACGTGAAATCGTGTCGGACATTTTCCAATTTTGAAGCTCCAGACCGGAAATTACCCACTCCCCCTTCCTAGAGTTGAACTTCAGTTCTCTTTGTAGCTAAGAAGTCTGTGTGGGTAACAGAATCAACAAGATAATTTTTAGAAACCGAAACGCCCCTATTTCCAGCGAAGAAGACTCACCATTTCCCGATTTCAGAGCACCATCCTTCAATTGGTTGATTTGGGTGCTCTTCAGCCACCACTGCAAGCTCAGGGACAACACTGCAGGGATGGATCCACTCGATGTTTAGGTAATAATCGCCAGACATCCTCTGCAATGCGTAATTACTATATTGTTGTTGAATGCTTTTCTATCGCCACCAACTCCTGGACTTGAACTTGCAGACCGGTGGTTCGGGTTCGACAATGGCTGTAGAGTCAACCAAGAAATATGCCAGATGGAGAGATGTAGAATGTTGAACGTTCATCGCAGCTTGTGAAACAGCCATTGCCGATGGCCACAGGCACGGAAAGTGTTTCACGAAAATTGGGTGGGAACGTATTTCGACGTTGTTCAACCAAACAACAGGGCACAACTGGAGTAAACTCCAATTGCGCAACCACTGGGATGCAATGCGTCGGGAACACAAATGGCTAACGGAATTGTTGAATTGTACGGGGGTGGAATACAATGAATCAACTGGGAAGATCGTAGCATCCGAGGAATGGTGGACCCGAAAAATTAAGGTGCGGTATTTCTATATCTCACTGCCATTGTTATGGAAGTTCATTATGACTTTAATTGATGATGACTGACATAGTTATGGACTTTTCTAATGAATTCAATGGAAGATGGTTGTTGTTAATGAGTTGTTGAATGGATGCCTCATGGTTGTAGTTTACTTGACTGGATGACTTCAATGGATGCCTCATGTTTGTTGTTGAATAGAATGGATGATGGTAGTTGTTGATAACGATTTCTATGGATGACTTGTGGGTGTTAATGAATTGACTGGTTGATGATGGTTGTTGTTAATGAGTTGAATGGGTGATGGCTGTGGGTGTTAATGAATTGACTGGTTGATGATGTTTGTTGTTAATGAGTTGAATGGGTGATGGTTGTGGTTGTAGTTGTTCATTACACGTATACTCAGTTGCAAGTATGTTGAGCTTAATTTGTTCATGTAAATATGGTCACCTAGTAATTTTAGGACCTATCTTTGTGCTCTAATATTGATATCCATAACCTCTGCCTAAAAAATTTCTCCAGTACATGCAACCAGAGAATTGTGTAAAACCAAATATTTTGTCATTTTCAGGCTTATGGTCTCATTGTCCAGTTACATTACGTTTTCTACATTTATTCCGTTTATCAATTATTGCTATCCCAACTGCAGGAGAACAAGGACTACAAGGATTTCAAGAACAAAGACTTGAGTGAAATTAATGTCAAATACCGTCAGTTATTCGGCGATAGTTATGACGGTGACAAGTACGCATTCACTCCAACGAAGTTGTGCCGTACGGGTTTTAATTATTATGAGGACAGTGCTGTTGATGACCTAAGGGATTCAATCCCAGTTGAGGAGGAGAGCACTGGTTCCAGCGATGAGGGCCCCGCACAAAAGAGCACTTCAACCATGCAAACGTCGAAGGCCAGAAGTGGCGAAAAGAGGAAGTCTGGGTCGAGCAGGCAAAAAGGGAAGAAGAAAAAGGTTAGTGCCAAAGATCTGTCGTACTCAGTTGATCGGGCAACCAGTGCTTCCGCGGAAGTAGCGGCGAAACTGAACGCCGTAATGGAGCGAACCAAAAATGCAGGGGTTGCTTGTGTCGAAGAGTTGCTCGCAGCAGGGAAGATCCAGCGATGCACGCCTCTTTACTACTTCGCATGTACGCTTCTGGCACAGAAGAAATATTGAGACATGCTTGATGTGATGCAGTCAATGGAGGAGAAGTTTGGGTGGATTGAGTGGCAGTTCAACCATAGTGAGAAATCTCTCCCTTAGTTTATGCATTAACCGAAGCAAACTATTATTTGTTATTTGCACTAAATTCTGTTGTATTTTTATGTTCTGGATTTTTACATTTTCCTTAGGTGCCTTTATCGTGAATTTTCAAATATTATGTTATTATTATGAGTGTATTTTTATGTTATATTCGTTGGCGAACAAGTTGTGCAGGCCTGAGTGACAATTTGAACGTACAAGTTGATTTTGTGGGAAAGCGTCCGAAAACTAACAATGAAAATAACATGTCCAAAAAGGACAATGAACAGAAAAATTTCAAAGCAACTGGTACAATGATTTGCCAACCACTCAATAGACTAACACGTGAATTGTTGCATAACTTTGTTGTGTGGCAACATGACAAGTCCAAGAAGGACAATGTTTTTTACATTTCAAAATGACCGGTACAATGATTTGCCTAGCACTCGAACGCCTAACACGAGAATTGATTCGTCACTCTTATATAACTTTGTTGTGGTCTTCAACATGAGTACTGCATTTTTAATTGTGTGCACTTCTTACTCCAACCCCAGAATTGTAAATTTCAATCTTCAGCAATGGATGATCTAAACTTGAACACCATGCCATTATCGGGATCTGAAGACGAAGAAGAAGTCGATGATGAGGAGTTCATTAACCAACTGGCAGAAGGCATCGCCTCATGGGTTACGTATTGTCAAATTGCAGCAACCGATGCCACTACGTACTATCTCAAACAACGGCGTCGTATTAGGCGATTCCCGTCTTCAAGAAATGGACATTTGTTCATGAAGGAAGCAATGGAAGATAACAGAAAGATGTGTTATCAAGAGTTCCGAATGTATCCGCAACTACTTCGACACTTTGCACATATTCTGTGGGATGAATATGGCCTACGTAGTAGCCAACTTATTGATATCTACGAGCAAGTTGGAATGTTCTTGAATATATTGACGCATGGAAAAGGATACCGTCAGGTGACCACTCTTTTCAATCATTCGTTGGAAACAGTGTGCCATTATTTTAAGGAGGTACTCACTGCCGTCGTCACCTTTTCGGCACGTCTAATAAAACCAAAATCGGACTACAATGATGGTGAGGAGCCCCACAGGTCAGACCTGATGAAGCATCCATTGTTCGAACACTGCATTGGTGCAATTGACGGAACGCATGTGAAAGCTGTCCTACCGCGTAACGAGCGCGTGAATTTTATTGGCCGCAAAGGAGTGCCGACACAAAATGTGTTGGCCGCATGCAATTTCAATTTGTGTTTCACGTTTGTGCGTGCAGGTACCTCAGGTAATACCCACGATGCACGAATACTAGCACATGCTATACACAGTCCCGACATTCATTTTCCATTACCCGGGCCGGGTAAGTATTATTTGGTTGACTCAGGGTTTGCTCATCGACCGGGTTACATGGCCCCTTACAAAGGGTAAGATATATTGTATCATTTTCAGGAGTTCCGCGATGATGGATACGGGCGTCGTCGACGGTTCAAAATGTTCGTGAGAGGTTTAACTATAGACACTCGTCATGTAGAAACGTCATTGAACGTACATTTGGGGTGTGGAAAAAATGATGGCAAATACTAGATTGTATGCCTAGCTATTCGTTTCCGACCCAAGTTGAAATTGTTGCCGCAACGATGAGCGTTCATAATTTCTTGCGACAATCTGGCATGGTGGATAAGACATTTGATAGGGCAGAAACGGATGATGACACGTATGAAGTCGATCTACCGAACGCCGATGACGAAATCCAAGCCAAAATGCATGCACCGGAGATGCAACGCAGTGAGTGGGATCGACTTCGCGATTATATGGCACAACAAAGTTGAAATTCACACGTTGAGCGAAACGTGAATTTGTAGAACCTCTAGTGTTGTACTAACAAATTAATGGGGATTCGATGTTTGTGTTGAATTTGAAATTAGCATATTGTAACGCAATGAGTGATTGTTTGAATAAAAATATTCTTCTGCTTTTCGGTCAAAAAAAAAGCACGTACCAATTTGTCGTACTCACAAGCCAAATGTTTGGCTTCAAAAATTTTAGACACTTTTCACGTGTCTATGTTGGCAATGTTTTTGCAAATGCAAGTGGGCCATCTCTATTGAAAAGTCAACAAAAGAAATTTGCTTGGAGCTACACGCACATACCATTGGGAGGGCAAAGTTGGAATTGTTGATCAATTTTGAATTGAAATGATTACAATTTACTTTTTTATATTCTTTGATTTGACAGGTTTAATACATTTTTGGGAGAAAATGGGTACCAAACGGTGCCTAATTAAGTCCGATTTTATTCAAAATATTTTTTCTCGAATTTAATATATATGATTAATTACATGCTATTAAATGAGTCCAATATTGCTGCTGTATATATGGTTTAGTTTGATAACTAATATTATAAATAAGTAGTTTACTTTAATGAGTTATAACTTAAATTTAATTTATCCAAATTAACTTTTTTAAAGTCCATAATGTTTCATTTATTACGAGTTTCAAAATGAGTCCAATATTGATAGGGTAATTTTCGATACTCTAATATATACACATTTGATCTAAATGCTATTTTAGTCTCTCAAAATCTCAAATTTATTAAAAGGTTATCGAATCAATATCATTAGAATCTAGTTATGTTTCTCATCATAAAATAATATTAACTCTTCATATTATCATATAAAAATATACATTTCTCACTATTTCGCAATCCAATCCTAAAATTTGCACTTTTTGTAAATGAAAGTCACTCCTCCTTGCTTACGAAAATTCTTAGGACTTCGAATTATGGTTCTTAAATCTTTCCCCCGATTTTCTAAATTACACCTTATTTGAGTTTTTCCAATTAATAATTTTAGATATTATTATTTACACTCTGATAATATTTTTCAATCAACAGGATATTGTGCTAAAAATTATGTTACACCAATCTTTCAAGTTGTCGAGATCATTTTTTTTCTATTCTATCTTCTAGATTGTACCACGTTTTTGTTTAAATATAAATATATTATTGAAATATTTAAGTATTTTTATACTTGTAAAAGGATTTATGTCTAAGGGTGCGTTTGATTGCAAGGGTGGAAAGAAAATATTTTACAGGGAAAAGATTTGTTTAGAAAATATTTTGCAGGGAAAATGATTTCAAGTGCGTTTGATTGGTATAATTTTCCATCCGAAAATTTTTTAAATTTTCTATTCGTTTGACTTTGTTTTATATGAAAATTGTTCATTAAAGTGATATTTTTTTCCACAATTGGTTATAAAATTTGTTTCCATTGCGAAAAAGTAAAAAAAAAACGAAAAAAAAAATTGTTTCCTAAAAAATCATTTTTTTTATCAAAGTTTAGTATTCGTTTGGCCTTCGTTTGCATCAAAATTGTCCATGAAAGTAAAATTTTTTTTTACACTTGGTCATGAAATTTGTTTCCATTGCCAAAAAAAAAAAAAAAATAGCAGTCATACCCAGAATCAATTCACCTCACGTAAGGAGTTAGGCGCGTCTAGGGAAAATAAAAGCCAAATTTTCCATGCCAAAATTTGTCCATCAAACACCACAATTCATGAAAAGTTGGAAAATGTTTTCCTTTTCCACCCATTTTCCATGCTATCAAACACTCCCTAAGGATATTATCATACAATGAGTTGTCTAAGACCTCAAAATTTTTAGGAACAGCACTCTCTTATTCCTTTTTCCTCGTAAGAATTTTTCTGAAAACTACTTTATTTATTCTTACGTGGATTGCAAGTCCAATGTTTTTGTAATAATATTATTTGTTTAGGGGAAGTAATTCTGTTCTCAGAGGTCTTTTGATTTTTGGACTCAAGTCCTATACACAATTTCACATTGTTCACCGAAAAACACACACAATCAAGAACGAGGTTTCTCTCTGTCACTCCCGTTTGACAAAAAATTCTTCTTGTTTTGCGTCGTTGGTGAAACTGTAAAAATTCAGAGAATTTGAACAGTTTTCTTCAAAAATAAAGAATATTTGCAAAGTTTTAGCTTTCGTTTTCCCTGTCACTGACCTGGTTAATGGCCCACTAGGGTTTATGAAAACCCCACTAATTCATAATTCACAGAATCTTCCGTTAAACCCTTTAACTAAATTTTTTATTATAGATATCCCTCTTAACCCCGAAGCCCCAACCCGAAAAGGAAAAAGATTAATGATCTGAAATTCTTCCTTAACCTAGTACATTTGAAAGGCTCGATTTTCGCTCCAAGTATCCGTTGTTAAATAAAGAATTTTACATCAGTAAATTTATTTCTTCTTGGGCCGTCTGAATTTACATCAATCATGGTAATTTTCTCTCTCTAGTGTTGCCTCAATTTTTCTTATGGTCTTTTTGTATCTACATTGTATGTATTCGTATAACTACGCATCAGTATGCTGGTATTTCACCTGACATTGTTGAATATCTTTAATTACTTTGCATTAAAGGAAATTTTGCAGCATTCCGGCCTGAATTTTCTTTGTTCATTTACCCTTTCCTGTCACTTTTCCTTGCCCTAGGAATTGAAGTTTATGCTTGTATCACGAATGGGTGTTTTATTCTTTAAATTTTGTTCGCTCATTTAATGTTCTTGTAGTTGGGCTTCAAAACCCCTGATGTTTGGTTTTTGATATTGTTTGGGAAAATCAGGTTCCTAAGTTTATAACAGAGGTTCCGTTTATGTTTTATGGCAATGGCAAGACTTTCCCGGTTAACTGATGAATAATCTTCTTGTGCTGATTCTGCCAAAATATTTTCTCATTAGCTCGTTTGGCCTTCCACAAGAAAGGGATGGACGGCCAATCAAAATCTGACAATTAAGTTGGTGAGTGTGTTTGGGAGTCTTAGGAATTTCGTTTCACAGAGAAAGATGTGTTCAAGTGTTTAGAATTGCTTACCCACCAAGTGGTATTATGGGTGTGTATTCTGTTGTGAGGGTATGGACTATGGATATGTGACACTCGACGATTCTATTAATGGAAAGATCGCGATGTGTTCATTGTGTTATATAAAATCCATTTATGATGGACTTAAAAGTTTTGGTCTGGTTTCTACTAAAGAATAAAGATGTATATTCTGAAGTACTGAATTTTCATTTCCAGTGAAATATGTCAAGGAGTCTGATTAGAGTATACAGAAAGTCGTTACCAAAATGGGTGTATATTTTTCAAATTCTTTATATATAGATATATGATTTATTACTTTCTGTCAGTAGTATTATAACATATTAAAGTTTCTTATTTTTTCCTCCTACGATCTTGTAGAACTTGCCAGAAAAGGGGGAGATAAACTAAGCCCCTGTTTGGCGTAGATTAAAATATTAGTATTTTATGAAAGTTGATGAAATGTGTGGTTGACAAGTTGTGAGTCCTATGAAATGTGCTTAAAATTAATTATTGATTTTAACTTGGCATTTTTATCAACTTTTAATCAACGCCAATCAAGGGCTAAATAGAACTTGGTTTGGGGTGATTGTTACGGATCTAGTTGTTTAAGACCTTCAAGCTTCAATAGACCTAGAATCGGCGAGTGGTGGAAAAGAATTAATGTAGCCCACTCCTAGAATTTTGTTGTATATTTCCCTCCAACAAGAACAAGAAAATAACTCCAATTAGACTTAACTTGATGGGTGCAATTGAAATGGCAACAGATTTATGCAAATTCTGCATGTATAATATTTTACATATTCGTTTGTCCTTGCTGGTTTGCATGAATGAATATCATTCTTACTAAGATAAAGGTCACTGGTTTGATGGTTTACCAGTAAAATTTGTATTTTGGTATAAACATTGAGATTCATTATTTTTATTTGTTACTAAGCCCATGTTTGGTTTAACTAAAATCAGATTTATAAAAGATTTTGATAAAAATTAATGAAATGTATGGTTAAAAAATTGTTAAAAGTTGTGGGTTCTAAAAAATGTGTGGTTGAAAATGAGTTCGAGGAAAAATGAGTATTAGAAAAAAGTAATACTATTCATCATCACTGGTATTAAGTACTAGTTTAGGTGACAATTACATGACATTAAATGATACAATGCATTTAAACCTAAAGTCACACGACTCATTTAATTGAACATATAAAGTGTAACCACTTAGACTGGTGCTCTAGCGCAACTGGTGGTAGATATTACTCTTTAGAAAATGGGGGCCAAACAGGGGCTGTATAGTTTCATGACTGAATTATTAGTAGTTTTGTTTTGCAAGATTAGTCAACAATGAAGTGTCCAGTTGAAAGTACTCAATACTTGGTTAAATCATCATATTTTGAAATGGAACCAGTGAAAGGTAGTTTCAGGCTTTGTTTTCTGTATTGCAAGTTTTTCTTTTCTTTTATTTTTTCAATTTTTATAATTTCATTCCCAAAAAAGTTCTATTCTATTTATCTTTACTTTAACATGATCAATTCATCCACATAATGGGCATCTATTTGCCAATAAATGGCTAATGCTTTTAAGCCTCAACCATGGATATGAAATCATTGAAATGAATCTTAAATGTTTAATTTAACATTAGGAGAAAATGAAAAAAAATTATAGTTTAGATTATTGATTGCTTGTTTTTTTGAAGCAATATTTCTTGATAAACTTTAAAGAAATTATTTGACTTGGCACTTTCCATTTCACTCGATCCTTATGTTGCGTGACTGATGTATAAATTCATCATGCAGGAGATATGTCTGCAATGTGGCGACAAGGGAACAACTAATGCTTTTGTTTACTGTGTCAATTGTCTCGACTGTGTTTTGCATCGGTAAATTGTACTGCTGATTTTCTTTGTTAATTGTTCAACATATTTTGCACTCTCCTTCTCTCCCACTCTCTATATACGGAAAACAATTTGCAGAAATAAATTTAATTCTATGTTGTGTCAGTGACTTTTAAAAACGTCAATTTTGCTTGTTGAAGCTAGAGCCTCCAGCAAATTTGGCATAAGATGGATTAAATTGACCTGCCGCAAATCATTAATGCCTGTATTTTTAATTTCCTTAGGGAAAATGTACCACTGGTTCCCAAGTTATTAGATGAGTAGCAAATTGGTCTTCAAATTTTCATAATATTTACACTATCAGTCTTCAACTACAGAAACTATCCAAATCTCCGCTAAATTTTTACGTGATCCTTGCATGTCCAAATTTATGAAACAAGGTTTTGTTTCTCAACTTTGGCTGGTTGTTTCCATTACAGCATATGATGGTTTGTAGACAATTTTTTTTTGGGGACTGATTGTGCAACAAAGAGAGGTTGAGGATGAACTTGCTCTTTTTTGATAATTGGGGATCAACTTCCTACTCAACCAATAGATTAGAGACCAATGATGCAATTTCCCATTATCTCATCGTTTGCATTTTCAGTACAAGTGAGTTGTACCCATTTTGGAGCTGGGGGTTAGATTGATATTTTGGTGGATTTTCGTGCTATTCCTGTTTTTTAACTTTGTTTTTCTTCAGCTACTGCATGGAGGTAGTCACTTTCGATGAATATGTTCATTGGGTTTGTGATGACTGTGAAGCGATACTGCAAAAACAATCTGCTCCCCAAAACTGTGATGCTGTCACATGCAATAAAGAGGATCGTACAGTTTCAGAAGATATCGAAGTGTTGTCTGGAGAAGAATTGAAGAAATGTGATACGTTGGCCTTTGAGACGGAAAGGAATGCTTGTGAAGGTGACCCCACACCAAAATCATCCGAGACTTGTACGAAGGTTGGCTTGGCTGAACGTGACAAATCAGCCAGTGGCAGTACTTGCCCCATTGTTGAGAAAGACCAGCATGGATCTGGAAAGCAGAGAGATCAAAAGCGTCGCTCCCGGCAATCTTGTGAATCAAATAGCGAGCCGGGCGTGGGAGAGCATACTTCTTTAGTACACAAGACGTCTTTCAAAAATTCAAAGAAGATGAAAAATGCCATGTTTTGTGAAGCCAATTCAGAGGAGCATGGGCGGAATAGTATTTATGCTGATCCGAATATAAGCAATTCACATGAGGAGGTTCCAAAAGATCGTCAAAATGTCTCGTCAGTTCTTGGTTGCCATGAACCTGCACTACCTGTAATTACACCAATTTGGAGGTGAGGAAAATCTTACACATGAAAAAGGTTACCGAAACTGTGCAAGTTCTTTCTTGCCAGTGCTCATTAGGAACTCTCTCTTCCTTTTATCGACAGGGGAAGTTTTAACATATGGAACAAAGATAATGGTATGCTTGATGAATTCGTAGCTCACATGTCCAGTAAAGCGTGCCAAAAAGTGTTCGATGAGGCAAATCAGTTTCAAGGAGTGCTTCACATGGAAATGCTTCCCAAGTCTCATATGTGGCCAAAGAGTTTTGAAACGTCACAGCCCAACGATGATAGTATTGCCCTCTATTTCTTTCCATCAGACACAAGGTACTCGTTTGATATTTATTTCCTCTCTTTTATGATATGTTTGGTATGCTAGAATTTTGCATACGAGAGGAATTAAAAGAGAGACAAGATTTCAAATCTTGTTTGTTATCATGTAGAGTACTGTGTACCAAACATGTTATTGTTTTACTTCTTTTCTCCCCTTCTAAATTTCAGTTCTTTCTAACTGTTAATTTCTGAAAAAAAACCTCTCGCACAGATATGAACGGATTTTTGATCATCTAGTTGAGGAGATGATGTCTCAAGAACTTGCTATGAAAGCCATTTTGTCAAATGCTGAGCTTTTGGTGTTTACTTCTTTGGAACTACCATCACAATGTTGGAGTGAGTCCCATATATTTATTTGCCTATAGCTCTGCTTTTTCCCTTCTCTCCAGTCTTTGCTTTAATTCTGAATCGCTTGCATAATGAAAAATTGCAGGATTTCAGGGCAAATATTATCTCTGGGGAGTCTTTAGAGGAAAACAGGTGCACGCACACATTGTGGATAACCATCTTACCGATTCAATTGGAGGTGACAAACCCGTCTTGTATTCAGATTGTTCAAAACATATGGATATAAGCGGGGGAAAAAACACCATGAAAACCAAGAATTGGGATGCTCGAAGTCCTCTTAGTCCATTGAGCGACAATGGTAATTATGGTTTGGCCACTTTTTTGTAGTGTTTTTCAATGTTTCATGTTCTTACGATGTCCACAATTTTGTTCTTCAGATTGAAATATTCTCAGTGCAAGCATGACCCGGATGTTGTAGGAACTATTGTGGTTAGTCTGAAACCGGAATTTGAACATTACATGTTCAGAAGGAACCGTCCCAGGCCTCTAGCTTTAACAGGAAAGAAAAAAAAAACTAAAATCTTGTTCATTGTAGTTGCAGTATATGAATCGGAATATTGGGCTTTTTGTACTTTTGAGAAGCACGGCCCACCATTGACCTTGTGTACAAGGCCGCCGGGCAATATTGATGTTAAATCATTGTTTATAGTTTTATATTTGCCCGTTTTCTCATACTACTGGACTTTTATGTTATGTTTGGTAAAGTGGATTAAATAGATCTGGACCGACCGATACAATTAACTGACTTTTATGTTATGTTATGGTTATAACCTAGATAACTAATTTGTACCCTTTTGGGTTTTTTTCACTATATTTTAATCCATTATTACATTTATGCATATAAACTCAAATACATTTGAAGTTGATGGAATGAATCATTTTTCGCCGGTGTTGTAGTTCACTATCGTATCTATATACTAAATTACGTCCATTTGGTGTGGTTTAAAATCTCAATAAATTTTTTTTTTAACCACATCATCTTATGGAATTCACAACTTTTTATTTAAATATTTTTAATTTTTATCAAAAATTAATAAAATTTGACTTTTAGCTACATCAAATGGGGTCTACATTAAATGTGATGAATAGTCTACATGTTTAGCAACTGACTTAAGCATAATCATTTTTAATCCTATTAATGATAATAATATTCACGTCTCCGTGTATTAGGTAAACTGGAAAGCTGCTTTAAACAATAATCTTGTTTAATCTTACCCCTTCGAGCCATGCCCTCCCCATATCTACCTCTTGTTTTCAATAATTATTTTAATCACGATCCCTTTTTAAATGATAATTTAGCCTTCATTTAGCAAACAAATTTATAAATAATTAATAAATTCAATTAAAGTCAAACATTAATTTAAACCAACTGCATTTCCTCGAAGTTGCTTAAAACGTAATTAATTTCTGATTTATGTGACTAAACAAAAGATGTTTGTCAAATCTTAGGAGCCGGATTTCACGAATGATTTCTAGAAAAATAAAATTATATAATTTGTGAAACAACGTCGATGCACTCTAAAGTTTGTACTTGGAATTCTTTATTTCTTACAATAAAGATGAACCGATCGACCAATAAAGATAGAACTTAGATGATTTTTCTATAGAACTTCTATATATTAAAGTTTGAGTGTCGTATTTTGCTAACTCGTTCATATGTTCACTCGAGTTTATAAAATTGTGACTAACCAATGAAATCACAAGATCTTAAAAGTTCAATCTTCTTATAAGATACTTGAATCTCATTCAATTCTACATAAAAAAATAAAGAAAATACACGAAACTTTATAATCATAGTGTTACATAGTAGCGATCGATAATCGATACAGTATGAGATATTAAACATTTTGATTTACTCTTCTTTCATATCAGGTTATTTGCACTAAGCATATCAAAACAAAAAGGGGCCGAGTATATTGAGCATGTTTTCCATCTCTTCTCGAGAAACAAGTGTGCTATTGTGATCGATAAAATTACTTCAAAAGGGCTTTTTTTTTCTTGATAGATTAAGAACTCAAACTACTATTAATCTATTTAAATGGCAGTTTGACCAAGTAATTATATACAAAAATACAACAACAAGAAAGAGCAAACAAATATATATTGCTGTGTTACAAACTACAATCCAGAGGCTATATGACAAAAAAGAAAAATGAAAAAAAAAAGAAGAAGAAGATCCTAAACTATGATGAGTATAACAAGACAAGAAACAGATTTGAGCCAAACTAATGTATCAAGAAATTGTAAAGAAATAATGGTAATAATCTTACTTCAAGGAAATTTCGAAATCAGGTGTACCATGTTTAAAAGTAACTTTTTAAAGATTAAAAAGTCGACTTTTAAGCAAGGTCGAACCTGCTATCAGATCCAGTTGTATACCGTCTTCGTCACCAAGATGATTCGGAAGTAAAGCTACTAATTCCTGCATTTTGTATAGGGTTAAAGGTCAAATAAACTATGGAAAAGGTCAAGAGTATTTGGAGAAGGCATGTAGGGCGAAAAAAAAGTTGGACTAGGAATTAAACTGCTCTCTATATAATTTTTGTTACTGTGTAAAACTGGGCTTAAATCATAGAAAAAATTTAGTGGATTTATATCAGACGAAGGGGAAAAATATTTTGATGGAATAGTTGGAAGAGAAGCTGGATTAGGAGATAAAATACCCTGAAATTGCCTGCAAGTGCTGTCAATTTCTGTGCTAATATTTATCCCTTCAACCATCTCCATCCCATTAAAAGCTTTTGGTAATTTTCTTCCTTCTGGGGGCTTAGTTTTTTCTATAGAAGCAAAACGTGCAGCTGGAGATATTGCACCATTGTTGAAATTTTCTTGAAAAACTGAGGAAGAGTAAGACGTCGAGGAGGTCGAATTCGTGCCGGTTAAACGTTGAACTAGTGACATAAATTCATTAGGATTTGCATGGATTATCTTGGGAGAGACGGTGTAGATTATGACTGGTGGTCGAGGTGGCAGCTGCTGCGGTGGTTGTGCAACTGGTGGTTTTCTGATCTTGTGGGAATCTTTACGCACTTTTAGAGGCGCTGGACGAGGTCCTTGGAGTTGGAGCTCCCTCCTAGGTGATCTGTCCTGACTGTCCATGTCGGTGACTGCTGGTTCCGGTGATTGGAATGGGAGGAGATGAGGCGGAGGAAGTGGTAGTGGTTTGGTGGGATAATGATGATAAATGGACCTGTTTTTCTAATGCAAACTAAGAAATATATGCATTGAATGACAAGCTGAATAGCAAATGTTAAATCAATTGAACTTGTACAATAATTGGACAGTTGTGTGTGTATATATATACGTAAAAATATATTAATTAATTACATACTGATGTTTCCTAGCTTTGGCCGGTTTCGTGGTGGTGTTAATGTTTGAACTTGTCAAGAAATTTGTGAGTATAGTTCGTGCGGTACGTAACATTATTACCTTATCTAAGATTCTAAATAGGGGGTTTGAATTTAGTTATATGGGCAAGAATTTTACGATAAGATATACATGATTGAACAGTCTAACAGATATATTAGAAGTAAGTCGTACTCCTAGTAATTAAAGTCCGCTTACTCAATATTTTATTATAGATGAAAAATATATACATCAAAGTCGAAAGCGTACGCACAACGTAATTTTGTTGAAATGATTTAAAGATTTGAATTCACTTCGAAATTGATCCCCCGATCGACCGAGCATGCATTAGTAAAATTCATTTCTTATATAAATTTTAGATTGTGCATTTTAAAAGACAGTGATTATCATGGTTTATAATTGAAATTTATTTTTGCAGAAAGTCACTTCCTACCTACAAAGTACCAGCTCCATGAGTGCAAGTGTAAAAAATTGAAGTCAGCAGTCAGTTTTCATATTTTGTCAAAACTCTCTCTTTTTGACCATTCAAGTTTTAAATTTTAATTTACGATTTTCCTCAAATTACATATTTTATTTTATTTTTTTTATAAAACTGTAAAAAAAAAAAAAAAAGTCAGACGCACGCGCAGAAATTATTTAACTGAGTTCATACTGATAATAAATTTGATGCAGCCAGGTTGACCCACGGGCCACGGGAGAGGGTTATTCCTTTTAATTTATGGTTTTAGTATTTTATTTGTTTGCTATTACCCAACAATTATTTTTAAAAATAGGCTAAAACATTTGTTGATGAAAAAATTAATACCCTGTGAATTGTTAGATTTTTATTTTTTATTTTTTAATGAAACAATGATTCTTAACTTTTTAAATTACGGATATTATCAAAATTAACGTATTTTTAGATGTGTTTATTGTTCGCCAATATTTTTGGTTCTCATTGCATCAAAAGAAAAAAAGTGGTTAAAAGTGCACATGTTATATAAGTAGATACCAATTACACTGCAAACTGATATTTTGTACTATCATGATAATTGTAGTGATAAATCAACAATCTTACATGTACACGCTTCCTTGCTCTTCCTTTTACACCATTCTATTCTACGTGACAATATCTATAGTCTAAATTTCCAACTTATCAATTACATTACTGTACAGATTTCCTCCACATAAGGGAAAACGTAATCTAAGATGTAAGCTAGAATGTACGTCTAGCTTAATTCAATGTGAAATACATAATATGTCCATGCTTGATGGCCATTATTTGACTAAAATAATGTTTTGAACAGTAATTTTTAATAAAATATGTAATTAAAAGGTATGAAAAAATTTTGAATTTACGTGTAGAATATTTCATTTTGTGAATGTGGTTGAAATGAGTATATAGAAAAAAGAGTTTTCAAATAATGATTATTAAACAGGGAGATTCGCGATTTCTTATTAAAAAGTCAAGAATGTTAACCAAGACTCTAAAATGAGCATAAAAATTTCGAGATAGATTTTCTCAAACAAACCAACATCTTGTTGGATCATATTACCCCTGTTTGGTATATACTAAAATTTTCATTTTTATTTTTCTACTCATTTTCAACCACACATTTTTCAATAAAATAATATTTTCCATCACATCAATAACTTTTCTTTCTTTTTCAACCACACATCATCTTTCAATCTACTATTCCAGAATATATTCTTCAAAATAATATGGCTCATTCACACTCTTATGAATCCTACATTGAATAACTATAAAAATATAAACTAACACACGAGGGTTTGGTCTACCCTTCTTAATAAAATTTATATTTTTAAGATGGAACAATTTTAATATTATGTACCCACTAAAGAAGAATACTATTTTATTATAATGATGTGATTTTGCACTTGTTTGGTAGCAATTAAAATTAGATTTTTAATAAATTTCGATAAAATGTGTGGTTAAAAAATTGCGGATCTCATAAAATGTGTTGTTAAAGTTAATTATTGACGTTAACTTAAATTAAAATCTGAATTATAATCTCTTTCAAAAAGGCTTTATATAAAATATGCCTAGAAGAAACTGTCTAACAATAAAGAAATAATTCTTAGAAATGTAAATTTAAGTTGGATTATATTTTGAAAAGAAAGAGAAAAAAATAGTTAATTTGAGAGGACATGCAAGAAAATGACTGGTGTAAAATGCAAGTGCAAGTTGCTTCTGGAGGCTGGCCAAATGCATTGCAACATTAAATGATTTGGACAGTCCATCAAATTAAGCCGCGCGAGTTGACTCACTAACCCGAAACTGACTTATTCTCCAAACTCAAAATCAGATTGACCAAATCCATGGCATATTATGATGGACCATGCTATGTGTACATAGCATGGTACATAGGGGTGTACATAATGTGAGAGGGGTGGGGCCCGTGCTACAGTAGCGAGGGCCCCACCCCTCTCACATTATGTACACCCTTATGTGTATTGCTATGTACACATAGCAATATTCTATTATGATTTATGAGCGATGAACCTAATAAAGACAGAGATAATGAAAAGAACAATGTCTCACTTTCTAGTCAAGGTCTTTTTTGGCTTTGAGAAGTTTTAATTATCTAGATGCAAAGCAATATTTACTGGGTCCGTGTTGAGGGGATCTTGATCCTTGGTTAAAAATAGAGGAAATTTTTGTTGACTTTTTCTTTTTCATTTACATTTTGCTTGACTTGGTTAAATCTTTTAATTTGTGTTGAGATTCTTGATCTAGTCGACAAATATGGTTTTTGTTGACATTTTATCTTTTGCTATTGTTTACACTTGGGGGCGACAATGGTCTGAGCCGGATATTGACCACCAGCCGAGCTCCTGGGCCGAATTGAGCATTGGCTCGCAAGCGCGCGCTCTCTCTCTCTTTCTTAATAGATAAACCCTCATTGATTCGAATTTGGGATCAACTACTTAAATTTTGAATATGTGGAGTTAAAAATTGTACACGAACAACTTGTTACATGTACAATTTTTTTTAAAAAAAAATTTAAAATAGTATTATAAAATAATATAGTTAAATTAAATATTACTTACCTGACGACATACAATTTCGACATATTTATCTTACAATCGAAAATGAGCGTTTTGTCAATCCTTCACACACATTAATGCTTCCAAAATATCTTTTTTCAGTCAGCTCCTGACCTCGGACAGAACCATCATACATGCACTAAAAGTAGACTTCGAAACTACAATGTTAACTAGAGATGTTAGTAGGTCTTTTGCAATCGCATAAAACATTGGTCATTCGTACTTTCGTCAAATTTCAATCATTTCTTCTGAACTTTTTTTTAATTGTTTTATTATTAGGTGTATTATGATTAAAGTAATCAAGTAATTCAACAAACAATTCATTTGGACCTGCGTCTGATATCTGATTACATGCAGTAGACATACTAATATTAGAGGAACCTATTGCATCATATTTATACGTGTTAATGCTTTCAAATAAGTTTAATATTTCAGCGCCGTCTTCTTCAATAGCATTGGGAGGGTAGATGCGAGTGTGCCCAACTAATATTTGCATTCGTTTATTCTACATATAATTCATATATTTCACATAAAATTTGTTCTAAATTTCTATGAGTGATAGGTGTATTAAAAGTTAAAACTTTTGAAATCTGATAAATTTCCTATTGGTACCTAATAAATTGTATCGAGAGTCCATGATGTATGCTAAATGAAATAATATGGGCAAGTTTTTCAAATATTTTCTAAACTTTAATTCCATAGAATATATAATTTTACTAAAATTTAGGTCATTTTTATATTTATTAAAAACTCTTGCAATTATATAAAGACGCTCAAACACTATACAACTAGTATGATAGTACACTCCAGATAAAATATTTGTAGAGATATAAAAATTTGTCAAAATTTTTTAATTTTAAAAGCCAAAAGTTAATCAGATTCATTTAAAATAGTGCCATCATTATTTCTAATATGCATATTGTTATAAATGGCCTGTTTGTTTTTTATTTTCAAATTCTACAGTAAATCAATTCTCATTTTCAACCACACATTTTTCAATAAAATAATATTTTCCATCACATCAATAATTTTTTCTTCTTTTTCAACAATACATTTCCCATCATACTACTATTCAAAAATCAATTTTTCCCCCAAAAATCTCTACCATACAAGTACAAAATTAAGTTATGAAATGTTCAAATCATTCACATGATTTTAATAATAAGTGCAGTTCATTTATACCCTACATCAATAACAAATGTTTTCGTATTTGTCACCCCAAATTCCTCAAAAACGTGTTCTCTACTCGATGAAATCATAATATGCCATTGTTTGATATCCATTTTTTTCTTTTTCTTCATTTCATTCACATATTCTATCAATAAAATAATATTACACATAAACTCAAAAATTCTCCTTACTTTTTAACTACACATTCTTCCATCAATCACTATTCCAAATCAAATTCTTCTTCTAAATGGGTGTCAAACAATGACTATATATTAGTGTATTCCTAATTCTTGGAATTTCATTCTTAATATATTTCAAACTATCTTGTACAATTAAATTAAAAATAGCGTTGTCAAATGTAAAAGAATAAGTTTTACTCTCGCAATGATATTCTCTAATTATGCTCATAATAGTGTTATATATATTGTTAGCATTGTGAGAGAATTCAATAATTTTAAAAGTAATAATTTTTTTATATATACACCAAAATAGGTCTATGTAGTGTGCAGTTGCAGCTATATAACCTTTTTTTATTGATCAATTCCCATAAATCCGAAGTAAAAGACATAACACCTTCATATTTTTGCAAATTAGTAATCAATTGTTTCTTTGTATTATGAAAATATTCTATTGTATCGGAACGAAGAGTGTTTCTACTTACCCCAACGTACTTTGGTTAAAGATATTCTTTCATGTAGGAGACGAAATGTTAGTTATCCGCTATTGCTAAAGGTAACTCAGCATCCACATTGAACTTCACCATTCCCCGTTTGAGTTTTCTCCTTTGAATACATCCACGTAGAAAGTGTCTTAAAAGCAGAATTTGCGGCTGGACTTCCAAATTGCAATTGAGTTTGATTGACAGTAAGAAGCACATGTTTGACCGCACATGCTTGTAATAACAGTTGAGGTGTGTGGTGCCAATGCTTTTTTGCCCTGCCAATCATTGTTGGTAGTATTTACATACCACTTTTGACTTTGTGACCCATCGACTACACTACATATTGAAATCAATTTAAAATGATCCCAACATTTTTCTTTTTTTCCCCCTTTGCTATCCTTTTGCATCATGAACATCTAATTCTTGTTCCTCCTCCTGTTCCGCTTCAAGAACATCAACTTCATCTAAATCAATTAGAATACTACTTCCGTGATTATCCAACTCTAAAATATTTCGGGCATAGGTACTTCGTCGAGACTGACAAATTCACTTCGTCGAGACGGGCAAATTCACTTTGATACCGAACAAGTCCTCAGCAAATGAGTGTAGATCCATTTGTGAATTGTGCTGAAATGTATAGAAATATCTATCAATCCATCAAGCCTTTCTTAACCATTCGAATAGAAAGAACTTGTCCAATTAACTACTTTGTTGCCTTCCTGCCATATGTGCACGAGTTTAAACTAGTTTTTCTAGCAACTATCTTCCTAAACATAGATTCTTGTTGAAGAGTTCATTTTTCTTCTTTTCTCTCTATCTTCTATCAACATTGTCTGCTTATTCCCAAATTATCTAGTACTTTGTCGTCTCTCCCTTTCTCAGTGAAGGAGAGAGAATTTGATAAGATGATGCTCTCTGTCGACATCTTTTGAAACTCCTCATGAAGATATTGCACTTCCCATGAGCTTTTTTGACTTTTGATGGGAGCAAACATTGAACCCCTGAATCTAATTCAGCCCATATCCTTGAGTATCCTTTTTGATAACAATCATAAATCGGTAATAAGTGTTGAGTTTAACACCCTAAAGATTAGAGTGTTCTTCATATTGTCGGTGGCTGGAAAGTTTAGATAATTCCAACAACTTCCAGTATGGTGGTGGTGGTGATAGAATAAAATGGATTTTTTCTAGTTTCTTTCAAGCTTGCTGCACTTTACATATTTCTTTAGAAATTTCTTCAAATGTTGGTGATGATTTCTTCAATTATCCTCTTCAGTATCAAATTTTCATTTCATTTCTTTCTCATCACGCCCAGCTTTGCCCAAACTCAACAAGTTTTGAAACCCTTCATTCAACACATTATCGACTTCAATATGGCTCTTTCTTACTTTTCTTTCCATCTATTTTTAGGTTAGCAAAAATTGATACTGGATTTCTCATCTCTATTTGAGTATTTGTGGTCGTGAATTTTTATCTCGATATCTTGTTGACTCTGTCGATCCCCGCTAGTATTTCTTGGTCCGCACCATTTTGCAAATAACTTTGTGTCGCTCTAAAAAGCTCTTCTTTATCACTTGACACCTGTAGATCTTTAGATTCTTCAGGACTTTGTGTTATCTTCAAATGCTCTTGTTCATTAATTGTTCCCATCACATTATGCATTTTCTCGAGCTTTTGTATTACTTCGCCGATATGCATTGACATCTTCTCCTTCAACTTGTCATCTATTTTTTTTGAATTTAGCAGTTCCACCTCTGCGATGTTTGCTAAGAATATGTTTTTTCAAACATTTTTTCTGAGTCTGGTAGTTCCTTCCTCTGCAAAGTCCACCAAGAAGACTTTTCATGAACCACAACGTTATCTCTTGAGTCATCAATCCAATTATCTTCTCCAATCCATCTGTTCAAGCAAGAGTACCACCACGTTGATTCGTCCTTTATACTTGAATTGAATTTCTTCTCTCGAACCTACTCGATTACTGTTGTGGATGTCACAACATCCCATTCTTCTTCACTATTATATTTTTCTTCCTTATTAGAGGTTGCAACATTACCTTATGCTGGCTTCTTTTAAGACCAGGAATATCTAGTATAATGGTTTCATTTTCCACATACAAAGCAAGAATCATTAGTTCCTTGATATCTCTTAAACAATTGACCTCTCTTGTTGCAAATTTTTTGAGTTCCCTTTGTCGGGCAACTTCCTTCAATCCATCCTTTAAACTTACCTTCTTTTAATTTTTTATTATTTTGTCGATGGGGTCTTCTATAGCTATATAGTGCTTCTTCCTCTTATTTCTTTATTGAAACCCCATACATTTGCTTAGTCAATGCTTCTTGATCGGCCAGCAAAATTTTCGAGATTGACTAATAACGGTTGCTCTGGCCAACTTTGCATAGCAGCAATGAAACCTCTAAATTCGGGTCTCAATCCTTGTAAGATTATTCTTCTCATTTACTTTATTAAAGTATTGACTTACCGTCAGTTCTCATTGAGTAGCTCATTCTCCAACAATTGTAACCTTAAGTCATTTTTCTTTAAGAATAGTATATGCTCCAACAATTCTTCATCGATTGTCATTTTTATGATAAACATAACCTTGTTCACTTTGATTCTCTTTTTCAGAGCCGTGACCTCATCTGGTGGCGTCATATCATTTCCATCGATTACTTCCCACAAATCTTGTCCGTGGAGGTATGACTCAATGTAAGTTTGCCGTGTGTAGTTCTGATTATTGAACTTCTTCATTTCACCTACTGTATGTAGATCGCCCATAGCGACTTGATCTTCTCGTAATCATGTAAGTTTTATGAAAGTTTCACAATCTCCTTTTGTGCACGATCTCAAGAAGCTCCAAAATTCGTGTCTAATTGCTTCGTTCCGATACCAAATTGTTGAGTTTAACACCCAGAAGAAAATAAATTTTATTGATATAAAACACTTATATATATATATATATATATATATATATATATATATATATATATACCTATTTGTCTCTAATCGCATCGTTCCTATTTGCTGCCTTTAATTTCTTGAGTGTTTCCATTACTCTAGGATAAAAGAGTTTCTTTTGTGGGTTCTGATGTTGCTGACAGAGAAAGTCTCAGACATCTTGTGCAATTTTACCAGACACCAATACGCGTGCCATCGTTTCCTCGGCTTCACAACATTGACACTAAGATAGAAAGCAAGTTTCCAATTTTGATTTGATAATGTCATCTGTTGGAATTATTCCAGACTTCCCACAATGATATTTTGGGGGAATATACTTACTCCAAATGCATTTAAATGAGGTAATGGCTCTTGATCTGAATATTTCAGTACATGATTTAATTGAGAAGGTAATGGAGAAATGTAGTGCCCAAAAAGTCCATTTGAATGGCGTAGAAAAACTTACTTCTCCCATACTCTGAGATCTCAACAATTTCTTAAATTTTTTATACAATAAAAGAACGAAAGGAAGATATTGCACGGCTAAGGTTTAGATCATGTGGTAAGAGCCAAACCTTTCTTACCTATGTCCGAAACTCCTTTGGGATAAGGGTCTAATCCATTTCTCCCCTTTATATAAAGAGAAAAAAAAATAGAAAAAGGAGAATAGCGCTACAAGTCGATTTTAGTCCTATTTAGCATTATTTTGTGTCGATTTCGCTTCATTTTTTTTTTTTGGTTGGAGAATATTTTCACCATAAGCTAATTGGAAGTTGGAACCCTATTTAAAACCAAAATCAAATACGACACAACCCATTGTCGCCTCAATATGAAAAGTACATTTATAAACAGATATAAAGTGGACCGAAAATGGGCTCAAAATTAAATATGAATTGGGGTTGAGCTTAGTTACATTCAACCCAATTTCTGTTGGACCCATTTGAAATACTATAGAATCATTTGAAGATGGTAGTCGCACATTTTCTTCAAAATCAGATACCGTTAGCTTTACGTGGTAATTGGGACAAATGGTCCATTTCATAATATAGTTTGGGATTTTAGCCTTTGACCACAATTAATGATTTAAAATAAATATTTTAATTCAAAATTAATAGATTACCTAAATTACCCATATTACATCACAGTGAATTCTTCAACTTTCATACACAATTTAAAACCAACAGTAAAATGACATACTGCCGTTTTTAAACGACTGAATGCCGTTTTAACTAATTTTATGTTTGTATCAATTTAATCAACAGTAAAATGACATACTGCCGTTTTAAACGACTGAATGCCATTTTAACTAATTTTATGTTTGTATCAATTTATGTTTCCTCGTATCCACATAAATACCCCGTTTGGCACCCATTAATTTCTCTTTCTCATTTCCATTCTCATTCTCATTCTTCATTTCAACCACACATTCTCCAAATAAAATAATATTACACACAAATCAAAAACTTTTCAAAACTTTTCCACCACACATTTTCACATCAATCACTATTCTAAAATTTCTATTCTCCTCAAAATTAGATTCAAACACACCAAAAAATTAATGAAAACAAGTTTTAACAATATTTTGAGCGAAATTGAAAATTCGTGACCCAAAACGACATGTTGTCGTTACAAACGGTTCGATGACATTTTAACTAATCTAGCATTCGTTTCACTTTATATTGTCTCGTACCCACATAAAAATAAGCGTAAACAAGTTTTCACGATATTTAGAGTGACATCGAGACCTCGTAACCCAAAATGTCAAGCTGCCGTTTTAAATGTTTTGCTGTCATTTCAACTAATTTCATATCTGTTTCACTTTATTTGCACTCGTTTGCACAAACAAAAGCAAGTTTCATTACATTTGGACATCAATGTCTATACAAATTTCACGCGATAATGACCAACACCGTTATTCTGTGAGTAAACTACATTATACTTACTACGAATAAAGGCAAGTAACCTAAATTCCATATATATCCAATTATAGGATAAAATACTCAACAAATTAGCTCGTTTTAACTTGTATAAGTCTTTCAGATGGTTCAAGATTTTATTGATTTTTTTGGGAGTGAAATCAAGGTCCTGTGATTAGGGACGGAGTTAGATCATGAAAATAAGGGGGCCTAGAGGTAGAGTTGAAGGGGTTGGGGTTTACGGGGGTTCGGGGGCAGCGCCCCTGAAATTTTTTTTTGATACGTTATTAACAAAAAATCAAGAAACGTATAAAAGAAAGTACTAATATTTAATTTAGCAAAATCATACCTTATTACAAGCGTTCCCTTCGAGCCTGTATCCAAAACATAGCACGTTTAGTCGTTCAATGTGTACGAGTCTGGTATCCAAAACATAGCACGATTGCATGCGTTATGTTGTGTATACCATATTTGTTACATTTTTCTTGGTGGTTAAGTGTAGTATAATTTCCAATCGGATGTATGATGTGACTCGCTATAGTTTAAACTTTGAGTGGACTGTGACGTTTAAATCTAGTCATGTGAAAACGAGCGAGAATGAAGTGAAACGAACATGAAATTAGCAAAAATGATATGCATACGTTTAAAATGACTACATGCCATTTTGGGTCACAGGCTCTCGATTTTTCTTCGCCAGTAAACACTGAATTAGAAAAAGGACATATGTTTAAAATGTTTATGCGTCATTTTAGGTGATGTGTTGATGTTAATGGGAGACGCTATGTTCTGTATATCCTAAACGGCATTCATACTTGTAAAATTATAACACGTTCAACGATTACGTATGTAAAATGGCACCCCCTACGTGTAAAATGACAAAATGCCATTCTGGATAAAGAGGTAGAATTCACTCCAAAACTCGTAAAATAGTGTTTCGAACATCATACAAAACTTAAACATGTTGAACAATTACACATTTTTCCATTTGTAAGTGTATACCCTAAAATCTAAATCCTATACCCTAAATCCTAAACCCTAAACGACAATCATACATTTAAAATGACCATATGCCCTTTTAGGTCATGAGGTATCGATTTTATTCGAAACTAGTAAAATGGTGTTTGAACGTCGGTGGGCGGACGCTAAATTAATAGAAACGTCAGCTATGCGTTTAAAACGACAACGTGCCGTTTTGGGTTACAATGTCTCGACTTGGGGGGGCTGAATGAACGAAAGTGACGTGAATTGAACACTGAATTAGAAAAATGGCAGTCATACGATTAAAACGTCCATGCGCCATTTTAGGTATCCAAAACAGCAATCAGCTGAATCAAGTAAACTGAACACTAAATTCGTAGAAACGTCAGCTATACGTTTAAAACGGCAACATGCCGTTTTGAGTCACAAGGTCACAACATGTTGCATTAACTAATTTATAGAGTATCTTATGTGGATACGAGGGAATATAAAGTGAAACGAATACAAAATTTGTTAAAACGGTACTTAGTCGTTTAAAAGGGCATGTTGAATAATTACATGTTTTCTCTTTTGCCCTATACCCTAAAATCTAACCTCAATACCCTAAATGGCAACCCTCCGTTTAAAATGATTGGATGCCGTTTGGGGTCACTGAGTATCGATTTCACTTCGAAACTAGTAAAATTGTGTTTGAAACTTCATACATGACTCGTACACATTGAACGACTACACTTATTGTGTATTGGATACCACACCTGCTACTTACGTTTTTCTTTATTGTTAAAAGTAGTATAGTTTACTATTGGATTATGGAGTGATTTACTATAGTTTGAACAAATGTGTCAATCGTAACGTCGAAATATAGTTAAAACTTTCATCCATAAACTTTTACGTGGGTACGAGAGAATATAAAGTGAAACAAATACAAAATTAGTTAAAATGTTATCAAATCATTTATAACGATAGCATGTCATTTCGGTTACGAACTCTAAATTTCACTCCAGATATAGTTAAAACATGTTTTTTAATAATTTTCATATGGATACAAGGGAACATAAAGTGAAATGAATACAAAATTTATTAAAATGACACTTAATCGTTTAAAAGGTTTATTGAACAATTATATGTTTTCTGTTTTGTAAACCCCAAACCCTAAAACCTAAACCCTAAACGGCAACCCTCCGTTTAAAATGACCAAATGCCATTTTGGGTCAGGAGGTATCGATTTCACTCCGAAACTAGTAAAACGGTATTTGAAATATCATACATGTCTTGTACACATTGAACAACTACACGTGCTATGTTTTGACTATTACACTTGCTACGAACACGAAATTAGCAAAAATGATATACATACATTTAAAATAACTACATGTCGTTTTGGGTCACGGGTTCTCGATTTTTTCTTCGAAACCAGTAAAAAACAATATTTCAAACATCATAGATAAGTTGTACAAATTGAACGATTGCATGTGTTATGTTTTGTATACCATACTTGTTACATTTTTCTTGGTGGTCAAGTGTAGTATAATTTACATTCGGACGTATGATGTGACTCACTATAGTTTGAACTTTGTGTGGATGACGTCTAAACTAGTTAAAACTTTTGTTCTTACACTTTCATGTGAAAACGAGCAAGGATGAAGTGAAATGAACACAAAATTAGCAAAAATGATATAAATACGTTTAAAATGACTACATGCCATTTTGGGTCACGAGCTCTTGATTTTTCTTCGAAACTAGTAAAAATAATGTTTGGAACATCATAGATAAGTTGTACATATTGAACGATTGCACATGCTATGTTTTATATACATTTTCCTTGGTTGTCAAGTGTAGTGTAATCTCCAATCGGACGTATGATGCGACTCACTATAGTTGAACTTTTTGTGGTATGACGTCTAAATCTAGTTAAAACTTTCATTCTTACACTTTCATGTGAAAACGAGCAATAATGGAGCAAAACGAACATGAAATTAGCAAACTTGCCACTTACGTTTTTCTCTATTGTCAAGTGAAGTGTAGTTTAGTATAGTTTCCAACCAAATTATAGAGTGACTCGCTATAGTTTGAACTTTGTGTGGACTATGATGTTAAAATCTAGTTAAAACTTTCATTCTTACACTTTCATGTGGATACGAGCGAGAACAAAGCGAAACGAACACAAAATTAGTAAAAATGATATGCATACGTTTAAAATGATTACATGTCATTTTGGGTCACATGTTCTCGATTTTTTCTTATAACTAGTAAAAAACAATATTTCAAATATCATAGATAAATTGTACAAATTGAACGATTGCATGTGTTACGTTTTGTATACCATACTTGTTATATTTTTCTTGGTGGTCAAGTGTAGTATAATTTCCAATCGGACGCATGATGTGACTCGCTATAATTTGAACTTTGAGTGGACTGTGACGTTTAAATCTAGTTAAAACTTTCGTTCTTACACTTTCATGTGAAAACAAGCGAGAATGAAGTGAAACGAACACAAAATTAGCGAAAATGATATACATACGTTTAAAATGACTACATGCCATTTTGGGTCACGTGCTCTCGATTTTTCTTCGAAACTAGTAAAAATAATGTTTGGAACATCATAGATAAATTGTACATATTTAACGATTGCACATGCTATGTTTTGTATACATTTTCATTGGTTGTCAAGTGTAGTGTAATCTCCAATCGGACGTATGATGTGACTCACTATAATTTGAATTTTTTGTGGACTTTGACGTCTAAATCTAGTTAAAACTTTCATTCTTACACTTTCATGTGAAAACGAGCAATAATGGAGCAAAATGAACACGAAATTAGCAAAAATTATATATATACGTTTAAAATGACTACATACCGTTTTGAGTCACAAATTCTCGATGTTTCTTTGAAATCAGTAAAAACAATGTTTAGAATATCATAGATAGTTATATATATTGAACGGTTGTACATGCTATGTTTTATATACCATACTTGTTTTATTTACTTTATTTTGTAGTCAAGTTTAATACAACTTACTCATAGACCAATCGTGTTGGTTATTATCGAGTGAACTTTATCTTTGATAAACAGGTCCAAACATAATGAAAACTTCAATTCCTTCATTTTCATGTGCATACAAGTGAAAATAAAGTAAAGCAGATACGAAATTAGTTGACATGACACATAATCATTTAAAATGGCAACATGTCATTTTAGATTATAGGGTCTCAATTTCATTATAAATGTAGTGAAAAATTATCTACGTTAGTTAAAATGTCACCAAACCGTTTATAAATACATCATGCCGTTTTGGATCAGGGACTCTCAATTTCGCTCAAAATATTGTTAAAACTTGTTTTCATTAATTTTTATGTGGATACGAAGAAACATAAATTGATACAAACATATAATTAGTTAAAACGGCATTCAGTCGTTTAAAACGGTAGTATACCATTTTACTGTTGGTTTTAAATTGTGTATGAAAAGTAGAACAAAAGTGAGGATTCATGTGTGAGGGATTTGGTAAATTTTTGTTTCAAATTGGATATTTTAGACATTTCAATTGAAGGGTATTTAAGACTTTTAATGTATGATTAAATAGACCAAAGGCTATTGGAACAAAAACTATTGAGATGGACTATTTTACCAATAAGTATTGTTGACTAGGCTTTTTAAGCAAAAACCCCTTAGCTTTACAATACTCGGATTAGCGCAAGGCTCTTGTCTCCGTCTTCTTTTGCATGTGGGTTTCTAATCGATCGTTTACTCACTTCACCTAAATTTGATCCTACAACGAGAAGCTTATTTTACATTCGTGACTTAATTACTTGGATTGAATAGTGAAAATAAGTTTTCCGTAAAATATACCACACGTCTTAAATGTGTTACCGATTGCTAACCCAACTGTTTTCATGAGAAGTGCCATCAATGTTCATTTATATTAATTATCAAAAGTTTCATTCTTTTTCTAATTTTTTGAATTGATTAGAAAGACCATTGGACCCTTAAAATGTAGAGAATTTTCCCTAAGTCACGATGGCACAAGAGCATTGCCTTTAGACACCAGTTTTTGCTTGGAAAGTAGCCGGGCTTGTGCCCAAATGCAACTAACTTGGATAAAACTTAAGTTGTTAATGTTAAGGGATAAAATCCCCCATCAAATAAAGATGTAAACATAAACCAACTTATGAAAAATTGTGTTACTCCTCTTAACAAGGTTGACCTTTTAAGATGGAACCATAAATCTTAATATGGTATCAGAGTCTATTAAACTCTAACGAACAATTCGATCTTGTTAAGACTCCAAAAATGAGCATACGAATTTCAAAATTGATCTACTCAAATGAGCCACCATCTTGCGATGATATGTTAAGGGATAGAATCCCACATCGAATAAAAATGTAAACATAAACCAACTTATAAAGAATTGTGTTATTTCTTTTAACAATGTTGACCTTTTAAGATAGAACCCATTGTAGCAATCATTATATAATTATAAGGGAAAAACTTTTATTCAAGCATATGCTTTAATACAATATGAGAGTACAACACTGGTAGATGAATGTACAAAACACAAATACAAGACTTCATTTGCAAATGCAAGAGGAAATATAATTATAGTATTATCCATGCAAACACACCATGCTTAGCTTAATCAATCATCTCTGTGACTTTTTAATTGTATCCTCCACGCCCTGCTGTATTGTATCCTCCACGTCCATTTGTACTGTGTCCACTCTCACTATTGTATCCTCCACGTCCAGTTGGATTGTATCCACTCTCAAGAAGTCTTCTGTTGTATCCTCCACATCCATTTGTACTGTATCCTTCCTCACTATTGTATCCTCCACGTCCAGTTGGATTGTATCCACTCTCAAGAAGTTTTCTATTGTATCCACTACGGCCATTTGTATTGTATACACTCTCACTGTTGTATCCTCCACGGCCATGTGTACTGTATTTACTCTCAAGAAGCCTTCTTCCTGCAATGACAACATATATACCTCCATGTTTTAGGGGATTCATAATGGAAGAAATTACTAGGAATTTTGATTTTCTTGTCACTAATGCCTTGAGAACTTCTTCTACAAAAGATTAAGTCTCTGATGCTCAAGCTTCTGTTAAATTCATAAAAAAACTCTAATCTTCAATAATCGACTCGTGAATTATGATATATACAAAGATTTGAAACTATTGGTGGAACTCGTTGTATAGAAATCTAAGCCGCTAGAAGCGAACGAGTTAATTTATTTAACTTTTGTTTTCAACACAGCAGCTCAATGATTCTTCAATTTTTTCATCAAAGATCTGACACGTGTACAATTTACATAGATTAACAGTGATAAATTTGAACCTAAAACTCCGATATCATATGTTAACTCACCTCCTCTAAAAAACATTATTTGTTAGTCGAACGTGATCTGAAACAATGATAAAATATGTCTTCATTTTGAATAAGAATTTTTAGTACTAACCAGGTGGAAGCTCTGGGTTTGCATCAGAAATTGCAGCGTTCGCCATTTCGGATGATATGATGAGCAATATTGCCATGAAAACAGCAATCAGATATACTTGACTTGCATGAAGGAACGCCATTAATGCTGATATATGAGAAAATATGTGTTTTGCAAGGATGATTGTGAAGAGTAAGAGTTCAAATATCATATATTTATAGTTGAAGACGAGGGCATCAATTGTAAAAAGGACCAAAAATGAGCTCATGCAAGGTTATTGGTCGTTTGATTTCCCGCAAGTGAACGGGGTCGTGATCAAGTAATATAGTAGTGTGTAAAGTGTCGAACCCACGAGGACTACGTGTTTGATCGAGTTAAAGTTAATAATACCCTTAATCGAATAGCAATAATAGTTTATAATAACTCTATATCTAATTTATCACGTAATAGAAATTAAAATAAAAGTTTATCAAATTAGTGAGATGCATTGCTAAGATCTAGAATCCCCCTTGTTAATCCACGTTTAGTATAACAATTAAATTGACAATTTGTTATCATACGAGTTGGTCAAAGTTCCAAATTTATTTAAAAGCCTCTCTCGATAGCAATTAAATCTATTCCCCTCATGCGACCTTCCTATCTCTCGATGAAAAATACGAACATGATAAACGCATTAACGAACTAGAACATCTTTATGAACCATGCAAAGTATAGAAGTATATCTCTATCTTCTATCGAACCTCACAATATTTATTATTATGTACTAACGATTCTATTATCTCTCTCGATGATAATAAAATTCACAAACAATTCAATTAGTGGCTAATTAATTGAAAAGCAAACTAAACCATAATAAATATCCACGCATTCAAACGAATTAACGTCAAAATAATTAATTAATACTAAAAGTTTCAAAACAAGGGTTCATCTATATCTTTAGCAATGTAAAAATCTAGCCTAATATATTGAAATTACAAGAAATCATATATAAGTGAAAAGACATAACCCGGATTATTGATAAATTGAGAACGTGAAGACAAATCTTGAAATCTTAAATCTCTTCAATGGTTTTTTGATGAATCTCCAGTTGCGCCTTCTCTTCTTTGCTCAAAAATTAGGTTTGAACCTCCACTTGAATGAATTCTTGCAAATCTCCATCAATTCTCTCACAAAAACTATGAATTCTCCTCCTTTGATGAAAATAATCGATGAATAATGGCTTATAATATGTGCATCCCCTCTCCCCCAATATATATTCTGCTGTCCTCTCTTTGTAGCAGTCGAAAATTGGTAGAAAATCACGTCCAAATTGACTTCCAAAAGAGTTCTAATCGGATAAGGAAAGTTGCATTCGCGCGCAGATTTTTTGTCTCTGCACAGCGGTCAATATCTTGGCCATAACTTTCTCGTCTGATATCAGATTGAAGCGATTCAAAGTGCTGTAGAAAGATAACTTAAAGGGCTACAACTTGGGTAGAAATATAAATTTCTCAATTCGGACGTTTACGGTACCAAAAATGGGTCTCAATCTTCGACTAAAAATCTGGAATATAACTTGTGCGATTGGATATTGATTGTGATAAATTCCATTCCTTTTTGAATTCTAATTCCACCCAATTGTCTTCTAAACATCTTCAAAGTATCATCTTGTGGTCCAAATCAACTATTGAATTTGCAATTTGATCCTCAAACTTTAAATTGTGCAATTTTCACCATTTTTCGCTTCTCTCTTTCCATTCCTCGTCCAACCATTGAGTTTTACCTATATAAATTAAAATGCAAAAATTTAGAATATATTTTGTCAAAAGAACTAACAAATGTAGTTATTTTAGGTCCCAAATAAGTGTAAAAGTTACACTTATCAAATACCCCCAAACTTAAACAATTGTTTGTCCCCAAACAAAATTATAATCTAAAAAATAACAATCACACAAGTATGCAAAAATATTTGATTAGACAATCTAACTCTTTATCTCATTATTTGAAATCACAGTATTAAATTTATAAACCACTTCAAAATCACACTATCAAACCGATATCTACTCTTCCAATGCAAAATCGACGTGTGTGTAAAGAACGAAGTAGACACCGTGACTTTAAAAGTTGCTTCAATTCCCGACCCTTTGTGGTCAAATATATCCTTTCATCTCTCGTATAATTCACACACCCCCAAACTTGTTCTTTTTCACTCTTTTCACAGTGTGTAATCTAAGGTTGAATTTTTAATCACTATCCTCACCATCTCTAGTTCGGGTGGACTTTACCAATTGCAAGTCAACACATCAATAAATAAAGATTCTCCAATTCTTTGATTGCTTCGACATCCAAGACTCAATTAGGCTAATTATCCTTCATCAGAAGTCAAATTCCCTCAAACAAGTGTTTGGAGCTTGATCAAGGCATTTAGTGCTCTATTTGTTTTTTCTTTTTCATGCACTTTTTTTTTTTTTCATATTCTCTCCATTAAGCTTTCTAAATGACCCATGTAACGGGCTTTAGGCCGATGACTCTCTAGTCAGATGACTTTAGGGCACCAGGTTTTAAATACCCTTACAGGCTTAATAACCCAAGTCAAAAAGGCTTCGAAGAAAATATTCACATATAAAAATTTATACCTTGATCAGTGCAATGCCCCTTATCAAACACCTATTCAAGCAAACCGACCTCCAATTTAAGATTTTCGCCAAATTTTATCTCTTTAATGTAAGACGATCCACACAAAAGTTTTCACACATGGAATCCCTATCCATATCCGTATCTTCTTACAACAGCAAAATCACCTCCAAACTATGCTAAATTTGGTCTAAGGATAAGTAATTTAGCATGATTTGGGTAAAGTATCTATGTCAAACTATATCAACCTATCAATTATATGAATCAACCCGTAGCATCACAATGTCCAACTTAATTCAAGTGCTCGTATAATATTGAGTTTTGCAAGGTTAAGCATCAATTAGTCTAGCACGAAATATATTCACAGTTCATAAATCAACACCAAATCTCTATTTCAATCATCATTGTCGGCCAAACTATCAAACACACACAAGCACACAACCTAAAATAAGAAAATATGTATATTCTTATTTGTGTTGAACATTTTCAATTTTTTTAATTTTTTCTATTAAATACTAAAGTAATAATGAAAAACAAACACACAAACACTCAGAAACACACGAAAAGTGAAAACTCAAAGTTTTTCCCACCTCCAAACTTAAAACCGACATTGTCCATAATGTCATAAAGCATAAATAAGAATATAAGGGGATGGGGAAGAAAAGGAAGAAGGTACTCCCGAATTTTGCTGTTAAATGTATGAGGTATGATGTGTGACGGCTAGATAATCTTTTCTATTATGCTTTTCCCTTGGTCTATGTTGGTTTGAATATTCTGCGACGTCATGTTCCTGCACATATAGATCAAATCAAATAATAAAGATTAAATAACCTAAAACATGTGTTACTTAGCCCAAACAATGGAAACAACCAAAAATAAATTCAAAGCCTAAAGAAAAACATGGTATGATGATGATACCCTATAAATTTGAACATGCATATAACTAATGAAACCTATTAATCAAGAATAAAACTACGTGCAATGAAATACGAAAAACAAAATAAATAAAAGGATTAGAAAATTGGATTGCCTCCCAATAAGCGCTGAATTTAGTCTTTAGCTAGACTGTATGGAGGGAAGGATCATGGTGGTTCACGTTGGATTCTTGTAGCCTTACACTCCTTGCAATTTCCAGCTTTACATTCTCTTTTTGCCTTCCTGACTTTGAACACTTTGTTTTCCTTTCGACTAAGGCTTCCTAGGAGTTTAGGCTTGGTCTTCCTCGAGTCTTGTTGCACCTCTTCACAAATATACTTGCACTCCTCTTTAGCCTTTTTACTAAGCTCTTCATGTAATGGATTCTCGACATTGGTGTAAATCTTGAACTTCTCTTGCTTATCATCAACTCTCAATGTTAGTTCGCCACTTTCAAAGTCCATGATAGCTCTGCTTGTTGATAGGAATGATCTGCCCAGAATAAGTGATGCTGCCTCCCATGGCTCCTCTATATCTAGGACAACAAAATCAACTGGGAATATGAACTTGCCCACTTTAATGAGCACATTTTCAACCACTCCTCGCGGGTATTTGATTGATCTGTCCGCCAGTTGAAGAGAGATAGATGTATTCTTCAGTTCTTCCAAACCTAAATTCCTATAGACAGAAAAGGGCATTAGGTTTATACTTGCTCCTGAATCACATAAACAATTAAAATTAGAATCACTTCCTATTGAACAAGGGATTTTGAGACTCCCTGAATCTTGTAGTTTAGGGGGTAATTTGTTCTACAAGATGGCACTACACTCCTCATTTAACTTGATGGTCTCGAAATCTGTAAGCTCTCTCTTTTTTGATAGGATCTCCTTCAGACACTTTGCATAGTTTGGTGTTTGAGATATAGCTTCAATCAGTGGAATATTGACATGAAGCTTCCTGAAGATATCCAAAAACTTTGCAAACTGTTCTTCTACCTTCCTCTTTTGCAATCTCTGGGGAAATGGGATGGGAGGCACATATGGTTTAATAGGAGTGGTTGCCTTAACCTTTAGATCATCTGATACTCTTTCTTGTGCCTCGTTCTGATCGGACTCTTCCAATTTTTCCTCAACTGTGGTAGGTACTTTCTCTTGTGTAGTAGCTGGTCTCTTTACATTAATCTCTGGCAGTTGAACTCCACTGCGGGTAGTTATTGCCTCAATTTGTTCCTTCTCCACAATCTTTACTGCCATTACCTGTTGTTTGGGATTTATCTCAGTGTTACTAGGTAGTGCTCCTGGTGGTCTCTCTGAAAGTGCTTTCGCTATTTGTCCCATCTGATTTTCCAAATTTTTTATGGCAGCTCCCTGAACTTGCAAGATTTTGTCTGTTCTTTGCATGTGTTGAGTAGATATCTCAGCCAATTTAGTCACAAGTTCTTCTAATGAAGATTTCTTCTCAGGTTGCTGGAAACCTGGTGGTGCAGTCTGAGCCTCCTGATTATTGTTTCATGCGAAATTGGGATGATTTCTCCACCCTGGATTGTATGTATTTGAGTATGGATTATTTTGCTGCCTCTGGAAGTTTTGTGTGTAGTTAACATCTTCCACTGATTGGAGGAATGGACTACCCACGGTACAATCTACGCTCTCATGGTTCCCTCCACAATGCTTTCATTTTGGTCCCACTGTCTGAGTTACATTCAGCTGTTCCACTTTCAGAGCTAGAGTTGCCAGTTGCGCTGAGATGGCTGTTAATTGATCCACGTCATGTATCCCAGTTGCTTTCTGCACACATTTTCTCTCTGTTGGCCACAGTGCACTGGTGAATGCCAAGTCCTCCATGATTTGATAGACTTGATCCGCTGATCTCTTCGTAATTGATCCATCGCAAGCGGAGTCAACGTTAGCTCTGCTTGTCGGATTTAGCCCAATGTAGAAATATTGCACTTGGAGCCATTTTTGCAGTCCATGTTGTGGGCACTGACGGAGCAATCCCTTGTATCTTTCCCAAGCCTCATAGTAGCACTCCGAGTCAAGTTGAGAAAATGTAGTGATTTCATCCCTCAATCTGGCAATCCGTTTTGGTGGGAAGTATTTGTTCAGGAATTTCTGACTTAGGCCATTCCAACTGGTGATGCTTTGAGGAGAAAATGTGTCCAACCATTCCCTAGCTAAATCTCTCCAAGTGTATGGGAAGAGCCTCATCCTGATTGCTTCGCTTGAAACACCCGGATATTCAATGGTAGCACACATGTCCAAGAATCTTGAGATATGGGCATTGGGATTTTCAGTAGGTCTCCCAAAGAACTGTAATGCATTCTGGAACATGTTGATCACGTCCATCCTCATGTGGAAGTTTTCCTGGACAAACGCCGGATATACTATGCTGGATTGGCTTTCCACGACCGGTAGGACCATGTACTCTCCCATTAGCCTTGTATTTTCATTAGCTGCAACTTCCTGTGGTTGCTCTACTCTGAGATTAGCCCCGATGGCTATTTGATTCGGATTTTCTTCTGCCATATCTTTCTCTTTATATTTTTGGTGTATTTTCAACTGTTGTCTTTTTCGAATGTTGAATGTTCGTTCGATCTCTGGATCAAATTGAGCAAAATCACCGGTTCTCGAACTTCGCATATACGTTCTGGAAAAAGCAAGCAGGAAAACACGATAATAAAATTTGCTTTTAAAAAAAATTAAACTAAAGAAAAACAGTAAAATTCAAATTAAAGTTAAAATTAACTAAACTACCAAAAACAGTAGTCCCCGACAACGGCGCCAAAAACTTGGTCGTTTGATTTCCCGCAAGTGAACGGGGTCGTGATCAAGTAATATAGTAGTGTGTAAAGTGTCGAACCCACGAGGACTACGTGTTTGATCGAGTTAAAGTTAATAATACCCTTAATCGAATAGCAATAATAGTTTATAATAACTCTATATCTAATTTATCACGTAATAGAAATTAAAATAAAAGTTTATCAAATTAGTGAGATGCATTGCTAAGATCTAGAATCCCCCTTGTTAATCCACGTTTAGTATAACAATTAAATTGACAATTTGTTATCATACGAGTTGGTCAAAGTTCCAAATTTATTTAAAAGCCTCTCTCGATAGCAATTAAATCTATTCCCCTCATGCGACCTTCCTATCTCTCGATGAAAAATACGAACATGATAAACGCATTAACGAACTAGAACATCTTTATGAACCATGCAAAGTATAGAAGTATATCTCTATCTTCTATCGAACCTCACAATATTTATTATTATGTACTAACGATTCTATTATCTCTCTCGATGATAATAAAATTCACAAACAATTCAATTAGTGGCTAATTAATTGAAAAGCAAACTAAACCATAATAAATATCCACGCATTCAAACGAATTAACGTCAAAATAATTAATTAATACTAAAAGTTTCAAAACAAGGGTTCATCTATATCTTTAGCAATGTAAAAATCTAGCCTAATATATTGAAATTACAAGAAATCATATATAAGTGAAAAGACATAACCCGGATTATTGATAAATTGAGAACGTGAAGACAAATCTTGAAATCTTAAATCTCTTCAATGGTTTTTTGATGAATCTCCAGTTGCTCCTTCTCTTCTTTGCTCAAAAATTAGGTTTGAACCTCCACTTGAATGAATTCTTGCAAATCTCCATCAATTCTCTCACAAAAACTATGAATTCTCCTCCTTTGATGAAAATAATCGATGAATAATGGCTTATAATATGTGCATCCCCTCTCCCCCAATATATATTCTGCTGTCCTCTCTTTGTAGCAGTCGAAAATTGGTAGAAAATCACGTCCAAATTGACTTCCAAAAGAGTTCTAATCGGATAAGGAAAGTTGCATTCGCGCGCAGATTTTTTGTCTCTGCACAGCGGTCAATATTTTGGCCATAACTTTCTCGTCTGATATCAGATTGAAGCGATTCAAAGTGCTGTAGAAAGATAACTTAAAGGGCTACAACTTTGGTAGAAATATAAATTTCTCAATTCGGACGTTTACGGTACCAAAAATGGGTCTCAATTTTCGACTAAAAATCTGGAATATAACTTGTGCGATTGGATATTGATTGTGATAAATTCCATTCCTTTTTGAGTTCTAATTCCACCCAATTGTCTCCTAAACATCTTCAAAGTATCATCTTGTGGTCCAAATCAACTATTGAATTTGCAATTTGATCCTCAAACTTTAAATTGTGCAATTTTCACCATTTTTCGCTTCTTTCTTTCCATTCCTCGTCCAACCATTGAATTTTACCTATATAAATTAAAATGCAAAAATTTAGAATATATTTTGTCAAAAGAACTAACAAATGTAGTTATTTTAGGTCCCAAATAAGTGTAAAAATTACACTTATCAGTTATCTTCTTGATTTCTATAATTATTTTTACAATCCCTTTCAGTTCATTGATTGAGCAATATGTCTAAACCTGGATAACTTTTGTAATGGTTTCGTGCAATGTTAAAAAATATGTTGATAACCTTCCCAGTTTTCTATGAAGTTAATAGTTAATTAAACAGGGTGAAGCCTAATCATTATCATACTCTACACTCAACTCCTCGATTATGATCAACCGTCACTGTAAATTCAACTGGACAGGGAAGCGATGGATTTAATATTCTTATTAGAAAGTGTATTGAGTGAGAAATAAACAAAGAGATGTGCGCAGCAGTGAGTGTCTCTCAAATAGAGGTTGACTTTTTCCTTTACAATTATCTCTTAAAAGTAGGAATTAGATTAAATTTGCGCTGCGACGGATAGCCCAATAATCTAATAAGTTTGACCCACAAAATAAAGTGTTTACACAGTTAAATTCGAGGTCCAAACAACAAAATCTTCAAGTCGTAAAATTGAATTGAAATCATTTTTTGAAATTGTTGATTTGGGTCCACATGGATCCGTCAATATTTTGGTTTTGAAAAACCGCGTTGAAATTGTTTGATTTAGTTTTCAATCTTTACAAACCGTTTCAAACTGTCAAAATTGTTTACAAAAAAATTGAAAATTAATTAATTTAAATCTTATCCAACCCAATGGAAACTAAACACATCATACTTAAAAGATAAATTCAATTAAACTTAATACCTAAATAGACAATTATTTATCTCAATTAATTAATTAAATCATACTTAAATATACATTGGTCATCACAACTATGAATGCAACATCCTCAAATTGAATGAAATGTTGAACAACTGCTATTGAACCATATTTATCGACCGTCCATTACAACTAAGTAAAAGACAATTAAATTTAGATTTTAATTCAAACAAACAAATTTGTTTTCTCGAATTTTAGCTAAATTGTTAGGCCAATTTATCTTTTTTTATTATAATTATTTGCTACATTGGTGGTTGTTTTTTTTTTTTGTTCTAATTTGTGTTGGACTCTCTTAAATTTTTAGCGGACAGTATTTGTTGTTTATTTACATCTCAATTTCTTGATCATGTCACTCAATTAATTATATACATTTTAAATTGGTTTCTGGATTTTACTGTTAATTGCTTGAATGAATTGCTGATTACTTAAATGATCATTTTGAAGGTTCGATCAATGAACATTTCAACATATTACTTTAGTTGAAATTGAATAAAAATAATATAAGATTATCTCCCAAATTGCTAAAGATGTCTTAACCATTCAAATATCAAATTATTGATTCATTCAGGAGTTCATTGAGTGCAAATACGATTGAGACAATGATTTGTCCTAAAAATTGGTTGCATAGTAATAATGGACCTATAGTAATTTGTTAATATTAGGATGAGAACAAAAAATTATATAAGATATTATCATGTTTGATCTTTCTATTAATTTTCTTTTATTACTTGTTTTCAATTAACGATAATTAATGAATTCATATACTATATTCTAATATTTATGGAGAGAATGAATCATTTGTCACAATTATAGATGTTGCGTCAATTAATATCAACTAAGAGATTAAAATATTTCTATCATGTTATTGCGTTAGAATTATAGAACTTTGGTTTGAAATATTTTAATAATACTATGTATGTTTTAACGTGAAATTTTAAAGTAATATTTGAAATGATTTAAGCAACTTGTTTTAAAAATTTATCACAAACCATCCAAATCAAATTGTGTTTACTTGACTGTATTTTTGAAAATTTCCAACATCTGATTCAGTATGTGAAGATTGGGTGACCCAAAACTTGACAACATCTATTTCTATCTATAAATAATGCTAGAAATCATCTGCAAATTATTTCTTCTAATATTTATATTCAGTCTATTTTTGACAATTTCAGTAGCTTCACATCGTTTTCTTATCTTTCTTACATACATGAAATCTACATTTGTATCTCAAATGTTTGAATTTATTTTTTAAAGATTCTTTCCTCTGACGTTAATTAATTAATAGCCCCGTAGCAAATCTGGGGATGACTAAATCAATTCAACAATGACTTAGCAATGAAGATTGGATTTCTTGACGTTTTTGCCTTTATTCACATATTAAATAATAGTTAGTCGGCTTATGGCCGTCATCTAAGTTGCACAGCAACACAAATGGAAGACGTGAAATGGCAAAACGGGTGTGCATGCATGTGGACAAATAGGTGAAGAAAGTGCAATTAGCAAAATGAATTACTGATGTCGTTGTAGCTCAATCCGGGCCAGAAGAAATAGTTAAGAGGAACAGTGATTAAGACTTAGCTGAATGATCATCAGCCCACTCATTTGCCCATGTTCAAGCCCAGCCTTTAAGTGCTCGTGTAAAAGTGATTTTCAATTTTCCATACATTCATTTTCAACCATACGTACACATTTTAAAACGTTAGTTTTCACATTTCTTCCTATATTTTTCTTACATTTAAACTTGTGCACGTGCCTAAAAATCTTTCACATTCCTAGGGCTCAAAACAAGTAGTTTATTGAGTTTTGCACACGGCACTACATAATTTTAACCTTTTCATCTTAAAGATTAAGAAATAAAACAAATTAATTGAAAATCAATCCATCAAGGCCTATCTAACGTGAAATCAAAGCAGTTTCTAGCAATATGTCTAAATCAAGGAATTTGAAAATCTTGCGAAAAAGATTTAAATACAATGACAACTCTAGTTGTTTGAAGCATGAAGTGACACAACGAGGACGACTATTTCAACTACAACGTCAAAAAATTTCACGATTTAATTCCAAACAAAGTACAAACATGACTAGACTTCTCATGCAAATTATAGACAAGCACGACCCACATGCCAAACTTATGGCTAGTGAATTTTAAGAACATTGAACGTGGGTGATATTACATAATTGTAAACCATCCCCATATTTAGAATAATGAGGATACAAGAATGGTTGGTTTTTTGCCATGATGTAATGATGAAAATAGTATAATCATTTGAGTTGTGGAAGCAATTGATGCCCCTTGCTCCTGTGATTAAAAGTTCTTAAACGAGGTTATTCAACAAGATATCAAAGCAAATATAGCTTCATAATTTGTGTCTCACCACCACATATATATGAAAATTGTGTGTTTATGTGGGTTTTTGATGAAAAAATAAACTCAATTTGCATGTGAACTATTTTCCTTTATCGAGTTAAACGTTTATGCGATTATAGGTACCCCAATCGGACCCCACCTGTACCCCTATCCCTATCCCTGCCCCTACCCCTCATTGGATCATGCACGAAAATGACTCAAAACACCCACATGCATGGTTTGTGTTGTTGATGTGAGTTTTCAGTCCCTACAAATAAGTGACCACACACACCTTGATATTTCTTTGCATTATGGGGAAATTTAACAGTTGTGTACAACTGGGAGAATGGGAGGGCAATACGATCCATTAGCCATTACTACATGATCGGTAAGCAGGAGAATCACAAATTCATTTCCAAGTTTGGCCATGAATTTTTTGTACAATTTTATGAGAAATCACTGTCAACTCATATAACATAAACAAATTCATTAAAACGGGATAAATGAGTAACTAAATTAGAGAATTTATCATTGTCCTAGAAGTCTAAAACGAATACAACTTTGGCACGATCATAATATATTAAATACATATTCGAGTTATTTAAACTCTTTGTTATGAGATAAATCACACATCGGCTAAATACTGATATATAGACTAACATATAAGAGTTTGCGATTAATTCTCGTAACAAAGTTAATTTTTTAAGATAGAACTCAAGTCTTAATAAAGTCGAATTGAAATAAAATAAATACATGTTTGAACTCACACAAGAAATTGGTAAACTTTTTTTTTTTTAAAGCAATGTTTAAACAGTTTTCTACTTTTCATTCATAGATATCTTGTTCTTAAGATTGTTACAAAGCTTTCAAATTTTAATGATGCCATGTGACAATGAACAAATACATAGTTGCAATTTATTCCTCTTCCACAACTCGAATCCTACATCAAGCGCCGTCTATGTTGATAGAAGTTATCACGATAAAAGAAAAATATTTATTGAAATAGACTATGTAAATAATAGGAGTCTTGTAAATATTGGATCGATTGAATTTTAATAAGATCATTCAATCGAAATTTATTGGCTTACATAGTTAGTTTGTGATACTACATTACCATAAAAACTTTAAATATCTTTGCACAAGTCGAAGAAAAATTGATCTTACTATTGGGTTAGATATGTCAAAATAATTGTTGGATGTTGTTAAGTAATTTTATCACCGTAAATTGATTTGGGGGCAGAATAATGTCGTGAAAAAATGAATGCTCTAAAATGTTAATGGTCGACGCAAAAGTTCGACTCTTTCTCCTTAAAACGATAATGTCCCGTACTGGTGCTGACGGTATTCCGGTACTCATCTCCCAAGATAAAAAATTTATTAGTCCTCGAATATTTTAGAGAAATAAAAAACATGAGTAGGCTCGTCGGATCATGTAATTTGCAGTGTTACTATTACAAGTCTCAAGATAATAATTGGTCAAAAGTTGGTCAAACCAACTAATAAAATCCAATATTCCAACAATAATATCAAAGAAGAAAAATATTTATCTATTCACATCTAAATGCTTATAAAATTGTGTAATAATAAATTTATTATTATCATCATTTTAAAGTTAGAATTCCCAAAGTTTGACTTTGAGATTTTTTTTTAATATTTCGAATTCACATAGGTTTCCTTTTAAAAGCAAGCATTATTAATTATCAAAGATTGAGAATGAAGCGGAATGCATTTCACCAGTAACTAAAACCAAGAATTGAACTAATTAAAATTAATTAAATTAAATTAAATTAATAGTTTACACGACACCTAGCAGATTGAGCACGTGCAATGCAACATTTCCTCTGAAGTTAACCGACTGTTAAATTAATTAATTAATTGAATGTTACTTGAACTAATTCTTTGTTGATCCCTAGACGAGTCAAATACGCCGTATTTGGACATTCATGTTGACCACGGATGATATCTCTCTTACTAATTACCATTTTTGCTCATTTTAAGTGCACTCCTCAATTAATTATGAATTTTTATTATAGTTAAATTGAGTAAAAATAAATTTAAACTGAAATTATGATGCTTAAAATAAATTGACTTGATGTGAGAGGAATAAAGCTATTTGTCATCAAGATGATCGATCATCATCCCATGTGACAACACAGAAGCATTAAATACAATAAAAATACATGGACGTGAAAGACATTTTATTGGACATATTATTCAACATAATCTAAACATGATAATCCATCATTACGACGAAAAATAGTATTACTCTCTTAAAAGCGTCTCCAGTGCATCTATAATTTATTATCTAGGTGACATAAGTTGAAAGACTTTCGATTTCGCAGTATTGATATTTAATGAATAGACACTGAAGTTTGAAATTGACGTCCAAAGGTTTCTTAATACAGGAGGATCCGAGTCAGACGATGTCGAACTGTCTGATAGTACGTTAATGACGCTGAGATACCATGAGTTAGCGGATCAATGCAAAATTGGTAAATAATCATTGACATTTCCTAATTGGGGTCTTTTTGGACACGTTTCGGTATTTTGGCCATAACTTTGGCTACGGTTGTCAGAATCACGTCCATGACCTCAATTCGGAAGCTCTTTTCGGCGTGCACGTCGTGGTCACCCAGCTATGCTCGGTGTGCATCGGTTTATAGGCCAAATTCAGCAGTTTTTTCCCTCCCGAATAATCAATTTAAGTTATTTTTTGCAATTTTTAGTAATATTTCAATTTCATTTTTGACATAGATTACGATCTCAAATTAATTCAGATTTTTGGGATCTTATTTCTGTCATTACGTATTTTCTTTTGGTATGAATAATAGGATTTTGCTATTTTTGATAAAATTTCGATAATTATTATTTTCTAACTATTTAACCCGACTTGTGGGTTATTTTCGCTCAGTTGTTGAATAATAAAGATTTTCTCGTTTTTCTTGGTGTTATTCTCTTGCGTTCTTCTATGTTATTGTCTATTGATTCCAACCTACAGAATAATCACTATTCTGTCCGACGTCAGTTCTACTATAACCCAGTAATAATGTCTAGGTGTCTTTTATTAAAATAAAAATAAAAATCACATGTATATTTGAATAGAACATATAAATTTTCCTGAGTCATTAGCATGTGTAAAAGAACCTTTGATCTGTTTTTACCTTTATCACATCAGCTTAATAAAATTTTCTTATATTACATTAGAGAGGAGAATTTTTTTAAATATGGTCTATTTTGCTTATGTAATCTGCGATAGAATTTGTGTAATTATTAGACAAGAATCAAGTTTTTATAAGTTCTATCGCTCTTAATTGGCACAAGGGTTATTCACCAACATTGGATTTCAAATGATTTAGGGCGGAAGATTTGTATTTATGTAAGTAGAGTTTTGTGAATCCTCTCTTCAATTTCTTATCTTAAATGAATCGTGAATCCCCGACTTCTTGTACTGTATTTTAAGATAACTACATGACATAGCCAAACTTCATCGATTTCTAATCATTTATATTGTCGAAAAACCTTGATTTATCGAAATTTCAAAAGATAAAACTAGTTCATCAATACTTCGAAAAAAGTATAAGAGAAGATTTGCTTAATTTTAGAAATCTAAGTTAAAAAATAATCACGAAAACGAGGGAGCATTGACTAATGACCAGCAATCACGTTCTTACACACCCAATCAAGAAATGCCACATTACCCAAACGTAAACTACGTCTATTCCGCCTATGATTTATATGTAGAAGTGTCTGTGTGGACATGCACTTCATTGCACATGCAAACACTTACTTGGTCCTAACGGCTCGCTAACGGCCCACACTGCCTCTATTTACAAATTTTACACCCCTCCCCACCCCACCTATCCACCCCACATCACTATACCAACATCTCTCTATATATAAGTTGTTATGTATCTATTCGATACATATATTCTCTCCTATACCCACAATATCTAAATCTCGATTTTCCATCTCTCTTGCAAGATTTCCAACATGTTATATAATAATACTTGTGAATTTCCTATGATGGACTGCCTACCTAGGCCATTGATCATGGATGGTACAAAATGGAGGTCGAAAAATGTCGAGATAGCTCCGAATTGTCCTAGGTGTGCTTCATCCAACACTAAATTCTGCTACTACAACAACTACAGTTTGTCACAACCTAGGTACTTCTGCAAAGGCTGCAGGAGGTACTGGACTAAGGGTGGATCACTGAGGAACGTGCCGTTTGGCGGTGGTTGCCGGAAAAGCAGGCGGGCGAAGGCAGCAAGGCAGGTGGAGAGCGGCGGTGCAAATTATGTCGATCAAGGTACTAGTCCGACTGGTGATCAATGCGTAGATATTGATTTGACCGCTGTTTTCGCGAATTATTTGAACCAAAATGTGGAAAATAATGAGGAGAAAAGTGGTGGTGAGGGATCTTCTAGTCCTGGAGCTAGTTATGCATCATCATCTGAAGTTCAAGCAAGTTCTTTGGACATTGATAGCCGACTGGAAGATGCTTTATTTGAGTATCAAAAGACCGTTGAGCCCGTAGATTTCATAGATACCGCTCAGTTTCAAGAAGTGCTAATCACTGATCATCTCTCCAATATTCATGAAGAAAATGTTCAAATGGATCATAATCCTGATGATTTGAAGTTGCAAACTATGCTTGGAGATGAATTACGGCCCGAAATTTGGTCTGATAGCCCGAATTTGCCAAATTTTCCATGCCAATTACCTATGCTGCAGTTTCATGATTTTGAAGTATTTTCACCAAATGATCAGTTAAGAATTTCTGCAAATCTTGACAGCAATATTTGGGGATCATTTGATCTGTCTGCTCATGAATTGTTTTCTGGGCCTTGATATAAGAACATTTTTCATTTTTATTTTTTGGCTGAGGGGATTGCTACTAGTCATGGAAGTTTATTGTCATAATTATGAATATGAAAGAGGTTTGGCATAATACTTATTCAATTATAATTACATACTAATTTAAAGGAGTAAATTAAACCCTTTCTTTTTCTTTTTTCTTTTGGCTTGTAAAATAAGAATAACGTTATTTATCATTATGATAATGGAACATTGGTGATGTAGTAGTGTATGTTGATCGGTTCAATTTTTATGAGAGAGGAGAGAAGAAAGAGAGAGAGACAGAGAGAAATGTGAGGGATAATAAGTTATCACATCATCAATATTCTATGATTATGATGATAAATAGGATTAGTATTACTCGCGAAATAATTATTGACGATGGAATGGTTATTAAAGGTTGAATAAGCGAAATTTTTTAATTACAATGCATTCAAAGTGTAACTTGGAAAAAAAAAAGGAAGAGTTTTGGAAAATAATCAATAAGATCATGTCATGCTGATGCAGGGGAAGCTTATAGGGAAGACAAAAATCTCACAAAAAAGAATTTCAATCAAGAGAAATTCAAGAAAAACTTTATTTCATTCAAAACTGAGCTGCCTCAAAAGGTTTACAACGTTTAAATAGCGAAACCCTAATAAAATTCGGAAAGAAATTATATAATAATAAAAAATATTATTTTTTTCAAAAATGGAAAAAATTGAGATAATCACGGATCTTGATTCTCCTAATCATCAGGATCGTCCCCCAACAAAAGGAAATCAAATCCGAGTTTATTTGACTAGGATATTGCCAAAACAAAAATTACCATAAACGGCAAAAACGCATAATTAAGGGCCTAAACGATGGAATTTGCCCAAAATTTGGCGTGCTTCAGGGCCAAAGGCCCTGAGTTGTGATCATTGGCCCGTTTCCATTCAAATTAGACTAGCAATTCGTCAAAAACGAACAAACCCGAAATTAAATCGAGTTATTATTTTGTCTTCATCATTCTCCACGGGTTGAGAAAAATTCGCCCTCGAATTTGATGGGGTAAAAACCTCATCATCATCAGAATTATCACCTCGAAATGACGGCTCACGGCGGTAATCCATCACGGGAGCTCTTGGGAAGTCCTCATGAAATTCCTCGAGCAATGGTGAATCCTGAGTGACCTCTGTTCCGTCAATCGACTTTTCCACCAGCACATACACTATCCCATATCCTTCCATATTTGTCTCGAACTTCACTCGGTGCCGTAAATTAGCGTCATCCCCAATCGCTAACTGGCAGGCCCTTATCTCGGAAACGACACATTTTTCTTTTCCCCAATAGTACACGTGTCTGGAAGGGATTAGTACGCAACCAGTCAGTGTTATTTTTCAGGGAAGTCAGAAAACTCCGCCTCACCAACAATGACTGACCCACATCACCAATCACAAACTCCTCCTTCTCTACTGCTTCTTCTACACCTTCACTGTCAAATATAGGCAGACCGTAATAATCAAACTCTCCCTCCTCTATTGCTTCTTCAGCGTCTTCATTGTCAAATACAGGCGGACATTCATAATCAAACTCTTCCTCTTCTGTTGATTCTTCAGTGTCTTCATTGTCAAATACAGGCGGACATTCATAATCAAACTCTTCATCCTCTATTACTTCTTCAATGTCTTCATTGTCAAATACAGGCGGACCTTCATAATCAAACTCTTCCTCCTCTGTTGCTTCTTCAATGTTTACATTGTCAAATACAGGTAGACTGTCATAATCAAACCCTTCCTCCTCTGTTATTTCTTCAATGTCTTCAATCGTGACATTCTGAATATTATGATCACGGTGTTGGACTTCCTCAATCGGAACACCTTGAGACGACCCACGACCCCAGGTGCATGTTGTGGCATAAGTGCAGCAACTTGCTGTGTCAGCAACTCCACTTGTTGACGCAGCTGTGCGATTTTATCACGTCTATGTATTTCCTCTACCAGGGCTTCACGGGCTTCTTGACGTCTCCTTGAAGGTATGATGAAGGAACGACTTCGGCTCTGATACCAACTGACGTAGCGGAAGATTATAGGAAAGATGAACAACCTCACAAATATGAGATAAACTCACGAAAGTTTTTATTCAATTCAATAATGTCTGCCTCGAAGGGCTTACAATGGTTTAAATAGCAAAACCCTAATAAAATTCGGAAAAAAATTACATAATAATAAAAAATATTATTTTTTCCAAAAATGGAAAAAATTGAGATAATCATGGATCTTGATTCTCCTAATCATCAGGATCATCCCCCAACAAACGGAAATCAAATTCAAATTTATTTGACTAAGATATTGTCAAAACAAAAATTACCATAAACGGCAAAAACGCATAATTGAGGGCCTAAACGATGAAATTTGCTCAAAATTTGACATGCTTCAGGGCCAAAGGCCCTGAGTTGTGATCATTGGCCCGTTTCCACTCAAATTGGACTAGCAATTCGTCAAAAACGAACAAACCCGAAATTAAATGGAATTATTATTTTGCCTTCATCACATGCACTTTTAGATCTTCCTAAATGCTGCAAATCGTAAAATCTTATTCTCAAGTCTGCGAAGATGATTCTTGTAGGTTGACAAATCAGCATAAGATTTTCTTGCATTCGACAAAGTTACAGAAGAATCTGCTATGGATTTCTTCATGAAAAACCAAAGCGATGGTAAAAACAATTTATGAAGTGTAGGATCTAACTCAAATTCCTTTTTTCACAGTATTTGAAAGAAGTAATATGAAATAATGGACAGACAATTCTTTTACAATCTGGGACATTTTGAGGGCAAGAAACAAGAATTGGCAATTGCAAAGTCCAATCAAGCTCTGAAGAGCACATGTTTTGCCTAAAGATGGTGATCTAAATGGAGCATACACATTAATAAGGTTGATTATCATGAGGTAGAATGTTTGACAATACTATTGTAATGGAAAGAATCATATGACTTGGATCCCAAAGGTTGTTTCCTTAGGAGCATTTGAGTATAATTGAATTGATTGTTCAATTGATTTCTTCCAGTTTGCAACTGCTAAGACGGTGTAAATGCACATCAAATGACAGCTCCCATCCGATAACGACATACTGAAAGTCTTCTTCATTTTTTTATGTTATGATGTATTCTCGAGGGATTCTAGAATGAATTTCCTTTTAAAAAAAAGTTTTTCCAGAAGCATTTTAGTGATAATTATTTTGTGACCCTTGATAGCATTCAAGAAGCATTTGGCTTCTATTTTTCGTTTTTCAAAGATTATAGTAGCATGAGTGCGGTAGAACTTGGGTGAGAGTGTTAATGAATATAACTTCCAGAGTGAGGCGTTTGATTTTTCATAATAAATAAATTACGGTCTTTTTAGCTTTTCTTATTTTTGGATTTTATACTTCTCATAAATAGTTATGAACAATGATGTTTGTATGCAATATGTTTATAAACAGTAATCTATGTGACAGTGAGATCACAGCTATAATATTCAGCTCATCTCTTCATTCTAGAGATTTCTATGTAGTTAGATAGTTTGTTGGTTAGTTTTTTAACCTATAAATATAGCACTTTGTATTCATTGTATTTCATTGGATTCTATACCAATCTTCAACATGAAATCATCATGTTAAATCTATCATTTTCTTCTGTACAGTACAGCAGGCTTCAATTTCGTTTCCTTCCTTATTTTCAATATGGTATCGGAGCAGGAAACTCAAATTTCATCATATATAATTTTTTTTTACCTCCAATCAATCTCACACATCTAACTCTAGTCCATTCAAGCAGTTGAGAGATTCTCCATTGATTTTTTAATCTACAAGTGAACCTGAAGATCAACAAAGCTCTAGCATTCTACTGAAATATGTTTTTTTAGCATTCAATAAAGGCGACCGAGCCTCTCATCAACACAAATCCAAAACCAGAACAATTCATCTTCATCAGTGACCTGATTTCGCAGCAATTGACAGAAGCTGATTTGTTCAATTCGTCCTCATCAATGAGTTATTCCGCCATTGATGATGAATCTGGTTCATTTTTCTGTCTCCTGAAGCAGATCAATTACTAGAGATGTTTCTTCTATTCTCTCTAGCTTTATACTAGAGATGTTTTCATGAAATTTATTCTGATTCCGTTTTCTATGTTCTTTTCCTTTATGGATGTTAATTCATGGTTTCTAATTCATGCCAGATCAAAAGATAACTTTGGCTTCAGATCTAGCCTTGTTCTGAAATTGGTGGTTGGCTCACCTCTCAACAACAACTCCTTTTTATGCAACGAGAACCAAAAGAATCTCAAGCAATTACTTGATGCTTTTGGTAATTCTTGGTGAACTACCTCGTAAGATGCAGAGAAGCACATCTGGCACATCCATGCCAGTTTCACAAGTTGATTTGGAAAACAAAACAAGTGTGCCTTCTGAATATCAAATGGATAATATTCTCGAGAATGTTTGTGCTTCAAAGTTCTGTCTATAATTCATCTTCATCAAAAATTGGCAACAATTGTGTATTTTCAATACAGAAACAAATGATATTCGATTTCTTTTTTTCTTCTTTTTTTTTTTTTTTGTATACCATAAAATGGTGGAGAAATTGAACCAAAGATCCTTGTGATATCTTGCAGTCCATAGTGTGCTTTACTGCAGATGTAGTTCAGATTCAGATTTTTCCTTTCTTCTTTTCGTGTCCCGCACTTTAATCTTCAAGATGGACTATTGTTGATCTCCATAGTTCATCTTGAGGGGGGTATATTAGAATATCCAGCCCAACTCTTCATTCTAGAGACTTCTACGTAGTTAGATAGTTATTTTTTGGTCTATAAATGAAGCACTTTGTATTCATTGTATTTCATTGGATTCTATTCCAATCTTCAACATGAAATCATCATATTGAATCTATCATTTTCTTCCCTACAGTACAACAGGCTCAATTTCGTTTCCTTCCTTATTTTCAATAATCACTACCATATTCCTTAATGAATTAAAATGTATATCAACTTCATTGGATTCTATTCCAATCTTCAACATGAAATCATCATATTGAATCTATCATTTTCTTCCCTACAGTACAACAGGCTCAATTTCGTTTCCTTCCTTATTTTCAATAATCACTACCATATTCCTTAATGAATTAAAATGTATTTCAACTTTCATTAAAGAATGTGGCAGGCAATGACCCCATTGCCACATGGTTGCTCTTCGTAAGAATGTGACAATAACCCCACTGTCACATGAATTGTGGTTTAGTTTTTAAGCTCTGTTTACGAATATCAATACTTTTTTGCTATTGGTACTTTTCTATTTTTCTATCAAGGGAAGATCTTCTAGATGAATATGGTGACTCAGATTCCCAATTTGTTCCCTTGATACCTAAGTTATGCTCAAAAGGCTTATAACTCATGTTACGTTTGGATTTCTCTGTAGCAACAACAAATATTTGTTATATCGAGTTTTAAACAGATTCCTTCAACATGTTCCTCGTTAATTATTTTCTAGGATCAATTAAAGAAATTCATGAAAGACATTAACATTAACAAAAAAAAAAATGTTAATTCTCAAACTTGAGTACAGCACTGAGCAAAAATAAGATTCAAATGTCATTTGTTTCCTATCCTTTTTCTTGAACTGCAAAGGAAATTCTCAAATTAAATGTACATTCTGAAAAATGCCCAATTTGTCTATGCCCAAATTATCATAAAAATCAGAAGATTCGCTAGGAGAATTATGAAGTGCAACAAGTGCAGCAACTAAACCAGCATTGCTTGAGATACTAGGTTCTGTAAACTTGGGCTTGTCTCTTTCGTCCAAGAAAATGTCGTTTTTGTCAGGTCCTCCTACCATGGCTCCTATAAGCACATTTGGATTTTTTTCTTTTGAATTCAGAAATTGGTTCCCTTCTGCACAGGAGTGCCATTTACCAACTGGGATTGATCCAGCCCTGTGGTGAACTTGATTCGGGTAATGATCACCATACGCTACCACGTAGCTCATCTTCATTGGGTTATTGCCAAGTATGTAATCAACCTGAACATAAGTAGAATGACATGAAGGAAAAAAACTTTCCAGGAATATGGTGAATCGCTTGCATCTGACACAGCATTGCAACTATGTTGTTCGTCTTCGTTGTTTGTATGGTAGTAATAAGACAGCAACCTAAGCCTTTTCTAACAAATTTTGGATCTTCTAAATGAATCATTTTTAACCACTACGTTCAGGGGTGGAGTAAGGATTCAGGTCCAATGAGAGCGAGGTTTAACTACAAATATTTCTTTTTCCTTTTTTCAAAAGATAACGTAAATGAAAATGCTGTCATGACTAACGAAAATGTTCTGTCATGATATGATAGATACATATTTCAACGTGCCCAAACATCAAATATCAAACAAAACGACGTACCAAAATCGTGACTTGGTTGAAAAATGGGGCAAAAATAAGTTACTGGGCTATCATCAATTTTTACTATGCTTGACAGTATAAGAATTTCCAAAGCCCAGAGAGGCATATGCTCTGAGTGGGCATGTGGTGGCTCCACCCATGACTACATTTGATTTATTTTTATATATGTAGGAAGGTCCGAAAGATCCTTACCAACTACGACAAACCATGTTATTTTTTATTTACCTCTCCCTCTTATGTCATATTTCTATTGAGGTCACATCGCTCTCATGAATATTAATCTCTTTAGGTCTATACAAAATATATCACAACCACTTAAGTTTATTCTCTTAGCCCCCTGTTTGATGACTATTATAAAAAGAAATTGACGAAAAATGATGTTCCGAATAGTAATTTTTTTGAAAAATGTGTGGTTAAAAAGTAGAAAAAAGTTTTGGATTTACATACAAAATATTTTATTGTGTGAATACTTCGTTGAAAATGAGTACTAAGAATAAAGAGTTTTAATTTAAAGAGAGTCAAAGAGAGGCTTAATATGTCCTCAATTGATGCCACTCTCACTCATTGGCTTATATTCTCGTTCTTTATCCTATCTATTTTAATTTAAGTACAAATTCATCTTAGCATCCTCATTTTCTAGCATCCTCATTTTCCCTTGATTCTTGTTATGGGCATATGGGAGCAAAATATGATTCTTTGTTTAGTCAAGTTCAATTATCTTGCACAAAATTTGATTATTTTTCTTAAATTTGTGTGTCTGTCCTCCGAGACCATTTTTCTTGTAGAATCAAAAGTGAGAATTCAAAAATATTTAGGTAAAAAAAAAAAAAGCTCGAGGAAAACTAAAAAAAATAAAATTTGTAGGATCATTTGACTTAGAGGTGTCAAGATGAACGGACCGGTCAGACCCGTGAAAATCGGTCCGGATCAACCCGGGACCGCGGACCGACTCGGGACCCGGCCGTGACTCGAGCGGGCGGTTCACAGGTCAAGGAGGTGTGACCCCCGGGTTTCGTGGGTTGCACCTTCACGGGCCGCGGTTAATCCGCTGGCCCCTAAAAAAAAAAATTTAAAAATTTCAAAAAAAAAAAGGGGAGAGTATCAACCTAATTGTGATGTACTTAAACTATAAATTATAATAAAAGTATGTGCCAACCTAGTTGAGATGTACTTATACTATAAATATATGATAATAGTAATTAGAAATACAATTAGTTATTTTTTGTTTAAATTTAATTTAATTTTACATAGTTATAAATAATTCATGTAACATTAAAGTTGAATTCTATATAAACATTTATTGGTATAAATATGAATTTATTATTTTGTTCAATTCTTAGTTTACATTTAACAAAAAAAAATATTTTTTGTTATAAATATTAAAAATTATATATTTTTATAATTTTATTTATACAATAATACGAGCCAAATCGGAATAAACTGCGACCCGTGACCCTCATGGGCTCGACCCGGATAAGTGAGCGGACATGCTTGGGTTGTAGTCCAAAATTTGTGGAGCCGCCCGGAATCGGCCCTGAACCCGTAGCGGGCGGACTTTTTTTCACGTAGGCCGTACTGGGCTCATATGTTGGCAAGGCGTTATCGGGCTCATATGTTGGCGGGCCGACCCGACCCGACCCTGACCACCGGATTGACACCTCTAATTTGACCCCACATGACCTCATGTGGGTCCGCAAGTGTCTGTCCAAGTACAGTAAAATTACCAATCTAAAGAATCCTTTTATGACTTTTAAGTGTGTACCTGCGACATGGAGAAATCTCGCAGCATTTCAAGGGTAAAATTAGCAGTTTTGCAAGTGACTCTATTTCGTCGTAAAAGTTCAAGATAGTCACTGTACAATTTGCTAAGAAAAGATGCAGTTGCAGCATACTGAAGTGGCGCACTATCTGGTTTTTGCAAAATCAATCCTCCTAATTGTTCAAAAAACCATCGTTTAGAATATTAACTCAACAACACTAACACACGAAATTAACTAGAAAAAAAAAAACTAAAGCATCTTTAATCACCTTCAGTCACGCTGAACTGTTTATTAGAAAGATATGAACACATTGTCAAATCAGTCCTGCTTGTAGACAAAGCTTCTTCATATGGATAACCAGGATCAATGAAAAATCTGATTCTTGTAAGCAGAATCTGCAAAATAATCAATTTCAAGATGCACAATACTTTGCCTCGAGAAAGAACAGAATTGAACAGGATCAATTGAAGACAGATTATATATCGATGTGTTGTCCAAGTTCAATGTACTAAACATGCCATAAATGTAAGAAAATTTACCGCGTTAGCAGTCTGTTTGTTATTCCAATAAAAAATCCCTTTATCCTTGAACAATTCTTCATCCTCTGCTGAATAAAAATTATCAGTAGCATATTTAAGATAAGTACTATTTCCTGTGGCAAAGAACAACCAGGTGCCTCCCCAAACCAATTCATCCTTATAACTCGACGAGTTATAAAAATCTTGTGCTCGAACTCCACAGTTACCATTTGCAGTGTAAAGTCCTGGCTTATGAGAAGGATCTTGGTGAGTAGCTAAATTAAATAACTTCTCTGCTTCTTGAACTAATGTTCGCGAATATGCTTTATTTTCTGCGAAAACTAACGATGCTGCTGACATTCCTGCAACTATTTCACCTGCTAAGTCTGAGGCTGTATCGTCACAAACTGAAACAGGCCTTGTATATTTCATGTCTTCAGGTCTTTGCCAACAATTTACATCGTTGTCTGCATTTTTGTCACTTCCAACCCCACCAACCTTAGGCATAAAAGTAAAATATAGATATTATTTTCATGAGTCCCGAATATAATTCAAGAGTGTTAGGAATGAACCTCTAATCGCTGCATTGGAGAGCAATAATAAACCAAATGAAAACGGCAACCCAAAGTCTTTTCATAGTAGAAATATTAGGGTGACCTAATATGTATTTGAGATACCTAGTATATTCCTAATATAGGTCTATTTGCAGGCAAGACATAAGTATAATATACGATTAGGCTCCACACAGTCCAACAAAAGGGATTATCATATGGCTTAAGAGAACTCACTTGAGAATATATAATTGAACTTTCACTTGTGTTTGAAGGAATAAACACATTGAGCAAATAATCACTTCCCCATTGAATAATGTTCTTGATATGATCAAGCTCTCCAATATCAGCATATTTTTTATGATATTCAATCACACTCCAGCTCAAAAGAGTGACAGTATATGCTGTGGTAAAGCTAAACTTTATATTGTTTCCTGAATCATAAAATCCACCTGCAAGACTTGCATTTATATTGCCAGCTTTTCCATCATTTAATCCTGAATCTCCACGAAATTTTATTGAACTATCTCCTGGAAAATGACCAGCTGCCAAAAACATTGATGAAAAACATTTAATACAATAATTCTAGAAAAAGGAGACAACAAAATTAATAATTGAATGGAGTTAATGATACTTTACACTTTTGTGCATCGAAGAAGAGAAGAGCTCGGTTCAAAGCAACTGTAAGATTCCTGGAAGGGGAATCCTCGTGTTTCTTATGTGTCAAGAAATGCAAAAGCAGAACCAGAACAGGAATAAAAACAAGTATAAAAATTGAAACATAAATAAAACGCTTGAAATAATTTTTGTCCCTGATTGTGAGATTGAAATCAAATGATTTTGAGAATCTTGAAGGGAGGGAATCGAATCCAGTCGATGATTGAGGAAGAAGAGTGAAGTCAAGCTCAATCGAGTTCCAACGATTAGCAGAAGGAAGAAGCCGGCTTGCCCCTGATACTGAATGGACAAAACTTGAAGAATGATGATCTGCTTCAGAGGCTTCAGACATGGCTGTTGAAAAAATAAAATGTCTGCTTCAGACAAACTGCTGTATGTAGATATTAGGCAAAAATCGAGAATTCATGTGGATTTTGTGGCTAAAGCCCTGTAGGGAATTCCAACTGCATGATGTAACTGCCTTTTGAAAATAGTTTAAAACTTGTAGTTCATTCCTAGATTGCTTTATTATTGAATACTAAAGTATATACCTATTAGATGTCACTATGCTGTTCAACACTTCATTATTCCCGAGGGGAGAAGTAATTTATATTTTATCTTCGACATGTCTTAGGACGCCAAGATTTCATTCATATTTTCATCAAAGATTGGACGAGAAGTATTTTTTCATGAATAGGTGAGGGTAAGACTCGTATTAGAATGTGTGGTGCCTAATTATATTGTTTTTACATCCTAAATTTCCTCAGTTTTGGTGAAAAAATATGCAGTGATGAGTGGACTAACTTCTGCATTGAGAGTGAACCACTGCGTCTTTCCTTTTTTTTCAATCCTTACAGATCTCGAGTTTAGGATTAGATTGAATCGATTTCAATTTGAACACAAGATCTTAGTCTCATATTTTATATGATTGAAATTTTTATTTGTCGTATAGTTTCATGTGAATTACATTGTAGGCGTGGCATACAAGAAATTAGTTGCATTTTTACAGCAAGGCTCAAGGTGGATAAGTAGGCGGCAGAGGAAGTGAAAACATTTGAATACAACAAATGTAACAGTCATAACGGTCATTCCAATGTGTGGCGGTGGCCTTTTGTTTTCAATCCTGATTTATAATAGGGAGCCTCAAAATACTAGAAAAAAATGTAATTCTCTCTCCCAAATGGCAAAACATTATTGATCAGTATGTCTCTCGAACTAAAGAAGTCGAAGGAAAGTTTAGAAATAAACACAAAATAAAGACAAGATAAAAATCCGATTAGAAAGAGGATGACAAAAGAGTAATGTTATTCAGCATCACTGGTGTCAAGCACAAGTTTAGGTCGCAACTGCATGATATTAAATGATAGATTTACTTGAATGCAACATGATTAATTTAATTGAATATATCTAGTGTGATTTACATTGGTGCTATATAACATTATTCACGACTAAAAGGCAATTCAAAATGCCTTTCTTTTTAACAATAAATTTGTCACGTAGTCTAACATTTTATCTTGAATTCTCGATGGCAATTTGATTTTCCTCTGTTCAATCTTTTTGGACAAGCTGTCCAAAAAAAAAAAAGACGTTAAATTTAAAGAAAATGACAAATATACCTACAAAATTTAAACAAGCAAGGAGTATAAAAAATTAAAAATTAAAACATAAAAAATCCGTCATCTCCTTCCCCGGCATCCCCTCTAGGCCACTATTGTGGAACTGGGGTAGTCAAAATGAGTGGATCAGCCTTGAACGACCAGCCTATAACCTGATCTGATTTAGGTCTATTATAGGTCAAGCTAGGCCAGAAATATCTTCAAAAATTAAGGATCAGAATTTCTACGGACCAGCCAATATTGCCTGGCGGACCAATTCAACACCCCCCCCCCCTCCACCCCCCCAACCCCCCCTTTTTTTTTTGTGGGTAGAAAGTTTCGCGATCTAAGCAGCCACGGATCATGGAAAATTTTGAATGGTACTTGCCTTCTAAGATACGAGCTGGAAGTGAGTTTGAGTTATTGATTAATCTCTATGCATGTTTAGTGGATACATTCTTTAGTAAAGAACAACCAAGTTCCTCCGAAAACCAATTCGTTCTGGCTTACGAGAAGGATCTTGGCTAGTTGCTAAAATAATTTCTTGGCTGCTTGAACTATTTGTCACAAATATTCTTTATTTTCTACGAAAACCAATGATGCAGCTGACATTCCTATGACTATTTAACCTGCTATATTTGAGGCCATATTATCCCATGATCATAATATATCGAAATTCCCCCGTGTTAGGAAATATCTGATCAAAGAGGTTGAAATTTAGATAAGATGACAAGGAAAACCAAACTTCAAGTTACTCATGAAATGACAGTCACAAGTGCCTAATGCCATCTAGTTTCATAAACAGACAAGATAATTCAAGGATTAAAGATGAGACTGAACTGATATTTTCCATTTTTCACGTATCTTGAAAGCTAATATGTATCAAAGAAATTAGAAGATTTAGCCCTTTTTTAGTCTTTTATAGTTGGTTATACTTAGAATCTCATACGAAACAAAATGTTCGCGTGATGACATTTAGAACACACGTTTGATACGTAACATAAACTCGTCACATAAATATATTACTTGAAATGTCCAACCCTGTCCAATACAATGCATTAAACTTGCTTTTAATATCACTTATGCCTTCTCTCTTTGAATGGCTACTTTTATCTCAAAGTCTTATTGAGAGTTGAGAAACTCATTCAGATCGTGAAAAAAAGGAAGACAAAAACCAGAAAGATTATCGTCAATCCGTCCCATATTTATTCATCGACATAATCAATAACAATTCATTATATCCCGTTAGCTAGAGATGAAGGGGCAGCCTGAAGGTGTCTCCTCTGTAGATTCATTGGAGTTTTTGCCCTTAATCAGACCTGCCAGCAGTTCTCCACGGTCATAAAAGAACTCCACCTTCACAATCTTGGAGTGTTCATCCAACTGTTTCAATACATCAAAGAACGTTTCTAGTGCTCAGCACTGGACAACATAGAATGCACTATAGACGAGATTGCAGCTTCTTTTAACTTTTTGCTCCTTGATATTGTGTAGTCTTGTATAATATACTTTTCCAAACAAGCCATAACATGTTTGATATGCACTATTGGACGAGACAAAGATTTTAAGCCTTTGCTTTTTTTTTTCCCCTCTTAATAAAGACTTGTGCTATCCTACCAAACAAGCCGCAGACATGTTAAATAATTTAAAGACGAAGATTAAGTAGAAGTACCTCAAAAATGGCCATTCCAAAGAATTCAACCTTTTCTCCAGTAGGAGCATGCCCTTTAAAAGCGCCCTCCATGAACGTTTTTAGTGCTCAGCACTGGACAATATAGAATGCACTATAGACAAGATTACAGCTTCTTCGAATTTTTTGCTCCTTGATATTGTGTAGCCTTGTATAATATACTTTTCCAAACAAGCCATAACATGTTTGATATGCACTATTGGACGAGACAAAGATTTTAAGCCTTTGCTTTTTTTTTTTCCCCTCTTAATAAAGACTTGTCCTATCCTACCAAACAAGCCGCAGACATGTTAAATAATTTAAAGATGAAGATTAAAGTAGAAGTACCTCAAAAATGGCCATTCCAAAGAATTCAACCTTTTCTCCAGTAGGAGCATGCCCTTTAAAAGCGCCCTCCATGAAACCCCAGTGCCTAAATTTATACACAATCACAGGAGGTCCTGAATACACTTGAAGAATTTCAATTACAAATCCACGTGGGAATGTTGTTTTGAAAAGAGTTTGTGATGAACCAGCTGTTTCCTCCTCAGAATTGTAGAGTCTCAAAGATGTTGGCAAGGATGTCTGAAGAAATGCATTATAACCTCCCCCAATATTTATAATTTCCGCCAATGTGAAAAATTTTCTACCTGCTTAACATGATACAGTAAACTACGTTAACTGCGTTTTCCTTATAGAAATCTCTTTCTATCGAAAAACTGTAAAATTTCACGTGAACCATGTTTGTGGGAGGTTAGGTCAGACCACATCTCGAAGGTGTCTTTATTTTCTGTATTATAAATTAAATTCTCAATGGTGTTAAAAATATATAAATACCATTGACGCCAAATTTGAACTTCTCTGCATCAACGGTCTTGTACTCATCTGGATCTGCCTTGTGTAACAATTCCATCTCCCATGTCTTCACAAGCCTCTGCACTTTCTCTTCAAGTGATCCAACCGGCCATATCTACAATATACATATTCATTAGGATTAAAAATAAGTTTAAAATGCCAAAAAAAAAAAATTAGAATGAACAAGAATGTTTCGGGGATTGATGAACACGATAAACTCTATTTAATTTTGAAAAATCAGTTTTTTTTTTTCCTCACGACAGATTTGTATTACAACACAGAGAGAGTCAACTTGCATGGAAAATTTATAATTGCATAATAATCTGAAATTTTTGTGGGATTCAAACTCGAAATAAGCATTGAAATTGCATACATTAGTTCTTCCTTCTTCAAAGAGCTTGTTTACATCATCATAATTGGGAGGACCAAAATTCCATTTGGTGTTGTTGATCTCCTCTTCACTCAAGTAGGATCTGTATTTGTCTCTTGTAGCAGCAGGAGTTGCCATTTTTTTTCACTGAATACAGATGTTCTTGGAACTGAAACTTTAAGCTTGAGGAGGATAGGACTCCTATTCATTAATTCTTTCACAACAAAAATATCATCAAATAAGACAACATTTGTTGGGTCAAGAAAACCATTGGAAAATTATTTAGCACCTCAAGAAATAGGATCAGATTTTTTTTCTTGATATTGAAAAGTCCATTGAATTCTTGGGCACGTTATATTGGAAAAATCTTTCGAATTCAAAGTATATTTTAACGATGTTTATATACAATAATTTGATAAGGATATTTAAATCTCAAAATTGGATAGTTCTTTGTGACTCCGATGCTAACTAGATGTTTGTTTTCCATGTAAAGGAATAGAAGAAGTGAGCCTTCAATATCCTATCTAGCAAAGATTAGGTCTCCTTTTCCTATTTAGAATATTTAAATTTATCAACAAAACAAGGGTAAGAAATCATTGTTGTATATATTTTAAGAATCCTGAAACCAGGATATCACAAGTAGAAATTTTCTGACAAGTATCCCAAGTTGACAATTCCAACCCCACAGCAACAACACAAGTGTCTAATGCCATGAAGTCTCATAAACAATGTATTAGCTGTTTTTTTCCCTTTTTATTTTTTTTATTTTGACATATTCAAACTATATCTAAAATTAAATTAAAATGTGCATGATAATATTTGGATACATTTGGTAGAGAGCGTAACTGGGGGCCCTTGACATAATTTGTCCGTTGTTATATCATATATGTAGTTATGCGCTATACAATATACCCAACATGTCTTTGATGCCACTAATAGTTTGAATTCTTTGAATAGATGCTTTTTTTTCATGCAAGATGAGACTCAGAAATTTATATCTACTTTGTTTTACTAAAATTATCGTGTTTAACACGTTGTAGATTCAGAGCCGAGAATTTTTATTTTTATTTTTTATTTTTTTTCAAATATTGAATAGAGGAAGACAAAAACCAAAAGAAATACAGTTCCTGATTTATGAATAAACTCCAACAAAAGAAATATAAATACAGCGATTAATTTCAAAATCCTTAGAGGAATACAATTTCTATATATGGCACAGAATGTCAATCCATTCAATACATTCCTGATTTATTCATCAAACATAATTAACAAACAGTTCCTTTTTTAAAAAGTTCATAGCTGCTAAAAAGGCTTCTTCATCCACAATGCTATCCCATTAGCTAGACATGAAAGGGCAGCCAGAAAGCGTAGCCACAGTGTAATCATACAAGGTTTTTCCCTTAATCAGATCAGACCAGCCAACAGTTCTCCACGGTTACAGAAGAACTCCACCTTCACAACCTTGGAGTTTTCATCCAACTGTTTTAGCACGTCAAGGAACGTGTTTAGTACTTTGTAGTCGACAAAACAATGCAATAATATTAATTCACCTTACCAAACAAGGCAAAAAATGCTATATTTTTATATTAATTCGCCTTACCAAATGGTTGGTAAACAGTAAACAAAACTAATCACAAAATGAATCGACAATATATTTCTTGTTATCACATTTTAATTTTTTTTTTTTTTAAATTTGAAATCGATCCAAATGGATATTCATATCATGAAATGTCGAATCAAACGAAAAATTGTAGGAAAATAAAGTTCGAAAAAAGGACATTAGAATGAGGTTGAAATTGAAAAGAAACATAAATAATCACGACTTTACGTTTCACAATTAGAGGGTGTTTGGTAGAGATTAAAATCGGATTAAAATTGAAAAACTAGCCGTCATTGTTGACTTTTATTAGATTAGTGGGACCCAATAACGGCTATATTTTCAATTTTAATTGGATTTTGAGCCGTACCAAACATACCCTTAATGTAAAATTATTTTGATATTTAAAATTTATCGATCATATATTTATTATGGCCGCACTTCAATTTTTGATATTTAAAATTTATCGATCATATATTTATCATGGCTGCACTTCAACATTTCCAACAAATTTTAAATCGTTTAAAACAAATATCTATAACTTAAAATACTGAATCGACTGTTCAAGTACAATCCCTGTATTTATATTTTGGTCTGGCCTTGTGTTTGCTCTCCAATAGTTACCGTTCGAGTCCCCTCATGGCCACTGAGGTGAGTATTAGGCCGTAAACTTCAGGGCCCCGTGAAATTAGTCGAGGTGCTCGCAAGCTGACTCGGATACCCACGATTATCAAAAAACAAAAAACTGAATCAAAAGTAAAAAAAAAAAAAAAAAAAAGTAAAGGAAAAAAAATTAGCCAAGCCGAGCCGTAAAGCCATTTGGCTCGGCTTTGCTCGCGGCTTGTGAACAATAATTATAATTGACTCTTTTATATTTAGTTAGATATGAGAGTCAAATAAAAAAAAATGGTTCCAATCCATCAAAATAATCTCCAACTCAACATGAAAACCAATTAGCTGAAACTAAAACCTATTTTCCCTTTTCTAATTAAGGACCTGTTTGATGTGGATAATTGATAATTAGATTTAATGAAAAGTGGATTTTTTGAAAAATAAGTCGTTAGAAAGTACAAAAAATTATGTGTCCATATTTAGAGTTATTTTATTGAGAAATATATAGTTAAAATGAGTTTTAAGAAAAATACTAGTAGTAGAAATAGGGGCGGACGCAGAAATTTAAAATTATGGGGCACTATCGAACTTGTAAAGAAATTGAGAGAAATTTTACAATCGAAAATTTACGTCCAAAAAACATACTCCATCTAATTTTGCATCCGAAAATTTACATAGAATATGATTTTTTCAAATGTAAAATTTCGAAAAAAAATTATATCATATTCCATATAAAATTTCCTAATAAAAGGATGAAAATTATATTGAGATTTGTATTGCAAAAATAATAAATGCTAATGAAATAATTGAATTTTTTTTAAAGAAAATGTGAGTTAAATGCATTTCTTCAAAACTCACGTTTAACGCATTTTTAACTATTTTCGATATCTATTTGGATTATTCGATATGCCTATAATATAGTTTTCGAAATAAGTTTTGAGATGATATAAGCAATTTATAGATTCAATTAGCGTACGATCATTGAAGAATTTTTAAAGTTAGCATGTTATCGAAATTTTCGAAATACTAATTTTGAACGGCTTACTTTGACAAGTCGTAGCATTTGCTACGATTGATCTTTTCGTACGATATTAACGATGTAGAAAATTAGACCATGAACACTTCGAAATGATATTAAAGAATGCAATATTTCGCCATTCTTTGATGGAGAGTTAAGATTTCGTTAAAAGTCGAGATAAAAAGAGAAAAATTAAATTTCATTGTGATTTTGCCCATGTTTGATGGAGATTAAAATCAATTTTTAGTAAATTTTGATAAAAGTTAAATAGTTATGGATTTCATGAAATATGTTATTAAAATTAATTGTTAACTTTGATTTAGATTAAAATTTATATTTCTAACGATACCAAACGTGACTTTATATCTTCTATATATTAAAAGTGGCTATGTAACGGAATTTCTTGTTTTTAACGGAAAAACTAAAGGAATTTGTTGTTTTAACGGAATATGTAACGGAATTTCTTGTTTTAAACAGGCAGTTGCACCTTCTTTCAGTGTTTTTATCATAACTTTGTATTCCAATGTCCGATTGAAGCGATTCAAAATGCGTTGGAAAGCGATTCAAAAAAAAAGGGACGAAATTGTAATCAATTCTTAAGTGAAATCTAGTCGGCCTAACTCTACTAGGAAGAGATCTCTACATTTTCTCAAACAAAATAGGGAAAAAAAAATTATCAAGATTAGGAGCTTGGTATCAATAAATATATATGGTTGAAGTTTATTCCTACAGTTTCTGCAGTATAATTTCCTCATTCGAACAATCTGAAAATACTTACATTTGCATATTATCGGAATGGATTTGAACAACGTAACAAAATGGTCAGCAGGGTCATAATTTTAATTCGAGCCTACTAATTTCATGATGTGTCTTTAAGAAAATTTGCTCCCTTCTAGTTACTTAAAAACAATGAGCAATCGACTTTCAGGATAAAACGATTTTCGTCATCTACAAAAGCAGCACAACAATTAGTAAGAGGTCCAACGAAAAAAACAAAATTGTAATATTTTTATTGTGGAAGAACAATATCATAATTTAAAGAGGCAAGTGAGATTAAAAACAAGAATATTTGCAATGAAAAATTGTGTAAGCACGGCAGACTACTTAACAATGGTGATCAAAATTCAAAAACGGATAGACAGCTTTGTTCATACTAAAAAAATTCGCAGAAACAAGTCAAAGGTTGGCATTTATATTACCGTTAGAAATAATTTCACCATATGCCCATGTTTAATTATAATTTGGCCCCAAAAATTAAATAAATTTTATCCAAAAGCATATATGTAAGAATGGTTGCAACAACACCCATACATGTGTCGTGTCATGCTGGATATATATTTCTCCATTCCCAAAACTATTAGTATCCCTCGGGACTCAAGCTAAAATAGTCAAACTTCCATCACATAAAACAAACAATTTTTCCTAAGATTTTCCGTATGGGATAAGAGCTCAACAGTTTCCAATCAAACTCTTCAATTTTCCAAGTGGGTAACTTAAACATTAAATATTTCATTTAATTCTAAATAATTTTCGATAAATAAATATATCACGTTAATATGCTTCGTTCGGTTAATTTTGGAGTAGTATGGGTCCCACTTAAATTTGAACTGAAAATTGACCTATTTCACTTTATTTGTACACCGTTTACAATAATTCCAACAATTGTTTTAATACAATAATAATTTTGGATACATTTGGTACAGCGCGTAAGTAGGCGCACTCGACGTAATTTTTCCATTACCACACATAATTTTCATGAAAGATGAGACTGACAAATTATATTTCCACTTTGTTTTACTAAAGTTATCGTGTTTAACAGGTTGTAGATTGAGATTTTTTTTTTATTTTTTATTTTCAAATATTGAATAAAGGAAGACAAAAATCAGAACAACTTTTGTCATATATTATGCATAAAATCCAACAAGAGGAATAGATTTTCTATATATGGCACAGAATGTCGATACATTCCTGATTTATTCATCAAACATAAATATCAAACAGTTCCTTTATTAAAAAGCTCGTAGCTGCTGAAAAGGATTCTCCATCCAGAATGCTATCCCATTAGCTAGACATGAAAGGGCAGCCAGAAAGCGTCGCCACAGTGGAACCATCCGAGGTTTTTCCCTTAATCAGACCAGCCAACAGTTCTCCACGGTCACAGAAGAACTCCACCTGCACAACCTTGGAGTTTTCATCCAACTGTTTTAGCACATCAAACAACGTGTTTAGTACCTTAGTAGTCGACAAAACAATGCAATAATATTAATTCACCTTACCAAACAAGGCAAAAAATGTGTAGTATGCAATGCTAGACTAGATACTAAAATAGATTTTCTCTCCAATTCATCGAATCAAGAAAAACCGAAAAAAATTTAGTATGTTTCATTGGATTATAAGACAATAAAATAGACAAGATTTTAACTTTTTTTTCATCCTCAATACTATCCAACAAGTGCTCGGAACCGTAAAAATGTTAAACAGCATTGCGCTCGGCAGTAAAAAATATTTTCTTCGTGGATGCTGTCAAGTGGAGTTACCTCAGTGAAGAAGTTAAAACGATATTAGTTAAAGATGAAGATAAAGTGGAGTTACCTCAAAAATGGCCATCCCAAAAAATTCCACTTTTTCTCCAGTAGGAGCATGCCCTTTAAAAGGGCCCTCCATGAAACCCCAATGCCTAAATTTGTACACAGTTTTAGGAGGTCCTGAATACACTTCAAGAATCTCCACAGCAAATCCACGTGGGAATGTTGTTTTGAAAAGTGTTTGTGATGAATCAGCTGTTTCCTCCTCAGGATCATAGAACCTCAAAGATGGCGGCAAGGATGTCTGAAGAAACACATTGTAGCTTCCCCCAACCTTAACTATTTCTTCCAATGTCAAAAATTTTCTACCTGTTTAGGATGTTACAGCAAAGACACTGTTAAATGCGTTTCCTTGACAAAATCTCTCTCTACCGGAAATTTATATGTTAATCACAAGTCACATCCAGACGTGACTTAACTAATTTGAGGGCCCCTAAGGGAGCCTTTTAGAAGAAGAAAACAGAGAGGCAGTAAACTACATTGGAAGTACATAAATTTTGAGGGCCTCACAGACGAAGCTTTTTTGAGATTACAATTTAGTCAAATTTCATTTTTAAGCACACAGTTCGTCGGACGCATAACGTTTATTCACTTTTAACTTACATTTCTTGGAACCCACCAGCTTATAATTTCTAAAAGCACTGTGCATAATGTCAACTGGCTTCACTTGCCTAGGGGTTAATTTGGCTTTAACCAGACCAAGTTTTCGTTCTTTTTTTAATCTAAATGAGCATTGTTTGATAAAAATGTCATGAGAATGATGCTTTTCTATTCTATATATATATATATATATGCGTACTTGACCCATTCACGAGTTTAATAGTGCTTTGGCCCTAGTGACACCAGGATGGACCTCCCTCCCTAACGTGTACTTAGCACGTCATTTTTTTGGAAAAACATTGTTTTAAATAATGATTTTTTGGACATTGTAGTTAAAAGGTATGGAAAAATTTTGAATTTACGTATAAAATATTTTATTCCATGAATGTGACATAGAAAAAAGAGCTTTGAAAGAATGAAAGAGGGACTTAATTGTTCTCATGCTAGTGGCTCTAAAGAAAACTTACCATTGACACCAAGTTTGAATTTCTTTGCATCAAGGGTCTTGTACTGATTTGGATCTGCCTTGTGTACCAGTTCCATTTCCCATGTCTTCACAAGCCTCTGCACTTTCTCTTCAGGCGATCCTTCGGGCCATATCTACCATATACATATCCATTGGTGTTAAAATTAGTACAAATTCTTAAAAAAAATAAAACAGAAAGTTAACCAAAAGGGTTTTGCATGATCGATGTATAGAAACAGATTATCTATTTTCATATTGAAAAATCAGCTTTTTCCACGAATCATGCGTATTACTACAGAGTCAACTTGCATCAGAAACTAATATTTATAGGTAATAAGTCGAAAATAAAGGTCGAAAACCGCATACATTAGTTCTCCCTTCTTCAAAGAGCTTATTTACAACATCATAGTTTGGAGGACCAAAATTCCATTTGGTGTTCTTGATATCCTCTTCAGTCAAATAATCCCTGTACTTGTCTCCAGTTGCAGCAGAAGTTGCCATAGTTTCACTGAATTTAGAAGTTCTTGAAACTGAAACTTTAAGCTTGAGGAGAATGGACTCTCGTTGATTGATTCTTATATAGCAAAAATTTGTCACTGGTAAACAAAATAATGATAAAAAAAAAAATTCTAACTCAGCTAATCCATTTATACAATAGCACCTCACCAAATAGGATTTGTTCTATTCTTCTTGACTTTTCCTTTATCTATTGTCATTAGTTGAGGAGCAATGTGTTTGGCACGGGACCCCGTACTATCATCATTTCCCACCCTCTTCTTTGCCCATAAATAAAAAGTGTGACATCAAAATGGGAATCAAAAGATGAGAGATAAGATTATTATATCCATTCCGCCGGCCACCCTTTACTGATCATTATTAAACCCACTATTTATAGCTTGTTTGGTAGGGATTTTTTGAGAAAAAATTGATTTTGAATAGTGAAATGATGGGAAATGTAAGGTTGAAAAAGAAGAAAAAATTATTGATGTGATGAAAAATATTATTATATTGAAAAATGTGTGGTTGAAAATGAAAATTGACTTACTGTAGCAAAATTAGAATCCCTACCAAACAAGCCATTGAAAGCGTAGCTCAACATACGCCAAATAAGGTGACTCCAAATTGAATTTTTTTTTTTTTTTTTCTAAAAACCACACTAGCTAATAAAACCAATAAGGTAGATTGTGACCTCTAAAAGAGCATTAAGCAAATAATTGAGAGAACCGCAAATTTAGTCCATGTTTGGGTTCCATTAAAATGAGATTACGAAAAAAAAATGTGTTTTGAAATTGTGATATTTTTTAAGAATGTATGATTAAAAAATAAGGAAAAATCTGGATTTATTTGTAATGTTATTTTATGAGTGAATGTGATTAAAAATAAATTTTGGAAAAAAAAAAAAATGGAACCCAAACAGATACGTAATAATTTTTTAGTATTTTATGATTGATATATGTGTGTATAAATTGCTTATAAACTTAGATATTGTATAGAGAGCTTTATAGGAATATATAAGAGTCAAATTAAAAAAATAATGGTTCCAATCCAACAAAATAATCTCCAACTCAACATGAAAACCAATGAGTTGAAGTTAAAAACTACTTTCCCTTTTCTAATCAAGGACCTGTTTGATGTGGATTATTGATAATTAGATTTTATGAAAAGTGAATTTTTTGGAAAATAAGTCGTTAGAAAGTAGAAAATTTATGTATCCATATGTAGAGTTATTTTATTGAGAAATATACAGTTAAAATGAGTTTTAAGGAAAAAATAATACCATTAGCAGAAGTCATACAATTATGCTCTAATTCGATTATGATTTAAGTCAAAGTCAATAATTAATTTTAATTATATATTTATAAGAATGATTACTTTTTAAATATAGATTTTATCAATTTTTGTTAAAATCTACTATAAATTTAGTCTTAACTCATACCAAGCAAGAGCTCTAATTTTCTAATATTTTAGTACACGGTCTCGTGTAAATTATTGTTAAACTCCACGTAATTTTATGTCATCAACTTGCTACTTGTGGGCCTGTGGCTGCGGATTTCGAGGATTTGCACATTCTGCCAATCGAGTCAAAAGACCTGCCCCTCTCCCCAATTTTGTTATAATTTTCTATAGCATAGCCAGTACGATGTCATTTTAATCCACCGTTTATTTTAATAATGTCATTTTTTTTAGGTAATTATCAAGAATATTTTAGCTTTAGGCAGTTGGTCTCGAGAAGCATAGGATACTCCTTATGTTTTCGGATCAAAACGATATGAAGGCTTGTTTTTCTCTATAATAGTGCTTGCTACATTAAGCCCTCGTCTGGACATCATTTTCTCACAAAAAAAATGTATTCTTGGGTCACATCACATGGCCCACCAATACAATGCAATCCCTTATTTATTAAAGATGTTCATGCTCAACCTCCCGTTATACCCTTGTTTTGACGTTTGTGCATTTGTGGAGAAGGCAAAATTGGAAAGAAAAGGAAAAATCATGTTGCGTACAGTAACTTTTGAACCTACAACAGTCATATTTTTTTCTAAAAGTAAAGAAGATATTGCGCCCAAACAAGCTCTAAGTGCCAAGACATCTTTTATGTTAAGAAAAGATCACTTGCAAGATGTCTTAGTTTAGAAAAAAAAAAATTTAATTCAAATATTTTAAAAATAGATAACAAAAAAAGACGAAATTGTAATCAATTCTTAAGTGAAATCTAGTCGGCCTAACTCTACTAGGAAGAGGTCTCTACATTTTTTTTAAATAAAATAGAAAAAAAATATCAAGATTAGGAGCTTGGTATCAATAAATATATGTGGTTGGAGTTTATTCCTACAGTTTCTGCAGTATAATTTCCTCATTTGAACAATTCGAAGATACTTACATTTGCAAATTATCGCTATGGATTTGAACACCGTAACAGCAGGGTCAGAATTTTAATTCAAGTCGAAGATAAATTTGCTCTTCTTGTTACTTAAAAACAATAAGCAATAAACTTTCAGGATAAAATGATTTTCGTCTCCTACAAAAGAGCACAACAATTAGTAAGAGTTCCAATGAAAAAACAAAATTATAATATTTTTATTCTCGTAGAGCAATATCATAATTTAAAGAGGGAAGTGAGATTAAAAACAAGAATATTTGCAATGAAAAATTGAGTAAATTTTTTAACAGCAAGGCGGACTATTTATAGACCTATTTGTGGTAATTTAAACACTTATAAGGCTTTGCAAAACAATGGTGATTGTTCAAAAATCATTCAAAAACGAATAGACAGCTTTGTTCAATCTGAAAATATGTGTTTTATCTTTGGTTAACAGAAGTCTACTATGTCGGTCAATGACAAAAAAATTCGCAGAAACAAGTCAAAGGCTGGCATTTATATTACTGTTAGAAATAATTTTACTATGTGCCCATGATTAATTATAATTTGGCCCCAAAATTTAAATAAATTTTGTCCAAAAGCATAGATGTAATAGGCTCGACTAATGAAGATTGAATAAGATAATTTATTTAGTTACTATTTAATCTTGTTTATTCAAATTTAGTATAATAAAAAATTGGTTAACTTTAATCTTTGTTGGCAAGTTGTCACAAACCGACCAATTATGCATAAAATCCAACAAAAGAAATATAAATGCAGCAATTAATTTGAAAATCCTTAGAGGAATACATTTTCTGTATATGGCACAGAATGCCAATACATTCCTGATTTATTCATCAAACATAATTAACAAACAGTTCCTTCATTAAAAAGTTCATAGCTGCTGAAAAGGATTATTCTTCCACAATGCTATCCCATTAGCTAGACATGAAAGGGCAGCCAGAAAGCGTCGCCACAGTGGAACCATCCGAGGTTTTTCCCTTAATCAGACCAGCCAACAGTTCTCCACGGTCACAGAAGAACTCCACCTGCACAACCTTGGAGTTTTCATCCAACTGTTTTAGCACATCAAGGAACGGGTTTAGTACTTAGTAGTCGACAAAACAATGCAATAATATTAATTCACCTTACCAAACAAGGCAAAAAATGTGTAGTATGCAATGCTAGACTAGATACTAAAATAGATTTTCTCTCCAATTCATCGAATCAAGCAAAACCGAAACAAATTTAGTATGTTGTATTGGATTATAAGACAATAAAATAGACAAGATTTTAACTTTTTTTTTCATCCTTAATACTATCCAACAAGTCCTTGAAACCGTATAAATGTTAAACAGCATTGCGCTCGGCAGTAAAAAATATTTTCTTCCTGGATGCTGTCCAGTAGAGGTACCTCAGCGAAGAAGTTAAAAGGATATTAGTTAAAGATGAAGATCAAGTGGAGTTACCTCAAAAATGGCCAGCCCAAAAAATTCCACTTTTTCTCCAGTAGGAGCATGCCCTTTAAAAGGACCCTCCATGAAACCCCAATGCCTGAATTTGTACACAATTTTAGGAGGTCCTGAATACACTTCAAGAATCTCCACCGCAAATCCACGTGGGAATGTTGCTTTGAAAAGTGTTTGCGATGAATCAGCTGTTTCCTCCTCAGGATCATAGAACCTCAAAGGTGATGGCAAGGATGTCTGAAGAAACACATTGTAGCTTCCCCCAACCTTAACAATTTCTTCCAATGTCAAAAATTTTCTACCTGTTTAGGATGTTACAGCAAAGACATTGTTAAATGCGTTTCCTTGACAAAATCTCTTTCTACCGGAAATTTATATATTAATCACAAGTCACATCCAGACGTGACTTAACTAATTTGAGGGCCCCAAAGGGAGCCTTTTAGAAGAAGAAACAGAGAGGCAGTAAACTACAATTATTCACTTTTAACTTACATTTCTTGGAATTTCTAAAAGCATTGTCAAAAAGGGGAGGTTAATTCGTCTTTAACCGGACCAAGTTTTCATTCTTTTTTTTAAATCTAAATGATACTTCTCTATTTTTTTACTATTGCTTACTTTTCTCCCTAACGTGTACTTATGAATAGCCATATTAATAAAATTCTCGCCCTCGCTGTGGTTCTAAAGAAAACATACCATTGACACCAAGTTTGAATTTCTTTGCATCAAGGGTCTTGTACTGATTTGGATCTGCCTTGTGTACCAGTTCCATTTCCCATGTCTTCACAAGCCTCTGCGCTTTCTCTTCAGGTGATCCTTCTGGCCATATCTGCCATAGACATATCCATTGGTGTTACAATTAATACAAAATCTGAAAAAAAAAAAAAAAAATCAAATAGAAAGTTGACCAAAATGGTTTTGCATGATCGATGTATAGAAACAGATTATCTATTTTCATATTGAAAAATAAGCTTTTTCCACGAATCATGCGTATTACTACAGAGTCAACTTGCATCAGAAACTAATATTTATAGGTAATAAATCGAAAATAAAGGTCGAAAACCGCATACATTAGTTCTCCCTTCTTCAAAGAGCTTATTTACAGCATCATATTCTGGAGGACCAAAATTCCATTTGGTGTTCTTGATATCCTCTTCAGTCAAATAATCCCTGTACTTGTCTCCAGTTGAAGCAGAAGTTGCCATAGTTTCACTGAATTTAGAAGTTCTTGGAGCTGAAATTTAAGCTTGATGAGGATGAACTCTCATTGATTGATCATTATATAGCAAAAAATTGTCACTGGTCGACAAAATAATAATGAATAAAATTCTAACTTCACTTAGCTATTCAAATAATAGCACCTCGCCAAATAGGATTTGTCCTGTTCTTCCTGGATTTTCCTTTATCTATTGTCATTAGTGGAGGAGCCATGTGTTTGGCACGTGACAACCCCCCCCCCCCCCGCCCCCCTCTCTCTCTCTCTCTCTCTTCCTAATCCAAATTTTGTCATCTTTCACCTCTTAGCCCAATAAATATTGTTTCAACAAGTTACCCTGACGATTGAGTAAATATACCTCGAAAATAAGCCAAAAATTAATATAAAGTTTGAAATTATCATTCAATGGTTTTTCAATCTCAAAGATGTATTGCAAAGTTTGCCCGGAATATTTCGAAATCGTTCTAAGAACCAACCCCTGAGTGAATAATTAAAGTATAAGAGATCGAATTATTAAATTCATTTTTAGGAGTCAACTTTGGCTTAGTCATTATTTTGAACTTGTCATCAATCAATTTCCAAATCAATATATATCTTCTATATATTAAAAGTGGCTATGTAACGGAATTTCTTGTTTTTAACGGAAAAACTAACGGAATTTGTTGTTTTAACGGACTATGTAACAGAATTTCTTGTTTTAAACAGGCAGCTGCACCTTCTTTCAGTGTTTTTATCATAACTTTGTATTTCGATGTCCGATTGAGGCGATTCAAAATGCGTTGGAAAACTAACTCATCTGGCTACAACTTTGATTCAGACATCATTTCCAATTCGATCACTTTATATGCCAAAAATAGGTCTCAATATGAGACTAAAATATCGGAGCATAACTTTTCAGTTGGAAATTGATTTGTGATCATCTTTTGACTAAATTTGATTCCATTGACGTCTTCCTTTATCCAATTGACTCCGAGCACTCTCAAATCTTTATCGTGAGGTTCGGCACAACTTTTAAGTATTTACATTTTAATCCCCGAACTTTGGATCCCTTACAATTTAGCAATTTCTCCAAATTTGTCAACTTTTGCTTATTTTCTTCGATCTCGCCAACTTACATCACAACATCAAAATCACACATCTAATTATTTAACAATTACATAAACATTACATCATTAATTATTTAATTAACCAAAAAAATTACATCTTTATTAATAACAAATTAATTATTAAACAAAACTATTAAATATAAATTAGGCAAACGTCCATTGCACGTTGCTTGCACCTAGTGTTTTTCAAAAGTCTCCATGAAAACTCCGAACGGTACCAAGAACCTACCTCGAATTTAAAATCTTGTGATGGGACAAAGTTATGTCCCAATGGATCGATACAAATCAGAATGAGGGGTATACAAATCTCCGATATTTTTAAAAAAATTAACATGATTGAGATATTAAGTCGCCTACGACTAATAACAATGAGGACAATAATAATTTTTTTTCACTTTTTTATTGAGATGTAGAGGTTCTGACCTGTACATGGAGATTAGGACATACCACACTAGCTAATAAAAACAAAAAGACAGGTTGTGGCCTCTGAAGGAAGCATTCAGCAAAGGAAAATGTTATTTGTACAAACCTCGGTTGACAACCTTTCACATGTGTGCGGGGTCCGATGTTTAAACAATTCAAAAAAAAAAAAAAGCGAACCCCCCATGTGAGTGGTTGTCAACCGAGGTTGTTAGTATTCTATGATTTAGGATGTATTTGAATCACATTATTTTGAAAGAATGAATTTAAAAAACCTCTTTTCCCTTGTCAAATTAAAACCTCTTTTTCCCTTGTCAAATTAAGGGTTTATAAATTTTATAAAAAAGTATTATTTTTTGAGAATATACTCTTTAAAAAATGAATTTAAAAAAAAATTATACGAAACAAAAGCTAATGTGTTTTTTAATCCCTTTTTGTCACTCATTATTTCAAAACATTTTTTTTACATATTCATTTTTAACTACGCATTCACAAAATAAAATATTCTATCCATAAATCCAAAATTTCCTACTTTTTAACCACACATTCTCCAAAAATTTACTGTTCAAAAACTGTTTTTTTTTCAAAAAAGACAACCAAATATGGCTTACTTCATCAAATTTTCGAACAAAAATTTCTTGAAGAAATAGAAGAAGATTCAATGCATTCAGAACAAATCAGACCCTTCCCTTCCCTTCCCTTCCCTTGGACAAAGTCACACAATTGTAGTACGTTCGTGATATTTTAGTACGGGTGATAGCAGTACGAGAAACAACCGCCCTCACGTAAATTACTTTTCAGCTCCACCAAAATTTGTTTTTTTTTGTTGAATATAAAATGTCTTCAACTTGGCTACTTGTTGGCCTGTGGCTGCGGATAACGAGAAGAATATTCACCTAAGGAAAAGTCTACATGTACATAATATATGTACATAATAGTGTCCATAATGTGATGTGGACAAAATTATGTTGTTGATGTGAAAGTGTGATATTTGAATTAATGGTTGGATTCAGTGCCACGTGTAATTATGGACACTATTATGTATAGATTTATGTACATGTAGCACTTCTCTTCACCTAATATAGTCCAAATTGAGCAAATCCATTTGTACATAAATAGATTTGCCACAAAACCAACCGACATAGGGTGGATCTCATATGAGTAAAATATTGAAAAAAAAAACTCCACCCTCCCCCACCCACCCCTGTTGTGAGGGTCTGCTTTTCTTCTTCTATGAACTCTGCTTATGTACGTGAAGCAGTTGGTCGAAATTTTCCATGTAGAAATTCATGTGCTTTAACCTCCATCTCACAAATTTATAAATTGATAAATTTCATTTTTATTCAATGGACTCACCATATAAATACTTTTCAAACAAAAATCTTATAATGAAAAGTAATGTTATGTGCAGTCTGTCATCGCCATGCATGACGTACACAGTTATTTAATGGATTAATGTGACATTTTTTTATTGTTACATCCATCAAATCATTAACTGTTACATACATGTCACATAAGACGACTACGAAAATGAACGACTGCAAATAACATTATCCTAAAATGAATATAGTTATCATTATTTATTGCATAGCTAGTACGAATCACATTAATCATACATAATAATGTCAGTTTTTAGGTAATTATCAAGAATACTAGGTGCAAGCAAACGTGCAATGCAAGTTTGCCTAGTTTATATTTAATAGTTTTGTTTAAGAATTAATTTGTTATTAATAAAGATATAATTTTTTGGTTAATTAAATAATTAATGATGTAATGTTTATGTAATTGATAAATAATTAGATGTGTGATTTTGATGTTGTGATGTAAGTTGGTGAAATCGAAGAAAATAAGCAAAAATTGACAAATTTGGAGAAATGGCTAAATTGTAAGGGATCCAAAGTTCGGGGACTAAAATGTAAATACTTAAAAGTTGTGCCAAACCTCACGATGAAGATTTGAGAGTGCTCGGAGTCAATTGGATAAAGGAAGACGTCAATGGAATCAAATTTAGTCAAAAGATGACCACAAATCAATTTCCAACCGAAAAGTTATGCTCCGATATTTTATTCTCATATTGAGACCTATTTTTGGCATAGAAAGTGATCGAATTGGAGAATAATGTCTGAATCAAAGTTGCAGCTAGATGATTTAGCTTTCCAACGCATTTTGAATCGCCTCAATCGGACATCGGAATACAAAGTTATGATAAAAATATTGAAGAAAGGTGCAGTTGCCTGTTTAAAACAAGAAATTCCGTTACATAGTCCGTTAAAACAATAAATTCCGTTAGTTTTTCCGTTAAAAACAAGAAATTCCGTTACATAGCCACTTTTAATATATAGAAGATTTAATGGTCACAAATTCCGTGACATTTGCCTTTAGGGCTGCTTGTCTCAAGAAGCATAAGATACTCTCTACATTTTCGGATTAAGAAGATATGAAAACATGTTTATCTCTGTAAAAAAAAAGTGTTTACAATGCATGAAGTGATAGAACAAAGATCACTTGTAAGACAACCGTGAAAGTATTGGATTAAGTCCTACAATAAGCACGAAAGTGCATTTAAATTTTTATTTGTATTGATTCTTCGAACTTGAATTTTCATGACAAATGTATAAGAATTCTACATAGGTTTAAATGTTGAGACTGCACTAGAGATCATCAGATGGTACAATGTCGAGCCGCTTGTGTATTATCTCACCTTCCACGCTTTCCCTTCTTCGTAGTAAAATGTTGACACCCTTAAGGTACTTACAAGGTACAACCTGAAAATTTTGTATTAGAAACGCATAATTTACCTGGAACAACAACTTCTCATGCTTTGCTAAGCTTAAAAGCAACTTTTACTTAGTTTAAGCTTCGCCAAACATGCTCTTATATATCAGAAACCGATAAAGAATAGAAACCTTTGACAGGAAACATACCTAACGAGTTTGTGAGGGCAGACAATCATAGTTAACTTGTTAACAGGATATGCTATCTGTATGTGGATCGAGAAGATGTCCCTCTAGACTGGAAATGCTGTCTTTTGATAGCCCTTGTTTGCCCCCCATTATATTTCATTCTATTACATTAATTTTTTCTCTCTCCTCATCTTAACCATCCATTCATCAAATAAAATAATAATACACACAAATCAAAAACTTTTCAACCACACATCTCCCATCAATCACTATTCTAAAAATTATCTACCCCCAAAAATTTAAATTAATGGGGGGCAAACAGGGGCATAATGTCATCGTGCACATTTGAGAATTCTTTCCCCCAATGCCACGTTCAACTGGTTCCACGACGTGCGAAACTGTGAACTTCATATCATCGGCAATCTATACCACGGCAGTAAAACAAGGGTTTCAGGGCAATAGAAATTCCATTAACAAGAAATTTTGATCTCACAATTTCGCCGCTTCCAATAACCACATCATGCACGCAATGATGGAGTTTCATATGTTTTTCTCTCTCCTCATGTCGAGAAGTGTGTAACCTGGTAGATCTTTCACAATCTCTAACCTCTTCAGGGTCAGGTGTGGTTCCTAAAGATGGATAATCTGTCATCACAGCAACATTTGTACACGTCTATCTCCAAGCTTGTAAGGTACAGAAGGGAAAACGTAAAGATGTATAACAGCAGCAACACCCATCTATTTCACGAGGCTAAAGTTTGAAACCTTGCAAAAAAGATTCTATATATTAAAGACAAGATAATTATTAATTAAGAACATAACCTTTCTTATCATACCAAAAAATCAAACATGTAAAATAAAAATAAATAAATAAATGTCGAAACTAATCATGACACATGAACTAGAACGACAAAAAGACCAAAATCAGTAAAGGTTGCAACTCCCAAGTAACCACACAACTAACACTAGATTACAGATTCTATATACAAAGTGCCTAAATGTGGTCAGATCAGTAAACATCTTCAACCTACAAACTTAACCTCTTCTCTAATATTAAATGTCTTGTCAAGATTGATGATTGATTCTAGCTATCATTCTTACCGTTCAAATTTTTGAACAATGTCAATTTTTACATATTGAAGATCCATCAAATGTTTACATAGTTTATTGATTTTTTGCATATTGATAATAAAATAAAAAAAAGTCTCAATAATAGAGTTCATGCATATTGAACAATGCCAATTTTTACAGGTTGATAGAAGTCAGAGCCAAGCTGCCAATTCCTGAGAAAGCAAATTAACGGAAAAGGATGTTCAACAACTCCATAAGCATATGCTTCATCCAGAAGAGGTACACTAGAAGCGAACAAGCTTTGACTTTCCATAAAGTGAATTGTACTTTCCTCTCCACCTGCAAGCCACAATACATTACTCACCTTTAACATATTTCTTCTCAAAAACCTACATTTGATTTCAACTTATCCAGAAATTCTATAACTACTTAACATTCAGCAATTCCACACTGTTGCTTCAATCCAATAAATAACAACCAAAGTCATTCCTAAACCTACCACCACTGCATTAATTGGGCTTTCATCAACTCGCAAGTTAGTCCATTATCATTACTACATGAAAATCCTTTCCTTCGAGTGTGGGAGAGATATGATAAGGTCATGAAACACAGTTTAATTATGATATATTCTGCAAGCGACAACTGCAGACTAAGATTCAAACAGAGGAGAAAAAAATATATAAAGCATCAATAGTTCAACATTATTGCGAAGTATCTAAAGCTAAAGCTAGCACAGAAAATACGATAAAGACGAAAAAAAAAATATTAGTGTTTCTAATTATATTTTTACAGTAGTATCAATAAATTTTATAAAATACTATTTTCTCAAAGCATCAATAGTTCAACATACTATAGTTTATCATAGTTAAAGAAGACAAAGAAATCCATAGCTAGAAATGAAATGAAATAATAACACTATTCTGATCTTGAATAATCATCATTATTTAATAAGTGAATAATGCAGAGGGCTAAATGCAACAGCAAGAGCACCCAGAAAATGTAGACATACCTAAGCAGGCTATGAGATATCTCTCAAAGCAATACAGGGCAAAAGCTTCATAACAATCCTGTATAATTTCACAGTTGAAAGCCGCATCTGAATGTAACAAAGATAAGAACCATAAACGAAACAAAATAACAGAAATAAAAGCTTGTTTGGTACAGCTCAAAATCGGATTAAAATTGAAAATATAGCCATTATTAGGTCCCACTCGTCTAATAAAAGTCAACAACAACGGCTAGTTTTTCAATTTTAATCCGATTTTAATTTCTACCGAACACGCCCTAAGAAATCAAAAAGGTTGGTGGGAGCCGGGGGGGGGGGGTGTTGAGAAGAGATAGAAGAAATAGAAAAACCAGAACTTCTTAAGCACACAATAGATTACTCCCAAACATTGTCAACTCTTCTCTGTAATAGTTTGAAATTACTCCACAGTAAAATAGTACTACGTATTACAGTTTGTTAACAGAAAACCAGATGATGACAATTATTATGGAACAAGTTCTAGTAATTTAAGAATCCCACATTTTTTAAATAAGGCCTCTGGTGATGAAGGCCATGTATAACTTGCTGCTATCCAGTCTTCAGCCAAGTTTTTTTCTGCTCAAACGAGTAAAAAATTACCGAAACAGTTAAACCAAAGTAGTTCTTCAATTGATCGAAAAAAATGATTGTATTTGTTCTTTCCATGTGAAGTTTGTCGTGTACAGAAAAAATTGATAAAACTTCCATTACCAAGTATGATCACTAAATCAGGAAAAATGATTAAAAAAATAAAAAAGGAAAGAAACGAAATTCTCAAATTACTTCTCTATTTATGCAGTGCGTCAGAATGATCTTACCTAAGTGGCTCATAAAATGAATTGTGATAATGCTTTAATGTCAAAAGTAAATGGCAAATAAAGATATAATCCATTTAACATCGCCGATTCCAGTGCTTAAACAGGAACCATTAAAATGAGCCCAATTAAGAATTTCTGCTCCTGAAATGAAAGAAATAGCAAGCCTATCAAGTCTAGAACATAAAATAAGAGAGAAACAAAGCACCCTATGTAGAATAAAAGCAGTAAAAATTGTTTTCTCATGTTTAAAAACTATTGGCAAATGCAATAATTAGCAGAAAAAAGTTGTGTAGCTAAAGAAATTGGAAACAAATCTCAAGAGAAAATGTTAACACGAACCTCAGGCTGATTGTAAGCAGCTAAATGCTCAAAGATAAGGTACATGGAAAGAACAAAAGCCACCACTACAAATATGGCTGCACTGCAAACTGCCCAGCTGTAGAGCAAAGAGGACGCAGTGCTTAAACTGATGGGCCAAAATTGTGCTGATCTGCTTGTCGATTCGCCCAAACTCGTAAGAAGATATAGTAAATAGATAAATACCTCCTTCCATCCCATTGTAGAATTTTGAAGCTTCTCAAGTCTCAACACATCAATGAAAATATAGGAAACATAACTATTTACATAATGTTTTATATAATGATGATGTGTCAAAATGTAAGTGGAGAAGATATTTGAATAATGAGATTTTGATTTAATTAAATCTCGCCGCATTATCTGGTAAGCCATTATGTAAATTATTATGTACACGTAGCACAACCCAAAAATATATTTCTCTATTATAAAGCAGCTAACACTCACACATAAAAACACTCAATGGGTCATCCATGGGAAGATAAACAATTCAACTGACAAAACAAGCTTAATTGACCGCAGAAAAGTAATACCAACTAAACGGAAACCACTAATCTTCAAAGGCTGGCATGGACAGCCTGCACAATTGAGAAAAATCTGTCATGAAAGAAAAGAATGCAAACAAGCACCCAAAGATATTAAGAGCTTGTTTGGGAGAGATTTTTGGGGGAAGAATTGATTTTGAATAGTAATATGATGGGAAATGTGTGGTTGAAAAAGAAGAAAAAGTTATTGATGTGATGAAAAATATTATTTTATTGAAGAATGTGTGGTTGAAAATGAGAATTGATTTACTGTAGAAAAATTTAATCTCTCCCAAACAGGGCCTAAAACTTCTAATCAAGCTCTACAAGTGTTACATAGGAGCTACCCAACAAGGAGGGAAAAAGATATGAGCAGCAGGAAAAATACACCAAAGTTAATATATTTCACACATGGGGCAGGCATTTGCAAGGTGGTATCACTTGAAAAAATAAGTCCTTATAAACTCAGTTTCAATCCATTGTAAGATTGACAAAAATCACATATAGGAAATCTAAGGTCAGAACCCCACCCCGCCCTCTATTTCCACTATCAAGTACACGACACAGTGCTCAAATTGACAGGCCAGAATTGTGCTGATCTGCTTGCTGACTCCCCAAAGTGGCAATGTATAATAATGATATCAAGACTCCCTTCCATCCCATTGCAGATCTTAAAAAAATAACAGCTTCTCAACACATCAATTCAGATATTATGCTCGATTGCAAAGCATCTGAATCTCTTATTGAACCGTCACATAAAACCTGCTTATAAGTCCTTCACTTTAGGCTGTATAAAACAATCATCCCTTGGAAGAAAAGTAATGCAGTTGACAAAAGCAGCTTATAACTAACATCAGAAAAGTAATACCAACTACTGACTATTGATGAAAGATATCCAAGGCTGGCACAGAACAGATGCGGACAAATTAAAAAAAAAAAAAGTCATTATCCCTTATCTCACTTGTATTATATATTGAGAGGTTGTATAAGATAGATGAATATACAAGAAATACAGAAAATTATTCTTGTCTTCAAATAATCAAAAAATTGTCTAACAAAGTCAATATGGAAAGAATGACTAATTGACTATGTAAGAAGCAAGCTTACTTTGAAAAAGAACGTGTCAGACACTTATCATTCCGTCTTCGTTCTGCATCATCACGTCTACCAACACAACCGAACAAATCTTAGAAAGTACTTACTCTGGGTAAATTTTACTAATCCAATCAGGCTTGCAAAAATGGAGATTCAAAACTCACTACACCAAAAACAATAGGGACACAGGAGATGGTATGGAAATGTAAATCTTTAAAACATATTCTTCTTCAAGTGCAGCCAATCATCTATTCAGGAAAAAATAATGTGTGATGCCCCCAAAGAACAACAAGCAAACTGAAGATCTTCATTTTCATAAAAGTGATTCAGCAAAAAACTCATCCTCCAAAGCAGAAGCCTCGTGAGCTACATAACTGATGTGTTTAATTTGTTCAGTCAATCCCCCCAACAAATGATAAATTTCATTTGTTTGACTGTTGGAAGTATCTTCAACCAAGAATGGGGAAAATCCAGAACCAATGTCAACCCAAGCACAGCCAGGATCTTTCCTCACACCCAAGTCTCTCATGAAGGTCCTTACTTCTGCCAGTTTACTCCAGGAACCAGCAGCAGCATACATGTTAGCAATCAACACATAGTATCCTGAATTTTGAGGTTTCATTTCTAGTAGATTTTCTGCAGCTCGTTGCCCAATATCTGTATTCCCATGGATCCGACATGCTCCAACAAGAGTTGCCCACATTTCAGAGGTTGCCTTGTACGGCATTCTCAATATAATTTCTTCTGCCTTTCTCAGTAAACCAGCCCTACCAAACAGATCGACCATGCAAGCAAAGTGATCCAAACGAGGAGTTATACCATAAATAGATTGCATCTTTCCAAAAAGTACCTGACCTTGCTCCACTAGGCCTGAATGACTACAAGCTGATAAAACAGCAACCATGGTAATATCGTCTGGCTTTATATGGAACCTGATCATTTCATCAAATAGTTTGAGTGCAACTTTTCCTTCTCCTTGCAAGCCATATCCAGAAATTAGTGAAGTATAAGTCACCACATCTCTCTTATCCAACAAATCAAACAGTCTTCTGGCAACTGAAACTTTACCGGATCTTGAATACATGTCAACAAGAGCATTCCATATCAGCAGGTAATCCTTAAACCTTTCATGTCTAGTAATATAGCAGTGGAACTCTTTGCCGTGTTGCAGGTGTGCCATACGAGCACAAAGAGGAAGAATGCTGGCAACGGTCACATAATTTGGCTCAATGTCAGTAAGCAGCATATCTCTGAATATAAAGGAGGCTTCCTCATACCTATCCCACTGTGCATAACCAGATATGATGGAGTTCCAGGTGATAATACTTTTAGCTTCTACTGATTGGAACAAAATGTATGCATGCATAAGGTCCCCGCACCGAGAATACATATTTATTAATGCATTTTTTACATTAATGTATTCAGCAAAAAAAATACGAATTGCCAATCCATGAATTTCTTTCCCTAGCTTCAGTGCACCAATACGAGAACATGCACCTAAGCCGATAATCATGGCCACTGGATCCAAGCGATTGCCATTCATCCTCATCTGGCACAGCAATTTGAGTGCTCCCTCATAGTTACCTGTTCTCAAGAAACCTCCAGCAATGGTATTCCATGTTATAATGTTGAATTCCACACCAGATGCCCGCATACTTTCAAAAAGTTTAAATGCCTCAACCCACTCCCCTTTGGAGGCATATCCTGAGATAATTGAGTTCCATGAAACATCATCCTTAACTGGCATTTTGTCAAAGATATTGCGGGCTGTGTCCACTTCCCCGCACTTCCCATACATAGACACCAAAGCATTCTGCACAAACAAATTCCACTCTAGAGCGCTAGCATTAATAGAATTATGAACTTCCATTCCAAAACCAATATCTAATTGCTCACCACAAGCCTTAAGAACAGATGGGTAGGTGAAATTATCAGGTCTACTTCCCTTATAAACCATTTGTTTATATGCAAAGATAGCATCCTTAAAACGCCCTTTGCTAACGTATGAAGAAATAAGAATATTCCAAGGCAAAGGATGCAGAACATTTGAAGCTACAGTTATAATATGTGCTTCATCTAGAAAATTAAAAGCTGTGTAAAACGTAACGAGTTTGGGAACCAATGCATGGTTTTTGTGAAGACCCCAAGTAATAACTTGAGTATGAAGTTGTTTTCCTTCTGAAAGCAACTTGAGGTTGGTGCAAGACAACAAAAGAGAGGATAATGAGTGTACAATAACATCACAAGCAGCAGACGCATAGGCATGATTTCGAATAAGAGTAAAAGTTTTGAAGGCTTTAGATAAATGACCTTGGCTAGCAAAATCTTTCAAGGTTATGAGAAGGCAATCCACCATCGATTCATCTGGGGTAGATTGAAAGTTTATAATATTTTCGCAGGCATAAAGAGACTGAGACTCGCTTTTTTTGGGAACATCCAATGGTTGTTTGATGCTTTGCCTCCATTTCCTAGGGATAAGTTTTTGAATTTCATAAAAAGGAAGGCCTGTTTGTAGCCTATAAAATGGAGAAGGCATGCAATATAGATGATGAAGCTATATCCTTTAATAACACAGCAAACATCAATTGTCTGCATGACTGCACACACATTTTTTCAAATACAACAACCCCTGCAACATTAAAGATAAATAGAATTAGAAATTAGAGATAATGTAGTCAAATCATAAATTAACTACTATGTAGTGAGTTCTGCTTTTCACCATGTTTTTGAAAACTTAAAATTGATTTCTGTTCATTCATGTTCTTTGCACTTGCAGACTAATACAGTGTAGCCTTCATATTTTAGCTTGCCAATGCCAGAACAACTTTAAAAACATGAGCTATGCAGAAAGCTTTATTCTTTTTTCATCACATTTCAGAAATTAAACGCCTTTAACCCAACCTCCCTCCCCCAAAACTTAAACCAAAAGACAGGTTCACCAATCTAAAATTGTGAATTTTCCAATACATTCCAACTATGGAAGTAAATCCCCAATCATGAGTTAAACAACATAAAAAGGGATATAAATACTGACCTCGGAAGCAACAACGATAAATTCTATGGAAGTTGAAGGTTTCTGTTTGTAAAGCTGTAAATGGGATTGTTTATGGGTTTAAGCTTAAACCCCACTCCAATTTTCTTCGGTTCCAAGGGATTGTTACGGTTTAACAAATACACGGTTCAAGAAATGATAGCATGAGTAGTTACCAGAAGGGTTCCAGGTGAATGCACCTCTAAATCTATGGCCGTCGATATCAATAGTCCTACATAGGAATTACAACTCCGAAATCATTATTAAAAAAATAAAAACAATACACAAACAGAATGAGAAGAGAAGAGGACAGAGGAGAAGAGACCAAATTCTCAGTGATTCTACTAATTAATATATTTTGCTTACATGTATATTTCGGAAAAGCTGTGCAGGGTCCCGAAAATTGTTGGCGGTGTGGAATAATAGATTATTTTCTGTAAAAATATATTAAAACTCTATTTATATAATTATTGAAGTAAATAAAAATATATTTAAAATTATTGTGCATGTAATAAAATACGTAGTGGTAATACCCTTTGGTTTATTCCCTTCGGTCCGTTCTAGCCTCTAGGGTTGCTTGCTTATCCAAGAGTGCTCCGTCTTTCTCCATTGGCGGTGGAGATTCGAAATATTTGAGAAAGAGACAATATGGAGCGTTTATAATTAAAGAATAGAGAATAATCGGATATGGAAAGAGTGCAGTCAAGAAGCGGGTGAGGGTGGGATGTGTTTATTATTTTGCAGTTTCATTTTAGAGGGGGCTTAGGGTTCATAATTTATATGGATATTTTTTAAAATGGATTTGTATTTAGCATTTCTTGATATTAATTAATAAAAAATCCAAGAATAGATTGTTGTATATTTTTCCAATTTTGATTGTGATGACCATTTTCAAAATATATATATTTTTTTTTTATTTCCAAAAATGCGATATTACGATGATTTGGGCAAAAGGAAAAAAAATTAAAAAATTATTGAAATATTATGGTAAGATTCGTATCGACGACAATGAATCCATATATTTTAGACAAAATCTCAATATTTTAATAATTACGGAAACAATTCAATGTTAAAACTTGCTTAGAATTAAAAGAGTTATTTTTAACTTGACGTGCAAGGTTTCAAAACGATACATATACATTTCTTGTGATTTCACGAAAGGTGTGAATTGCCCGTGACTTATCATGAATTGTGAAGTTAATTCCTTAAAAAATTTGGGACTATGAATGGTATAAATAAAATATTTGAGTATAATTTGTAAAATAATGAAAGATTTTGGACTGCATCTGCAATTATTCTCTTCTAATTTTCGCGTTTTTTAACGCCCCACGGAAAACAATTAGTTAGGAAACTTTTTAATTTCACCAATGGCTATTACACTTTGTACTTAATATCACCTTGACCACTAAACTTTAATTTTACTTTGCTATTATTTGACCTCCTTGTTAACCACAATTACAGGTATGCCATTAGGAAATTTAATTTTTACTTGGGAAAAAAATAATGAAGCTCGTTACTTCTTCTGCAACAATGACGAGCATAAACACTGCAAACAAAAGCACCAGATTCTTCCCTTCTCGCACTCACCACACCACTACTTTCTGCACCCGCAGCCACCAGATCGCCGCCCTAGCCATAGTAGTCACCACTTTCTTTCTCACTAGACTCTTCGATCACTCTCTGGGACCCTGCTCTTCGTCGTACCAAAACAAATTCCCCGATGTAAATCGGAAATACGACGGCGTTGTGCGATTTGGGGATTCGGGTGGGTGGCCTGAGAGAGGGTATGGGACTCAACTGAATTTGAAGATCTATGTGTATGACGAGAACGAGGTTGACGGACTCAAACTGCTGTTGTATGGCCGTGAAGGGAAGATTTCTCCCGAGGCTTGCATCAAAGGCCAGTGGGGCACTCAGGTAATTTTATCTGATATTCTATGTTTTTTATTTGTGGTAATTGAAAGTCTATATTTGCTCAATAATGAAATGCTTAATCGACTTCAGTAATGTTGAAATTACTGCTACAACGACAACTACTGAGCAAATTATTCTTCTCAGTAAACTTGGACTTTGTATACATTTTGGAAGAATCGACATTGTTGAGGAAGCACTAGACATATATGCCTTTTCTTGAATTGGATCAGTTGATAAATTTTGTTTCGAATTTGAGGCTACGGAATCATATACTCTCAGAATTTGGATATATCAGATGGAAATATAAAGTGGGAGGAGACTTTTTCTTGGATAACCGATTTAGTTTTATTGTCTTTTTGGGTAGGGGACTGTTAGAAAATTTAAGGAAATGTGTTGGGAGCAAACAAGAAGTCCCACATTGGTTGGGAGAAGAAAATAAATCCACCATATAACCCAAGTGGGCTACTCCACCCATTACCAATTGGTTTTGGGATGGAATCTCACTTGGGCCTGGTGGAGTGGGCTTGGCCTTGGGAAATTGCTCTCAATAATTCCCTAACAGTGGTATCAGAGCCCAGGGTCGGAGAAACGTAGTAGAAAGCGTGGTGGCGATCGGGCTAAAAATCATTCGCGTTTGAGGTGCCTTGTGTCGAAAGTCTTCCTGACATTGGTGGTTAGGCGGCGGGTCCCGTTGGGTCGAGGACGACAGTGATAACGGCGGTACAAGATGATTGGCGAATGGATTATCGTTTGAGGGGAGGCCACAATGATGTGGTCCTTCGTTTGAGGGGAGGATTGTTGGGAGCAAACAAGAAGTCCCACATTGGTTGGGAGAAGAAAATAAATCCACCATATAACACAAGTGGGCTGCTCCGCCCATTATCAATTGGTTTTGGGATGGAACCTCACTTGGGCCTGGTGGAGTGGGCTTGGGCCTTGGGAAATTGCTCTCAATAATTCCCTAACAAAATGAATTGATGCCTTGCTGAGAATCAAGTAATAGGAGATTCATTGTGTAATGAACACCAGTTTGTCATGGAAATAAAGAATAAATGGTATTTATGTTAACAATACATCAATAGGTAGGTTACTAGTTTCGTAGGTTGTTGGTGATTTTTGAGCCAGAGGTGTATTGAGCTTATGTTGGATTTTCGTAATACGGTGAAGAAGTTATGCCCCCTTCATGATAATGAAAGTAGTTTGATAATTCCAGATTCAAGCAAGATAATAAGATTATAAGTCTCGTATAAGTGATCTTATAAATAAACTGCACCTCTTTGTCATTTTCCCAAATACTTAGGAAATGTGGTTCTTTCCTATGTTTATTCATTAAAAGAAAATAGAAGCTTTATTCCTTGAAACATCACCATTGGGAAGATCAAGAGGGCACCCAAAATTGACATTTGGTTTTTTCCCTTTTTGTGTGATTTTAATATATAAGTTCTTCATGTCCTGTAGGTTAAAATACACAGGTTGCTTTTGCAGTCGAGGTTTCGGACAAGAAAGAAAGAAGAGGCAGATCTGTTCTTTGTGCCAACTTATGTTAAATGTGTACGAATGATGGGTGGCCTGAACGATAAGGAGATCAACCAAACATACGTCAAGGTACTGAGACTTCTGATTTTAAGGCTGGCAACTTGAGACAAATTATGAGCACTGTACATTGTAATCCACACCAACACTATTTTGTTTCAGGTTTTAGGTCAAATGCCATATTTCAGGTTATCTGGTGGGCGCGACCACTTTTTTGTCTTCCCGAGGTATGATGTTTTAGTTCTTGGTAATTGTGATCACACGAGTATTCATATTGCCAACTTATGTGATGAAATTGCTTTTACTGGGAAATATAATCTAGGAATTAGGAACATATAAATTACTTAGTTAATTACATATTATACATTAATTATAATTATGACTATTTTTCTCCCATAGCACTTAAATGCATTGTTCCAAAAAGCGTAAAGCGTGATTAGGTGAAGTTTCAAGCTTTACGAGCTCAAATGAGCCTAGACGAAGCTTAGGTGTAAAAAATCGTTTTCTTATTTTTAATATTATTTTAAATTTTTAATCATTTAATAATTAAAATAATACATATCAAACATCTAAAATTATAAAATATTATATTTACTTAATTATTTCTACCATTAGTCAATTATACAATTTTCAAGCTTTTAAAATGCAAAAATTAGAATGTTTTTCATAGTTTTAATTTTCAACTAGACAAGATCCATTTAGCCCCTGTTTGGCTCCCGTTAAAATTTTAATACATTTTTCTCTCTTCTTTTCAATCATACATATTCCAATAAAATAATATTACACGTAAATTTAAAAAATTTCTTTCTTTTTTGCCCACACATTCTCCCAAAAATTATTATTCCAAAATACAATATTCCAAAAATCTCATTATAATGGGGACCTAACAAGGGCTTAATAGATTTATAGGAACATTATACATGCTTTTGGAGTTTGCAACAAAATAACAAGGCTCAAGATCATAATTACATAATCTAGATAGCACTATAGTTTAAAGCTTATTTAACTATTTAAATAAAGTCATTTTTCACTTTTGTATAGGTAAAATCTTTTAAAAACTCGAAATTAAAGTCAAATGAAAAGTTTTTTTAAAAAAAAATAAAAATGAATTAAGTTAAAGTCAAATAAAAGACTTTAAAAAAAGGATAAAAATAAAAAAAATTAATAAAGTGCGCATAGGGAAGACAAAAGAGAGGAAGGGAAAAAATTCAACCGTTTAGGAATTGGAAAAAAAAGCGTCTAGGCGCGAAGTGAGGCATTTTGCCCGAGCTTCGAGCCTAAACAAGATTTTTAGAACATTGCTTATATGTTAATATTAGTCTTATGAATAAATTTGAGTTGTTGTTCTTGAACAAAGTTCTCTAAACTGTTAATTATTGTTGTTTACTTTAATGGGACATTGTCACGAGATCAAAACTGCTCCCCTTATAAAACATAAGAAGAACACATACTTAAAAGGAAGGAGAAGAAAGCAAGTGAATTCTCATAGAAATTTTCTACTTAGTTTCAAATTTCTTTGATTCTATTAAAATGGAGTGTATATCTATCCACCTGCTCAAAAGCTGATTTATCGAGTGGGTTCCAGCATTTTTATTGAATCTGTTGAATTTTTATCATTTTTGATGGGCGCTTTTCGCTAAATTGCAGTGGTGCTGGTGCTCACTTGTTTAAGTCTTGGGCGACATATTTGAACCGTTCCATAATTCTGACTCCCGAGGTATGATCTTGTCACAACATATCCCTTGTGTTACCATGGTGAAGCCAGAACCTGCCTTTTGGGTGTTTGCCATCCAAATAATAAAGTCGTTGTAATAAGTGGCAGTTTACTTCAAGACTCCGAATATTTTAAAAAGCAAAAGTTTGAAGCTGAGAGTTTCAATTTTAACCTATTAAAAGATCTTTTCAAGATCAATTTTCTGAAGAATGTTTATAATTGTAAACACAGGGAGACCGCACAGATAAACGAGACACTAGTGCCTTCAATACGTGGAAAGACATCATCATACCTGGAAATGTTGATGATGGGATGACAGCTAACGGGACTAGGCTGGTTGACCCTTTGCCTTTATCAAAAAGGAAGTATTTGGCAAACTTTTTAGGTCGAGCACAAGGAAAAGTCGGCCGTTTGCAATTGATAGAGCTCGCAAAGGAATTCCCTGATAAGGTATGCATTTCTTTCTGGATTGTGTTATTATCTTCTCTTTCAATTTTTCTTTTGACCGATATACATGTGCTTCAAAATTCTCCAAAAGGAAAACAATTATTTGAATAGTGGATTTTCTGAAGGGTTACAAGCAGTTGACTTTGTGGTTAAGAATCTCTATCCTTGCATAGAAAATAGCTATAATATCTATGGAAAGGGAATTAATGCTGGCACTCTGTTTCTTTTACTTTTTTAGATAAAAGTATGCTCCCATATGGAAATTAGTCTTACAAACATATATGCATAGTTCATTGAAGTCTTTGTATATTTCTCTTCCCGACCCTCCACCCCCTACGGAAAATTGAAAACTTAGGGGAAACAAAAATGAAATTGTCCAAGTTTTTATAAAAAATTGAAAAAGAGAAACTCATTTTCCTGTGAGTCCTGCATTTACTTAGCAATCTTATCGTGTACCTATAAATGCCAAAAGAAAGCATGACTTCTCAAAATATCAAGGATTCAGGCTTTTGGAGAATGCAAGTTCCCATTATGTTAGCAGAACCCCTCAGAACTCGTCCAAATTTTTATTAAAAATTGAAAAAGAGAAACTCATTTTCTTGTGACTCGTGGATTTATTTAGCAACTTTATCATGTAGCCACGAATGTCAAAAGAAAGTATGACTTTTCAAAATATCAAGGATTTCAGGTTCCCATTATATGAGCAGAACCTTCAGAATTGGTGGGAATCTGAAATTTAATGAATAAATTAAATATATTTTTATCAATCAAGTCCAAATAATGCTAAAAAAGTGTTCCAGGTCAAAGGGTAGGGACATTCCAAGAAAGTGATAAAATGCATTTTAATATATGTGCGTACTATTTAATCTGGATGGTGTGGGGTGAAGCTATGGGTTAAGTTGATTATTTATAATATTGCTCTAAGCATGTAAATGTCAAGGCGATGGACAGGTATTTGCAATGGTGATTCCAATGCTTACTATGCATATTGGATTGTGGAAATTGGTCAACTTCATTGGTTATGCTAAATATTGCTTATATTAGTATCACCTATTGGCCAAACGCCACTGAGACCGCCTTGTATGAATCGATAATTGGATTATTTGTTTGTTAGAAACTTTAGACATACTTTCCAAAATGATACTTTTATGTACCTTATAAGCTCAGCCAAACACGCTCCTAGTAATTTTGGTTAATTTAAATGTATGATCTATGTACTCAATTCCCCAAAAAGATGTGCATGTTGATTATTTGAACAGTTGGAATCCCCAGAATTGAAGTTAAGCGGCCCGGACAAACTTGGAAGAGTGGATTACTTTAAACACCTCCAAAATGCAAAATTCTGCCTGGCTCCACGTGGGGAATCGTCGTGGACCCTTCGCTTTTACGAGTCATTTTTTGTGGTCCGTATCTTGCACTTTACACTTCTTGTCTTGTACACACTCACAATAATGACTCTTTCTTGAACTCCTTGCCTATGTTTGCTCGTGCTGAACAGGAGTGTGTTCCAGTTATCTTATCAGATCAAGTAGAATTACCTTTTCAGAATGTAGTCGACTACACTCATGTATCAATCAAATGGCCATCCACTCGGATAGGACCCAAACTTTTGGATTACTTGGAATCAATTCCAGGTCGGGCTGCAGGCTTTATTTTTTGCATCTTTCTTGCTCAATGAAATCCATTAATTTGTGTCAAAAAAGTTTTGGTGTTTGTGCAGATAAAAACATAGAGGACATGATAGCTCAGGGTAGAAAGATAAGGTGCTTATGGGTTTACGCTCCAGAATCTGAGTCGTGCTCTGCATTCATTGGAATTATGTGGGAACTTCAGAAGAAAGTGAGGCAATTCCATCAGTCAACAGAGACATTCTGGCTGCATAATGGATCTATAGTGAACAGAAATTTGGTGGAATTCAGCAAATGGAAACCACCCATACCATTGCCTTAAATATGGTCTTGAGGGGACCTTTTGGTTTGTCTGTACTCTTCTTTACTTGTTTTACAAGTATATTTTACCTTTTCCATCATTCTTTCTTCAAATGTATTAATCATTGATGTAATACGTCATGCTTTTGTAGCATGATGCTGTATAGAGACAAGGATGTTTAATTTCTCGAGGCAATTAGAGAACATTTTTTTTTTTTTTTTTGAAAAGCTCATATGCTTCATCGAACATCTCTTTGAATTTAGCAGTCTGGACGAGATAAGAACATTTTTTTGACATTTTTTTCTGTTTAGTAAGCAATATGTATGATGATTCTGATGCTTTCAAAAATCCCAGGATAAATAGATTCAGACATTGTAATTTTGGTGGTGTGACTGACAAATGCTCTTTTATTTTCTTTGGAGAATCTCCTAAATTCCAAATAAAACGATGAAATCATTCTTCATTATCACACATGTTCGTCAGTCCCCTGCAAAGGAATCATCGTGCATTTGGAAGCATATTTTGGGCACGGGTTGTCTTGTCATGATCCGTGCTGTCGATCGACTTGCCTCTACACTTGAGTTGTGCCGAGTTTAGTTGTAGGTGCAATGGACTAGGTGCCTATTTTAAAAATATTAATGTTGGTCGGCCAGGGTCAGTGACCGACCAGAATCCAGTGGGCTGAAGTGTCAGCCCCTGATTTGAAAAAATAGGGCCCCACATGAATTCAAATCAAGGATCGAGATGTATCCACCTCGGCCCCCTGGATTTGGCCCTGGATGAGCAGCCATGCTCATTTTAAAAATATAGTTATTTTGAAAGTATTATATAATTTTCATTTTTCATTCAAAAATCAATGAACAAGTGATGCGTGGTCCACTTTAATCCACAATTTGATGAAGAACACTTTTACACAAGTTGGCCCATGCATTTCATCAAGCTTCCACACCATTCATTTATCTTCAGCCAAATATGAAGTGATAAAAGATTAGGCCTCGCAGGATAGAACAGTCTTCAAAAATTGATAAAGTGAATTCTCCCTCATCTCTCTCTACCATACTTATTGGTTGAGAGAAAATGGGTACAATTGGGCTCACAATTTGTTGTCTTTCTTGGAAGAGCAATCAGCTGATAGTTCATTCTGCACCAAGAAAGGGATTGGGCTCAAGGAGAAATTTGTGTGTCAATGAAGAAAGTGAGGAACAATTAGGCCTGCTTAATAGGAGGGCTGCTATGGTTACTGGGGTGTCTTTACTTTCATCAGTAGTTTTCAAGTTTCCAGGAGAGGTGTTGGCAGTGGTGAAACAAGGTCCTTTAGCAGGGAGGATTCCTGGCCTCTCCGAACCAAATGAACAAGGTTAGTCTTCGTGGAATTTTGTGTACTTCAGGTATTTTTTATGCTCGACTGGACAAGACTAGATATAATTAAAGAAAAGTTTATGTTTGTTATTGGATAATGCATACAAACATTATGTCTTAGATATGATCTTGGAGCATTTTGCTTGTGTGAATCTTGAATTTGACAAAGAATCATGGTATACACTTTTACTTTGTTCAATAAACGTATGCTTTGGAAGCAATATTAGAGGACGGTATAACGAATAAAATTTTAATACCATCCAATCCCACAACACATGTTCATAAGGGATGTCATTTCCACCGACTTTTTCTCATTTTACGTTCTTTAGAAAAGTATCACCATTGTTAACATACAATTAAACTAAAGTTTGTAATCTCATGTATCTCTTATGTTCTGAAGAAATACCTCTTATAAATCCCTTTTACAGATTAAAATTTGAGATGCTCGAACTTTTCAGCTGTTTTATGGTTTAGTTTCTCAATGAATGTTCATCTTCAATAGAGAAAAACTGCTCAGACAGGTTGGAGGACATATCAAAGACCGGAAGAGAAGTCGGGAGGCCATGGCGTTGGGTGGAGTCCCATCATCCCATATGCCTTCTCAGTTCCTCAAGACTGGGAAGAGGTAAGCATCTAGAGAGTCGAGGCTTTATAAGTGATTTCAAAGAAAAAAGACCCCTAAACATCCTTAATATGTTACAAGAAATAAGATCCCTAAACATCCTTAATATGTTACAAGAAATAAGAATATCATGGCTACTAGTATAATTAGGCCACACAATTTAACGACCCTCAGAATCCCTCTCTACAAAGCCAGTTTTTTTCTTCTTTAGATATTCTTCCTATGGTTCTCAACAGGTTCCAGTGTCAATTGCTGATCTTGGAGGCACAGAGATTGATTTGAGATTTGCTAGCCCAAAAGAAGGACGCCTTTTTGTAATTGTTGCCCCTGTTCGAAGATTTGCAGATGGTATCTCCCTACACTTACCTGCTCATGTTCTGATTGTGGTGTACAATTTATGTCGAAAGCCTATCTTAGTGTTGTCTCTTAATCTGTAGATTGATTCCCACACCCAGCCTGGGGTTGGGGGAATCCAACTCTTATGTTATACATAAAAGTCAATTGTATTATTGAAAGAACTAAAATCTTGATTGCTCTATGTTGCACAGATATTGGTGATGACGCCACAATAGAACGAATAGGCCCTCCAGAGATAGTAATCAATGCATTCGGGCCAGAGGTAATTGGTGAGAACGTAGAAGGAAAGGTGTTAAGCTCAGAAGTAGCAGAATACTCAGGAAGAAAGTACTATCAGTTCGAGTTAGAGCCACCTCATGTACTAATCACTGCAACTGCAGCCGGAAATCGCCTCTACTTGTTCAGTGTAACTGCAAATGGTAAACTTCCAGGCCTATTCTTCGAGCCTAATGCCTTGAATTTTAGTATTTCTCACTTTTTAGATGTCTTGGTTCTTCAGGTCTTCAATGGAAGAAGCACTATAAGGATTTGAAAAAGATAGCTGATTCTTTTCGAGTTGTTTAATCGAAAAATCACATCTCAATATGTCTTATAATATGTCCTTCATAGTTATTGAATTGGCTAATAGACAACGTATAGGATAGAGAGATTTAAACCTCTAGTTTTGTGCATCAGTAAAGTTTGCAGAACGCATTTTCTACTTGTTCTCTTCGAATATTGTCTTTATATTTAGCAATTTCTGATATGGACTATGTTGAAGTGATACTTCAAAGGTAAAAAACTTGAGACATGTCAATTAATAATTTCTTGATGCATAGTATTTATGATTCGACTACGAGGCGTAGGCGTTCCTTACACGTGACTCAATTTATTGTTTATTTCTGATTGAAAGTAATCTCATTTTCTAATATATAGAATTGTTAATTCGTAAAATCAGAAACTAAATACAACGTACAATATTTGACAAAAAAGAAATATCTTGATAAATTAGAAGGTTATTAATTAATCGATAAATTAATAAATCATTTACTTATCAATTGAAAAATTGCTAAATTAATAGATTTTTATTTGGCTGCACCACTATATTTAATATTTAATTTCATATAAATAAACCCAAAAAAAATAAAATCTACGAAATGCGATACCGAAAGACTATTTTTCTAGCCAACAAATTAAATTCTCTAGTTATAATTATCGAAACATATATTTCAAAAGATATGCACATTATGCCCGTGTTTGCTTTGAATTAAAATTTCAAATCAAAATCAACAATTAATTTTAATTACATATTTCGTAAGATTCATAACTTTTTAAGCACACATTTCATCAACTTTTATCTAAATTTAAAAATTTAATAATCTACACCAAATAGAGGTTATAGGAAGACATTTCATACATCATACTAAACATGATCAACTAATATCAATAATCCGATATGCATATTTAGCAATAGATCAAGGACCAATAGTGCAAAACTTCCATAGTATTAATCTTCTGAGAGCTGCTGTAGTTCAATTCAAGAACCCCTAAACTTGTATACTGCTTGGGCTTCCTTTCTTTGTTCAAACATTCCTCCAAAGGCTGATGTGAAAGTGAAGAATCTTTCAGCAATTACTATAGAGAAATAACAAAATCGAAAATTGAACGGCTGCAATCATAGCCGACCAAAAATCAAGCAAATAACTGTGGTCATCGTTGACGAGCACATATGTCTATCTTGTTACGATTAAACTTTAATTTCTTATTCAAGAGAGCTATAACAAAATCGAAAATCAGCATAACATGCACAGGTTTATTATTGTTCACATGTGATGTTATGTCACGATCCATAGCCTATTTTGCTATAACGTCGATGTGGTTAAAGCACGAGTCATAGACCATATCTGATTTTACTTAAAAGTTATTTTCTAAAAATAAGTTAAATATTACCTTTTAGAAAGTATAATGAGATTCTTGGACCTGCTATTCGTTAACTTTTAAAAAGAACCTTTTGGTACAAATATACAAATTTAGAACATTTTTATTGGAACATTTTTATCATGGCAAATAGAATGGAATCCAATGGCTAACTACTATAACCTTAAAAAAGAAAGTTAGGTATCCAAACGTCCCCTTCCCACAGGGGTATTATAGTCTTTAGACTCTATCTCCCACATACAACTTGCAAATATCAATAATAATCTGGGGGCATTTTAGTAAATATCCCTGAAGTATGAGTTGGGTGGCCTTCAAGATAATCATATGTTTTTTGATGGCATACCTATCAGATTGGATTGATCAATCGACCGACTGACTTAACCAGAAAAATTGAAGATCGATACAATCATAAATAATATCGAAAACATAAATCCGTTAAACTAACTTAAGAACCAATCTCGTGAAATTGAAATTTCGTTTGTGCTATCCGATCATCTAACTTGTACCTTTTTCGAGTCGACGTAGAATCTAAGACCGACATAGGCACCATACACCAAGTGAAGAAACCCTTTGACTTAATTTAGAGTAAATAACTAAATCGGATCCAATGTATTTTTGACGTCCGCAGTAAAAACGCACGCACTCTCTCAAAAAAGTACAGTCCAGCATCTCAAGAAACTCTCTCTTTCTCTCTCTAGTTACTGAAGATTTTGAGAGGACTTTTGACAGCTACATGTACATACAGAAACACAGATATAAATCTACAGTTTAATGTTTTATTTATGTTTTTTCGAGGAATGAATGAATAAATAAATTTGTTGATGCTAATGGAGAAGTTTAACGAGCGTCCGTGAACTTCAATTTTGTAGGTTTTGACAGTGCTGTTCAAATCCTATTCTGGTGAGATTTTCCTCTTCATTTCGCTATTTGTTTTTATAGATTAAAGTTTTGAATTTTTATATACACGTCTTGATACACGCATACCATATGTATATATATTTATGAATGTAAGTATTTTATAGGGTGAAACCCCCGAGAATATAGCTTCATTTGGGGTTTAAATTGAGTATTTTTGTTACATGATTTAGGGCTTTATTGAGTCTAAATGGTCATTCTTGTACTTCACTTCGGCTCAAGTTTAGGAATTTTTTGGATTATAAGTTCACTTCATCTTTTCAAGATTTTCTATTTGTTCCATTTTCCTTTTATTCTTCTTTTTGGGGTTGAAATTGTTCGGTTTCACTTCTGTTGTAGACTAGGGAAAGGACATAATTCACATAAAAGCTATATGTTTTAATAGGGATTGATTTTAGGATGTTCAGAGAAAAAGGTTATATCTTTGGGTTGAAATTTTTGATTTTCAACTTCAATTCTGCAAATTAGGGTATTTTATTCTCATGCAAGAGGCTTATGCCAATGTTTTGGTTCAAAATAATATTTCAAAAACTTTGACTTCAGTTGGTCGTGCGTAAATTGTTAGTTAAATTGTACAACAATTGAGTGCTGCACACACTTTTTTGTAATCTGTTGAGATTAATGTTAGTTCAAGGAGTGTAATTTGTATTTTACAGTGTATTTAGATTAGTACTTGGCAAAAAGATGGTGCCAGAACGGCCACCCGCTCCGCTCAGTGGAGCCCTGCCTGTTCCACCATCATTAATGAGATCAAATTCCGATTTGTTGAGTGGTCAAGGGAGTGGGATGCCTTCGCAGACTGCATTCCCGTCTTTGATGTCACCTCGTAACCAGTTAAACAACATCAACATGTTGGGGAATGCGCCCAACGTTTCATCTTTGCTCCAGCAGTCATTTAGTAAGGGGGTCCCGAATTCTGGACTCTCTGTTCTTGGGAAGCGGCGGCTTATTGAAAACGGGGCTGAATCTGATCCACTTTCCGGTGTAGCAAATGGGGCAGGATTTAATCCGTCTCCATATGCGTCCGCGTCCATAACTACTAACCCTAACTCATCCGGTCAAGTTCAAGGGCAACAACAACAATTCCCAAACCCTACTGGCAACCAAATGTTGGCTGACCAGCTACACACTCAGCAACTTGATCCGCTAAATTTTCAGCATAATCAGCATCAGTTACAGCAATTTTCTGTTCCTGGCAACCAACATCAGCAGCCATTTCAAACAACGCGAGCTGGACTAGGAGGTATTGGACCTGTTAAGCTGGAGACACATGCAATGAATGATCAAACACGACAGCAGTTGCAAGGTTTGAGGAATCTTGGTACTGTCAAATTGGAACCTCAACAAATACAAAATATGAGAAGCTTGGCGCCTGTCAATATGGAATCCCAACAACCAGACCCATCTTCGTTTGTAAATAAGCAACAGCAGCAGCAGCTGCTCCTATCGAGGCAGTCCCCTCAGGCTGCTGCAGCTGCACAGATATTCCATCAACAGAGACTTATGCAAATCCAGCGACAGCAACAACAGCGAGCCTTAAATGCTATTCCTCAACAAAAATCTCAGCTACAAGCGCAGTTTCAACCACAGAATTTTTCTATTAGGTCTCCGGTGAAGACGGTATATGAGCCTGGGATGGGTGCGCAACGGCTAACACATTATATGTATCAACAGCAACAAAGACCTGAAGTGAGATATTATTTACAAATTTTTTGTTTACTTGTTTAGAAAAGCAAAAGTTTGGAAGGGGTCTTTTGTTTGACAGAGGGTATGCTTACGAATGACATTTGTGTGACATATTTTGTAGGACAATAACATTGAGTTCTGGAGAAAATTTGTTGCCGAATTTTTTGCACCAAATGCCAAGAAAAAATGGTGCGTTTCAATGTATGCAAGTGGCCGCCAAACTACTGGAGTTTTAAATCAGGTCTGATTTGATGGTAGACATATTGATTATGTTTAAATTCTTTAAGGACATCCCATCCAGTTTATGCCAATATTGTTTAACAATTACAGTGAGGCCTTTTAATTTTAAACATTTTTAATTTTTCTGAAGAAATTTAGCGTAATATTAATTATTTCTAAGCCTATCTTTTTGCAGTTGCTCTCAAAATTGACAATTATTTTCTCTGTACAATATTTGACTGGGATTTGTCATCTATCATTGTTTTGCATTTATGCAGGACGTCTGGCACTGTGAAATATGCAACCGCAAGCCTGGTCGTGGATATGGTATGCATTTCTTCTGTGCTCTGAGATCTGATCTGATTATCAATTCTTTTGCCAGCTATGAATAGATCTGTTATGGTGTATTTTCTTCAATTTTATTCCCTTTTAAGATAACTAGTTATATAAATGTGCCTTGCACGATGTATGGTACGATAAAAGTATTTAAATTTTCAATTTTTTAATCTATAATGTATTTCTAATCAAGTTAATTATTTGACTCTTCCTATGGAACTGTAGCTGAACTTGACTGCATTGTTGTTGGATATTTAGATGTCGATTAAGTCATTTATGATATTGACAATTTACAAAATGGAGAATTCGTTCAATAAGTTGATCTTAAAAATAAGAAAAAATATCTTCTAAAAAGTTTAGATTTGATAATAAATCTATGAAATATGTAAAGACTGACAATGTAGAAACCCAAGTTAGGAACATTCAAATACCTACTTAGGTATCTTCTTCTTTGTAGCTGAATTAGTGGGCTGTGGCTTATGTTGCTTTTCAGCTTCACTTGGATCCTAATGACACCGGGTCCATATATAAGTAGCATGGGCTCAGATGATCCACAATGCCACCACCATTGGTGGTTTTTCCGAATTATTTACAGCTATCATTTGGTATTTTTTACTTAAGGTATCATGTGTTTGAAAATTGTTTTTATTATCCTGAAACATTTTTGTAACAATGTTTCGATGTTTCCCATGCATTTATCCGGTGGTTTGGCTTTTGTGGTGAGTCATAATTATTTTTCTGAATTAATCTGTACATTTATTATTTGGTATTTTTTTAAATTTAAACTTTGAAGTATAATGTATTTGAAAATGTTCTAATTTAACCTGAAAAGCTTTTTTGTTTTATAATAATCTTTTACTTTTTTCATGTGTCTATATTAATACCTAAAGAAAACCAATAACACCCGTGCATGAATTAAAAACAGTAAGTGTGAAACAGCCAAATGAAACAACCATTAAATAAGGGTACAATATACTAACAATGATTTACCAGAAATCTTGAAAAAAACCACCTTGAAATCTTTCCAGCTCCTTCCGTTATCTCCAACATGGGCTATATTTATTACTAAATTAGTGACCGAATAATGACAACTTGAATTAGGCATTTTAATGGGCAAACAACTAAAAATGTTTTAGCAAAAATCTTTCGATTCTCACAAGATGGACTATATTTACTAATAAAGTAGTGTTTCAAAAGTTATTATATATTAATGATATAAATTAGAAATATTATATGTAAGTGCCAAGTTAATTGACGAGTGACAGCCAATTGAATCAGCCATCAAAATGTTGACAATATATATAGGACAAAATTGGAAATCTAGTGATTCTCACTTATCCACACTATTTGTAGATTGTAGATAGATTTAGATTATGGATTGAGAAGCTCTGATCGTGGTTTAATTTTTGGAAGTCCACTGAAACATGTATATACCAATTACCAACCCCAAACTCAAAACGGAAAAAGGAATAAAGAGAAGTAAACAAAGAACTACTTCAGAACCTAAAGTTTGTTATACTTTCTGTCAGAGGCAACTGCTGAGGTTCTGCCTAGATTGTTCAAAATAAAATTCGAAAGCGGTACCATGGAAGAGCTACTCTATGTTGATATGCCGAAGGAGTCTCAGAATTCATCTGGGCAAATTGTTCTGGATTACGCAAAAGCCATTCAGGAGAGCGTATTTGAGCAACTTCGTGTTGTTCGTGATGGGCAACTTCGAATCATATTCTCACCAGACCTCAAGGTTGCGCTCAAAATATTTTCTTTCCATTTAAGTTGTTTCATATTTATTGAGCTGCTGTTGTTTAACTATCTCTGATTCATCACGTCATTAGATATGCTCCTGGGAGTTTTGTGCTCGACGTCATGAAGAGCTGATTCCTAAAAGATTGCTGATACCTCAGGTTTGAGATTTGTAATTCAACTTTGAACCTATGTTGTTGTTTTGAGTGTGTTTGTGTCTGCAAGTACTGTGGTTGTCTTTTGAGTTGTGGTCGTTCGAGACATGTGTCATGACATCTATAAAATCTTTGACTGACAGTGTGACATGTGTCCTTGATTTATCAGTTAGCTATGATATATGGGCCATGTTTGGTACAGATTAAAATCTCTAAGAGCGTGTTTGGTTCCCATTTTCAACAGGGTGCAATTGATTTTCTAGCCGTTTTGTTTGACTTTCTCTCACACACATTCAGCCCAGATTGTGAAAATGCTACCGTTGAGTGGTCCAACAGTCCAAAACTCACTTTTAATCCAAAATTTCAGTGTTGCCAAACAGGCCTTAAGTTAAGGTCAACAATCACTTTTAACCACATATTTTATGGGTCCCACAACTTTTCAATTGCACATTTCATCAAATTCTATCAAAATCTACTAAAAATCTGATTTTAATTTCCACCAAACAAGGGCATAGTAGGTTATAGAAATAATATTCACTCGACCACTTGGGAGTTCTTGTTGGAAGCCCATTCCATGCGACATATTGTTGATGTGCTTTTTGCAGGATTGAGGTCCTCATGTCTTTGTAATAGTTTGTGTTTTAATGAGATTATGATCGTCGGATAATATTATTTGAGCCATTTCGCATACCATACCGTGAGATGGGAAATGAGGAATACTAGTCCCACACGAAGTTTGTGAATAAGTGATTTTTTAATAGCGGGCAAGGATGTTTAGCTCCCCATCCCTCCTTTTCTTTAAAGATGATTTTTCTTTTCTTCTATTTCAAGTTGGAAAAACATGAATGGAAGTGAAAGAGGGATAAATGATATGATTTCCTCCTTACCTCCTAAATCCCCATATGCTTATTTGGAAAGGAGGAGTTGAATGATTGTTTGGTTGAAGTGATGATATTGAAATCTTGGATGTACTGGCCTAGATAGTTGCTGTGGTCTGTGGATGCATCTTTGTATTGAATTTTTTTTATTGTTTTCTGTGGGTCTAGGAATTTTTGAAGTAAAAAATGTACCCGGTTTCTGATTTCTATCTTTAGGGTGCCACTTTAGCCTTAAGGTTTTCGACTTGATTGTTTGTTGGTTTCTAAATAAGTTCCCTTGTGATACAGTACCATTTAAGCACGTCTTTCTTTGTTCTATGTACACTGCAGGTTAACCAACTCGGAGCTGCTGCGCAGAAGTACCAGACGGCTACTCAGAATACGCCATCAGACGTCTCTGTTTCGGAGCTTCAAAATAACTGCAATATGTAAGTTCAGGTTACTTCCATATTGATCTTAAAGTTGTAAGTAGCTTACACATTTGATTGGGATACACATATCATGTATGTGTATATTGATATTAAACATGAGTCTGCCTCAGATTTATTTCATCATGCAAGGAGACTACCATTGGATCAGCCTTTTCACTTAGATACACAAATAACAAAGGAAGATAAACTGTTCCTGATTGGACGGGATGGATATTCTTAGGCACTCATATATCAACATACGTATTCTTCAATACATGTATAGATACACATTTACCTATTTATGATTTGGCAAGACACATCCTTGAAAGGGTGTGGGAGGTTGGTAAGTTTGCCTGTTCAGTATACTTCCATATTGAAATGCACCGAGTTCTCTTGATCTGCATTTTGTTGTCTCACATTAACTGGAACTAGCAAATCTATTCTAGATGACATAGAAATGATATGATGAATATGTCACTGTAATCATTGTTTTATCCTGTTCATTTATGAAATAATGTATATATATTCTTACTTTCTAAAATTAACCTCTTAAATAATATTTTGACTTTCTCACTTAATTATGCAGTTAAATAAGTGAATAGCTGGGAATTATTGATATCACTTTTCCATCGAGTAATGCTTGCTACATCTTTTACACATCGGGGGTACAAGCATGAAATAATAGGAGACATTAGTTATATTAGTTTTGGGAAACAATTTCGGTTTCGAAGTACGTATCTGGTCAGCGTGCTGTTTTGTTGTCAAGCAGGAATCTGGGTTGTTATTTATGAGTAAAGTTCACTTGATGGATTAAGTTTTCTGCATGCAGTGTTTGAAACAGAATTGTATACCCATGAGAAGAATGAAAATACGTTGAAAAAAAACTGCCATCCCAGCACGGTGTTCTTGTGGGAGTGGGCATTATGTAAAAGTTTTTTTTTTTTGTCAAATGTGTTTTATGCTACTATGATCAATTAAAGGATTCATATTTGCCTCAAGTGATTGCTGCTTAATGTCATCGATCTTTCTACTACCATTTTTTCTCCTTTTTTGATACCTGTAATTTCATTGACGTCAAAGTTAACTGGCTTGCCTTTTGCTTTCTGCCTGTCACCATTTGAATGTAATGACAGATCTTCAGCTTAAATTTAGTTTAGAGTGCATTGTAGTTGGATTGAGGCTCTAAGTTTTGGAACTTCCAATGGCAATTTACAGGCCTCAGCAATTTTCTCCTCCTCAATTCTAAAAGAATGAGATGGCAGAGAATAATTGGAGTAGGTCGCCATGTGCATAGTGCTCATAAGCCACTGACTAATGGAAGACCACTATACATAGGTCATTGCGATTCTCAGAAAGTGGAAAAAGAAACTAGTTATTTATTTAGCATTTTTTACCTCAAGAAGTGTGAGTTCATGGAATTTTGAATGTTTGAAACTTCTTCCTAGATGGTAAAGGAATTAAAAATATATAATGGACCTTGTTAGCTAATAATACTACTCTTGCTCAGTGCTTGTCCGCTAGTTAAGAGATACAGATGGAGAAAATTTGCTCTCACTCTTTATTTGAATTCCAGTTTTCTTTCAGAGATCAAAGATCTCAGCAATCTAGAGAAACTTTGTTATGATGACCAAGTTCAATGATCCAAATTGGTTTTGCTGCACTTCTTGAAATAAGAATACTAGATTATGATGCACTAGGTGTTTTCACGTTCCATGGCAATGTGAAGGACATAAATTTTGACATGCAATTGTCTCCTCTCTTGGAGATGTTTAGAAAGGTTTTATGCTTGTGAAGGAAACTTCAAGAACTAGTTGGAAGAACTATGAACATATTTTTATTATATATAAATATGAATGTAATGGTCTACTAGAGAGTAGATGTTTTGTGATCATTAACCTGTGATTTTATTTCCAGGTTTGTTGCTTCAGCTCGTGAGTTGGGCAAGGCCTTGGAAGTTCCGTTGGTAAATGATGTGGGGTATACAAAGAGATACGTGCGATGCCTACAGGTAGCATGGACATTATATATTTCAAAGTGAATTCAACCTTTCAGAAACTACAATCTACAAGTTTAACCATTTTTCTCGCCTCTTTGGTAAAATCATGTCGAAATAGCTTATGTAGTTTAGGCTACATCAGATATACCAAGCAGAATATGATTCTCTACTTAGAAGCACCAACACTCCGGCGCCAGTGAGTCAGTGTCCCACTCATAACGGACAATGGCATGTTTTGGAAATGCCATTATAAAGTGTCAAATTATTGGCTGATTTTCTACCACTGGACACACTGAGCTTTTAAAATTAATTGAAAAAAAATAAAAATGGAATACTACCTGGTTTGTAACTGCCGGTGCAAGGACCATTTCATTGCCCGCGCAGGAGGAATGGCATCGCCTGCGCAAGAGGGGTTCTAAACCCTAGAAAAGGAAAACACTTTTTTTTTTTTTTAACTTGCCGAACTAGACCTTTTATTTTCTTAAAAAGCTCAGACATGGTCTTACCTTTTTAAATGCAATTCAAATATAAATAAAAAACTGAACCATAAATAAAGCAATTTACCCTTTTAGCTAATGAATAAAATAACAGGCCAATAAACCAATCGGCCTTTTCAAAACATTTTGCCATCATGGTCAAAGATAGAGAAGTAGAATTTATTGGAAAATAGCCGCTTTGTAGTTCACATTGAAGAATGACCTATTGAACCATGTACTAGTTTATAATGACACTTTTTTGCTTGTCGATGTTGCAGATATCAGAAGTGGTAAATAGCATGAAAGATTTGATTGACTTCAGCAGTGAATCTAGGTCTGGTCCTATGGGTAAGATAGTTCTTCTCTTTTGTTTCTTTCCACCAGTTCCCTTTATATATCATAGAAGAGGAGAGTTTGAAGATGAAGTTCGAGTAGTTCTACTGAGTTCCAAATTTACTTGTATGTAATGTAACTAGATACTACCTAATGTATATTGAAAGGAAAATACAGGGCACTGCAGTAAGTTTGTGCTTTGTTATGTGTCCTCTAATCATGAACGAACCAGAAACATTTATGGGTGACATGTGGCTAAGATGATGATGTTGATGTGCATACGAGCTTAAAGAAGATAGAACAAGGACCAATAATATCTTTGAAAAATATTATTTACGGCAGATAAACTAAGGGAAAGTAACCTGAGATAGTGAATGACTTTTGATAACTGAGAGCAAAGGATTAGATACTATAAGATTCTTTGATAGATGAAATGACCGACGACATAGCTAGGAGGAACAGGATTCTGTGCACAACCACAGATGGTAGGCATGGCAAAATTGAGTTTCAAGAACTTTGGCAATGCTATATGAGGCAGTGAGGTTGTGGATAGTGTGTCATGGGGAATGGACCCATTTTTTTGTTACCTTTCAGTGTGTGCAATATGATGATGTTAAATGAATATCAAATTAGTGCGAGTTTCTGTAGGTTGCAGAATAAGTAGGAACTTGACCAATTTTTGGATTGCAACAGTTCTCATTTGTAGTCTTCTCTCTTATGTTTCATACTCTTTTTGTTTACTTCTTTTTGTGGATAGTCCTTTCGTCTTGTTGCGCCTTTAGGTATCTTCGAGGTAATAGCATACTTTAATTACTATGTTATTGAAATGCCTGTCTCCATGTTGGCATCTATTCTCAAGGAACCAAGGTGAAAATTTGATGAAAAAGGAGGAGAGAAAACTAGGCTCCTGATTGAAATACTTCTTTAATTTATTAGGGCCCATTTGATTGGCCTTGTTTTCTAGGGAAAATGGAAAATGTTTTCAACTTTCCAAGTTTTTCCCTGTTTGATGTGTAATATTTGGCATGGAATTCCTTTTCTAGCTTGAAGGCTCACGCGCCACTTTTCTTGGAAATCATGGAATTTCATTTCCTTTTGTTTTGGTGGTTTTTTATTTTCCAGGTTCTCTCTTTTTTTTTTTTCTTTTTTTTTTTTGGCAATTAGAAAAAATTTTAGACACAATGGTGAAAAAATTTATTATTTTTATTGACAATTTTCATGCAAAACAAAGCCAAACGAATGATATTCGGTATGGTTAATTTTTTTTAAAAAAAAATTTTTAATTTTTTTAAAATTGGAACAAATTCTAAAATCAATGGTAAACAATTTTTATAAAAAATAAAGTCAAACGAACACCTAACTTTCATCATTTTTCAAGTGGAAAATTATACCAATCAAACACAATTAATTACAATTCCCAGGAAAACAATTTATAGGCAATTCAATTCCTTGAAATTCATTTTCTTTCCACTCATTTTCCACATTTGCAATCAAACGGACCCTTATTGAAAAATTGAAAACTGAAAGGAAAATTGACTGTTACGCTTCTTCATATCATGGATGGAGAGCATCCCAAGTCTACAAAATGTAATAAATCAACCAATTCTGTAAAATGTGGATTCATATTTTTAGTTACTCAGACTTGAGGATTACTGTCCTCCAATTTGTAATTCAACACTGTTCCATGTGTTAAATTTTTTTTATGCACCTACTGTTTAAATTACTGAGCATGGTTAATTTTTCTTCCCAGAGAGTTTGTCGAAGTATCCTCGGCTGAATCCTCCACGTGATTTCCAGGGTGAACCTCAACAATCAGGGGGCCACCTTCAGCAGCAACAGCAAATAATGGTTCAAAACTTGAACAATAATGGCTCTGTCCAGGCTGCTGCAATGCAGCTTGCTTCTACCAATGGTGGCATGCCGAGAGTCAGTAACACTCTGAACTCAGTCCCGGCAATAACTTCTGCTGGTACCAACATTGGCCTTGTTCACCAAAACTCAAGGAACTCTAGACAGCAAAATCCAATGAATACTGCAAACAGTCCTTATGAAGACAATAATGTGCTGATGCCATCCACTGGTAATTCCAATACCATGCCACAACCTCAATATAGTCCTGCCTTCCAATCGCAAACTCTGCCGTCATTCAATAATCCACTGCAACAAACTTCACATCGTGGCTTATCAGGAGGAGCACACATGAACTCGAATTCGCCTAACATCTCAATGCAGCAGCCAGCAGCTCTTTCTTGGGATGCAGATGCTAATGATTCACAAAGCTCTGTTCAAAAGATTATACAAGAAATGATGTCTTCCCAGCTTGGCGGAGGCAGCATGATGAACATGAGGACGACGAGTAATGATGTGAAAAATGTCAATGGGCTGTCATCATCCAGCAATAATAGCGGTTTGAGTGGTAGGAACGGCGTTATAGCGAACGGAGTGGCCAATGGTAACCTAAATTTTGGTGGTGCAGGCTTCGGAGCCATGGGCAATGGGCTTGGACAATTTGATATGGTGAATGGGATTCAAGCAACGCTAGAGAATACCTCTATGAATATGAATAGAAGAGCGGGCATGGCAGTTGCCCGAGAGCAGAACACGAATCAGCCACAGCAGAACCTCGATAATGAGCTACTTGGTGGTCTTGGAGCTGCCAATGGTTTCAATGACCTTCAATTCGATTGGAAGCCATCCCCCTGATAAATTATATGGTATGCTGGTATCATAATACAATATAAAATGGAAAAGGAGTTCCCTTTGGGAAGATGGAAGCACATGACAATAGAAGGACTAATACTTCCAAGACTCCCTTCCCTGTTTTACTAATTTGAGGAAAAAGGAAGGCACAAAAAAATCATCTTGAGGTTCCTAATTTTCTTCCTAACATGAATTCGTCTGGTTTTGCAACAACTGCTTATCCATGCCAGCAATTGAGGAGTATATCCCATGTTAGCTGGCTAATGGAATTAACCTGTGTATCTGCTGCTTAATCAGATCTTCACCATCCTATTCGTGAGTGTATATAAAGTTTTGATTTGCCTGGAAGCAAGTATAGTAGTATAGTATTGAACTTTCAAGAGTTAGCCTGAATTATTCTACATTTGTTTTGATTAGTATTGACCTCTTAGACTCTGTTTTCCCATTACCTGAGAAATGATAGCCTTTTCGACAGGTTTGATTTTTGTTACAAATGTTATTGACATTGCATAGTCGAGAACAAATCATACATTATCAGAATTGTTGCTTGTGTTCTGGTGTTTATGTGAAATTAATGAGAATTAGGTGATTCCTTTGTTCCATTGTTGGATTGGATAGGACAAAGCTTAGAATTGATAGATGATGAACCACTATGCAAGCTATTGTTTACATTGTCTTTCATGCTACTAATGTTCAAGATCTTAAAAAGGATTCTGTTGCCACGAAATTCGGTTGGAACCTTAATTAACAAACAAATGTTCTCCTATAATCACCTACAAGAACATGACAGTTTTACTATTATGATACAATAGTATACACAATTTCACATCAAATGTCATGTCTTTATCATATTTTGTCCTATTGTCACGAGTTATATGAACATGAATTTTTGGTTTTATTGAGGATCATAATTCCTTTTGTTCGATGGATAGAGCTTTGAGGTTCCATTAGGAAATCTCGTGTCTCGCTAAATGATCCTCAGTGTTGATAGCATTTCTTATAACTGGATCCCACATCCATGTGGTCGAGTTGGGAAGGATCCGATTGGTTGGCTTTTTAGACAATTCCACTCGTGTGTTAGTCAAGGAATTCGGAGATAGGTTCACCTGTTACAAGTTTTCATCTATTGTTGGTCTAATTCAAACTAACTTAATCAAATCAATCAATTAGAAGCTGGTTTTCTATAGTGTTATACAAAGGATTAGTTGCAAACACAATTTTCAAGGGGTAATTCAAATTCAAAGCAACTACGGAAACATTGTGAATTACATTGTTGGTTACACTCTTTCACGTGGTATGATCTACACCATATTCCCCCACTTTTCCCACCAATGTATGGATTCCCGGCATAGTTCAAATTTTTACACATCACCACCACAATCCACAGAAAGTTTCTCCTCTGAAAACCACTGCATCCACCCCTAGTTTTTCTTGCTACCCGAAATGCCCCGGTGCCAAATAACTAGAACACCCTCGATATTTACTTCTTATGTATGGCTTCCATTACAAAGTAAAATTTTGAAATTGTGCTCATAAAACTCCTTTAGCCCTGGTTTGATTCAACTAAAAAAATTAATTAAACTTTAATATAAATTTAACAAATAATTTTAATCACACAATTCATTAACTATCTTCCATCAACTTACGTCAAAATCTACAAGAAAATTAATATTTTATCGAAATCACCAGACCTTATTATGTAAGTTACGCCCTTGTCGAGCCCTCATTTTCTAAAACTTATTTTTTAATCACACATTTCATTGGATCCACAATTTTTATCAACTTTTCAACAAAACATTTCATCAAATTTTAATAAAAATTTATCGAAAATTTTATTTTTATAAAAACTATACAGGGGCACATAAAATTGCATAACTGTAATTGTGACTAACAAGCAGGTCAAATAATAAAAACGCCTCCTAATAAATGTTAGTCACTTCTTTAGTTCTCTCACAATCACAAGACACATTATCCATCAGCCATGCAAACCTTGGCATTCTATTTCTCGCACATCACCACCACCCAACTTGCATGCACACCACGTGGCCGCCAGCGCCGCGCCACCACTCTCCACCGTCCACCACCTATCTCCTCTCTCACACGACCACTTCAACGCCACCAGGTTACCCACTCTATGCCACCTGAGAAAGTGGAGGTGTTCAAGTCACTAGAATCTTGGGCCTCTCAGGGTATCCTCCCTCTCCTCAAGCCCGTAGACCAATGCTGGCAGCCCAATGACTTCCTCCCGGACCCATCCCAGCCGTTTGAACACTTCACTGATTCAATCAAGGCCCTCCGTGAACGGACGGCCGAGATTCCCGACGAGTATTTTGTAGTTTTGGTGGGTGATATGATCACTGAAGATGCATTGCCCACTTATCAGACCATGATCAACACTCTTGATGGGGTCAAGGACGAGACTGGGGCCAGCCCAAGCCCATGGGCCTCGTGGACTCGGGCCTGGACTGCTGAGGAGAACCGGCATGGTGATTTGCTGAGAACCTATCTGTATCTTTCGGGTCGGGTTGATATGTCCATGATTGAGAGGACTGTGCAGTACTTGATTGGAGCTGGAATGGTAATTTTTATTAACAATTCAATATTTTCTTTTTCAAACTTAGCCTTTGTTTGGTTTAGGTTAAAATCAGGTTTTAAGTTTATTTTGATAAAAGTTGATGAAACGTGTGTTTGAACAGCTATCGATCCATAAAATATATGGTTAAAATTAATTGTTAATTTTGACTTCAGTTTTAATTAGATTTTTAGAGATATCGAACAGGCTATTAAATTTACATTTTAGCCTCCGTTTGTTTCTCATTTTTCATTCATAAAAATAAAAAATATGATCGGTATCTATCACATCAAACTATCAATTTTGAATTTCTATCTCTTGTGTGGGACCCAATAATAGTTATATTTTTCATTCTCATTCTACAATAATGAGAATCAAACGAGCCCTTAGTGTTTATTTATAAAAATAAAACAATATTTCTTGATTACGGGCATGTTTGGCAAAAAAGTAGTCTTGATTGAAAAAGTGTTACTAAACTTTGAAGTTATCATTTCTTTAATTCATTTCAGACTCATCGCTTCATTTTACAGTATGTTTCATTTGAACAACTGATTCAAAGTTCGTGTATCAAGTCATCAAACGATTCGGATTTTCAGTTAATACGAGTTGGCATATGGACAAATAGAATGTCCAGTTAAAAAAAATTGACATCAAAATGAATTGGTGGTTTGAGTGAAATATTTTGTAAAGTTTAATGACGAGTCTAAAATAGATTAACGTTTAGTGGTCAAGGTGATATTCAGTACAAAGTTCAATGGCTATTGGTGAAATTAATCTGACTAATTGTTTTCTCATCAAGGCCCCAAATTTTCAATTGGAAACTGCATTGGTCCCTACTTGATAGAAATTGACTAGTTCATTCTTGGGATTTACAGAATCCAGGGACAGAAAACAGTCCTTATTTAGGCTTCGTGTACACATCATTTCAAGAACGAGCCACATTTGTGTCTCATGGCAACACGGCACGGCTAGCCAAGGTAGCCGGGGATCCCGTACTTTCTCGCATATGTGGGACCATCGCAGCAGACGAAAAACGTCACGAGAATGCATATGTGAAGATAGTCGAAAAGTTGCTCGAGGTTGATACAAACGAAACCATGATTGCCATTGGAGACATGATGAGAAAGAAAATCACAATGCCTGCCCATTTGATGTACGATGGGCACGACGAACATCTCTTTGAGCATTTTTCGGCTGTGGCACAGAGACTTGGGGTATACACATCCAATGATTATGCTGACATTCTGGAGTTCTTGATTGGACGGTGGAGATTAAAGAAGTTGGAGGGTTTAAGAGGTGAAGGGAGATGTGCACAGGACTTCGTGTGTGGGCTGCCGTCGAGGATCAGGAAGTTGCAAGAGCGAGCCGATGAACGAGCCAAGAAGATGAAGGCACAGAGTGTGAAATTCAGCTGGATTTTCAACACTGAAGTGACCCTGTAAATTGAGAAATTCTCACCTAGTATGGACTAGATTATCATGTCTTGAATTCTCATGTTCCATATGTTCCGTGTTTGTTTGTCGTTTTATCCTCAAATTATGTACCTGTAGTTTTTCATTCATGAGTATTTCCTTCACAAGAAAGTCTTATTTCCTTCGTCAAGGATGACAGTAAAAGACTAAAAACCCGCATCTTGTAGCGCTGTCAAGCTGACATCTTCACGAGGAATTTTTGTGTTTAATATGTGCAGCCAAGATACAACTTCCTGTTGGGTTCAAAATCATGGTGAAGATATAACAGAAGCGGAGAACAGTCAAGGACTAATGACTATTTACCAAGCTCGATGATCTTGCCACTAGGCACTAGCTATTTGCAAATGCAAAAGCAGCTCTTGCCGAATGAGAACTCAACTGGATAGAGGTAGATCTTTAAGCAGATTTCAAAACAAGAGTTGGCGCATAGAAGTTTACTACAATTACACATCTAAATATTGTTAAACACCTACATTAGAACAAAAGTTGGAAGTTTTCATCAACTGGTTTGATCATACATTACCCATCTGTTATGCATCAAATTATCCGAAAAAAAGTGCTACTGCAGTAACTGCACCGTGTCTTTTTCTTCCTTCGACCAAATTATGAGTATTTTACCTCCATGCAGAAGTGACTATCAAGATTTTGTCTTCCCATCCGAAGTGGAGAGCCCCCGTCTCCTCTTTCACCCTGAATCTGTCCGAATACTGCTTTATGACCTTTTGAATTTCAGTGCTCACATTTTGACTAATTGGACGAGGAGTGAAACCAGCCATACTCATCCTTGCCCTCCATTTTCCAGCAACCTCATACCGCTCTATTCTTTCCTCCCCCTCACATGCAACAATGTTAACTATGTCACGTGCCAGACAATGTTTCTCTACGTTCATTCGGTCTTGACTATTCCGTGGGAGAGTTGCATCAAGAGATTCAAACACAGCAGAGTAGTAATTGTAGGCTTCAGCGAATCTTGGTAAAAACGGGGCTGTATTCGTATTCACATCTTGTTCAACAACAGTAACTAGTTTTGGGTTCAAGCCTTTGACCATACGGAGAAGCTGATCCCGTAGGTTTACTGTCGATACACTCTCGTCCGGCATGTGGTGGAGCTGGAATGCAAAGTTCACGATTAGAGCTTCTCCAGGTTGGCAGTCGAGCATTGATGGAGAAACTAAAGCAGTTTCAGCAGCCACAGCTTGAAATTCAAATGAAAGCTGAAGATCTTCAGCAAGTTGCTCAAGCCGTCGCCCAATGACTTTTAGGCCTCCCACAGAACGTTGAACTGATTCAGGGTCATCCACCCCAGTTAATCTCACGTGTGGTTGATTACCAGGAATTTTAGCCATGGTTTGCAGCAGCGTGTAATACTGACTTCCTTGGTTAATGTCAAAATCTATGATATGCACTCTCTTTTCATCTTTAAATGCCTCTAAAATGGCACCATTTGCTGCCGTAAATCCAAATCTGAAGCACGGGCAAACCTCAAAGAGGACTTGCATTGCAGAAAGTCGAAGAGAAGATGGGGGTTCTTTGCATTTTAGAGCTTCATAAAGACCCTTCCCAGAGGTAGCCATCCGGGCTGTCAGTGCTTCTACCATATAGGCTGCGATCCTTTCAGACGGATCTCCCTGGATAGAGACCTTCTGCCTGAGATCATTGATCATCGATGATGCTTCCTCAAAGTTCCCAACTCGGATGGCAGCAGCACATTCAAAAAGCAAGCGCTTTGGAGATTGCAAATTGGTAATTGATATTTCCTTACTGCTGCTTATGCTACTAAGATTCGAATCTGATGATGAAGATTCCTTAGGCGATTCATGAAGCAATCCATTAAGGGTCTGGTCGGACCATTCACCATCTATTTCCATACTATGATCAGTACCAAAAGCAGCAGCAGCCGCATCGCCGTTGGCAGCACTATCATTAAGAAGCACCGTCTCAAGTTCTTGAAGTTTCAACCTCATCTTATCTTCATCATAGTCTACAGCATCTGGACTTCGACCATTTAAATATTCTGATTCGAAATCAAAATCGTATGACGCCACAAAAGAGGAGGAATGTGACTGGTGAAATGCATTTTTCAGGACATCGGAGTCAGATGTGTGTACAAGTTCTTCTGATGGTGAGTTGAGGAAATACTTCGGATCATAACTCTCAGTGAAGCAAGATTCAGAGGTATAAACTATCCCGTGATTGTCCGAGTTAAATATGGATGTCGATAATCCAGAGGACTCGTCGCCTTCCCTCAGTGAATGAAGTTCATGATTTCCAAACAATGCAGCAGGTCTGACTAAAGACATGGTTCACTTTTAATTGTCAGGAAAAAGAAGGTTATTGCATCATTCAATGATTTATCCTGTCTCGGATCAGATATTGACTCTTAATACTTCTGAACAGCAATAAACCAAGACATGCAATATATAGCAGGCGTAGTTGAATTCCTGTGGTCATCAGAAAGAAGAATCAAAATTGAAGTAAAACAAACTAAAAATTAGCACACGTGTGATTTAACAAAACATTATATTCCCTATGCATGTATTAATCAGTCTTTATTATTGTCCCAAATGAATACTTAATGATCAAGGGGATATCTACTTGTTGATCTGAAACCCTGGCTCGAGTAGTAATTATATTTGTGGCCAGGAGGTTGCATTTAAATATGAATACTAGCAAAACAGATTTCTGCATAAAAAATGGTAACAACCAACCTTTTCGACTCCTACAGCTACAGGTTATCAAATTTAAAAATTAGGTCGATCTGCAATCGAGAGAAAAAATGTTCAATATGATTACGTTCCCCAAAGTCCGACAACAGGGTGGGGTAAGTGGGTTCTCCACCATATATTTCCCAGGATCACGACCGGAACTATCAACTAAGCAATATACATGCTATACTAAAAACCTCGACCAATTATCTGAATCTCCGTGCTTAAGAGGGATTCAAAAAATCTGAGTTAACTTTTCAGTTCTGATAATCACAATAATATCATAGCACATGTCACAATTCTGTTTAAATTTAGAATATTTCGCCTTCCATTTCGGCATAACAGAGTCAATTAAAAGCCGTACAAAGCAGAGAAACAGGCAATCAGCTTCTCCCAAAGCAACATATGAACAACAGAAGATTAAGATTCAACACAATTTCTATGTTCAGAGAGACAGATTATTCCTACAAACATTTAATCTAAAGGAATTACAATCACAAGCAACAAAAATAAGCAAAATTACCTTTGAAACCCTGGATCAATAATCTGCAAAATTCAATAGATGAACAGATGTAAATGAACTTCTGAAAAATGGAAAAAATTATGGATTTTGAGCTTTGACGATAATAAATGGTAAACTAAAGTATAAACCCTTTTATTACATCATTTTTAGATTAAAAAATTTCAGATTGTAAGGTTGGTTTGGTGCAAAAGCAACAATCAAACACAAAACAAAGCAAAAGTCCAAAGGAGAGTAATCCTGTAAATAACAAACAAGCATCCAAAACATCCTTAAATAAAAAAGATCAAAATATTTACCAGATACACTTGCTGTGACTTGTGAGATTGAACTGAACAAAATCGAGAGGAAAAAGGGCAAAATAAATAAATAATATTCACTGTTAAAATTCCACAACTAGAAGAAAAAGTAAATTCTAAGAAAAGCCCGTCTTCTAGAAATTCTGGAAAATCAATTAAAACGTACCCCCGCCACTCTTGCCTGGAATTTTCTGAAATTTATAATCCAAAGTTTGAACCTTTATTTTTTCTAATTTTGGTCTCTGGTGGTGCTTTTCGTCCTGCCAATTGTTTTGAAGGTCTGATGAACGTACAGCTTGATCGATTTATCCTGACCGTGAATCACAGACCGTGAACGAGTCAACTAATTTTGTCTTGATTTGTGACAAGAATTGATTTTTCTAAGAGGTGCAAGTCTCTCTTATCATGAAGTTGGAAAGACTACAGTTGCACACTAAAAGATAGTAATTCTCAATTTTACTTATTTACTATTTTTAATCATCGTTACCTACCTTATTTCATCTCTGAGTCAATTTATCTAGCCCTCTGACTCCGTCTCCCCTCTAAGCCTACTTCTTAGAGCTTTAAGATGGTTTGATTGTGCTGAATGACTTTATGAATTAAAAAATAATAATGTTATTTGCAGTCTTTTATTATCGTAACTGTTCTACATAATGTACACGTGACGACTAATTATTTGATAAATGAGGTAATAAAAATAAGAATTATGCTACAATAATATAATGATTGACATACTTCTTGACGTAATATCACATGTCATCTTATTATTGAACTGTTTAAAATATAACCAATTTTTTCATCAAATCATATCTTATCAACACCTATTATGTCAAAGAATCGTCAACATGTTTCTGTCAAAGTGGTTTTACCCAATAAAAAGTGTACATCACTTTTGATATCATCCAAGTTGGCATGGTTTGATTGGTTAAAAATCGTTTATTTTTTTAAATTGTCCAATAGCTTGTTGTTACGTGACACAATGTAAAAAGTGACGTAAATGTATTTTATTTGGTCCAATAAAAGGGTATTGACACGTTATGTACCAATTTTTATGCACGCTAAGAATGTACCTTGACAAAAATATCCACGTGCATGATGACGTCAGAACTATTTAATTACTGTGGAGAAAATCTAAATTCAAGTGTCAAGTGTGAATAGTCAAAAAGTACTGTTTGTCTGGTCCCCAATTTCTGGTCATGTTCACTAATTCTGGTATTTCAAAGCCGTGTAGTATCAAATTAGGCATAAGCACCCCCAAAGGGTAGGGTAGGGTAGCGTGGGTGGGTGGGTGGGAGGGAGGGACAAGGAAACTGACTAAAAACTGAATAATGCTTCTTGGTCAGGGTCAATGATAGGAGATGAGATGATAGGATATTGTGGGAGGATGAATCTCGGTGTTGTATTTTTATATTTTCTAACTGTCCAATTATGTATAAACACGTTTTCCTTCCATCTTTGAGTTTGTCATTGACTCTGTTACTTTAGCAAGGTTGTTCAAAACTATATTCAATAACACTTGTAGTTATCGTACAAGAAAATCTGTACAATTGAATGACAGATGAATGAATGTTCATGGATTTGAACTTGTATAGATTTTTTGTATAGGTAGCAGAGTTCTAACAATCTATAAAGTAACAATAACAATGACATTTACTATTTCGTCACGATGGTTTCCCTCTGAACTTCATTTACAAATCTTCAAAGCTAATGAAATTTATTATATTGAACTCATCTCTACAAGAATATTAAATGTCAGCTAACTTACACAAAGATATTAGGACATCAACTCGCTTAAGATATCATAATGTTTTAGACTACCATTTTCACATTCTACATTAAGGCGATCTCAAGAGAAATTTTAACCTCAAGCCTAATTACTCGAACCCTATATTAATAATTATCCATTAATTGCCATGTTCGAGCCCCATTTTTGCTGAAAATGTGCTTCATAACTGATGCTACCAAAAATCTGTCGACTTTCGAGATTGACAACCGAGAACGAGCACGAACGAAGTCTTCCAGCGCCTGAAACAAAGGCGTCGAGGTATATACTCGTCGCCCCTCCGATACTTAAGTTAGAGAGAGAATTTATGAAAAGATATGTGCTGAAAAATTATGCAAAAAATGTACCTTGATAATGATTTGGAATGATGTATTTATAGAGGTAGGTAGTGCATTCCTAGTAAGATTACAATGTTGAAATCCCTAGGAGTTCTAACGTAATTGGAAGTTGTAACTTAATTGATTTTGTATCATCCATGTGCTTGGATAAGGATGTGGTTCCGATAGTAGAATCCTCTTAGAATGAGGTGACACATTTGCAGAAGGGCTGGGCCTCCTAGGGGGGCATCTTGATGCGAAATAGGCTTCTAATAAGTTAGGTATTGCACGGTTTGAGGATTCAGTAGCAAACTTGTCCTCTAACTGTTGACCCAAGCCCGAGGACTCCTAGCTCAAGGAGGTCGTGAAGTTCGGGCTTAGTGGGTCCTGAAGCTCCTCGGGTTGAGTGCTCGGTAGGGGTGTCCAAAAGTCTCGAACTGAACCGAACCGAATCGAGCGGTTTTTCATAAATTAAATACCCGAACGGGTACCCGAATCGAGAACCGATGGGTTTGGGTCGGGTCTCGAGTCTAGACCAAGAACCGAAAAACAGAATAAGAATCGAAACTAAATAATTTTTTTATTTTTTATATTGAATTAATTAAATTATTTTATTTTTTTCATACAAATTAGCAAATTAATTAAATAAATCAAATTATTTCATAATTTTAATTTTAAAGCACAAATCATTTTTAAAATCCATTAGCCCATTTTAATTTGAAACAAATGAATATACTTTATATAGTTTTGTTGTAATATTAATATCTACTTTTTGGTATTTGTATGCATTGAATTAATCTTATTGAACGACTAGTTATTTATATGTTTTTGAATTGGGTTACCTTAATTTGTAAAAGTTACAAATGAAATGTCATTAGTTGTATTTATGTAGTGTCGCTGTAAATATTAATAAATTTAATTATGGTATGGAACCGAACCGAACCCAAACGGGTCCATAATTATATTTGGACCCGATGGATCCATTTATTAAATACCCGAAAGTTTTGGGTCGGTTCGGGTCTCTTCAGAACCGAACCGAATCGACCCACGGACAGCCCTAATGCTCGAGTGATCATAAAAAAGTTGGTATCATCAATAACAACGAATTTTTGAAAAATTTGAGATTAAAAAGTAGAAAAAAAATTGGGTTTACGGGCAAAATATTAAATTGAGAGAATGTTGGTTAAAAATGAATCGGATAAAATGAGTTTTCAAATAGATAATGAGGCTCAAACACGTCCTTAAGGGCATAATGACTCCTCTGATTAATCTAGAATATGAAAATAACATTTTGTTACTATTTATTAGGGCTGAACAACGAAACCGTCAAAGCGAACCGAAATCGTTGGTTTGTATTCATGTGGATCCGTCAACGTTTTGGTTTTGAACCGAACCAACCGCTTTGGAGTGGTTTGGGACCAATAATCCAATTATCTAAACCCTTTAATTCCCAATTATCAAGTCTTAATCAATTTCTTATGCAAACACAAGAGATGAGGAGGAAATGTTGTGCTTACTCAACGTAATCGAGTAAGTTAATATATAATTTTCAATTTGACTTATGCTACAAAACATCTTATAAAACCGTGTTCTAAAATACCTTCACCAGATGGTATCGTTTTCAAAATAAGGAAAGGTCCTCCATTCGATATCCAAAAAGCAAAATATTATAAACAAGCTTCTGTGATCATTTTTCTTTTCCAAGATTAAAAAGGGAGGGGGGGGGGGGGGGGGGGGGTTTGATGCCTTGGGATCTTTATTTTTTTAATGCAAGTGATCGTTACACCAAGTTATAACTAAAGTTTTGAACTTGAGATTAGGTTTGGGCTTTTTCGATAACTTTATTTAAATTATGAATACAAATTTATTTATGGCTTGTTCGATAGGATAGAATCTAGTATGATCTTCATTAACTGTCAAGTTTAATCTAAAATTTTGTTACAAATGCTATTTACATCTTTAAAAAAAGAGCAACTCATGAAAGGATTGTTGGATAAAATAGTGGTGAATCAAAGTAAATCAATCAAACCGAAGGCCCGTGTTCACACGGTTTCCTTAAATCGAATTCGCCGCCTCACCGGGGTGCACGAGGTTTTTGATCGGTGTTCGATTCCCAGGATACAATCGGTTATCGGTCCACGTTGCACTACGTTACCGACCTACGAACCAGCTGTGTCTATCTCTCAAATGAATCAAGCAAAAGAAAAAAAAAAAAAAAACTGGAAACTGGAAGGAAACGGGAGTTTTCTTGTTCACTGCTTGTAGTGTTTTGTCGTGTCTTCTTCCATCACTAGTGCTCCTCTATTTATACACATAGAAGGAGAGATAGCCATTAATAATTTCTGCTGAAACTGAAGAGTAATGGCTGGCCAAAACTGAAGAAATAATGGCAGCAGAAACTGAAGATGAAATGAATTAAAATCTGAAACTGAAGGCAGAAACTGAAGCTGTTGGCTGATGAAACTGTTGAAACTGAATTTTCATTCATTTTCCAACAAGGATTACTTATGAATCATGGTGCTTGAGTTTTAATATATATTTTATTAAATTAGAAACTATTGAACCTTAAATATATACTTTTCAATCTTACCTAATAGGGACATTTCATATCTACTGTTGCACTACTAATTGGCCCAAGCCCATTTTAGCTTTTGGGTAGTTCAATATTTCATCATACTCCTAGTCCATAGTGTTTCAAGGTTAAGCCCAAACCCAATAATTTTCTAGCCCGCCGAAAGGGTTTGGAATATAATTTTTCTATTATTTCAAGCAGATGACATACTATTCATAGGAAATGATATAGTCCAACCGTTTCAAATGAAGGACGTGAGTGAAGCTAGCTATTTTTAGACACTCTCGGATGGAATCCACCCCGCAACTTAATTCAAGAACGCGATCGAAGCATTTGCTATCCATATAAGAATTCAGATTCAAGTTTGATCACACATTAAGGGTAATGACGCATGTGAATCTAAGGGTTCGTTTTTTATTGCAAGAATGAAATTTGAGTGGAAAGAAAATGAATTTCAAGGAATTGAATTGTCTAGAACTTGTTTTACTGAGAATTGTCAATTAATTGTGTTTGATTTGTATAATTTTTCATATGGAAAATATTGAAATTTTGGATCTTTTGATGTTCGTTTAACGTTATTTTCTATGAAAATTGTCTATTAAAGTAATATAATTTATTTTCATTGCAAAAAAAAAAAAAAAATTGCATAGAAAAGCTTTTCCCACCAAAGTGATGAGAAAGACTTTTCCTCAAAAACTAAGAAAATGTGAGCATGTGGATGAAAGATGGAAAATCAATTTCATGAAAAATTTGAGCAATCAAACATACAAAAATGTGGAAAAATGAATTTAATTTCCATTTTTCATGGAATTGAAGTGCAATCAATCGGGCACTAAATATTGTTTGGTAAGATTTCGGATCATGTTATGGCAAAAAGTAAAATTTTTATTATCTAGTTTTACTTGGTTTTCCCACACCATACATATCAAATTATGTCCTTGGGGGTTACTGTTGTGATCTACGAAAGCATTGTACAATAATTAATGAATCTAACATCATAAGCAGATGTCATGTAACAAAATGCATTAAATGAAATATAACATAACGGGAAAAAGCAGTTGGCAAATTTTCCAATATTTTTACAGTGCAATTAATGAGTAGGGATTATGTAGAAATTAATATATATAGAAGAGGGTTGAATGGGAGTAGTCAAAGGTTGTTCGCTGAGGTTTGTCAGCGTTCGTTGATGTGTTGCTTAAATTGGTTTCTTGGAAAGGTGAGATAAAAGGTATATTATAGTTTTCATTATAAAGACACTTGGAGAAATATGCATCTCTATTTTTACCTCTGCAAGTAATTGAAAGCTATTCCAAACCTTTCTATTCATGGTTGTGAGTCGTGTTAGGCATGGGTCTTTCTTTTTTCTTTTTTTGTTGACGTAGGAATCCGCAGCCGTTACCCGTCAGCGGAACCCCGACCACTGTGAGTGCACACTAGACTTGCGTCTTTCTTATCGAATAGCTTAAGAGGTTAAAGAGGAACATGTTCATTCATTTAAAATTTTAAATTTGTCTATAACGTGGCCTTCCCGACACATACAATTATTTTCATGGATTATTGCAAGACTCGATTCAATGATATTTCATGTTCGGTTAGAGATGGAACACATTATATCATGTTGAACCGTCTTTAAATTAAGGAAAATACTATTTGTACATTAGGGGGTACATAAGGCACCACCCCATTGGATGAAGTGCCGACCCCACCTGCACTTCATCCAATGGGGAGTGCCAGACGTCCATTATGGACACTCTTATGTACACCCCGATGTACTTGTAGCACCTCCCTTAAATTAAACCTAAAAAAGTACGAAGATTCGATAAAAAATTTCACCAGGTGCAGGTTATTTGAATTTTCCATCTATTAATGAAGCTTATATCTTTCCATTTCTCTCTTTTTATAGCCTTCTGTCTTTTGATCTGTTTATTGGAGCTTTCTTTAGTTTAAAGTCTGCATGATCCCTCTAATCAGACTGCATGGAAATAATAATAATTATTATTATTATAAAAAATAAAGAAAAATAATAATTCACTAATGCAGTAATGGCTCTAAACAATTTTGTACAATCATTTATAAACGTTACTTGTGTAAATTAAATGTTATTTTTTCTAAATTAATTTCGGAACAAATTCTAAAATTTATATTTATAAATGCAGTATAGGGTTGGATACTGATTTTACACCCACCGTTGGAGATGTCTTGTATAGTTGATAAATGAATGATGTGAATGGATAAACTATTTTAATTAACATATTTTGATCAAGTGTTTAATTTCGTGGGGTCAGTTAAGAAATCAATTTTATATATTCATTACATAAAATCTTTCAACGTTTGTATTTGACTTGCCATCTGCATGGAAAGTACATATATTTGGGCATCATGGCAAATTTTAATAATCTCAACACATTAGGCAACTCTTAATCAAGTCAACAATCTTCAATATATATATATTTTTAAGTGCATGTTTGATGTAAATTTTTAGTAAATAAAGTTAATATAAATTAATCGAGCCTATAAAATGTGTGGTTAAAATTAGATAAAGCTGGTGAATTTAAGAAATGTATAGTTAAGCCCTTGTTTGAGTCACATTTTTATTTTTTATTTTTGAAAAAATGCGTTCTCGAACAATATTTTGACCACATTTTAACCACACATTTTTCAATAAAATAATATTACACGCAAATTTAAAACTTTTTTCTATTTTTTAACCACACATTTCTCATCAATACACTATTTAAAAATGCATTTTTTTGACAAAAATGGGGCTTAAACATGCCCAAAATGAAATTTGATTAATTTCGCTAGTTTTTTTTTTTTTTTAGCAAAAAGTAGCAATATTGAGGAAGCCTTAAATTAAATATCTTTTAAAGAAAATTGTGAACGTGTTATGCTTTAATCTAATAAGCATGCAATGGACCTTGTTGCAAACATTTTGAATAAATAAAGATTCTCAAATAGCTTGAACTTTTAGATGAGATTATTTAACATATATATTTCAAATCAGAGCATGTACGGTTTTGACTCAAATACTGCGGCCATGTTTGGTCTGAATTAAAATCAGATTTTAATCAAAGTCAAAGTCAAAGTCAAACAATCAATATTACCCACATCTTTCATGGGTCCCACAACTTTTCAACCACACATTTCAAAATCTTCTATCACAATATACTAAAAATCTAATTTTAATAACCATCAAACACCCTCACAATATTATCTATAACAAAAAAAATCTTTTCGATCTTATCAAACCAAAAAGGGAGAAAGAAAGAACTTGTTCTAACAAAGTTTTGTAATTTCCCAAACATATAGGATTTGTGCAAAAATGGGAATAGAAAGAGTGTGGAACAATTAATGTGCTAACCAATTCCAATACTATACCCTAATTTCTTCTATCTGTTTTTTAACAATATCAGGTGGCAGTTCTACATACATAGTCATTACTTATGAGCTCTAAAGTTGACATCCAATAATTAATGAGAACTTCATAATCATTATTTGTATATATACATGGAGAGCTTACCAACCATCCCCATTAATTGAATAACAAGCTTTTTATTCCTAATTTCTTGCTTGATGTTATGTCTGCAAGCTTTAAAACCTTATGATTATTCACATCTGCCTCTTCCAAAACAGAACCTTTTTTTTTTCCACAAAATTTTTATTCTCTGAAGCCCCCTTGCTGCAGTCTCCTTTTCCCTCTTCGAATTCGAGGTACATATTGTTTTCTGAACATTCTTTAGTTTTTCATGTTAGTTATTTTCTCATAGTATTTGCAGCCTCTATGTTTTTCATCCTAAAGAAAATTTCTTATAATGTTAGGACAAGTTTATTCTCATGAAATTAAAAAGTTGCTATAGAATTTGCATGGAGAACCATGAAATCACAATCTTAATACAATGTCAAAAAAAATTAAAAATAATTTATGCATTTTATATTAAGTTATATTGTATTAAAAAATAACAGTTCAGGTAGAAACCATATATATTACAGGGGGATTTAAGCCCCTCAATAGGTATATGCAATAAGAAAGAAATTTTAAAGTGCATCATTATCTTCCTTTTTATCTCTTGCATTCTTTTCGTGACGTTGGAATGGATAAAAATGGAAAAAATGACGAATGTTACAGGTATTAGTCTCAGTTTTGTAGAGATTTTTTTAGAATAATTTCGTAAAAGTGATTTTTTTAGAGAATATGTAGTTAAAAAAATAGAGAAAAGTTAAGAATCCACATGCATGATTATTTTATTGAGAAAATATTTTATTAAAAATGAGTTCGAGGAAAAATATATTTTAGAAAATGGGGGTCAAAAATGGACTTAATTATGTTAAATTCAATATCCTAATTAGACAATGGGTAACAATCATTGAAAATTTGAATTGATCACGAAAGGAAGGAAGAAAAAATGGCAATTGTATTGGTGTTTGAGTGAATAATTACCATTCAAGAAATCTTGGTATTTTTACACGAGGTAATTAAACTAAATATCAGTAATTTACTCATGAATGGCCAATAGATAAAGAAAGAAGGTTCAGTTTTTCTTGTGGTAAAGTCCATCTTGAGGCAGCTTTAAACCAACCCACTTTTCAAATTCTATTTATTTTTCTGTAAACTGGAGATTTCTTTCTAATATTTTATAATTCTCAGTAGATAGAGTCTTTGATGCGCGTGGTGATGGACGAAACCAGTGGAGGCTATAGCGATGATCCAAGGACTTGTCCTCGAGGACACTGGAGACCTTCTGAGGATGAAAAGCTCCGGCTGCTTGTTGAAAAATATGGCCCTCAAAACTGGAATTCAATCGCTGAAAGACTTCAAGGAAGATCAGGTTAATTTCTGTGTGTGTGTGCCTGTTTTATTTTGTATATGTTTTTTTTTTCCCAATCATTTCTAGCTGTACTGTTCCAAAATTAGGGTTGCTTGTTTGAGGTTCCACCGTCCAACTTTTGAACTGGTGATCTGTTGATAATAGTGTTGAACCTAAACATGGTGAACACTTATTCTTTCGGCTACAAATTCTTCTAGATATTTATCATATATCATATATGTATTAAGTCATCCTAATTAACAAAACTATTTAAATGGTTTAGGGAACTGATTTGAGAAGAATCGTCTATTCTTGTGTTTGATCTATGTTAGTTATTTTGCAGGCAAGAGTTGCAGATTGAGATGGTTTAATCAGCTTGATCCAAGAATAAACAGGAGGCCATTTACAGAAGAAGAAGAGGACAGGCTTCTTGCAGCACATAGAGTACATGGCAATAAATGGGCTCTTATATCCAGGTTTTTTCCAGGTAGAACTGACAATGCTGTGAAAAATCATTGGCATGTTATTATGGCCAGAAAACATAGAGAACAATCCAAGCTTTCTGGTAAAAGAGGTCATCAAGAAATTAGTCATGACTCCAAATCCTCATCTTACGTTTTTCAACGAAAAAATTCAAGATCTCACGATGAATATGTGCCCAAAATCAGCTTTGAAAATGGTGGGATTTTGGAATTCCAAAGCCAAAACAAAGATAAAGTCTTCTCCGTGTCATCATCCTCTGATTCACACGCTTTATGGCCATCTTTTATTCCAAGAAATTTGAGGGAAAATAAACTATCTTCTACTGATTTATTGGTAAGAAAAGACAGTAACCAGTACAATTCCAGCTCCAATAGCGCACGTTTAAATATGTCAATATTTGGTGCCTGTGGGGATTCGGTTGCAGCATTTGGCACCCAAAACTACAAGAGGGTTGTTCCGTTTCCGTTTGGTGATAGCAGTAAAAAACATGGGAAAATGAAAAGAGATAATTTGACAAGTATTAATGTCGACAATTTACGCCCCTTTGCTCATGCAAGGACAAGTATAGAGAAGAAACAAGAAGACCAATCCATCCACAGAAATGACATTCCCTTCATAGATTTTCTTGGTGTGGGTATTTCTTCTTGATAACTATATTAATATTTAATTCTTTTTCTTTCAATTTACATAGTACTATTGGCTTGAAGAGTGCAGGTTAGTCAATTAGAATGCTCAATTTAAGTTAAATTATGGGACAATTAACAATTTCAGTTTAATTGTATGAGATTACAGGATAATTATATATTTTGCAGTTTGTCAAAGTCTTTTGTTGTGTATGACATTCTATTTAATATTGTGACAGTTTATTTTATTTTACTTATGATATATAGTCCTTGTTAGTACAAAGTGAATGTATTTAAGTCTTTAGTGTCGTAACCATTATGAGTAAGCCAAAGGTACTCGCGAATATGTAAAGAACCCTAAAATACTAATGCCTTGACAGCATTTAAGAAGGTTTATGGATCAATGTGAACTTCTTAATTTTCTCGTAGAAGAAAAAATGATGGAGAGAATTGATTGAGAGAAGTGCGATATAAGCCATGAGGATAGTCTTGAGTTTATAAAAGAATTGAACTACTATTACAGGTTAACCTTAGATGAATCCAATTCTTATAGATCATGCCTCAAAACCTAACCAAGTGAATGCACAAGATGAATTTCAAGGTGTACCTGAGCAGAGATGTACTTCGGTTAATTGTGATGTCAAATGAAATCCATTGTTGGTTCTCGAAGCCCTAGGGGTGTGGAGCATGATGTTGTTGAAGAATTAATTGAGTATTGAGCGGTGTGTGAGCCTTTCTAATTTGAAGAAGGTAGATCAAGTGTTATTGAGATGACGTGGTTCTTTGTTGGAAAAAAAGTGCGTCAAATGTGAGAAATCGACTAGTCATGAATATGATTTTAGGTTTATAAGAAATTTGAGCTACTCTTCCTATTAGAAACATGTCGATGCAAATTTCATACACATTTATTTATCCATAAGTTTACAAGTATTTTGAAAGAGTGCACGTTCGGAGATAAGCTTCTTATAAATGGAAAAAAGAAAAAATTGTCTTTGAAATGGCTCGTGTGACATCCATTTATTTCGTCTTGCTAGGCACCTCACCGCTAATCTTTAAATATATAACTTACTATTTATAACCTGACAAAGTCATTACATTAATTAACAAGCAAAAAATAGTAAATTAGTTGAACCTAACATATTTATAGTAGAGAATGACTTGCATTTTTTGATTCTTGAAGAAAATATTAGTTCGTACAAAGGAAACATTTTGTGATTTGTTCCAACCCTAGAAGCAGTTGTGAGTTGACCAAATGTGCCCCCCCTTTCTTTTTTTTTTGGCCGCATTGCATATTGCTACCTACCTCTGCTCCTGTTTGGGCTCCATTTTGTGATTTTGGGAGAAAATGAATTTTGGAATAATGAATTTTTTTGAATGTGTGGTTAAAATATAATTAAAAAAAATTTGAATTTACGTGTAATATTATTTAATTATGGAAGAATGTGTGGTTTGAAATGAGTTTTGAAAAAAATGTATTTTACAAAAATGGAACCCAAACAAGAATTAAGAGATTGTTTGGAAGGAATTAAAATTGAAAATATAATCGTTATTTGATCTCACTCATCTAATAAAAATACACAATAACTGTTAATTTTTCAATTTTAATCTCTACTAAACAAGCTCTTAGTATTGTAAATACTGGTGTATCATTTAAACATTTTTTTTGCCCTTACTTGAGAGCCAAGAAAACCTATCCACCTCTAGTGTTTTCAAATACGCGGATTTGGGCTTAATTTCTTAAGAAGATTGGCTTTTCAAAATAGACTCTTACGACTCAATAACTTAATACGCTCAAACGAAATGCTATCTTTTTATGGGAGCATGAAATGTTGTGAGTTGAAATATGCAGTTGAAAAATTGGTAAAAAATGATGACATTTGTCGATAAAAAGTTGATAAAAGTTAGGGGTCTCGTGATATATTTGGTTGAAAACTTGAAATTGAAGTTTGAAAGATTAAAAAATTGATAAAACTCACTCAAACAAGTACTAAACAACTAATCGACCTTATGAAGTGCACGTGCGAAATTAACCGTTTAAATGGTGGTGAACGTGCTAGTTAACGGTTAAAATGATGGAGAACAGGCCTAAAGAATTAACACTGTCACAAAATTAACGGATTAGTTACTACGTCGTTAAGAAAAATAAATTAGACATCAATTTGCAACAATATCTATGGAATGGGGACTAGTAGTGCAAATTCACCCCATCTACTCTCTTTACCACCGCCAGAACATAATTCTATATATTGATCTCTCTCTTCCTTTCGCCAACCCAACCTTTTTCTACACAATTCGATTTAAATTACTACATAAAAAACTATAGAAATTTCATTATAAAATTCTCTACAAGCAGACACACAGTCGGAGAATCATACATCTTTTGCTCCACCGATTAAAACCCAGGTACTCCGTTTATGGGTTTCTCTGTTCTCTTAATGTTATTATTACTTTTTTTTTTTTTGTATGCATTGACTGATTGGAATTTCGGTTTCAGGGTTTTGAAAATTGAAGGAAACTATGGACTCATCATCACAGACAGAGTTTGATTATTTGTTTAAGCTACTGATGGTAGGCGATTCTGGAGTTGGGAAAAGTAGCCTTTTGCTCAGTTTCACTACAAACACTTTCGATGATCTCTCCCCTACCATTGGTAATTTTGTTATTGTTTGCTGTACACGTCTTTACATAGGCCTATTGCTTGATAGGGATAAATATGTACATATTATACAAGTATTTATTTTGTTTGATGATAATTGATATATGTGAAAACTTGTACACTTTGACCTAAGCCCCACATTTTGTTTAGAGTAGGTGAATAATTAGCTTTTGGGATTTGGCTCTTAAGAAAATTTGTGGGTTTTCCTCCTATTCGTAAATTTTAACTTTAGTTGGCTTCATTTGAGTTAAAGGCTTAATGGCTAGCGCGTCGCGGATTGAGTATGCTATATTTAAGAAAAAATTTCTGTTTGTTATGATACAGTAACATAGTATCATATATGTTGTATAAGTGGCAATGACGGCAGTAGTGATGGATGATGGTGTAGTAGTGGCAATGATATTCACTTCATGGATGTTTTGAAGTTTATGTTTCTGCCATTAAACTTCCAGTATATCAGATTTAATCAGTATTGGAAAGCAACCATACTAATTACCTATTAAGAGACAGTTGCCTTCCTTATTCTCTGACAGACAAAGGATGTCATCAGGCTGGAGTATACTTGGTCTCGTTACCTAATTTTTCTCCTGACATTTATTTATATGGTTTCCCACCAAGCTGATAATTGATTGGAAACCTTGCATTTCCATTCTATCTGATCTTTTGTGTGTGTGTTTTCCATTTGGACCTTGTTCTATCTTCCATTTTGAGCTACCATTGGACAGATTAGGCCCGTTTGAGCTCCAATATAATTAGATTTTGGGAAAAAATGTATTTGAAGAATGTGTGGTTAAAAAAGAAAGAAAAGTTTTGAGTTGACGTATAATATTATTATATTAGAGAATGTGTGGTTGAAAATAAGAGAAAAAAATTCATTTTGGAATTAATGGAGCCCAAACAGGGCATAAATAAAATTTATGAAACCTGGGCTGATAATGCAACCAATGAACCTTTTATTTGTGGTGGTGGATGTCTAGCCTTCTGCTAACAATTTGTTTATTTTCATGGTATAATCCTATTCATTTTTTTATCATCAGAGAATTTTATATAAGATGTGATACTTATTCTATACAGAATCAGAAACTAAGAATGACAAGTCTTGAAATGGCATATTAAGAGCTGTTATATAATATTGGAATAGTTGATTTATTATTGTTGTTATTAATTTCATAATAATTCTCTATCATCTACAGGAGTGGATTTCAAAGTAAAGCATGTTACTGTTGGTGGGAAAAAATTGAAACTTGCAATTTGGGACACGGGTAAGAGTTTTTCAATGCATGCTGTATGTAAAACATTAACGAAAAAAAAAAAGAACTGAAGGGTTCTCAATTCTGTATTTCCGTGCATCTTATTTGAGTTGGTATGCATATTTCTTTTTATATTATGTTTGTGGTTCTGCAAATCTCTTCTCCCAAAATAATAATTTACTTTCTTGTTATTTCATTTTTTTGCACTATTGATCGAATGATGATAATATGTGAAAATTCATAAAGAAGATCAAATCATCGTATTATCTGTGTACATTTTGGCTTCTAATTGTTCAAATATGAGTTCAGTGAAAACGGTTAGCTGTTCTGTTTTAGAACTGGCAAACTAAATTTCTAGGGAGTAAGATATCCTGTGCGCTAGAATGTTGTTGCTTTTATGTCTATGTAAATAGTACCTTTTCAGATATACAACAGCACAGTCTATCAAGACCCTGCTTTTAACGGCAAAATGGCAGCGTCTTGTTTCTTTATGCTACCGACTCTTAGTAGCTTGTTAGAATATCTTCAATGGTAGTGTAAAATTGGATGTAAATTGGTATCTTCAAAACCACTTTTGCATCTTCATTTACATCCCGATGGATCTAAATTCAAAATTTGCTCCAATAGAAAGATCTAAATCTACTTTTTGCCTCGTGGATGTAAAATTTACGTCTTATATATATATATATATATATATATATATATATATATATATATATATATATATATATATATATATATATCTTCTGTTGAAAAATGCAGTTTGCATTTCCTTTGCATCTCTCAATTGGAGAGGCTTCCGGCTATTTCGAAGATTTAAATCACAATTTATATCTTTTTTACATCACGATTGAAGATGCTTTTAGAGCCTTAGAAAACAATTCCACTTTCAAATGGATGCTATATACATGAATTTTGAACTTGGCTTGTTTCATTAGCTCTACGTGCTAATGCTTGCTTAATCTAATTTTTTATTTTGCAGCCGGACAGGAAAGATTTAGGACTTTGACTAGTTCATATTACAGAGGAGCTCAAGGAATCATAATGGGTTTGTGCTTTCATGATTTATCATTTGTCTGTCAAAATATTCGTATCATCACTGAAGATACTAACAATAACATCTGAAAAAAAAAAAAGAACGTTGAAAAATCCTCCTTTGAACATATATACTATAGCATGATATAATTCAATATACTATATTTTGCTCGTGTTTATAAATCGTTTATAAACACTCGAACCACTTTTATTCACACATTAGATCCACTAGTGCTACTCACTTTTCCAATACTCATTTCTACCTATTTAAATTTAAATTGTTCGTCAACACTTTTTTTCCTTTCGTTTTTACTAAGCTTTAAGCTAATACCAGGAGATTTTAGTGAGAAACTGAAATGGCTGATTTGTTTAAGCAAATATCTACAGATGACAAGATATATTTGACACACATGTATACACTATAGATTATGGATGATAGTTATTTTACTTAAGACTGCTGTTGGTTCCTTTTATGTGCAATTTTTTATCTCCACAGATATTCTAAAACCTTTTCATGTATATTTAACCATTTGCCATGGAACAGTTTATGATGTGACTCGACGAGAAACATTTACAAATCTGTCTGATATATGGGCTAAAGAAATTGACCTCTACTCAACAAATCAAGATTGTATCAAGATGCTCGTAGGCAACAAAGTTGATAAGGTATCCCCTTTTTCATTTTCTGGGAAGCATAGTTTGAAAAAACGTAAACGAGTACCGAGGCGTTTTTTTGTAATGAGGCGAGGCGTAAGCCTCAAAACGTTTTGAGGCGTAAGCCTCACCACAAACAAAACAGGTGCAATCTGCCGAACAAAATAGGTGCTATCTGGTGATGATACACTGAACAAGAAAAAAATCAAGTAAAGTCTAGTGAAACAATTTTAAATTGTAAGTCACTAGAAGAGGCAGAAGCAAAAGAGAAAAGAGACATAGAAGCAACACTTGAGGACCTCTTTTAAGCGAAGGATTGAAGATAAGTTTTCTGATTGTCGTTTAGTTCTGGGAAGATTTCTGACTGCTGTGTAGTTCTCGCCATCTAGGAAGATTTCTGTCTGCCGCCGTGTAGAAGGATTTCTGGCTGCCTTTTGGTATTCTAGATATTTTAATATTTTGTTTGGCCCAAAATATCTTTTTAAATGGGCCCTTCTCTTTTTTAAAGAGGGCCTTTTTTAATTCCTTTTCAAAAACCTGAAAAAAACATACTTCAAATGAGGCGCAAATGAGGCGCACGCCTCATTTTTTTTGCCTCAGATGTAGAGGCGTACGCCTCATTTTTTGTGCCTCACAGATTGAGCCTCGAGGCGCAGAAGCTGCGCCTCACAGTGAGGCGGGTCTCAAGGCGGGCCTCAGCAGGGTTTTTTCATACCATGCTGGGAAGATAATTAGAGCACATGTCTTCCTCTGTATTTCATGTTTTAGATCCTTCGGTTTTATGCTCCCTTTTCTCGTATTTGTATGAAATATTATAGAAAATGGTGCTTATGAGGACAGAATTACCATCCACGTCTTGATTATATATTTGCAGGAAGACGAAAGGGTCGTCAGCAAAAAAGAGGGAATCGACTTTGCAAGGGAGTATGGATGCCTGTTCCTTGAGTGCAGTGCCAAAACTCGGGTCAATGTAGAGCAATGTTTTGAGGAACTCGTTTTGAAGGCAAGTGTGATTGTAGTATTTTGTTTGAATTGTCTTCAATCTTTTGCATAGGATCAGGATGTGCATGAATCCAAATACATCCACGTTTTTGGGTTGTTTTATATGCTCGTATTGCTTAGTTTAGGTTTTTCCCACCATTGTCAGTTTCTGATTTTGCATCTCGAGTGAAGTGCTTCTGGTTTGGCTTGGGTTGCCCAATCTTTTCACCGACGGTTTGTTTAGGTAGAGAGGGGTACATGCACAAATCTAGCTTCCCAATTTTAGGGTCTCAACACCTCAGTTGTGATGACAAAAAATAATCTAACTATTTTTAGAGGTAGAGAGGGGTACATGCACAAATCTAGCTTCCCAATTTTAGGGTTAACACCTCCGTTGTGATGACAAAAAATAATCTAACTATTTTTAGCTTAAGCTAGAATTCAATCCATGTCTACAATGTCGAATGGATGTGAGGCGAAACAGACAAAATTGCTATGAAGGTCCCCAACCTATGGGTGATGTTTCATTTGGATCCCCAACTTTTACGTTTTGACGTTTATGTCCCTAACCTTCGAAATTTATAGCAGTCAAGTCCCCATTGAACAGTTTCTATCAATTAGACTGTTAAACTAGTCAGATTTCTACTGAGGAGAGAAATATGCTACCGAGTCTTTGCTTTATTGTTGCTATTTCATTTCGGGTCATGTCGGAAAACTCATATCAAATGAATGCTGTAGATAAAATGGAAGTCTTTTATGTACATACGTGAATCTGCTTCGCATATAAAATGTTATGTTTCTTTGCTGACAACCCGTTAGGCTTCGTTTTTTAAGTATGTTGCCTACGTTACCTTCAATGTGGGATACCATTGACATCAAAACCTATACCCGTGACAATGACATCTATGCTATATTAATGTAGTTGTTTTTGACTTTATTCAGACCTGTTTGTATACACTTGGTTGGCATCTTATTTATTATGCATTCATTGTTAAACTTCTATTGGCAGATTTTGGATACGCCGAGTCTCTTGGCCGATGGCTCTGGTGGTGTTAAGAAGAACATCTTCAATCAGAAACCTCCAGAATCTGACGCATCCACAAGCACCTGTTGCTGAATCTTTTTTTTTCTTGCCTTATATGTCGTTTGACCCAAAGAGAGTTTGCCTTGGACAATGTATTTTTATCTAATCTAGCAAAATTGTTGTGTTCATTTCTTATTTTCTTACATCTGATGTCTCGTTTCGTTTCTCCCTCCGATCTGTGCTGGGCAGTCACTGCCGGTTCTGAGGTGGTGTGACATGCCACCGGCAGGTGTCTGGCCGGCTTGGCCAATCCATTGTTTCTTGGATAAATGTGCATAACCATAATCTCCCAAATGCCAAAGAAAATTGTATTTTTTTTGATGTCTGCAATTCTCTAAAGAAGGTTTTTCAGGCCATCCAATCTCGTCAATAATGACAAGCGAAGAACATATCATAAACGTTTTTCAGATCATCTGATAATGTATCATAACACACTTGTCGATCACATAGTATATTTCAACGTGCCACCAAAGAAAAACTCTCCGATGATGAGCATGTCAATGGTCACCATACAACTCTACAAGGCAAGCCATCAACCTAATGAAGTGATTTTGTTAGTGTTATCGTAATTTCTCAAATCGAACAACTATACAAGTAATATTGTCTGAACTCCCCCTCATATAGGCTTCTTCTACTAGTCTTTTTGATGCTACTTCGGCGTCCTTTATATCTTGTACGATATACACAGCATCCTAAATCAGAACAAGTAAAATTAGCGCACGTTTATGACACAGGCGATATTTTATGAACATTGAGTTTTATAAAGACCATAATGAAAACATCTCGACCAGCAATATATATGTATTGATTGAAGCCTCCAACAAAACAATGCTATAGCATACTATTAATTATTTTTTCTTTAATCCGTTTTCATTGGTGTTTCTAAGTACTTTAACTCAACCAATGAAGAATTTTTTTAGTATTTGCAATAAACCAATAAAGAGAATCGCAGAGTTATGCTGAAACACGTTGACTTAAAAATTCTAAGAATTCGTCTCAACAAGCAATTATAGAAAATTTCTACGATTGCTAAATTGATGACAGCTAAAAGAACCCGCAAAGTAACTTCTCGAATAGGAATAGGAGGAATTACCTTATTGGAGAGGACATTCCAAAGTCCATCACTTGCGACTATTATAAAATCCACTACACCAATTTCTTCTTCCTGAGACATCATTAAATAGCATCTCAAGCACGATTCTTCGAAAGATGTTAAAGTGATGTCAATCGTTAGACCAAGAAATTCTAACATTCCAATGTGGTATCATCTACATAAATTCTTATAAAGATGTTAAAGTGATGCCATTCGTTGGATCAAGAAATTCTAACATTCCAATAAGGTAACATCTTCGTAATTTCTTATGAATTCAGAAATATTTTTACAACCATTATTCGACTTGAAAGGCTTGGTGAATACATATACCATCATTTATTAGATTTTACTTCTTTAAACATGACAGCAAACAGATTTAATCCAGAAACAAGAGAAACCAAAGATTACCTTAATTTCGGGCTCGGCCACAATATATGGTTTGAGAAATTTATCTCCAAATGCACGAGAAACAGCAAGAATACCACCGACCCGCCATGTCCCTGATGAAGTCAAGTGCAACTAAGAACTCTACTAAACGACATGAACTTGTATATACACCAGATTAAGGACATCACACAAGTCCGTTTACATTGCAAAAAACTAACACGAATTATTAACAATCCCATGAAACGATATGGTTTATGACATCGGAGAAATGGTATCGCATTATGACTAGATAAAACGTCAACGCAAATGTACTTTCTTCCAGAAAAGAAAAGAAAGGGATGTGTGAAGGCTTTGTGCTTTGTCATCAATACAAGTAAGATTATAATAAAATACAGTCACTAGAGATGGTCGGCGGAGCTGATGTCAGATTTCAAATCAAAGATCATAAAAGATGAAAATAGATATTTGCTGCTTCACCCAAGTCATGCCAACAGATTCGAATTCCAATTCATGGGGATGGGGCAACTGCTTCAAACAGATAACTTTTCTATCATACACTAAAGATATAATAGAGATACAATTCACAAAATGAGAAAAGTAAATTAGACCTAAGAAAGATAGCAGTTACCTGCCCAATGGACAAAGCCCCCAGCTTGTTCTATTCTTTCTCGTTCATCAGATCTATCAGGCTTGTGATCAATGGATAAAGGAATGGCTAATGAGGCAGCAAGAATAACCAGAAAGACAATGAAAAATAGTAGGATAAGTATCATATTTAATTATAATGTGTATGCAAAAGATAAGAGAATAAACAACTTACATGTACATGTAATGAAAAATAGTAGGATAAGTTTTTCATGTTGAAGTTACTAGTTAATTGTTAAGTGACATTTTAAGAACTTTTTTGTCGAATTCACTAAATCGAATACTACCATGAAGAAGATTGTTGTTTTGATGGTTCTTGAATACTACGAAAACTCTTCCTTTCATTATAGAAAAAGCTATACTCCAAGATGCATGAAGCTAAGCCCTCTGGGATGGAAATATTGCAAATTGTGATAGTTAAGAAGCAACAGACCGACCTGAACCAGCTATAGACGCTACAACTCTAGAATCTCCAACATTTGCAACTAGAAGTTTATCGCCTACGAGAATGGCAGTCGATGCAGTCGAACCTGCATCTTTCTTCTGGCCTTTTTCTTCATTAAGGTAATCAGCATCAGTCTGTTTAAAAACTTCGACTGCAATCAAGAAATTTTCCTGGTACAGTTTAGGAAAGAGACGAAAATGGACAAGGCCATGAATATAACAAGAAATGGGTTCTCACAAGTTCATACCTATAGCTGACTGTGTGTCTCTAATGAAGTCAGGGTGACTACTAAGATTTTTGAAGAGGTTGGTTTTAAGGTACTCTGCAGTTCTCGACCCACCATGTCCTGATATCAAGAATGATATATGCGAGTCCACAACCAAAATTACTTCTCAGTTCATTAAGATATTAAATCTGTACGAGAATGAAGGTATGATTGTACCATCAAAAACTCCAAAAAAAGCAACCATTTGACCCTTAACTTCCGATATCCTTGTCTCATAGAAATCCTCCATCGAGGCACGTTTGCCCTTGGAACTGCAGTATCCGTAAGTGAGCCTTGCATTGCTATTTCCAGTGAGAAAGCTGTAATTGATAAATTCATAAAAACAAAAACAATATGCAAATGGATTAGTTTTATTAAAATTCCACCATTTACAAGTACTGGAATAGAACCCCAAAAAAAAAAAAAAATTCCTGATGCAGTCATTTGCTACTGACAGTGTTCGATATAGCATCCATTTTTATTTCTGAGTTATAACAGTAAAAAATGTTGTAATTTCATTTTAAAACCTGTTTCTTTTACATTCTTTGCCCCAGTTTGGTTTTGCTAAAAATCAGGTTTTTAGCAAATTTTTCCTTTACGTTCTTAGCCACTGTTTGGCATAGAACCTTTAAAACTCAATTTTAATCCACATTCTTCCCCCTAGAATAATTTTGCACGTGAACCAATAACTTTTTACTGCTTTTTTTTTACGGCACATTTTTCAAAAAAATTACATTTCACAAAATTTATTCTAAAAAATTTACATCAAACATGTTCTTAATATTGTCTCATCCCGTCTAATCTAAGCTACCAAATTACCCATGAGTGATTCCACAGACTAATTGATAATCTTATGAACTTTTTCTTTTCCCCTAATTTTACTGATATTACGATTCTCACCCAACATATTCACAGTACACTAAAATCGGAGTGCTTTCTACAAATTAATTAAGTAAGAAAAAAATGAGAGCAAGAGAAGGAACGAATATACCTTATACCACCACCGCTGTAGAGGGCATTGGGATTTCTAGATGGAATCATGACAATCGGCACTGGTGGTGGTTGAGATGGCGGCGGCGCCTCTGGTAGTTGTGATTTCTCCGCTGGTGGTTGTGGTGGTTCAACTAGAGCATCCCCACCAGGGATGGATGGTGGTGGTTGTACGGCGGCGGTGGAGGAGACAGGCGGCAATTGGGGTGGTTGATTTTCAATGTTCATAGTATCGTGACATGATTGATACAGGGATTTTATAGAAAATGGAAGGGAAGTACAAGGCAGGGGCGTGGTGTCAGAGGATCTATCATCGTCTTTTTCGTTTGTTCTCTCTCTGTCTCTGCTAATTAGAGGTGTCGATCCGGGTGGTCCGGGTCGGGTCGGCCCGCCAACATGTGAGCCCGGTAACGACTCGCGTAAAAAAAAGTCCGCCCGCTGCGGGTTCCGGGCCGGTTACGAGTCGGCCCACAATTTTGGACTACAATCCAGGCCCGCCCGCTGACCCATGCGGGTCACGGGTCGCGCGGGTCGCGGTTCGTTCCAATTTTAGCCCGTATGATTGTATAAATAAAATTATAAAAATATAGAATTTTTCATATTTATAGCAAAAAATATATTTTTTTATTAAATGTAAACTAAGAATTGAATAAAACGATAAATTCAGAATTATATCAAGAAATTTTTACATAGAATTCAAATTTGATGTTACATGAATTATTTATAACTTTGCAAACTTCTACAACATTATCATCTTCTAAATTTATTGGAGAGCAACTATTATTGAAAATAGGATTTTGAGAAAAAGAATCACGAGAATCCATAATATAGTAGGATTAAAAAATTTAGTAGTGACTAGTGAGAATCGAGAAGAAAGAAATATAATCAAGATGATGATGATATTTGCAATTGAATAATTGTAATTGTAGTAAGGTAGTAACAAGTATAAATATATAATAACTAATGAGAGAGTATAGTAAAAATAATTGTAAAAATAATCTACACCCCCCCCCCCCCTTTTTAATTTTTGTTTTATTTTTTTTATTTTTCAATTTTTTTTTACGGACCGCGGGTTAACCGCGGCCCATGGGGGTGCAACCCGCGAAGCCCGCGGGTTACACCTCCTTGGCCCGTGAACCGCCCGCGCGGGTCACGGGTCGGCCCGCGGTCCCGATTTTCACGAGCCGATTTTTACGGGTCATGGCCGGCCCGTCCGTCTTGACACCTCTACTGCTAATTAATAATTCATTTATTTTTCAAAAATGGGTGCTTTATTTTTGGGGTTCATTAATTCAATATAACATTGTATGATCAAGGATGTCTATTTTTGTAATTACACAATCGACTAACATGCTTCAATGCGATGCTCTCAAAGTTCCTTTTTCACACTGATCAAGTTGTAGGAATGGAAAAAAAATCCATTCAACCAAATACCAGCGAGAATCCACCTCGAATGGAGCGGGGATTAATCGTCTAACCGGGTAAACGGAGTGGGGGTGGGTTCATTACCCAGAAGAGGGTATGGGGTGGATACGGAAAATATAGTCCCCACCCAATTTAAAGTTAATTTTAAATTTAAATTTTTTATCAAACAAAAATAAAAGATTTATCATCATTTTTAAAGATAACATAAGTTGTTCTTAACAAATTGGAGAAAAATAATAATATTTACTAACTAAATATATTTATAAAAAATAAAATAAAATAATAAAAAAAATAAAAAAGAGAAAGAAAAAATAAATGGGGGTGATAAATGGAGTAGGAGACCCACCCCACCCTGTCCGACCCCAAAACTTGTCTCGTTTTAATTAGATATAGAGATGGGGTAAGATGACAAAAATACTCGACGGAATGAGGGTAGGAATAGCCGACTCATCACATACTTATCCCGTTACAATCCCTATCAAGTTGGCAAGTCCTAGCCCAGAAAATAGAACATTAACCAATTAATTGATTACAAAACATTAACGTAATAGAAAAGGTATTAAACCATGTGATCTCCTTGCATTTGCATCTCAAGATTGTACTACCAAATTGAATGCGCTTGAGCTAGAAAGAACAATACAAAATTTTGAAAATATTTATTAACGTGTAAATTTTCGAATTTAGATTGCGGGAAAATTGCGGTCGTGGTTCCAAACATTTCATTTTGTTGCAGATTACACTCAAACCTTTTATTTTTGCTGCCGAAGTCCCAAACCTTCATATGTAGTTGCAGCGTCGGTCCCAAACCTTTAATTCCGTCCATAAAACCGTCAATTAACGTTTCAACAGTAATTTTGACTCGAAAAATTTGCAGCGCTGGTCCCAAACCTTTCATTTTATTGCAGATTACACCCAAACCTTTAATTTTTACTGTCGAATTCCCAAACCTTTATATATAATTACAGCGTTGGTCTATTTCACGCATTCCGTCCATAAAATCATAAGTTAACGTTGAAACAGTAATTTTAACTCAAATGACATCTTAATTGATAGGTAAAATTGTCAAAACAAGTTATCCAAAAAAATGTTTTTTTTCTTCAAATCCTTCAATCTTTTCATAGCCATCACATTCTCATCATCGATAACCATCTGATCAGATAACAATCTGATCCAATTTATTATAATAATTGAATCGATAAACTATTTTTATGGCATGTTATTTGTCACTAAAATAAATAGATGAGAAAATAAAAATAAACAAACTGCATTTGGTACTATAATTTGTATGTATTATTAAATAATTTTTAAATTGACTAAAAATTAAAAATTATATTAAAATAAGAAAATACATTTTTAATAATATCTATGCATAGGCTTTGTCTAAATATGCCCGTTTGGGATTAGCGTTGCAATTTTTTCATTTTTTATGACATGTTATTTGTCACTAAAATAAATATATGAGAAAATAAAAAAATTTAGTACTAAATAAAAATTATTTTTAATAAAAATGTATTTTTTATTTTAATATTATTTTTAATTTTTAATTAATCTAAAAATTATTTAATAATACATACAAATTATGGTACCAAATGTAATTTATTTATTTTATTTTCTCATTTATTTATTTTAGTGACAAATAACATGTCATAAAAATAATTTATCGATTCGATTATTATAACAAATTGGATCGAATTGTTATCTGATCAAATAGTTATAGATGATGAGAATGTGATGTCTGTGAAAAGATTGAAAGATTTGAAGAAAACGAACACTTTTTTTTTGGATAACTTGTTTTGACAATTTTACCTATCAATTAAGATGTCATTTGAGTTAAAATTACTGTTTGAACGTTGACTGGCGATTTTATGGACGGAATGCGTGAAATGGACCAACGCTGTAATTATATACAAAATTAAAGGTTTGGGTGTAATTTACAACAAAATGAAAGGTTTGGGACCAGCGTTGTAATTTTTTCGAATCAAAATTACTGTTGAAACGTTGACTGGCGGTTTTATGGACGAAATTAAAGGCTTGGGACCGACGCTGCAACTACATATAAAGGTTTGGGACTTCGACCGCAAAAATAAAAAGTTTGGGTGTAATCTACAACAAAATGAAAGGTTTGGGACCATGATCGCAATTTTCTCTTTAGATTGCACTCGACTTCTAGTTCATGCTATAAATATAAAACTCGATACAAACAAATTGCTTCAATACAAATAATACTCGACCAGTAAAATTCATCAAAGATCAAATCAAATAATCAAACTTGAGTTATTGTTTAACGGGCCGGGTTTTCAGGCTGCCCAACGAAAGCCTTTAGTTGGGCTGTAATAAGCCCCAAAAAGGAAAGGGAAAAATTTATGGTTCAGGCATTTACTTTACCAAAATTAAAAATCAGGTCCCAAAGTTTAAATTTGCAAAAATCAGGTTTTTTTTTGAATTAATTAATTATATTTCACAATTATTATATTACATTAAATATTTAACTGTAATATAATATAATCCACCCCACCCCCACCACCCCCCATTGCTCCGGCGACTACTCCGGCAACCGGCGACTACTCCGGCGACCGGCGACTACTCCGACAACTGTTCTCCGGCCGTACTTATTTCCGGCGACCGCTCCGATTCCGGCAACTGTTAAGGTCACAGTTATATACAATTTGGTCACGAATTATTTCGAAGTCACAGATCAAAACTGATAAAAAATTATAGGTCACAGGTTATTTTTTAAGGTCACAAGGTTCGAAATTATAGGTCACAGGTTATATTTTACAGGTCACAGGTTGAAAAAATCAAAAATTTTACGTTCAAAACTCTATCTCAGTGAGTCACAGTCACAATTCCGAGGTCACAGACACTCACCTAGGTCACAGATTGGAAAAAATAATAACTTTTACATGTCATGACTATTTCAGAGTGAGTCACAGACGCCCACCTAGGTCACAGACACAAAAAAAAAACCACCACAGTTCAATATCTAGGTCACAGACACCAAAAAAAGTTAGGTCACAGACCCAAAAAAAAAAACCACCACCGATAACACCGTCGACAACCAACAACACAGAGATCCATCGACAACCAACCACACACACAGATCTGTCACACCACAACTGAGAAACCACTACAAAATCACCACCATCTAACCATTTTCATTTTTAAAAAAATCACAATGTGCAAATCACCAACAATATTTGATAATGAATAAAAACCCAATTTCATCATAAATCAAAAACTCAAGATCTAGTAGTAGGAAAAGAAAAAAAAAGATCCTAATCGGATCCTGCAGCTGCCAGCTGGCAGCAACATGCCGCGCAGCTTGCTGCGACGTCAGCAGACGAAAGCAATGTCACAGTGCAATGTGCCTGCAGCTGCGCGACGCCGTGAGCAGTGGTCGCACTCGCAGTCGCCGGATGGCTGGACGGCAAAGAACGTCGCAGCCGACGTTGCCGCTGCTCAAGAGAGAAGGGGAGAAGGGGGGGGAAGAAGGAGGGGAAGAAGGGGAGGGGGAGAGGCGGCGGCGGCGGGCGGTGGCCGGGGCAGACGGTGGCGGTGGAGGCGGCGGTAGAAATGGAAGGAGAAGAAGAATGAATTAGGTTAGGTTTGGTTAGGGTTTTATATTTATAAAGTTGGTGGGGTGGGTAGTAGGGTGGGTATGTATTTAATTTAAATTAAAAATATTATTATTAATATTAATTGTAAAATTAAAACCTGATTTTTGATTAAATAAATTAAAAACCTGATTTTTTAAAAGTCAAAAGTAAATACTTTGTTTATGGTAATTTTCTCAAAAGGAAAAGGGCCGAACTAATATTCTTCCTCAATTTCTTATTTGGAACATGTTTGGTAAAAATTTTCATTTTCTACAGTAAATCAATTCTCATTTTCAACCATATATTCTTCAATAAAATAATATTTTCCATCACATCAATACTTTTTTCTTCTTTTTCAACCACACATTTCTCATCATATCACTATTCAAAAATCAATTCTTCCCCCAAAAATCTCCACCAAACACACTCTTGATTAAAATACTCTTCCGCCCCAGACCCCACCGCCTGACTCCACCGTACAGGAAAGTTGCAAATGGCGCGCGGAAACGTACTGGTAAGCTCAATATCCGAGCTATAGAAGAAGCAAAAACAAGCCATGGAGACTGGAGTTAAAATCTGGCGGCTTCGAATAGCTGGGACTTAGCCCCAATTTCTTCAGGGGAGTAAAAAAGAAGGGCTATAAAGTCCCGACACCTATCCAGAGGAAGAGGATGCCCATAATACTTTCTGGAAGCGATGTCGTGGCTATGGCACGAACTGGGTCGGGAAAAACGGCGGCGTTTCTTGTCCCTATGCTTCAGAAACTCCTGCAGCATGTTCCACAGGCTGGTGTCCGAGCCCTCATTCTCTCCCCGACGCGTGACTTGGCTGTACAGACTTTAAAGTTTACCAAAGAACTCGGCCGCTTCACAGGTCCGCCCATTTTCATGTGAGTTTTATCATATGTTAAAAATGTAAATGAGAATGTATATGCTTTTTTTCTTTTATGTTGTTTTCTCTTGAAATTTGTTGAAAGAGGGTAGAATTGTGAAAGTTTTTATATTTGATTTTGTGAGAAGTTTAAGAATTTCAATTTTTTGGCCTTTTGGTTTATATTTATTTATGCCCGTGGGCTATCTACTTTAGTCTAGAGCTAATCGTTATGCTTTCTGGACCATAGGACGGAGAAATCTATTCAAGTCTACCAGGATAAACAAATAATTTCTTTGAGTTCAAGCATTGCCTGGGGAAAATTCAAAATTAAAACCACCACATTTTATACAAGTTGACTAGATTGTCCGTCAATCAATTTCCTTTCTTGAAAACAAGACAGAATCAAAAGTTTTTGCATAATTAATTACGTACTTATGCTAACTACTATTATTCTGTGGTTCAAACTAACATGAGATGTTTAGGCCAAAACCAGAACACGCCCTCCCATTCCGGAAATAAAAGTGAAATAATTTAAGTTGTTCAGTGTAGTGAAATTGGTGAACAACAATATGCCTGTGGGTGGAGAACCTATCCTTGAGTTACATTTTTTGACTGATGTGTACGGACTTTATCACACTAAAGCTTCAAAAGCTTTTCCTTGATGCCTCCTGATTTAAATGTCAGCAATTTTGATGCTGTGTTTCAAACCAGAATTCCCAATACTTTGGCATTTGCATTGAGATGCTTCCATTTCAATGATGAGTGAAATAAATTTTTGCAGTCCCCTTTGCTGTATCCATATTGACCTTTATTAGCTTTTCTTTGCAGATCTTCGTGTTAGTTTACTGGTTGGTGGTGATACTATGCAAAACCAATTCGAAGAATTGGCACAAAATCCTGATATCATAATTGCTACTCCGGGTAGGCTCATGCACCATTTGGCAGAGGTTGATGACATGTCATTGCGAACTGTGGAGTACGTAGTTTTTGACGAAGCTGATTGCCTCTTCAGCATGGGTTTTTCTGAGCAGTTCCATAAAATCCTTACACAGCTGAGTGAGAATCATCAGACATTGCTTTTCAGTGCAACCTTACCAAGTGCCCTTGCTGAGGTTGCCAAGGCTGGTCTTTGGGATCCTCAACTTGTATGACTTGATTTGGAGACAAAAATTAGCTCTGACTTGAAGCTTGCCTTTTTCACTGTAAGGCAGGAGGAGAAGTATGCTGCATTATTGTATTCGACAAGGGAACATATTAGTTCTGATCAGCAGACATTAATTTTTGTTTCTACAAAATATCATGTCAAAATTCTTAAGGTACTCTTTAGAGAAGGGGGCATTGAGCCTTCTGTTTGCTATGGAGATATGGATCAAGATGCACATAAGATCCATATATCAAGATTTCGGGCACGAAAGACTATGCTGCTGATAGTGACGAATGTGGCTGCTAGGGGAATTGACATCCCTTTGGTTGATAATGTAGTCAACTTTGACTTCCCCCCAAGCCTAAACTTTTTGTCCATAGAGTAGGGCGAGCTGCCAGTGCTGGTCGTACGGGCACTGCCTTTTCTCTGGTCACCTCTGAAGATATGCCATTCCTATTGGATCTTCATCTCTTTCTCTCGAAACTAATTAGGGCTGCTCCCACTGAGGAAGAGGTTTTACAAGATATGGATGGCATCATGTCTGAAATAGACCAAGCAGTTGCTAATGAGGAAACTGTTTATGGGCATTTTCCACAGACAGTTGTAGATCTATATTCTGACAGAGTTCGAGAAATCATCAATTTATCTACAGACCTGACTGCTATGCAGATACCCTGTACAAGGGCATTTTGCCTGTATTCAAAAGACAAAAGCAGAACCATCTAAGGAGTCTATTCAAAGAGTGAAAGGCTTACACCATCAAGGGTTGCATCCAATGTTCAAAAATATTCTAGGCAGGAATGAAACGGGTACCAATAATTTTCTCTTCACTGGTTACAATCAGGGTACAAAGTTGACATTTGAAAATGGTTTTTTGTAAAGAAAGAGAAGGGTAATGTATTCATAAAATGTGTTTCTAAGACATGTCTAGATGTGGGGCAATACAATATTTGCTTAGCAAAACCAGGTTACAGTGGTTTTATGCTTGAAGTGTATGACTTGGTTGATAAGATTGTCTTCGAGTTCACCTTGAATGCCTTAAAACATCTCATGGTCAAAGTTTGTTAATACAGGCTGTTGTCTCCTCTGTTTTAAGATATATGTTGCTATGTTCATTGTATGAAAAATAACAAATAGAAGTACTGTGCTCATTACTGGTTTATTTGCCTCAACTCCAGACGAAGGTGGAACACCTCAATTGCTCATGCCTTTTGTTGGTCATTTTATTTCAAATGGATAACATATTTACTGCATTGTAACATTTTATTGTATTTTCGAAAATGTATAGGATGAATATGTAGTTTTGAGTTCTCAATTTTCTACTAGTGGTCCTAACAGGTTAAAGGTATCTTGAGTTGAGATAGAGGAGATATTTACTAGACGTGCATTTTTCCACATATGGGATATTGACAAGCCCCCACCCCCGGCTTCTGGGGGCATGTCTGCCAAATGTTTAGTTTAGTTTAGTTTGCAAAATATGATGGATTTCTGCTTTATCTGAAGAGCTTATGAGTGGAATTTAATTTGCTTGGATTAATTATTTTTTTCCCTGTTTAGATTCATCAATGTCAATTGGATCACGTTCTACCCTGCACTTCTACTCCTATGTTACTCATAATTTATAGTTCTTGGATGTCTTCTCTATGTTCACTCAGGTCATCTTCTTGCTTATGTAGGAAGTTGAATCAGAAGACAATAATACTACAAAGAACAAGCAGAAACAAGGTGTTTGTGATCACACTTTTCTTTTTCTTTCCTACTTTTATTCACCTTACTTTGTGATGTAATATCTTGAAGGCTACTTATGTTTAGTCTTGTCCTGTTGAGCATTACTTTAGATAGAAGCTTGGGTGACAATATCTGCAATTCTACCACTAAAATGAAATTCAGGTACGTAACATTTTTAACCTAGAGGCAACTAATAATAATTTGACCATAGGCTATAGGATTTCTGATACAATTGTTCAGTGTAGACTCGATCACTGCAGCCATACAATTTAAAGTGTTTTAAAAAGCCTAGAGCATGATTAGGCGTGGAGGCCAAGTTTCAAACTTTATGAGCTAAGCCGTAAAAAAGCGTTTTATTATTTTTAAAAATTTTAATCATTCTAAAATTCATTTAATAATTAAAGTTAATACATATCAAACATCTAAAATTATGAAATGCTTTATTTACTTAATTAATTCTACAAGTAGTCAATTTTACAATTTTCAAATTTTTGAATTGCAAAAGCTTGATTATTTTTTATAGTTTCAACTTTCAGCTAGACAATTATTTCTTGATAGATATAAGAACTTCGTTCATGCTTTCGAAGTTTTCAACAAAACGATAAGTCTCAAAATCATAATTATTTAATGTAGATAGCACCACAATTTAAATTTTATCTAACTTTTTATCAATAAAGTAATTTAAAAACTTGAAACTAAAGTCAAATAAAAAGCTTTTAAAAAGGGGGAAAAAGGGAAAAAAAAAAAAATTAACGAAGCATGTGTTGTGCACTGAATTTCACACTTAATTCCCAGGCGTGGTGTTTAGCTCGCGCCTAGTTTAGAACACTGCAATTTAGTAACCCTTGTTCCGAAAAAAAAAAAAAAGAAAGAAAGAAGAAGAAGAAGAATGATTTTCTTCATGACCCTGGGGTTGAAATGTCGAATAAATTCACAAGGAGAAGCTTTTCGTTTGACACCATGTCTCAAGGCATTCAATCCATAAGTAAGTGTATTTTTGAAGATATTTTTTTTTATATGATCCTTTTGGCAGATGAAAAATTATCTGATTTGTAACATTTGTTCATATAGTTTTAAATACATTTTCAAATTGATCTTGACAGTTTCTGGTTTCAAAAGGAAGGGAGATTGCTTCAAAGACGAGGAGTACTTCATAAGTTCAGTGCCCATGAATCAGGTTCATTGCTTCTCTTTGCATGCTCCGTAACCATTCAGGATGTACTGATTCAGATAAAATCTGGTCCTAACTGCCATTCTCTATAGCACAGTTCTATTACATTTGTTCATTTGCTTAAAAGTGTTTTCTGGGATCATGCAATAACTTCTTGGGCTTATTGTGTCAATTTCAGCATTTTGAAGCAAGACTTTCTGTTAATGCTAACCAAGGCTTTGAGTCAAACAGGAAGGTATCTTGATGTTACGAAGGAGAAGAAGAGGAGCAACGGAAGTGGCAGCAAAAGAAGAAGAGAAGCAGACGCAAGCCACAAGGGAAAGAAGAAGAGGAGGGCTAACGGTCACAACCAATTTTCAAATTCAGCACGGCGTTTTTTTTAGTTAGGAATAAAAGTGTCGTTTTGAGTTGTAATCAATTTTATGTGTCAGTCATGTTTTTCCTTTCTAACATTCATGTTTTCTTCCTTGCTGGTTGGTTATATAATTGTAGTGAGGAGAACAGAAAAGGTGTGATGTGAATTGGAATTCTTCCTCTCCAAGCCTTCTTCTATCTCTCTCTCTCTTTCTTCATCAATTTCTCTGTAATTTCTTCTTCTGCTGTTATCGTTTAGTTCAGAATTAATAAAATTCCATTTGTCATTTGAGTTTATTAATTCAAGTAGTGTGTAATTGGTGTGGTGCTGAGGATCAACCATTACACTTGATTGCCTATTATAATATGGGATTTTTAATACCTTTTTGGGCTGCAAATAATTGCCTTGAGTATTTGTCATAGACCAGCTGTTACAACCTAGAATAGCAAAAACAATCGGCTATTGAATAGGACTTAGTGAAGTTCTTTTATTGCAGTTGAATAGATCTACCAAGAAACTAGTAAGAGTAAAATGGATAGTCACCTATGTAAACTCGGTCATTATTTTATGTGAATCATTCTTTAGAACTGAAGTTATAAATTTATTTGATATGGGAAGGGGATTTACACATCTTAATGAATAGGTTGGATGCTGCTGTTCTTGATCTAAATGCCAATGATAGTGGGGGGTTACAGAAGCAAAAATCTTCCTTTCACCGGATAAGGTACTGAATTTTTTCACCCCAACCCCCAGAAAAAAAGGAATGTGTTGTAATGTGCTGTAATTGTAAAAGAACTCATCTAATGTTCCTATGTGACTTGGCAACAGAGGAGCAAAAAGTATGTCAAGCTAAACAGTGGGGATCGTGTGACAGCAAGTGGGAAGGTATTTTCCCTGGCACATGCACTTTTGACACATAAATGAAGCATAACCTCTACCTGAAAAAATGAGAATTTTGCAATCCATACCCTTTACCTGAAAAACAGATTAAAGTTAGACTTCCCCTCCTTTATGAAATGAAGGGATTATATTCAATCAAATAATTTCATTTATTTGCATCAAATCTTTATAAAAAGTATTTAACGCTTGGAATGATGCAATAACTATCATTTCAATATATTCTAATAATTTTGATTTCTATGTTCTGCCGTCTTCGACAAAAAAGAAACTTGGCACTTCATAATGGTACCGGTTTTGATTGTAGACTTTTGTGTGATTAGCTTGAGATGATGGGTCATTTTGATGTTTCTCTAAGCTGTGATTAAGTAAATATTTGAATTTTCTACCTCATTTTAGATATTATTTTACTTTGATTATGCTATTTGCATAGATTTGAAGGTCTGTTACTAGATGTATCTATTGCTTGAACTTTCCTGTGTTAGATACTGAGACTTAGTTCTTGTTGATGATAAAATTGCAGAATTTGCTAATACAAGATATCTTTAGCCATATATAACTATTCCTGAATAAAATGATTTCTCAATTTCATTTTTCCAATAAGTACACAATTTTTGCTCTCGGTCACGTGCACTCAATTGAGAGGTTCGTTTTACTATATGTGAGAAAAAGTTTGTTTTGCTTTGCTTAATTTACCATTAGATTTTCCAAGGTTGTTTAAATGAAATCCTCGGTGACATTCAGATAAAACCAGAAAGTGGAGCAAAATTGAAAGCTAACAAAACTGGGATTTACAGGAAGTGGAAAGAACTTTCACAGAAGCATGTATCGCTTAAAGGTAGAAGTAATGAAGACACTGAAGAAGCTACTCGTTCTACAGGTATGCTTTAGATTCAAGCTACTGCATTGTATTTCGTCCTCTTCATTTTATACAGGAAATGACACTAGTCCTGTAATATACAATAACTGTCTCATTCCTAATGAACAAGGGGTGGCTTCATTAGCCTTTTCACCATTTTGTTCAATTCAGAGCTACTCGTTGATCCAATGAAATCAATATTTTGCAATCACCTTAGACCGTGTCATTTTTACGTACCTATTCTCATATCCCCGTTCAACTATTGTAAGTATTGTAATATGGTATTAGATCGTCTTTCTCACATTTTCTTCACGTTTTCATGTCATGTTGTCTTATTAGTGGCACTTACTGTCGATGGTTAGAGTTGTGCTATCTTATTGCACTTTCATTGATGCCCATTTGCAGTATATAGAACTGCTGAAGTGCTTGTTAAAATGACTGTTTTATAGAACTATTACGCTAGTATTTTTCTCGCTTTTCCATTACATATGTTGGTGGTGAGGTTGCTTTCACTGAGAAAAGCATATTATAAACCGGATGGATTTTTACGTTATCTTTTAACCTTTCACAGGCTGTGGTGGATTACGAGGGGATAACAGAAGATTCAAAGGTGGAAAGCATAGGTCAGTACCAAATGCTGACGTTCGTTCAGAAATCAAAGATCTCGATCAAGTTAGGAAGGCAAGGCAAAAGAAAGCAGAGCGGATTTCTCATCTCAAGGGCAGCAAATCTAAGAAGGGGAAGAAGTCGGGTAAAAGTGTAATTGAGGAAAGTCGAAGTAGGGTTCTACAACTTATTAGATTGTCTGTAGTCTGAATCCAAAAAGAAGTGTGCAGACTGCAGAAGGCATTCCTTTGTGGCAGTCTAGCAAGGTGGATTAAGAAGTAATATTGGACTGTTTCAAAGGAAGAGGAGGAAGATAAAATCTTGTCTATTATACCAAATATGTCTTTGGTATCTTCTTCCTCACAGATACTGGCGATGCAAATTTTCAGTTTGCTGTTTGATTCCAAGTAGAAATTTTGCATTGAGAGTGTAAATGGAATTTTCCAGAAATAAGATAAAAGGTCAATAGAATTTCTTGAACAAAATTAGTGCTTCTTGAATTTTATATTTTTATTAAATGTGGAGACAAACTGTTTCCATTGAGCAAAAAGTATATAATTAAATAAATAAAAGGGATCAAATGATCATGAACTTAAAAATAAAATAATAATTATTATTATTATATGAAAAACTAGACGAGTTTATTGTTGTTGTGTAATGTACCATGTAGTTACCTTGGCTAGATATGAATGAATATTATGGCCCAAATCGTTCATTATTTTTCTTAAATCTTGTTTAGTCCAAGTTTGTCGAACTTAAACATACACGCGTTATTTTATACAATTCGGTATTGTATATATTTTTTATTATTTATTTTTAATCACTTTTTCAATAAAATAAGTTTGCAACGTGGATTCAATTTTTATATGTATATATTTTAAGAAATAGTTTTTTATAAAAATAAAATCACTTTTACAAAATTTATTATCAGAAAATTTAGATCAAACAAACTACACGAGAAACTTCTCAATAGAAAAATGTCATTAATCCTTTGCCCTGTTTGACAACCATTATTTCAGAACTCTTTTTTTTACGTACTTATTTTCAACTACATATTTACAAAATAAAATATTCTGCATGTAAATTCAAAATTTTTTCCTACTTTTTAATCACACATTCTTAAAAATTCACTATTCATAACTTCATTTTACCCAAATAATGGTTATTGAACATGGGAGGAAATAGTGGGAAATACCCGGTTGACCCGGCCACTTTTTCAAAATAGCCGTTGACCGTGTAAAAAATAAAAAAAAAAAAGGAAAAACTAAAAAAAACTTGAAAGTTTAGCATTTTCCCATTTTCACCCTCACACGTAACTTGGAAGAAAATTGGGAATAAAAAAAAAAACTCCGTCAACGTGCAAGGGGGACCAAAAAATCGACGACGGAGACCGGAATTTCCATTTCTCCTGAACAAGGTGAGTTTTGAAAACCATTATATGTTATTTTACAAAGAATTGTTGAAATAATTGAATAAATAAAGCATGTTTTCGAATTTTTGTTGATTATTTTGGAAGAATTTGTTGTAGAATCAATTATTAATGGATGAAATGAGATTTCGGAGTTGGAGATCGCCGGAAATGGCGTTTTTCGGCGATCTCCGTCAAAGGAGATCTGGCCCAGAAGCCCATCTGGGCCCAGAAGGGCGTCTGGGCCGTCTGGGGCCCAGACGCCCAGAAGTCTGAGCGGGAATGCGCCCCCACCACTGGCGTCGGGCCCCCGGCTGGGCTTGCCGGACGTCGGGCCCCAGGACGTGCCACGCCCCGGACTTGAACGGCTGGGATGCCCAGACTTCTGGGCCCTTTTGGGCCTAGTTGTTTTTTTTTTAATTTTTCTTTTTCACAATTAAAAAATAAAATATAATAACGTATTAATTTGATTACAAAGAATAAAAATAATCGATTATATTTTAAACTACTTATTGAAATTGTTAATAAACAATTTAAAAAATTATTTCATTTAATTTCTATATTTTAATAGTTTGTCTAATATTTAGTTACAAAAAATAGTTTATTTAAATTTGAAATATTATTTAATTACAAATAATAAAATATTAAATAAACAAAATAAATTGTTTCTTTGAATTATTTATTTAAATTTTATATTTCGATTGTTTATTTAATATTTTATTAATTAATAATAATTAAATATTACATAAACAATTAAAATAATGAATTAAATTATGAATTCTTCTTTTACAACGAAATATTAAGTGAACAAGTAAAATATTTATTTTAAATTACTTATTGAAATTGTTCAAAAAACATTAAATAAACAATTTAAAATAAATTATTTCATTTAATTGTTTAGCTATAAATAATAAAAAACAAAATAAATTGTTTCTTTGAATTGTTTATTTAATATTCTAATAACTATAATTAAATATTATATAAACAATTAAAATAATATATTTAATTATAATTTCTTCTTGAAATATTTGATTGTTTATTTAATATTCTATTAATTATAATTAAATATTATATAAACAATTATAATTTTTTTCTAAAGTATTAAGTAGTTAAAATAAATAATTGAAATAAATAAATTAATTTAATTGTTCATTTAATTTGTTTATTATAATAGTTTGTTTAATATTTAATTACAAAAAAAGAATGTAGTAGTTAATGTCATTCGATTATTCTATTATTGCATTATTTGTTGTTCCATTATCTATTAATTCTTGCGGATAGTAGTTATTGTCATTCGATTATTTTAATTTTCTCATATTATGGTTTATATCTTGCACAAGATTCTAACATTTAAAATGTTGCAGGATGAATTACCATTTAGATGATGCGGTCAGACTTATCTTCGAGAGCGTGCTCGATTACCACATCAGCATTAGAACAAGCAAGTGACACTTCTTCTTTTTTACCCAAATTAGTTATTTAATTGTTTAATGAACAATTAATTTTGAATATTAAATAAATATTTTATTTAATTATTTATCTTAATTCTTTATTCAATCTTAAGTTAATTATTTTAATTCTTTATTTAATATTTAATTGAAACAAATAATTAACAATTAATGTAATCAAGTACAAAAACAATGAAATGTTAAATAAATAAATTAATATTGAATAAACAATTTAAATAAATAATGAAAAATTCAATTAACAATTGAAATTAAAAAAAAAAACAATTAATATAAATATTGCATAACACAATTAATGTTTTTTGTTAAACAACTTGAAAAATTCAAGAAAGAAGAGTTTACAAATAATAAAATATTATTTATTATAAATAATAAAATATTAAATGTTTGATTTTTAATTTAATATTCTATTAACTATAATTAAATATTATATACACAATAAATGAAATATTGAATTGACAATTAAAATAATGAAATAATCAATTAACAAATAAAATAATAAAATATTATTCAGTTATAAATAATAAAATATGAAATTTTGGAAAATTTTATTTAATATTATTTAAATTATAATTAAATTAATTATAAACAATTAATAAAATATTCAATTAATAATTAAAATAAGAAATAATGAAATAATCGGTTAACAATTAAAATAATAAATAATAAAATATTATTTAGTTATAAATAATAAAATATTAAATATTCGATTATTTATTTAATATTTTTTTAATTATAATTAAATATTATATACACAATTAAATATATTATTAATTATAATTAAATATTGTATAAACAATTCAAATAATAAAATATTAAATAAACAAAATAAATTGTTTCTTGGAATTGTTTATTGAAATTTTATATTTCGATTGTTTATTTAATATTCCATTAATTATAATTACATATTATATAAACTATTAAAATAAGAAATTTAATTATAAATTCTTATTTTTCAATGAAATATCAAGTAAACAATTAAAATATTTATTTTTAAATTACTTATTGAATTTGTTTACAAAGCATTAAATAAACGATTAAAATAAACGATTTAAAATAAATTATTTCATTTAATTTTTTTATTTTAATATTTAGTTACAATAAATAGTTTATTTAAAAATAAAATATTAAGTATTCGAATATTTATTTAATTTTCTATTAATTATAATTAAATATTATATACACAATAAATGAAATATTGAATTGACAATTAAAATAAGAAATAATGAAATAATCAATCAACAATTAAAATAAAAAAATTTATTTAGTTATAAATAATAAAATATGAAATATTCGATTGTTTATTTAATATTCTATTAATTATAATAAAATTAATTATAAACAATAAATAAAATATTGAATTCATAATTAAAACAAGAAATAATGAAATAATCTGTTAACAATTAAAATTAAATATAATTTAGTTATAAATAATAAAATATTAAGTATTCGAATATTTATTTAATTTTCTATTAATTATAATTAAATATTAAATACACAATTAAAATAGGCAATTTAATTATAAATTCTTCTTTTACAATTAAATATTAAGTAAAAAAATTCAAATACACGATTTAAATTATTTATTTGAAATAGATTATTTCATTTAATTGTTTATTTAAATTTTATATTTAAATTGCTAATTTAATATACTATTAATTATAATTAAATATTATATAAACAATTAAAATATGCAATTTAATTATAAATTCTTCTTTTACAATTAAATATTGAGCAAACAATGAAAATACACGATTTAACTTATTTATTTAAAATGAATTATTTTATTTAATTGTTTATTCGAATTGTTTATTTAAATTTTATATTTCAATTGTTTATTTAATGTTCTACTAATTATAATTAAATATTATATAAACAATTAAAATAAGTTATTTAATTATAATTGAATATTTAACGATAATAATTATGTAACATACAAATTATAATTAATAATATCTTTTCGATGAATGCAATTAACTCATTAAACAAATACCTTTAAATAGTAGTTTTTAATTTGTTTTTGAGCACTTTTGAGCGTTTTGATGTGTGTTTATGTCGTTTTGTAATTTAAATACATTGGAGAAAATGTCGTATTTTGGAGCCTTAGATAAAGCCGTGCGTGATCATAAAAATTGGACTCGAAGAGGAGGTGAAACAAAAAAGAAATGAAGTGAAAAATGGTGAATTGGCGGAAATTTGTCAGAATAGGCGGTGATAATAGTGCAATTATCACATTTTTCATCCACTAATAATTTATTTTCATGATTTATAGGCACCTAAATATTCTAAGCACACTTGCATTTTAGTTTAGGTTGCAAATGAACGAATACGATAGAAATTAGAAGAAAAGAGCGAAAATGTCCAAAATTGAGGAAAATGATAGTTTATGGATTAAAGTGCAAATATTCTAAACTTGTACCTTACGATGAAGAGTCGAGAGTGTTGGAGGTCAATTGGATGAAAAATGAGTCAAATGGATGAAATATAGCCAAAACATTATCACATATTAGCTTTCAACCTGAAAAGTTTTACACCGGTTTTCAGTCTCATATTGAGACCAATTTTTGACAAGGAAAACGATCGAATTTGAAGATGGTATTTGAAGTAAAGTTGTAACCCTTTGAGTTAGCTCTCTAACGCATCTTGAATCATCTCAATCGGACATTAGGAGAGAAAGTTATTGCCAAAAAATGTTGAAAAGTTTTCCATCGGTTTTCAGTCTCATATTGAGACCAATTCTCGACATGGAAAACGATCGAATTTGAAGATGGTATTTGAAGTAAAGTTGTAACCCTTTGAGTTAGATTTCTAACGCATCTTGAATCATCTCAATCGGACATTAGGAGAGAAAGTTATTGCCCAAAAATGTTGAAAAGTTTTCCATCGGTTTTCAGCCTCATATTGAGACCAATTTTCGACATGGAAAATGATCGAATTTGAAGATGGTATTTGAAGTAAAGTTGTAACCCTTTGAGTTAGCTTTCTAATGCATCTTGAATCATCTCAATCGGACATTAGGAGAGAAAGTTATTGCCCAAAAATGTTGAAAAGTTTTCCATCGATTTTCAGCCTCATATTGAGACCAGTTTTTGACATGGAAAACGATCGAATTCGACGATGGTATTTAAAGCAAAGTTGTAGCCCTCTGAGTTAGCTTTTCAACGCATTTTGAATCACCTCAATCGGATATTAGGAGAGAAAGTTATTGTCCAAAAATACTGCAAGGTGCGTCGGACCCGGACTGGCCCCGACGGCCCCGACGTCCGGGCCCAGACTACCCGGACTTCCCGGACGTCTGGGCAGTCCGGGCCCAGACTGCCCGGACGTCCGGGCCGTCCGGGCCGTTTGGTTGACCCTTTTACAACCAATCGTCTGTAATTTTTTATAACATAAAAAAGGGTATTATTGTCTTTTAAACAATACCATTTTTTTGTAATTTGTATAACATTTAATGGGTAATTTCGTCCTTTCATCATTGGACGGCTATTGTGGTGAATGGTTAAAATTTTTGGGCAAAGTGGAAAATGACACCTTTGACATGGCTAAACTGAAAAGTACCCCTTGAACATGGGCTTAATTTATTAATTTTTTTTCATTATTTTCTCATTTTCTTAATTTTGAATTCAAAAAGGAATTCTGAAAAGATGATTGATATTACAGCGCACACAAAATGATCATCGCCTCAAAGTGACAGTTTATAATACTGTTTTCTCCCGCGAAAAAGCTTTCACAAACAAATATTTTAATGCAAATTCAGAACTGGAAAGTCATTTTAGTCTCGTGGCGGGGTCTCATCTTCTCCTCCACACACTTCTCTTCTCTTTTCTTTCTTTCTTTCAGGTTTACACTTTCTTGGAGTTGTTTTGCACGAGTCAATTGAGCTCTCAAAAACTTGAAAATCAAACAAAAATGGCGAAAGAAACTGAATATTATGACATTCTTGGAGTTGGGTCTTCTGCATCTGAGGAGGAAATTCGCAAGGCTTATTATCTTAAGGTTTGGATTTACCGATGGATATTGTTCATTTTTATAAGAACATATATAGATATATACCTTTTTTTTTTATTATTATTTTTAATTATAATTAAGACCTAGAAATGAACCAAGGGGAAAAGATTCATACATTCGACTTACAAGTTTATTGGAAACCCCAAAAAAAGACTGTTTTAAGTATATCCATTTTTTGGGTCATATGTAAAACTATGGAGTAATTTTTAATCATCCTATGTTTTCACTTGGAAATTAGAATGTATGAGATGCAAATTTGGATGGAGAAATTCTGGTAGAATTGTAAGTTCTCAATTCCATGCTGCCAAATTCAGCTCTGTTACATTCATTATTTTGCTGTTTCTTCGTGGAAATTGTATTCTAATCCCATACTACTTGACAGTATTGAAGAGGAAAAAGAAGTTCAATTCTTGTCACTATACTGTGTATTCATATCCATTACTGTATATGAAACTTTTACAAAGTACCGTCGATGTTAATATGTGGACTTGAACCTTTAATTGTTTGAAAATTTGGTGAATAAAAAACATATGGAAATTTTTCTTTCATCACCATTTTTTGTTGCAAGGGATGAATTGGCTCACTATGGATCTTAATTTCTATTCTTTCTCAGCTTTTTCTCCTTTTGTTAATTATGTGTTACTGATTTTCTAAGCATTTCTTTTGGTGGTACAGGCAAGGCAAGTTCATCCAGATAAGAACCCAAATGATCCTCAGGCAGCTGAAAGATTTCAGGCGATTCCCTTTACTTCTAATTTATCTTTATCTGCTGGTCTGGTTAATAGTTACAGTACGAACTAAACTAGAATCATTGGAAAATTTCTTGATAAAGAGAAACTTTTGTTCCATCTCTATGATTTTTGTAAATATATCGTCTTTCTCATCACAAAGAGTTTGTTGGTATAATCAGGAATTGGGCGAAGCATATCAAGTTTTGAGTGATCCAGTGCAAAGAGATGCATATAATCGAAATGGAAAGCACTGTATATCTAAGTAAGTTCATCCATGTCTCAGTATTTGAAGTTTTCCATAAATAATCGCCTAAAATGTTTTTATTTTTAGTTCTTTTGAGAGTGCATCTCATGTTCATGTATCTCTTCTTTAGGGAAACAATGCTCGATCCCACTACTGTTTTTGCTCTTCTTTTTGGAAGTGAACTTTTTGAAGACTATATCGGACATTTAGCCGTGGCATCAATGGCTTCTACTGAATTAGCTATTGAAAGTGACAATCCTGACAAAGTACATGATAGACTTAAGGCAAGTATGTTGCATAGTTTGGGAATATTATCTTCAAATAGTAGGCTTAAATGACAAATTTTTCACTTTTACTTGAAAGTCGGGTTCTTTTTACTTCAAATTTCAGTGCACAATAATGTTATTTTCTTCACAAAACCTTGCATATATCTGTAGAGTTTATATTTCACATCTTCGTCTTCAATTAATATGATGCAATCTAATGAAGGCTGTTCAAAGAGAAAGGGAAGAAAAGCTTGCTAGGAAACTAAAAGATTTTCTTTACCAATATATTCGAGGTGACAAAGAAGGATTCTTAAAGCACGCTGAAGCTGAAGCAGAGCGGCTTTCACATGCGAGTGAGTCTGGCATTCGACTTAAAGCCTATGTTCTCTATTTGTTTTTCAAATTTTCTGCTCAAGTAAAGTACTCGAATGGGGGGCATAATAATGAGAAAGAAGGATAAGTTTATTTTTTTGTCTTGATCTTAGTATAAATAGGTCTTATCTGCTCTAATTTTAAGAAAGCTGGAACTTCTCACTTGTAGTTATTTACAGCCTTTGGAGCTGATATTTTGCATACAATTGGGTACATATACACAAGACAGGCAGCACAGCAGCTCGGAAAGAGAGCGATCTATTTAGGCGTACCTTTTATGGCTGAGTGGGTTCGTAACAAAGGCCACTTCTGGAAGTCACAATTAACTGCAGCAAAAGGTAGTCTGCTATCTCAAGACGATATCCTCAATTCATTTTCTCCAGTTTTCGAGTTTTCTTTTGTTCTTTTTTTGTTTTTTGGCTAAGTTGATCAAATAAATCGACTCCAGGTGCTTTTCAGTTGCTCCAACTTCAAGAAGACGTCAGGCGCCAATTCAAGATGGACGGTAGTGGCCTTGAAAATGGTGTCGAATCACATTTAAGACTAAATAAGGACACGCTTATGAATTCACTATGGAAACTGAATGTGGCAGACATTGAAGTAACTCTGTTACATGTCTGTCAAATGGTATTTCTCCATCATGCTGCGATTCTCATCTTTCCAGCTTTTGATTTCTTCTTGCACCTTTGTCGCAGTACTGGATTACTCGTGGCATGATCAGTATGACTGAACCGTACTAAACAGGATTAAACTAGAAAAAGTTAAAATCTTGACTATTATACTGCGTCCAAACATGCCCTTATTGTAATATCAAACTTATTGACGTGTTTACAGGTTCTACATGAAAACGATGTAAGGAAGGAAGAACTTAAAATGCGTGCAGTGTCTTTGAGACTTCTTGGAAAACTATTTCAGGTATGTGCGTGTCATCTGTAGACTGATGAATATTTTGCCTAGAGATATGGTTTGAATTTTTCTAATTATACACTTAAAAATTGGTGCTTCGTTTTCAGTGTGAAAAGCACACACAAAATGCTGGAACATCGAAAAAGAAAAATGTTTTAGAAGATTCTGAAGAAAGTAGTGATGATAGTAGCGACGAAGAAGATACACCAAGAACACTAAATTATCGAGCTCCTTTAGTTACACAGGTAAATCTCATCTCTTTGTTGTTGCACATATGTAATATAGCGACTAAAATAGACTCATTATGATATACATTCTAAAAAAGTAAGTTTGACTTAAGTACAGACAAACGTGATTGCTTTAATAATTTGTTGTATTCCTCTGTGGCAGGGCATTGGCAGGCTCTTCAGGTGTCTCTGTAACCCAGCATTTGATGTAGACGATGAAGAAATTGTCTACAAAGGAAGATGAGTATATGAAAATCATTTGTAAGAACTGGAATTTGGTTTGTACTTTTAGCTCATCACATTGGCACTTCGGTAAACATTTGCTAGAAATGTCAATAAACCATTGCATTCAGTTGAGCAAAACCTTTCCTTTTTCCACCAGCAGATGGATCTCAATTCAAAATCATAATCTCTCTCCTAACATCCGCATACCAGGAACTAAGAAAATACAGCAAATTAATGTCTACTTTATTCTATGAACTTTCTGATCTGTTTTAGGGCCTAGATTTTTTGAGAATGGATTTTGTGAAAAACGATTTCTTTTAGGATGCGTTTGATTGTGAGCATGAAATATGTATGTAAAAAAATAAATTTTAGACAATTTAATTGCTGATAACTTATTTGTATGAAAATTATTAATTAAATATGTTTGATTGATTTAGTTTTCAAACTAAAAAATATTATATTTATCCATTTCTTATCGTTAGGTAATATGAGAGAGAGCAGATAGATGAGAGAAAGAAAAGTGAATTACTTGAAAAATAAAAACCACCCATCCCTAAAGAAAAATATTTTCCTTGTTTTTGAGGAAAATATGGTTACATGACCAAAAGTTGGAAAATATTTTCCATGAAAAAAATTGTCAATCAATCATTCAAGAAATAAGAATTTGAGTGGAAAAATGATATTTTCCACCGAAAATAAAGCTAATCAAACATGCTCTTAGAAAATTTATGGTTAAAAAATTGGAAAAATTTAACATGCAAATTTATTTTATTACGAGAATGTATGGTTAATAAAGAGTTTTAAAGGATCTTATACCAAATAGGGGCTCAGCGTGTAAACAATAATACATGCAACTCAACATGAGAACAAAAAATAAGACAATTCGAAAACATTTCATAGATTCAGAAGTGTGTGAAGTTACATAGTCAATTTAAGTCTCTAAACAAACAAACAATTTTATTTTTGTACTTGGACGGCCAGAGCATTGGCAAAGACACGCAGATGCATTATACACAAGGCCGAACTTCTCTCTTCACCCTGCAAATGGAAACTTGGGATTTTCCACGATTCTCAACTCAATGAGCTAAAGGTAATGAACTGGCTGCACGGTGTGCTTGGACAGCGCATGCACAATGCACAGACGTTAAATTCAGGCAGCCACTTGTAATCAGTGAATGTCGACCAGAGCATGTATGAAGGGCAGGAAACGAATCGCATAATAGCTGAACTGCCGGAGGTGTCAATGCTGTGCACTGACTGATGTTCAGATTTGTAAGCCCTTCCTCCTTGTATCCCTTCTTCACAGACTCCCACACCTCGTGCTTGTTCTTCACTCGACTCTGTGCCAGGGAATACATTGCTCTATCCGTGATATTCTGGCAGTAGTATAAGCCAAGGGATCTTAGATGAAGGCAATGGTTTGCCAACGCAATTACACTCTCATCTGAAATAATGTCCCTCAGTTAGAACACAAATCCGACGAAAAAAAAAGGAAATAATCTGAAATATATCAACATTTCACGTTAAATGAACAAAGAGAAGACGTTCCAAAACTCTGCAACTAACAATAACCTACAATATCTTATCAATATTTCAACCCAGAGAAAGCCAACTTTTGTAACCTTACAACTCAACCGTCAAATATCACACGTTTGTCATGTTTGGTAAAATGGATTTGGACAATATTAAAGAAGAATACTATCTTGTCATGTCTAATACTGCGTAGCACATACCAAGCACGCGCTTTTAGATTAACACGGTAGGTTTAAGTCACTAAACAGTGACCTATCAGTATTTAACATGACAAGCACCTAAAGGATAAATGATGTATGACGTAACAAAAGATAATTTTCCATTCAATTCTTTCTTTCATCCCTCTCTTTCCTGAAATACTAGCACGTGGCTTATGTTATAACATTCATCACCATAAAGCATGTGAATTGTTCCACAACAATCACATTGCAAGCTTATATCTCAGGTCCCATAAATCTTCATGCTTCTTGATTATCTTTACACAAATCTATTTTTTATTCCTTAATATAGTAGAACTTAAGCCAATGAATTAAAACAAGAGAATACCTGTTATAAGAACACAGCCGCACAAATCAAGAGCTCTGAGATCAGGGCAACCGTATGCTAAACTCTTGACCCCTTCATCACCAACACGGTCACACCATCCAAGGTTCAAAGACTGCAATTGATGGCAATTGTATCCAATGGCCTGCATAATGGAGTTAAAATGATTTAATGAACCACCTCTTAAATATAAAGAACAATTTGATGGTAGGGTCATGTTTTTCATCGACGTAAAGAGGCCTCGTTCATAAGAGTGAAACTATTTCGGCACAGAAAGTTCAAGCAAGTTAGGAGGGGAAGACCTAACTAAAATGGCTTGCATACTGCTAAAGATATAATTTTTAGATCTCCCACTAAATATCTAGCAATGAATAGAGCAGAAAAGCAAAGAGGGATTCATGTAGTCAACGTAAATTTATTGAGAACAAGGCTTAGTTTGTTGTTATTGTTGTCAAACCGTCTTATATATGGAGAAACCATATGATTAACAGCCAGGCCTCTAGTTTTAATACCTTCAATGCCCTATCCGATGCAGTCTTAACGCATCCACACAGATTTAAGATTTTCAATTTTCTGCAAAAACTGGATAGGCATGCAAGAGCAGTATCACTGAAGGCCGGACAACCACTGATATTCAGCTTGATAAGATTTGGGCAACCACGTGCTATCGCATACAAGGAACGATCAGTAAGCCTAAAACTTTTGCTGAGATCCAGCTCCTGAAGGTCATGGCAGTAACTAGCAATTGTTTCAACAGCGTCATCCTGAAGCTGTGGTGTATCTTGTCGGAGAATTAAAACCTGCAGTTTTGGCAATTTTGGAACAATTGACAGAACCAGCTCATTCATGTTCTTCTTGCACCTAGGAGAAAGAATCCAGTTAGCAATCCAAGAAATTAGGGCATCATGTGAAGATTTGGATAACACAATAGTGGTGCAGTCAAATCTGAACAAAGGATAAGTCTTAACAAACCAATTATCACGTGTAATCTTTTTCAATCAACAAAGCCATCATTTGCATCGAATTCCAACCAATATAGGTTGATCCTCCACTGCTGTTATAACATAATAAACATTGCAACTAACATGTTTTCAAGAAAATACAATTGTCTCAATAATTATATCGCCACACCCTTCATATTTAAGTCAGGTCGAAAAGTTAACCTTCCTCAAATAATTTCGGAAAAATAGATTGTTTTCTTGAATTTGGAGTATCCACAGTGATGAACACATGTTCTACAAAAACAAATTATACTTCTCCCCTTCCCAAGATAATATTGTTTGGAAACACCCGAAGTTCCAAGGTGAAGAAAATGCAGAAATGTCTATGCATCATCTTTAAAATTTCAGATTTCTAAAGAATATTTAAATGTTTTAGCTTCAAATATAAAGACATTCTGCATCTTGATGCCCTCATGCCATCAAATACCATTTCTGAATGGACAAAAAACAGAGCAACAATGAGGAAAATCAATTACAAACCCTCTTATATCACCCATAATTTGGTTAAAGAGGTTTCTTATTTTCTACACAGATTTAACAAATATAAATAATCACAAAGCATTCAAGAATTATAGCAAATAAGTAGCCCTAACAAACATGTCCTCTCAACAAACTGTCAACATCAAGAACATTTGAAATAAGCAAGTGCAACGTATTGCAATTATGCTGAATCAAACTCATTGGCTATTACAACACTTAAGAACCAAACAAGTGATACAAACTCAACAAGTTTGCATATACTTACTAACAAATGTGACAAACACAGATCATTCAATTTTTTTTTTTATTTTTTTTTTCCAATTGGACTCAACATAAAACAACTAACTCATGATCATCAGCCTATTTCATCGAAGAAACAGCTATATTTCTCACTTTAAAACATGAAAAACAGAAAGACAGTAGTTTTACCAAAAACCCAGAAACAAACAGGAACAAACAAACAATCATAGAACATTCAAGAAAATATTGACAAAATTTTAAAAAGGGGTTAGAACATATGAATATACCAAGAAAGGGAAAGACGGGTGATGCCCCAAGAAATTGCATCTCTCCATCCATGACAAACCCCTGATGCTACAATCACCGTCTGATCATCCAATAGAGACAAAATCCTCAGCAAAAGCTCCACAGGTATGTCTTTCCACTCACTTATAATCACCCCTCCACCCATTTCACCACCACTCTTACTCCCAATATTCTCAACCATCAGATTCTCAAAATACAATTCTAGGTTCGCTGCTTCTTTCATTTTACAGTACTCTCTCTACACCTCCCTATATAAAAAACAACAAAAAGCTGCAGTCTTTATTTTCCTGTTAAAATGATAAGTATGAAGTATGATCACAAAACAGGTGTCGACAGTCCAGGGGTGTTTCAAAGTGGGGTCATCTTCTTTTTGGAAACTTTTTTTGAAAAAAAAAAAAGAAAATCACTTTTTTTGCTGTTTTTTCCTCGACGGGTTCTTTATTTTTCACCTCTAATTCAAGAAAATGATAAGAGACTATACAAACACAGAGTAGATTACCTTAAAATTCGAGGAAAGTAAGACGGGTCAAAAGGAAAGGAAATAAGATATCGAAATATGAACAGGGCTAGAAAGAGAGGAGAGAGAGGGAGAGACGTGTACACAGCCACGTACAGTGAAAAGAGTCAAAAAGACATATATCTTTTAGAAATAATTTGGGGAATTTTTTAGAAAGATGGAAAAGAAAACTTGTAATTATAATAATTGATTCAGTTTATCTATCAAAAGCATGAAATATAAATTAAAGAATATATTATTTAGTAATGAAATGAATGATGCAATTAATAATCTATTTTTTAAGGACATATTTAATAATTAAAATGAACAAAAAAAAATAATTAATATATCTCTTTTCCATAAGGGCATATTTAGTAATTGAAAAGAACGATGTTTCAATTAATATATTTCTTTTTTACGGACATATTTGCTAATTAAAATGAACAATGTAACGAATAAATAATTAATATATTTCCTTTAAGGATATATTTGGTAATTAAAATGAATGATACAATACACGTATAATTAATATATTTCTTTTTCTTAAGGACATATTCAGTAATTAAAATGAACGATGCAACAAATAAATAATTAATATATCTCATTTTCTTATAAAAATATTTAGTAATTGAATGAACTATATAAGAAACAAATAATTAATATCTCTCTTTTTTTAATGACATATATTTAGAGCATGTTTAAGAGATTAAAATTCAATTAAAATTGAAAATATAGCCGTTATTGGGTCTCACTCATTTAATAAAAGTCAACAATAACGGCTAATATATATATATATATATATATATATATATATATATACAGAAATGATCTAATGAGCACCGGTGCTCATCTTATCCTAAGCACCGATGAGTTGGCACATTAATTCATTGGTGGATTGGAACTCACAAAATCTTTATCCACCAATGAATTAATGTGCCAACTCATCGGTACTTAGGATAAGATGAGCACCGGTGCTCATTAGATCATTTCGACCACATTAGGTTGGATGGGTTATGCTACATGTACATAATTTTTTTACATAATCTTTTACACCCCACTCACATTAGGAGGTGGGGATCACGAGCCGCCATTTTTAAACACACACGAGCCCCGCACACATTGTGAGGGGGGGTACACCATTCGGTACCCCCCATTCGGTACATCCGACATTTTCCAGGTTGGATAGCTCAATTGAATCAATCTGTAAATGAGTCAGTCAAAGCACGCACGAATCTATCGTGAACTATCCAATTTATTCATTTTTTGTTCAAGTTTTAATAAATCATTTTCATTCGTTTTGATCCCAATATATTTAACGAGGTTAGTGTTAAAATTTATTATATTTTTTTATGTTGCGTACGAGTATTAATATGTCATTTTCCATTATAATTCTAGAATGTAAATATTGTGTCAAGAATCGATATATTTGAACTCCAAAAATGTAAGCAAATGAACAAAGGGTAAAAAAATTAAATTAATTAAAACTAATAAAAAAGGAGCCAAATAAGTGATGCCAAATTAGACCTAATGCTTAATTTTAAAATCTAAAAAATAAAATTGACGAAGGACAAATTTAAGAGTATACATGTACACAACACGCGACAATCTTAATATAATGATCTAACTTAACGTACTAAATGTATCACAAATGCAATTTAATCCATTTTATTATGATTGAAATGAACGATGCAATAAACAAAAAATTATGTTCGTCGAAGTAATACTGTGTTTCTCGAAGTAATTGAAAGATGCAACAAACAAATAATTTATGTATTTGAGAATATGTGGTTAAAAAATAAATTTTTTTTTAAAAAAAATTTATGTATAAAATTATTTTATTGAAAGAATGTATAATTAAAATGGGTTTGAACAAAAATAAATTTTAAGAACACGACAAAATAGTAGATTAGAATGACCAAAAACCTTTTTCTAGAGGAATCAAGAATGTGGGCTCCACATAATTAAAATAAATATTAACTTGACATTTGACGGGATTGGAATTTTACAGATTAAGCCCCTATTTGGTATACATTAAAATTTTCATTCTCATTTTTTTATTCATTTTCAACCATACATTCTACAATAAAATAATATTTTTCGTCATATCAATAACTTTTCCTTCTTTTTTAACCACACATTGTCTATCAATCTACTATTTCAAAATATATTTTTTCAAAATAATATGGCTCATACAGACTCCAAAAAGTAAAAAACTAGAGAGAGAGAGAGAGAGAGAGAAAAAGCCAAAGCAAATAAAATCAAGATTTCGAATGTCCATTCAAAGTGCTTATAATTAATTCCGAACGCAACTTTACAGATGTATGACAAGACGAAAAGCAATGGTCCATAATGAAGTCCACAAAGGTTCCAATGTTCATAAACGAAGCCGTGCCGTAAAGTAGTGGATTTGCTTTTATTCCCCTTTGTTCTTTCTTTTTAGAATTATTCGATTTGATATAGTAAATTTGATTACTCTATAGAGAAAAAAGACGAGTCTTAATATCCTTTATATATGGAGGAAATATTAAGACAATATGATACTGCCAAATATTTTATTACGACGCTAAAATTCTCCAATGAGCAGTAAGCTTCACACATCCATCATAATTATATCTTTTATTCTTTTCAATTTAGAAGAACAATTTTTCTAATGCTTTAAGTTTCAAATTGACTGCAAATAATTGATTTTCTAATATGGAAACGTCAAACGACTGATTATCGATATTTTTATTTGATAAATCGATTGTACATTATATTAATAAATAATGAAAAAATTAAATAGCACTAAGAAGAGTCAAAGCCAGACGTTCCAAAAAAAAAAAAATATATATATATATATATATATATATGTATATATATCTTTCTATATATAAAAAGTGTCTATTTAACAGAATTAGTTGGTTTAACGGAAAAACTAACGGAATTTCTTATTTTAAACAGGCAACTGCACCTTCTTTCAGTATTTTTATCATAACTTTGTATTCCGATGTTCGATTGAGACGATTCAAAATGCGTTGAAAAGCTAATCCATCTGGCTACAACTTTGATTTAGACATCATTCTCCAATTCGATCACTTTCTGTGCCAAAAATATGTCTCAATATAACGGATTATGTAACGGAATGTTTTGTTTTAAACAGGTAGCTGCACCTTCCTTCAGTGTTTGTATTATAACTTTTTATTTCGATGTCCGATTGAGGCGATTCAAAATGCGTTGAAAAGCTAAATCATCTGGCTACAACTTAGATTCAGACATTATTCTCCAATTGGATCACTTTCTATGCCAAAAATAGGTCTTAATATAACGAACTATGTAACTAAATTTCTTATTTGAAACAGTCAGCTGCACCTTCTTTCAATATTTTTATTATAACTTTGTATTCTGATATCCGATTGAGGCGATTCAAAATGAGTTAGAAAGCTAACTCATCTGGCTACAATTTTGATTCAGACATCATTCTCCAATTCGATCACTTTCTATGCCAAAAATATGTCTCAATATAACGAACTATGTAACAGAATTTCTTGTTTTAAACAGGCAGCTGCACCTTCCTTCAATTTTTTTATCATAACTTTGTATTCCGATATCCGATTAAGGCAATTCAAAATTCATTGGAAATCTAACTCATTTGGTTACAGTTTTGGTTCAAACATCATTCTCCAATTCGACCACTTTATATGCCAAAAATATGTCTCAATATAACGGACTATGTAACGAAATTTCTTGTTTGAAACAGGCAGCTGCACCTTCATTCAATATTTTTATTATAACTTTGTATTTCGATATCCGATTGAGGCGATTCAAAATGCGTTAGAAATCTAACTCATCTGGCTACAATTTTGATTCAAACATCATTCTCCAATTTGATCACTTTCTATGCCAAAAATATGTCTCAATATAACGAACTATGTAACAGAATTTCTTGTTTTAAACAGGCAGCTGCACCTTCCTTCAGTTTTTTTATCATAACTTTGTATTCCGATATCCGATTGAGGCAATTCAAAATGCGTTAGAAATCTAACTCATTTGGTTACAACTTTGGTTCAGACATCATTCTCCAATTCGACCACTTTATATGCCAAAAATAGGTCTCAATATAACGGACTATGTAACGGAATTTCTTGTTTTAAACAGGCAGCTGCACCTTCTTTCAGTGTTTTTATCATAACTTTGTATTCCGATATCCTATTGAGGCAATGTAAAATGCGTTGGAAAGCTAACTCATCTGGCTACTATTTTAATTCAGACGTCATTCTCCAATTCGATCACTTCCTATGTCAAAAATAGGTCTCAATATGAGATAAAACACCGGAGCATAACTTTTCGGTTGGAAATTGATTTGTGATCATCTTTTGACTAAATTTGATCCCCTTGACATCTTCTTTTATCGAATTGATTCCGAGTACTCTCAAATCTTCATCGTGAGATTCGGCACAATTTTTAAGTATTTACATTTTAGCCCCCGAACTTGGATCCCTTACAATTTAGCCATTTCTCCAAATTTGTTTATTTTTACTTACTTTCTTCAATCTCACTAGCCTACATCACAATATCAAAATTACACATCTAATTATTTATCAATTACATAAACATTACATCATTAATTATTTATAGAGTGTCTGTTTCTGCTTTGCAGCAGAAATCAAGCCGTTGGCAACACAATTCATGCCGTTGGGAGTCACAATTTTGGACCAATTCTCTCACTGTAGGGCTGTAGGTTTGAAAAAAAAGGGTAACAGAATCAATTTTCCTTCCTCCTTACAGCGCGCCCAGACACGCCCTTAATTAACAAAAAAAAATTACATCTTTATTAATAATAAATTAATTATTAAACAAAAATATTAAATATAAACTAAGCAAACGTGCATTGCACGTTGCTTAAACCTAGTATATATATATATATATATATATACTAGGTTTAAGCAACGTGCAATGCACGTTTGCTTAATTTATATATAATTTTTTTGGTTAAGAATTACATTTTTATTAATAAAGATGTAATTTTTTTGGTTAATTAAATAACTGATGATGTAATGTTTATATAATTGATAAATAATTACACATTGTGATATATTAAAAAAAGAGTATTAATAGAATCTATAGCATTGTCCTATAAATAAATATCGCTTATAGTTTTATGAAAGCCATTTGAGATAATTTTGATTCTAAGATGACGATTCAGTGTTTTCATCATCTTGCACTGCTTCAATATAGAGGACATTAAACTGTCTATATTTTTTCTCATTTAGTTTCTCCGAATCTACATAAACTTGAATCTTCCAAATTTTTTTTGATAATTTCTTTGCAACGCTTTTAACATATGGTCGATTTTTCTACAAAATAAATATTGAATAGGTTTACACAATTAATAAAAAATACAATTATTTTTTAAATAACTTATTATAATAAAAATCAAGTTTGAAGAAAAATTTAAGAGATACCTCTTCAGTATATCCCATCAATTCAACTGTTGAACAATCAAGTGCATATTTTACTATTTCACCAAATCTATAGTAGTAAAATTTAAATCAAAATTAACAATTAATTTTAACAACATATTTTATGAAATCTACAACTTTTCAATGATATATTTTATCAACTTTTGTCAGAATTCACTAAAATTTCGATCTTAATCTCAATAAAACAGGGGCTTAGTATTATATTGATTTTTTATAAGCGAAATAAATGTAAATTAGCCTCGTTGAATAGGAGGGCAAAGGCTTTCGAAAATGGTGTTTGGTCTTGCAAAATGCATTTTTTATTTTCATGCTATCCTCTTTTTCAAAGACCCTATCGTATCACCATGCCCATCTATCTTAGAATATTGCCTTTTTTATAATCGAAATAAATTTAACTTGATTTTGATTATTTTTTAATTTTTTTTTTATCAAAGTGATGAAACTGTAAAAAACGTTGTAGAATCTTTTATTTATATTGTTCATTTTGAGAATAAAAAATCTTATTCATATCCAAATTACTATAATGCCTCCCCGACCATAAACAGATTATACGCTATGTTTCACAAACGCGAAGAAAAATAATAAAAAAATAATATTTAAAATGTAAAATCTATATTCAAATTCAATCGGGAAATCCAAAAACCTCTTTTTTTTCAACATGATTTTTTCATATTATCATGATTCTTGAACTTGAAAAATATGTAAAATACTACGATTTCTTGATTGTTAACTAAGATACAGAAAATATTAATTTCATGAAAAATATAAGTCATTCTTGATTTCTAACCAATCATTTTCGACAAGCCTTCAATTGATTTTCAAAATGTAAAGAATGAAATTAGGACGATGAAGAAAAATGATTCGTGTAAGACATATGTCAAGAAGAATCATAAATGGATGCCTCCATCTTTTTAACCATGAGTTGCAGCCCTATTCCATACTTGGGCACCAAATCTTCCAATCTCCACCCCACAACCGGATCCATCTCAAATCTCCACTCAAAACAAAAAGGAAAATTTTATTTGCACATCAACTATTGTACACAATGGGCTACACCCCCTCACATAGGACTGGGACCCACTGCTTAAAATAAGAAATTCCATTAGATTTTCCGTCTGCCAGATATTCCGTTTCATTGGCACTTTTAATATATAGAAGATATATATAATTAATGATGTAATATATTCCGTTTCACTGCTTAGTTTTGTTTAAGAATTAATTTGTTATTAATAAATATGTAATTTTTTTGGTTAATTAAATAATTAATGATGTAATGTTTATGTAATTGATAAATAATTAGATATGTGATTTTGATGTTGTGATGTAAGTTGGTGAGATCAAAGAAAATAAGTAAAAATTGACAAATTTGGAGGAAAATGCTAAATTGTAAGGGATCCAAAGTTCGGGAGCTAAAATGTAAATACTTAAAAGTTGTGCCGAACCTCACGATGAAGATTTGAGAGTGCTCGGAGTCCATTGAATAAAGGAAAACGTCAATGGAATCAAATTTAGTTAAAAGATGATCACAAATCAATTTCCAACCGAAAAGTAATGCTTCGATATTTTAGTCTCATATTGAGACCTATTTTTGGCATAGAAAGTGATCGAATTGGAGAATGATGTCTGAATCAAAGTTGTAGTCAGATGAGTTAGCTTTCCAACGCATTTTGAATCGCCTCAATCGGATATCGGAATACAAAGTTATGATACAAATACTGAAAGAAGGCAATTTCATTGTTTAAAACAAGAAATTCCGTTAGTTTTTCCGTTAAACCAAGAAATTCCGTTAGTTTTTCCGTTAAACCAACAAATTCCGTTAGATAGGCACTTTTTATATAGAAAGATATATATATATATATATATATATATATATATATATATATATATATATATATATATATATTTGAGATTTTTTTAATACTAATAATTTTATGAAGGATCGATACTTTTCATTTGATTCTTTTCTTCGTCTTCTGAATATTTTATTATATACGTACTTTCTAAATTATCTCTCGCTTAAAAAGCAGCCCAGAGTCTTTGCTTGCATTTATAAGCAAAACTGCTGACTTTGCTCAATTTTCTTCATTCATAAAGCATCTTGTCTTTGCCAAATTGAAGGAGAAACTTGTTTTAAATATACACGCCATTCTTTTTCTTTTTCTTTTTGGTCAAAATATGCTCATATAATGGCTTTTATCGTTTTCTTTATTTCTTATTGTGCTTCTATAATACTCGACTAGAACATTATTCCCAACTTTCAAGCATTGTAACAAAACATCACGTAATCTCAAATGAAGCGTCGTATATTTAAGACATTTAGGGCATGTTCGGTCTTGCTTAAAACTCAACTAAAATGGAAAATATAGCCGTTGTTGAGTCTCATTCGTTTAATAGAAGTCAATAATAACGGCTAGTTTTTCAATTTTAATCGATTTTATTCTCTACCGAACACGCGAATCAAAAAATGTTTTTTGGTAGATTTTAATTAAAGTTGATAAAATGTGTGGTTGAAAAATTGTAGGTTCCATAAAATATGCAGTTAAAATTAATTGTTGACTTTAACTTACCAAGAAACAAAAATATATTAAATACTGTTCATTACAACGTTTAGTCATCTCCCATTCTGCGTTCCAAACATGCTTCTAAGAAATGCTTGCTATGCTGAATTGGATAGAACTAAATAGGCATGTCAAGATTTTAATCATATTTTTTAAAAATAATAATGTTCAATCTACCTAACGGAGCACACCATTATTGTATAAAATGCATTAAGAGCATGTCATTATTTTTTGACCACCTTTTGGCTTAAAAGTAAACCACTAAGTGCAACATCTTTTGGTATTTTTTGGACTTATAAGCATGTATGACGAGTTGATAAGTCGGTCCAAATATGCTCTAAGTTGAGTGGAATATCTTTAAGGATGCTAAGTAGGGCGAGTAGCTCGTCGATTTGGTGAGCCGAGCCGAGCCGAGCCTAATGGTGGGCAAGCTAAACAACTCAACTCGACTCATTTAGCACCCCTAAATATCTAAAATCTCATAATCATGCTCGAATACAATCTATATATCACTTATTTATGCACATCAATTTTCTTTCTCAAATTCAAGCTTTAATCCTCAATATTTTCTAACAAAGATAAGACAATAATCTTACATTTCCTATTTGTATGTGGTAGAGTCATTTCAAATTTTCAATCAAAATCAATTACATCATTTGAGTAATTAATAAAATAACCTTAAAAAATCACCTCTCAAATCTAAGCAACAAAATGCATGAGTGGTAGGGCCTATACACATGCTATGCATTATCTTGTTTCTATGTATGTATGGTGATGTCTTTTAGTTTCCCTATCCTAAGACTTTTTGTACTAAATCGTATTATCATGTTTCTTTTTCGCTTGTCTAAACCTGTCATTTTCTATCATGTCTTGGTGTCTATATCTTCTTTACATACAGTAATACACTACTACTGCACCAGCTAAGGACTCCATGTACTTTGTCCCAAATGACTTTGAATCTTCATTAAGTTTGTGTCTAGATACATTCACAACAATGCTGTTGTTCATGATTGAGCGAAAAATGTAATATTCTTGGACGTATTTTAGTAATGATGTTAACTACAGTGACGGGCACTATATGGAATTAGAGTTCTCCCTTCTTACGATAACTAATAACTATCGTGAAGTCATATGAATTTGGAATTCTGAAGTTTGCATTATTGTCTTTATATGTTAAAGATGTCAACTGTCGAGACAAGCATTAGACTAAACTGAGCTTTCCACAATAGATAAAAAGTACTGTGGAGTAGTATGAATTTGGAATTCTACAGTATGCATGATTGTCTTTGAATATTACTTAATATTTCGATCAAAATCATGTAGTTCAAGCATTAATAATAATAATAATAATAATAATAATAAGAGTAAAAGTAATCTTAAGAATTAAAAATCATCTATCAAAGAGCTTCCCCCCAAAAATATAGATAATAGTTTAAATATAATGCTAGTAATGCACTAATGCTGCACATGTTTTTGTATAGGAAAGCTGCATTTCTTTTAGTGCAGGTTGGGCCTAAGATTCCAACTCACCTTTTGTCATCAATTTCTCTTTTGGATGTCTTTGATAGATGATTTTAATATAATATTTTTAAAAATATGTTTAGTTCGATAGGTTGGACACAATAATCAACAATCATCAACCATATCGTTCTTTTTAACTTGTGCAATCTAGAAATCATGTAATAAGTGTTCAGATAAACAGTGATAAAACATCAAACTACACTACAATAGATTTTACTTTTAATGCATGCCATAAAAACTAAAAAGTACTTTACGCTGTGCAACTGAATGCCTTATAAAGCCATGCTGTAAATATTTATATATTTTTTTACAGCATCCATTGCATGCAGTAACCAATGAAAAGCATGCCGTTAACATAGTTTTTATGGCATGCAACAGCACACCATAAATACTTTCACATATACATGCCGTAGTAAGTCTTGGTGGCATGGCAGATGGAGTGGGAAGAAAAGCGAAGGCAGAAGAAGAAACAAAACATGGGGAAGAAAAAAGAAAGAAAAGGAAAAGAAAGAAAATAAGAAATTTGAAAGTAAGCCGTAAATATTCAACTTTTACAGCATGAAAAGAATGCACACCATAAATACTTTTAGAACTTGTTTGGTAGAGATTAAAATTGGATTAAAATTGAAAAACTAGCCGTTATTGTTGACTTTTATTAGACGAGTGAGTCCCAATAACGACTATATTTTCAATTTTAATTGAATTAAATTCCTCCCAAACAAGCTCTTAGTTTGATCCTTTACAGCTAGAGATGGCAATTTTCCCTACCCCTCCCCGTCCTAGTGGGGGCCCGCCCCGAATGGGGCAAAAAAACCCGCCCCGAACGGGTTGGTGGGGCGGGGCATTATTTGTTTTGGACATTTTTTTGTTTCAAGTGCTTGCTTTGAATATTGATATAGTTAGTTTGAATATTATTTGTTTTGAATTTTAAAATTTTGAATTTGTATTTTAAATTAAAAAAAACAAATGGGGCAGGAAACGGGGCAAGTCCCCGTCCCGTCTCGTCTAAGGCGGGGTGGGACGTGGGGCGGGAAGGGGGAGTGGCGTGGTGGGGCGGGGTGGAGTGAGAGTGTCCCGTCCCGAACCCGCCCCATTGCCATCACTATTTACAGCACACATTATGGCATGCCATAAATAGTCTTTTTTACAGCATGTTTTTAATGCACGCTGTAAATGAATAATGTAAAAAGCTAATTTTGTTGTAGTGATAGAATCACCATATTTTGCTTTCTCAACCTAAGCTACCACATTTTGAGTATCATTAGAATATTGATCTCCCATGCAATTTCATAATTTGTTTGGTGAAGTCGACTATATCATCCTAGACAATACTAAGAATGAAAGTGAAGCTAGCTACATTTTTATCCATCACATTATCCATCATTCTCCAGTATTACTTACCAAATATGCCTTAAACGAATCTCTATGCAATACATAGCTGACACAACCCACTCAAGCCTCAACTTTACCTATTGACACCCACAATTAATGATAAACGTTACCAATAAGTAAAACAATGACATATTCATTTATAGTCATTTAATTTCCATATGATCTTACCACAAGTTCTTCAAACATTAGCATCCACATTTCATGTTTAATAAAAAGCATTATCAATAATATTTAGCAAATATGGTAGTGTTCTGCACTCACATTTTTTACAAATCTGTTGAGTTCAAGGGCGGAACTTCTCCAATAAGCTTCCAAAGAAGAAGCTCGTCTTCGCCCATCCACTTGCTTCGAGTGCCTTTTTATTTGTTGGATCTTTTTTCACATTAAGCATCATTGTGTGTCCAATTTCTTTGCGCAGTCCTTCAATCGTTTTCGTGTCTACTGGATTTCCAGAAGAGTCAGTCACGTAGAAGACATTCATTGCTTGCTCCCCTACAGTTGAGACGCCTGCTCTTGTAACTGATAGCCCATTTTCTCGAAGAACTCGTGTTACTTCTGAAAGTAGTCCTACCCGGTCCTTTGCACATAGCTCCAAGCTTAGACCCTGCATCATGTTCAAAATAAAATTTACGTCCTCAAATTTTATCCACAGAAATAATAGGCCAAAAAGCAGGACATATATGGCTGTTTGTCTTTTGGTAAGAACGACAGATTTCAACCAAAAATCTTAACTAATTGAGAGCAAATATAAAGCAGTGCATCATAAAAAATTAAACATTAAATTGCAGTGGCCATATGTGAAAGATAACTGTTGTTTTTACTTAAAAAGTTTGATTTAAAATATGAATCTTGTCTTAGTTAATGTGGTTCCTCTGCAGTTGCATTATTGATTCATAGAAATGGTATAAAAGTTTCATTTCCAATTGTTACCAAATAATGAAAAATAGAAACGATTTTCAGAAGAAAAGAACAATGGAAATTTGTAAAATTTTCAATTTAGATGCATTCTTTTATGTAAGAAATTATTCAATTGCAACATGATGAGAAAAATACAGGTTTATATCGAACAACTTTAGCTCACATCGATTATTTTACAAGAAAAGTTGATATATATAGTTTTGAAATCAGCTGTATTTTTCTTTTCTATATGTTCTCAACTGGAAACCTTTTGGAAGTTCCAATCAAACATCATGTAACTTTCTATCATACGATGATTCAAAATTTAAGAGATTATTGCAATGTTGAACGTATAATGTTCTAATAAGAATACTCATAAGAAACGCTTAATACTCAAAAAGTACTGGAATCATTTCATTACCTCACTCACTCTGCGTCGAATTGCAGCTTCAAGACACTTGATTACCTTTTCTCTCTCTCCTTCAGTATCTAGAGTGCAACCATCCATGTGACGAATATAATATTCCTACACGTCCAACAAAACAAAAACCAAAAGTTATTACTAATAGCTTAATCATGGAAGGTGCTGTATCGGATTTTTTTTTTATAAAGAAAATGGTTTTTCCGGCCTATCTTAGATTAAGGCAATATTTTGTACACATCAATTCGTTAGAGAATGAAAAGTGCAGCTACCTGAGAGGCATAGGGGCTGTCGGACAGGATGGTGGCATGAAAAACAACATATTGCATATCTGTGAGGGTGCAGACGATGTCAAACAAAAGCTTCGGCCTATCTTTGCACCTAACAGTGACCACCGAGTACCCTTTCTCCTCACATCGGTCAATCGAGATCTTTGGTTTGAACGATGGAGGAAAATCTGGCTCAGTTGCTGAACAAGTACCTTCATAATCCCTATCTGCAAACAACAACTGGTGAAGTCGTCTATCAACATGGGTTGAACCCATGGAGAAACTTGTATGAGCTAGTTTCTCGTCATTTCCACAACCTCGGAGAATGTTTTTTAGTTGCTCCTCCATAGCAGATAACTGAGAAGGGTCCTCCACAGCACGGCAGGTCGTATTGTCATTAACATAAAGAACACACGCTGTACGCCTGTTATGCGTCCAAACTTCAGCAGCAACAACGTTAACGTGAAGATTGGAAAGCACAGCAGAAATCTCGGATAAGAGACCTGGACGGTCCCTGCCTATAAGCTCAATGGTCGTATAATCACCCATAGAGTTCACCCCCACCCTCTTCCCAGGCGAAGTCTTCAATATGTCTGAGGTATGTCCCTTGGGTCCTAAGACCTATTGTTAAGTATTTCAAAATAATATTAAAAATGGAATCTTTTTTTACTTTTCCTGAGTTGTAAGATTCACAAGCTTCAATTGCGAAGGCAAGATTTTTGCAGTTCATTCAGACTCCAAATGAGGACTCTACAATGGGGAATCAATATCAATGCATAAGCTATCTTTATGGACAATGCATTTATGGGATACCCTTAGAAATCGATATTGAGCACTGAGTGAACTGCATTACATTTAGGATGGCCCTCACCGAAATCCATATGTACGATGTAGCATAGCTATCTGGAATATGAAAAGCCATGCCTCAATAAAATTAGTCTGCTCGATTTTACCAAGGCAAATTAGAAACAACCAACCCCATGTATTGTTCCTTAGTCATAAGAATGGAGCAAAAAATGATACTTCATCGAATATATTATGCTTTAGGATCCACAACTATTGCTAGGCAAAGAAAAACGTACAGTATAATAAGTAGAAAATGAGCTAGATTTGCCGAAGTTGTTATCTACATCATAATTCTTTCTTCTTTTCATTTTCCTTGTATTTAATGCAAAGAACAACAGATGGGAACTATGTTTTTCAGATAAACAGGAACTGAAGCTAGCTGTGAACAAGTTTTGAAAATTGTTTTTAAACCCAATACAAATAAATCATACCTTTTCTATATAATCAATAGTTTTGCTGTCTGTAATTTTCTGCCCATGTGGATCAGTGACATGAAACACTGTTGAGAAAGAATTGCAACAAGAGTATGAGACATTGCCATGCATAAGGCACCTCCAAATGATGTCTCCGTTGAAGACCCTTCTCTAACAGCTTAGGCTTTTAGAGAGGTGGTTCAACGCATAGTAAACATAGTATCGTAACTAACAAAGGTTCTTGGCTCCAGTCTCCCCGTCACCCATTTAAATTGTGCGTATGATAGAGCATTGATGCAAAAATGAATCTTGTAAGTGAGCATGAAGAAGACAAAAAGTAAATAAGCAAATGCCTTCCCTTACTAGCAGCTTAAGCTTTTAAACAAAATAGTTCAACACTATCAGTTTGTTAGTTTTCTTGCATAGGCCTGACCCTTGTAGGATGTGTAAAATCCACTGGAAAAACAGCAGATAAATTAACGTCTACTATGCACACTGCACAGCTTTAATTTCATAAATAGAGCAATATAAAGATATATATTAAGGTGATCATTCATTGTAGTTCGAGGATTATTACAATTATCGTAGTTCATAAACAGAGCATGATAGTTGCTTAGAAACATCTAGCTACATTTTTTTTTTAATCCATTGCAGAAAACTCAAGCCTTGTAGAAAGCACAAGTGTTTCCCTTCCTGAAGCTATATTATCAAGGAAATATTAATGAGAAATAAAGCATGCGTACCATCCATAAACCAGCCTCCATCTGAAGATATGTATGCTTTGGTAATTATAAGATCAAGATCTGTAAGGATTTGCACCACCTCAAGTAGTATCCCTGGCTTGTTCATGCTGTCAACCTGAGTGTGGCAAAAACTCTATCATTCCACCACAAATATAAATGATTGATGTGTGCATTTATCGTGCATGGTAATAAATTCTAATGCCAGCAAAGAATCTGAGTGCAAAAAATAAAGCAAAATGTCAAGTACTGATGTGGTTAGACGCTCAACCTACAACCATGGCACAATCCTAAAGGGCTATATTTGATGATAATGTTTTTCTCTTAAATAAGACAAATGGAAAGAATTGCATTTAATTGAGGAGGAACATTCAAAAAACTAAGGAGAACTGGTATTGTGTATATGTTCAGCATATGCCAAAATGTTTTCCTCTTAAGTCATGTAAAAAGGTAGTACATGCTCATTGTTATTGAAACAACAAGGTTTACCCAGATTAAACTTGGTGTTAGAAGTTAAATGTTAGTTTGCATCTATCATGAGATTAGTTTCATTTCAAATTAACAACTGATTATATACAGATTTTTAGCAGTAAGTTAGCCTATATTTTAGTTCTATATCATTCATGTAAGGTTTTAGTTCTATAAATTGTACCTGATATGTCTCATTTTTAATATACAGAATGTAGTTTCAGTTTTGCATCATTATTCACAAGGTATCAGAGCCGCCATTCCCACTGGAATTGGCAGGAAAAAAAAAAAGGAAAGAAAAAAGAAAAGCCATTCCCCACTAGTTTCGCCTTAAATCGAGTCATTTCTCTTCCTTTATTGCCTGTCATTATGGCAACGACCAGTTAGAAGAAAATTCTTCTTCTATCAATTCTCATACTCTTCAAATTACCCCTCATCTATTGAATGACCTCAATTTTCTATAATGGTCTCAGTTAGCATTAAAAAAAATAAAAAAATTTTAGTGTAAAAAGTTAGTTTATTTAATTGGTTCTGTGAAAGCTCCAAATGAAGGAGAAGCCAGTTACAACACATGGGTTGCTGAGAATTTTATGGTAGTCTGATGGGATCAACTCGATGGGGCCAGAAATAGGACACACTTACACGTGTTTTTTCTACGGCCAAGGAAGTTTGGGATGCTGTCAACGAAACATATTCTGATTTAGGTAATTCAGCACAAATTCATGAACCCCGTACAAATATCTTTGATCTTGCTCAAGGAAATCAAAGGGTTAAATCTATTAAAACATTATGAGGAACTTGTACAAAGAACCGGACATGTTCTATGACTTATAGTGGAGTGCTCATGATTCGGCCTATTTGGGTTGAATAAAAATTATATTTTTAGTAGATTTCGATAAAAGTTGGTAAAATGCCTGGTTGACAAGTTGTAAATTCCTTGAATGTATGGTAAAATTAATTATTAACTTTGACTTAGATTAAAATCTAATTTTAATCCCTATCAAACATGGACTTTAATTCTGTAAATTTTACCCGATGTATCTTAGTTTTATTATACAGAATATAGTTTCAGTTTTGCCTCTCTTTGTTCCACTAGAAACTTGCAGACCCTCAAAAAATGAACTTCGTGCATTCAAAGGATTTTCGTGATAACCACTTAACACCAAAAAATGTAAGAATAGGTTGTCTATTAATGTTGGTAATAAGCTCTTAAATAGGATGACAAATTACCTTGACCAGGGTACAGTCACTGCAACTGGTGTTGTCCACAGAGACCCTGAAACAGAAGTGACTGATACAATTAAAACAAGAAAGAACCTTATAGTGCCAAAAATTGGATGGTTGAATATTCCATAATTGCATATCTAATACTTCCGATGTGCATAATAAGATAATAAAAGCAAAGAAATATAACTTCGGCTTTGAGCATATTATATATAGCAGATTGATTATAATAGCTAGAACGCATAAACATTTGTATAGATTTCAAAGAAATAGTAAAAGTTTTAAAGACTGAACTGTGGGGGGTTTATTCTGATGCTCAGCGTCTCATACTCAGGATCGAAGTAAGGCCAAGGATCTCTGGCCATTCTCCGTTTACTGCAGCAAAAGTAGCCATTTTTTAGGACCCAGAAGTGGAAAAAGAAACTAGTACATCAATGGCCAGTTTTAAGGCAAATTGTAGAGTAGTCGACAATATTACGAAAGAAAAAGAAACTAAAATCTTGTTTAATGTAATGTATAATCCAATCCAGTAATGGATTTGCTCATAAATTTTGTGAGAGAGTAGAGACATGACTTCTCACTAGTCACCACTGATAGCAAAAATATGTCTTGTCAGTTTTGTAGAAAGTAACAAGCTACCTAGTATGAGAAAGTGCTACACAACTTCAAGCCTTCAAAGATCAACCTGGTCCCAGTTGCAGAACATTTTAGTGGAAGGTACATTTACATTGTACTGAGTACATCTTACCTGAAAATAAGAAAATGATGGTTGCAGCCTCGTTACTAAACTTCACACCAGAATCAGTAGGAAACTAGTATGCGAAGCTGCAAGAAACTAAATCTTTTTTCAGCATGTTGTAAGACTTAAGACCAGTATGAACTACTTCCAATTTTACAAGCCAGGATGAGTACTTAAGCAAGAGCGAGTTGGAACTTACAATAACAAGTAAAGAATTACCCACAAAAATCTAACCATAAACCCAGTGATTTCATTATTGTAATATATGGGAAAGGACAACTAAACATAGGGATCCCAAACAAGATTATACATGAAGATACAGCTATTCAATATTTACTTCCATCCCCCTCTATTGTCACTTCTGATTTCTCTTGGTGCATATTTATTTTATATCTTGTTCAGATACTTCTTCCAATTATAATCAAAGGTATTACCCCAAATCTTGATTAATGAGTTGTGAGGAAAGGATTGGAATGGGGAAGTAGCATTTAGTGAGACAAAGATTAGGCAGTTTTGAAGTAACAAGATTGTTTATACCCTCGGCGAAATTTGACTAGTAATATTATGTACACAGCACTAAGCTTCTTAATGATTTGAAACATTGAAACTTCAATTCCAATCGAACTGAATTTTAATGGGTGAAATGGTGTATTTAACCTGACATAACCTCTCTTCTATTTATTAGATATTGTACTGCTTAAGATGGAAATCAATGCACAGTACACAACAATACAAGATATATAAAGATAGAGAACATAATTATTTTTTGGAGCAAGACATCATTTGACGCTCGCAACCATACTCACTTTCAAAAACAGATGACAATCATTTCATAAATTGCGATCAAACAAAAACAAACTAAGATTTTTTCTACTAAATTTAGGATTGGCTACATGAATCACTTTCCAGTTTAGTTCATAGAGATCATGATTACAAAATCTCTGCATAATTTCAAAGAACATACCTACACACGATACAAAAAATTACTACCATTAATTAAATCCATACGACTAGGTCTGGATAGAGAGCGAGTTTGGCTAAGCTTATAAGCTCCTTACCAGATATTGCCATCTAATTATCTGATTCACGTTTAAGTTGAATACAAAGTAACTCTGGCTGTAGACACTCCACAAAGGAAATTGGGTTGTGATAAAATGACAGCGTGTGTTCCTGAAAGGCCTCAACACAGACACAAGGAGCACCCATTTTCGACTCTTCCAAAATTGAACCCCAATACGACACTAAAGAAATTTCACTTTTAATAATGGAAATTCTTGTGGTAAAAAGTCATGGCTTGGTTGTTTTGTCAATAAAAGACTATTCAAGCGAAAAATTTGGTTATGAAAAGTAAAATTACAGTGCGATAACACCCACCATATTGCAGGACGTAGTCTCAGAAAACGTAATGTTATGTATAGAATCTCATAAATCAACAAATTTTACAGGCTATATGTTTCCAAGTTTGTAAATGGACAGCTAAATGAAATTATCAATACAATTTTACAACAAAAAGCAGCCAATAATCTTCTTAAAGAATTGTTCTTAGACAGTGATTATGTAGAGCAAAAATTAATAATTATGTTAGTTACAAAATTAAGAACAACAGAAAAGAAAAATATATGACGGGGAAAAGCTGCTAAAGGTGCCAAAAAGCAAAAGAAATTTTCTGCTCTACTTGAACAATAAATAATTTTTACAAAGTAGGAAATTCAAGTTAATCACTAACAGTAAATCATTACTGTTCATTTAAGAAATAATTAAAAATTCAACGATAGTCCACACAAGAAAAAAAAGGAAGAACTCGTCAGCAAGAAGGGACTTTTAACTCTTGAGAGATGGTTTAATCTCAGATGCAGCAAAGCTTTGGGCATTAAAATAATACGACTGAAGTTTCTGTTCTGGAAGAGTAGATGTCGGCAAAAAACGAAAAGAAAAAATATAGGCTAGGCACCACAGATACACACACAAAAGAGAAAGAGCAAAGTGACTCACCTGTCTTCAAATATGGAGGAGCTCTAGACAGTTTGTAGGTGGTGGTCCGAAGAAGGCTGCAGCGGAGGTCTTAGGGGGCGTTGGCAGCTGCCAGCTGGTGCATGGGCGGAGGAGGATCGAGAGGATAATGTTATAGAGATGGAGGGGTGGGGGTTGGGGTGGGGTGGGGTTGGGAATGCAAGTAGCAAAGCGTGCATATTAATTAACAAGGAATAATACAATGTGATTTATTGCATAATCATTTTTAGGAGTGTAATTGCAGTATAAAATATTAGCCTATGTTTGAAACCCATTCTTTTGCTCATTCTCTTTCTCATTCTTTTCTCATTCTTCATTTCAACCACACATTCTATCAATAAAATAATATTACACATAAACCCAAAAATTCTCCTTTCTTTTTAACCACACATTCTTCTATCAATCACTATTCCAAATCAAATTTCTTCCTTAAAATGGGTGTCAAACAAGGCCGGTAATGACGCGGCGACCAAACGGGATTCCCTCTGGAATAACTGTCACTTTCTATCTCCATTCACGCGCCATATAACGCGTGCTTGTCCCACAATTGACAACTAAAAACTAGTAGGGAAATTGACAAAATTGGTCCTCACATATGGCCCTTGTCACAAATGGTCCTTAACGTTTCAATCTTGGTGTTGACCCCCTCAACCTATTGAATCTTTGTAGAAAACATCTTTTTGGATGGTTTCTTCCATTTATGCTGTTGAAGTATATATATTTTAATAAAAAGATACTTATATCATTTACTCATTTATATACTACAAATATGATCTTCTACTTATAGTCGACATGATAAAAAATTCACACAGCTGATACTGTAAGAAAATTTACTTATGATTCTTTAAAATAATCATATCATACATTTAGAGAGTCATACTTACGGTTCTCTTCGTCATATCAACAGTGAAAAGTTTATAGGAGATGAGATCAATTCTATTATATGCTAAGAATGATTTGTACATAATTTTTTAATTCTCATATTTGATATCATTTCTTTTGTAGCGATTACAAATATTCGTCATAAATATCTCATTGTTTTTATAAAATCAAATCTTTCGTGACTAAATAATATCATTTAACTACTAGTGTTTTTCCTTTTCTCTATTTGTTTTATCTTGTTTTGGGATTGCTTCTTTATTTATTGATTTTTACATTTTTTTTTCTCAAATATATAGTCGTAGTACTTTTATTGATATTGGGGAATCGAAAATGAATTTTGACAACTTAGGATAGATGATGTTAGAGCATCCAAAACCATAAAGGTGGAATCAAATTTTAATTTCAATTGACATAAAATATTAAACATAAAAAATGAAAATAAGAATAGCTAAGAGTCTAAAAGTTAGAAAATGTTGAGACCAAAGTCTGGCTTAAGTAGTAAGATTGAAACCTTACTTGATCATTGGCCTGAGTTTGAGCTCCTTTGGAGGATAAGAGTGTCAGATAACTACCAAAAGATTTTAAAATAAATATTTCTACTAAAGCGAGAAAATGGTACCAACTCTATCGATTATCAGCGTAACAATCAAAAAATGATGAAAATCAAACAGTAATATTTAATTTTCTCTCTCAAAACATTTGTCTATGTCTCTTTGGTATATAAAGTTTCAACTATGATCGTAAAAAAATATGAAAAGTATGAAATTTTGCAAAAATCATTCTTTAGATGTATAAATGGGTAAATGGTATAAGTGTTCTTTTATTAGAATAGATAGTTTAACGGCTAGAGTGGATGGAAACCATCAAAAAGAACTTTTCCCAAACAAAATCAGTAGGTTGAGGGGGGAGTGCCAAGAATAAAACGTTAGGGACCATTTACGCACAAGGGCAATAAGTGAGGACCATTTACACGAATATTTATTCATAAGAATTTATAAGGTTTACTTCATCAATAAAATTGATTTCGTCCACATAAACCAAGTGTGACGTTAATTTAACTTAGAATATGCTTATATTGGGTGACCTTAAACATTTATTGTCCGAAAAATAAATAATATGGCTCTCTCACTGCCGACCATGACAATAGGTGGGGTAGGCAATTACCATCAGTAACAACTACTGATGTTGGCTTCGTTCTTCCACTTTCTTCAGTTTAAAATCTTGTTAAATATTTTTAAAAAAATAAATAAATAAAAAATTGACCCAACAAAGTCAGGCAAATTTCAACTAAGTATTTAGTTGATAAAGAATTTGAAAATAAGAAGGTTCGGAGTGAAGATAATATGAATGGAAAGCATGAAAAATTAGTGGATCACAGACAAGAAAATGAAGATGAACAATACGAAGATGTTAATTTAATATGTTTACCTTTGCATTTAGACATTAGTAATCCAAGAAAATAAAAAATTATTGATCAAAACTTGATAGAATTGTTAATGAAAAGAGGTCCCTTTAGGGAGAATGTTTTTACTTTTCCCAATTATTTAGAAAATTGGCATTTCTCTTCTACATATTACTTTCGATATTTATCAAATGGTGAGAAGAGTGATAGAAAAATGGTTGGTCTCTACTCAATTTCATTTGATAAATTATTTTACTTTCAACAAGAATGTACATAATGATTAATCAAACAATTCAAAACAAAATATTTAAGCTCCCTTCAAGTAAAAAAGAACACACATTATCAAACAATTCAAAATAAATATTTAAGTAATGAGTAATTTTATCAAATAGTGGTGCTTAATGCAATTTATATGACGATGAGATCACTGTCATATTGTCAGATGAAGTTATGATGCATTTTTATTCATTAGAAAATATAACAGTGATCTTACTACCACCTAGATTGGTGCTAAGTACCACATGTAGCATTAATCTAAAATAATTGGACGATTATTGTTCAAATTTATGCCACGTAAGCATTTCATGAGATAATCGAGTGTCATTGTTAGTGTAGACTTAAATAATTGATCCAAGTTATTAACATTGAAATCATGATAAAGCTTAGTGATTAGAAGAATTCTATACATCCATCTCTCTCTCTCTCTCTCTCTCTCTCTCTCTCTCTCTCTCTCTCTCTCTCTCTCTCTCTCTCTCTCTCTCTCTCCGTCGAGGCCACGTAACTTGGCACATGATCATCATATCTGTTCTTCAAGACGATCTTCGAATTTATAATGCTCAACAGCCTAACATGGGTCTTCATGGCCGAAGAGGTGTAGGGAGACTCTCAGCCCTTGTGTAAACGACAATTTTGATTTACCTGCAATATCGATTGAGTGCAAAAATTCTTTTACCTAACTACGTCAATGTGTAGGGTCATGGACCTATTGATGCTTATAATGCAAGATGGTGAAGTGATGAAATTTGACCAATGAGCTATTGGGATGATGACACGTGTCAAACACATATGAAGCCCCTTGTTACTTTCTCTCGCCTATAACTACTCGAGCTTAGTGCCATCCAAGAAATGAGTATTTAGGTATTCTCACTCTCTCTTGAAATGCAAACCTGGCTCCAAATTATGTTCTCTTATCTAAGTGTTACTCCCGCACGCAATACATTTTACTGTCCTTTTTTGTGACTGACTTGAACGTCCAAGTGAGTGTTTTCGAGAGGCTCCAGTCTTGCGTGTCTAACGCGAGTACCAAGTTTATTACAGCACACCACCAATCACAGTAGCAATCACAGCACACCAGCAATCAAGCAAATGATATGATTACAGAAATCAAGCCAAAACTTTCCATTTACAGATTATTTCCATCACAGGCTCCATTTCCTATGTATAGCTTGAATTCTCACCTATAAATGTATACACAATCATTGTAAAACATATGAAGTGAATTATTACAGTTTACCTTCATCAAATTCTATTATGGTATCAGAGCGTACTGATCATTGGGATCTCTAACTTCTGCAAATTTTTTTCCCACAATGGCTGAAAACAACACCCAAACGACAGTGCAAACGCCTTCTCAGCTTATTAGTGACCTCACCTCACCATACTTCCTAACTGCCGCCGACAATCCAGGGGCTATCTTGGTCCCGGAACTCCTAAACGGTGATAATTATCCCACATGGCGTCGCTCCATGCGAATGGCTCTCAATGCCAAAAATAAATTAGTTTTTGTTGATGGCTCTCTCAAGAAACCTACAGACACTTCGATAGCTACACTGTGGGAGAGATGCTGCGACATGGTTCTCTCCTGGCTACTTAATTCTATCGACAAATCTCTCCGCCAAAGCTTGATCTATTGTGACAATCCAGCAGCCATATGGACTGATTTAGAGCATCGTTTCTCTCAAAGTAACAACCTACGCCTATATCGTCTCAAACGGGATCTTGTTAATCTCCGCCAAGACTCCATGACAGTCACAGCTTACTACAACACCATCAAAGGCTTCTGGGACGAGTTACATACTCTCACTGAACCCAGCAAATGCACATGCCCAGCTCGACAAACTGACCAGAAAACTGAAAATACCGAACAGCTCTTCCAGTTTCTCATGGGTCTAAATGACACCTTCAGCAACACCAGAAGCCAAATTCTAGCCATGGACCCTCTACCTACAATCACCAAAGCATATGCCACCATTCATCAAGAGGAAACTCAACGCCGTTTACAAATTCCCTTGCTACCCAACCCCGAAACTACCGCCATGGCTATCACACGAACAACCAATCTTGGGTCCCGTCCTCGCAATGGTAAGAAATGCACTAAATGTGGGAGGGACGGCCATTCAGAGTCCTCTTGCTTCGAAACCATTGGTTACCCTGCTCATTGGAACATCAATAAACCGAAGCAGCCCCTGCGATCGGCTTTTGGCAAAAATCGAACACCGGCAGTGAACATGGTGTCCAGTACCTCAATTCCTTTCTCAACGAGTGCAGTCCCTGGTCTATCTAACGAGCAATACCAACAATTGATGGAGCTTTTGCAACCCAGCACCAACGCACTCTCTGCCTTCTCTGGTATCTCTCCCTCAATTTCCCCAATCCCTTGGATAATTGATAGTGGGGCTTCAGCCCACATATCCTGCATATCCAATTTGCCCAAAGCCACCCGGGTTTGGGCCCATTGTCAATCCCTCACTTTACCTACGGGCTCCACGGCCCAAGTCACGCATATGGGTCATATTTATATTTCCCCCCAATTATGCCTTTATAACGTTCTATTTGTTCCAGATTTTAATTTTAATTTAATCTCAGTCAGTCAACTCACTAAATCGTCTAATTGTGTTATCATTTTTTCCCCTTCTATTTGTTTATTTCAGGACCAACACACGAGGAAACTGATTGGGATGGGTGAAGAATGTGGAGGCCTCCATCATTTCAAACCATTTAATCCAACTGCACTTCAAATCACGGCAGACCCTGCATCCATACCTGACCTATGGCATCTTCGTTTAGGTCATCCTTCCAATTCTTGCATTCCAAAATTTTTATGTGATTCAAATAAAATTAAAAATTGTGACAGTTGTATTCGAGGCAAACATACACGCCTCCCCTTCAAACTGGTCGAAAATAAAAGTACTTTTGTTTTTAATCGGATTTATTGTGATATTTGGGGCGGATATTCCACACCCTCTACAACTGGTGCACATTAATTTCTTACAATTGTTGACGATTTTTCACCTGTTACTTGGGTATACCTCATGCGCTTTAAATCCGACACATTTACATCTCTGACCACATTTATTAAAATGATCCACACACAGTTTAATTGTCCTGTCAAACATGTTCGGTCAGATAATGGACAAGAATTTCTCTCTCATCGTATGCAACATTTTTTCCTTGACCATGGCATCATTCATGAGCGTACTTGTGTTGAAACACCCCAGCAAAATGGAGTAGCTGAACGAAAACATCATCACCTGTTAAATGTGGCTCGATGTCTTCGCTTTCATGCACATTTACCAATTTCCTTATGGGGTGAATGCATACTTACTGCTACTTATTTAATTAACCGGATACCAACTCCTTCCCTTAATAATAAGACTCCTTATGACCTCCTTTTCAACAAGTCTCCCACTTATGATCATCTGCGTGTCTTTGGATGTCTTTGTTATGCACGCACTTTAAGTGTTCATCGGGACAAGTTCTCTCCTCGTGGCACACCATGCGTCTTCCTAGGCTACTCTCAAACTCCACACACATATCGTGTCTATGACTTGCAAACCAAAAAGATTTTCTTCTCTCGTGATGTCCGCTTTGTAGAATCTACATTTCCGTTTGCTACCATCATGAAACCCTCAGATGCCCCACCACCACACCCCTTCCCAGACACTACACAGTCCCTCGATATAACTCATCCTATCTTACCTTCAACCTATGATACACGTGACTCTCCCACTTCATCTCTCCAAGCAACACCACCAGATGATGAACATGGCTCTCCCACTTCATCTCCCCAAACACCGCCACAGCTAATGATGGACCTACCAACTCCTTAGAACCAGCCACTGTTCCCCCCCTCCATCACCTAGACCTCGACGCACAATCACTCGCCCTACATATCTTCAGGATTACGTTTGCTCAGATCTACCTCCAGAGGGACCACGTTCATCATCCCATTCCCAGTCTTTCTCAGGTACAGTTCATTCTTTACCTAATTTTCTTTCTTATCGTTTCTTTAGTCCAAAACATTTTGCTTTTCTCTCTTCTGTCTCCAAAAATGTTCAGGACCCTGTTCTTTACTCTCAAGCTATTCTTGAGCCTCATTGGTAAAAGGCCATGGCTTCTGAAATTCAAGCCCTTGAAGCCAATAACATGTGGACCCTTGAACATCTTCCCCCTGGTAAGAAAGCCGTTGGTTGCAAATGGGTTTATAAAACAAAATTGCATGCAGATGGTTCTATTGAACGTCATAAAGCTCGTTTAGTTGCCAAGGGTTTCACTCAGGTAGAAGGTCTTGATTACAATGACACTTTTGCTCCTGTGGCTAAACTTGTTACTGTTCGTTGTCTTCTTGCTATAGCTGCAGCTAAACATTGGTTTATTCAACAACTAGATGTTCACAATGCTTTCCTTCACGGTGATCTTGATGAAGAAGTTTTCATGAAACCACCACCTGGATATTGCCGCCAGGGGGAGACACGCGTTTGTCGCCTCCATAAATCGTTATATGGTCTCAAACAAGCCTCACGTCAATGGTACTCGAAATTATCTCATGTTCTCGTCCTTGCAGGTTTTAGTCAATCTACAGCTGATCACAGCCTTTTCACTAAGACCGAGGGTACAACATTTACTGTCATTCTTATCTATGTTGATGATATTCTGGTTGCTGGTAATGACATCTCTGCCGTCAACTCTATCAAACGACATCTTGCACAGACCTTCAAAATCAAAGATCTTGGTGATCTCAAGTATTTTCTAGGGATTGAAGTTACTCGATCTCCTAAAGGCATCTTTATCAATCAGAGAAAATATACTTTGGACATTCTTTCTGATTCTAGTCAACTCAACTCTCGCCCTGCTTATTTTCCCATGGAACAACATTGCAAGCTTAATGACTCAGATGGTGATCTTTTGGATGATCCTAGCTTATATAGACGATTGATTGGTCGTTTGATCTATTTGACTATATCTCGTCCAGATATAACCTTTGCTGTCAACATTCTGAGCCAATTCATGCACACTCCTCGACAGCCTCATCTACAGGCTGCTCATCGCTTGCTTCGTTATCTGAAGACTACTCCGGGTTATGGACTCTTCTTCTCATCCAATTGTAGCTTTCAGATATCTGCCTTCTGTGACTCTGATTGGGCAAGTTGCCCACTCACACGACGTTCCACAACTGGTTTCATCATCAAATTGGGTGATAGCCCCATCTCTTGCGCACTAAGAAACAATCTACAGTCTCTCGCTCTTCTGCTGAAGCTGAATATCGTGCAATGGCCACTACAGCTTGTGAACTTGTTTGGCTTCGCCTCCTCCTTCAAGAACTTACTGTGCCACATCCACAGCCAATTCTGCTTCATTGTGACAATCAGGCTGCCATTCACATTGCTCACAATCCGGTTTTCCATGAACGCACCAAACACATTGAATTAGATTGTCATCTTGTTCGTGAGAAAATTAAATCTGGCCTTCTTACTACCTCCTATGTTTCGAGCTCTCAACAGATAGCTGATATTTTTACTAAACCATTGGGACGTGAATTATTTCTCTTCTTTCGCTCCAAGTTGGGCATTACGGATCTCCATGCTCCAACTTGAGGGGGAGTATTACAGCACACCACCAATCACAGTAGCAATCACAGCACACCAGCAATCAAGCAAATGATATGATTACAGAAATCAAGCCAAAACTTTCCATTTACAGATTATTTCCATCACAGGCTCCATTTCCTATGTATAGCTTGAATTCTCACCTATAAATGTATACACAATCATTGTAAAACATATGAAGTGAATTATTACAGTTTACCTTCATCAAATTCTATTAAAGTTTGAAGGTAACGTACGCTTGGAGAGAAATGAACGTGCAATGTGTTGAAGCGCTGAGTTTCAACTAGAATCGAATGTCAGTATAGATGACCATCGGTTTATTAGAACAATATGGTCATCGTCACTTTATCTAATGAATATAAGTGCATTATAACATTATTGATTAATGTGACAGTGACACAGACTAATGACCATCTTTATTAAGATGAATCACATTAGTCCTGTGATTAAATAATAATATTAGTTCAGAAATGAAATTTGAGAATATACTTACAAGATGAACTAGGTTAGTTAATACTCTAGTGATTAAATAATAACAATAGTTCAGAAACAAGATTTTTGAATATACTTACAAGACTAACTAGGTTTTTAACCCTATTTCATTCAATGTTGAAAATATTTTTCTTTTCTTTAGAAAATTCTTGCTTACGTCTTTATTATGTAATTAACTAAAAGAGATAATAAAAAATAATTAATACATGTCTAATTTTATGTTAGATCCAGCGACAGACATTAGGGTGAAAGAATGTTGAAGAGACGAAATATACATGTATTTTATATATATTAGAAAAAGATTTAAAAATTCTACATAGATTTAAAGAAAATTTTTAAAATGTAACTAAAAAAACTCTAATATTTAAATTTTGAAATATTTTTGTGTTTATTAACTTACAATAAATAAAATATTAACCGTCTAACTTCTCCTTTATTTTTGAGCATTAGGATTAGTCCTAAAATATAGATGTTCATAATATTCGAAAAACTTGACAAGAAGGACGATAGTGCCTTTTCAAGAAAAGAAAAAGCAATAAAGTTATGTTATTTTCTTGAAAAAGATTTACTCTATATCAGTATTGTAACATAAACGTCTATTGTTATCATTTTTCTAAAAGAAAGTTACGAACCATAAACGACACTTGTGAATATATTTTAAATAATTATCGCTTAAGTAACGAAAAGATTTCATTGAAAAATGAGACGAAGTATAAAGTTTAGTCACGAATGGTTAATCGACCATTTAACATAATTTTGTGTACATGTCTCCATTACAAATATATTTAGAGCACGTTTGGATTCAAATTGTTCTTTAAAGTGAACAACATACTTTATATTTATACATTTTGCAAGACTCAAAATTTACTATCAAATTATTATTCATGCATTCTGTAAGACCGTAAGTACTACCAAACAAGCACTATAGAAGGCGAGTGGGAAGGCGTGTGGGTGTGGGGGTGGGGGTGGGGTGTTTCTCATCAACTTTAATTTAGTATTATGAATATTGTTTAGTATAAATAAATTAAACAGAGATTCGAATTACAAACTAATCATGGTAGCTAAGTCTCCACTATAAAGTTTAAACTTCAATAACTGAGTGCTATCTTTTCAAACTTTGCATTTTTATTTGAACCAACAGAAAAAGAATCATATTCCACCTTAATTTTCACACAAACACACACATGTAATATATATAGTCCATTAGTATTAACAAATAAATATTAACAAATGGATATGCTTTAAGGGTTCCCATTACATATTCGGAGAGAACAATGAATCTGGCTCATACACTAAAACTTTTTCATGTAGTTTTAGAATCCACTTTTACCTAATTTAATTCTTGAACACAATCCAAATCAATGCTTTTTTTAACTTATATATATTCCTAACATAAAATGACATGATGTATGCCTCATCCTGCCTAGTACAATTAAATTGAAAAACGTAAGTGGACGGTATATGTTTGTCGACCTCAACTAAATACTTGAAGTTCACTGGGCTTCCTCAAGTGTAAACGGGGTTCATTTTTATGAGAAGGGTTTCTATACATTTCAGAAATTTATTACATCTCATGTTGATAATTACTTATTCGTATGGAATTAATAAAACACGACGATCAAATTCTCCATGACAACCATGTGGTAAATATTCCTGTTGTCATTGATTTTTTATTTTTTCAATTTCAGTTGAACTTTAAATGTTGAAATTGGTTGATGGGAATTTGTCATAATCCTTCCCCTCCCACACGTGCACACAAACCGTCCAACCCCTTTAACTCATCATGAAAACGAAACATTAATAAATGCCATATTTTAGCATCATCAAGTGGTTGATGGGAATTTGTCATAATCCTTCCCCTCCCTCACATGTATACACAAACCGTCCAACCCCTTCTAATCACACCCCACCCACCTACCTACCTACCCTCACCCCATCCCCACCACAAAAGGTATGCATGCACAATTACAAACCAACCCCTTTCTATTCCCACCCACTTCACCTAGGATGTTAAGTGGGGTGAGCAGCGAAAGCCTCGTGTGATCTGCTTGTCGATTTAAGAACTAGTCAGCTCATAATTAGTGATTGAAACACAATTTTTACGATCAAAAAAATTTTGTGCGTAGTGAATGGCTCGCATGGTGGGTCGAATTGAGCCCGATAGTGGCAAGTCGAGTGGCTCAGTTCAACCCATTGAACACTCCTAACTTCACCTACCTCCACCACGATATAATACAACTATGTGATGCATAACAAACGAGAAATTAACAAACAATGAAAAAACATGCTTAAAAACATGTTGATACTGAATACTCACGGATTGAGGACTTAAATATTTATTGCTTAATTTCGAATATTGATTTGAACAATAAATTCGTTGATTCCAAAGAATATCCGATTCCTCAAATCACAAGTATACTTCATCAAATTCTAAGCTCGTATTTTCGATAGAAAAATTGGTATTTTCCTTCCAATTTTAACATTATTAAGTATTTACTCAAACTAAATCAAAGTCAAGTGATAAATTCCGCTCGAGGCAACTATACTTTGGTTTGATTTTAATTAAGTAATTTTACTTCAATTATATTTAATTAGATACTATACTTTAATTTAATTTCATATAAGGTAACTTTGTCCACCTCCGTTCATTTGACTAATGGAATATGATCACGTGACTGCCAATCAAAAATGGCCAACGTACATATCCACTAGATATTGACGTTGCAAAATATTAAATTTCATTTGAGGTTACAATAATTTGGTTTGATTTCAATCAGGTCTGCATTTCAATTTTATTCAATGGAGAAACTACACTTTAATTTGATTTTATTCAAAACTTACCCAAATTAAACTATCCAACCCCCTTCTACTCACCTCCCCCATTCCAACCCTACCACCCACCATCCTGCCATGTGATGTATACTGTAGAAGATGCAAAGTAGCTAGGCACAAGCCACATAGACTAGATACCACATTAATTATTTCTTCCTCCCATTTGCAGTGTGGACCCTAAACCTCAACCATTCACCACATGGTGATCCTTTTATAAAATATGGAATTCATGTAGATTATGCAGTGCATCTTCCACTCACTTTCATAATATGACTCGTCCCTTTCAGCTACCCCATATGACAGAGTTTCTTTGTATTATCCCTAAAACTTATGCACCATATAACAGACAAAAATCATTATCAACACAATCAGTTCTGATGCCTTTTCTCCTTTTGGTTTCTTCTTTGCATGTGCATCAAAAAATGCTTGATATGAACTTGTCATTCTAAAGTTTTTGTAAGGATTAGAGAAGTCTTACAGAATTTTCATAGATATTTCATCAAGTGTCTTCCACCTTTTAAAGATTTCTAGGATTCGTAGTTGCTTGACAAATTCATAGCTAGATTGAAATTAATGTACCTCTAACCTCTACACGGGACATGTTATTCTCTATGATTATGTGAAGATCTTATGCACATTGATTTAGATTAGAGAGTGAAATTTGGCTTAGAAAATGACCCTTTTTCTATCTGGTGGTTCTTACTATTGATACATAATCTGCTGCCAAAATATTAATCATTTGACAACAGTTCCAATTTTTCTGGTTGGCTTCTGAAGTTGACCATTAATTTCTGTCCAGAACTACAGCTAGTTTTTTGAAGTCAAATCTGTCCCTTTTTTTATTATTATTTTTTTGCAAAATGGGACCTTTAGTAGTGTAATCCTCTATTTCTGTCCCATATTTGAGTGTGTCTGTAAAGCTCTTCTAGATTCTTGTCTAATTAATTTCAATGATAAAATCATTTGAACAAAGAAATTTGAAGTGCATAAAACCTAGCTAGAAGGCTTTGATTAGCTTAAGGAAAAAAGAGGGGCAATATTTGACTTTGTTTGGGGTGGGGGTTAAATTTGAAAGTTGCCTATTATCGTGAGAAAGTCACTGTTTAGTAAATTAGGATACATTTTATTCATTAGATAATATTAAATGAGGTCACTGTCATCATAAGCAATGATAATAGCCCACAAGCCATAGATAACATTACTAAATTGTGATATCATTAGAATATCTCCTATGCAACCAGCAGCGGAGCCAAGACTGTGATATCATTAGAATATCTCCTATGCAACCAGCAGCGGAGCCAAGATATTTTATTTGGGTGGACAAAAATTATATGACAATTTATATAGCAAAGATAATTATAAATAATATAACTGTTCTCCTAATCTACAAGTCCACCTGTTAACCAAAATCTAGATTGCACTTGCAAGGGGAGGGTGGTGTTAGAGAAAGAAACAAGTCCTTCCACATGGTAAATTAGCTACGTGGCTACTAGACCCCTGGTCATCCATCACTAAGGTTGTATTCGTCGAGAAATTTTCATGACTTTGCTACCCAAGACGAAGGTTTGGTTATCTTAAAATCTGTACTTGTTAATTCTGATGACCAACTAAGTAGCATTTGTATCTAATCAAATATTAGTTGGAAGGCTTCTTTTTTTTTTTTTTTTTCCCCTTCTCTTCCCTAGGCCTTTTCCCCATTACTTTCTTGCCTTCGAGGAGCGTCATTTTAGATGGGATGTCTGGTCTCAAGTCATCTAGGTTGTCGATCTTGTCTAGGAAGCGCTTCTCCTCATGGGCGTCTATTCCTTCTTTAATTATGAGGTTGTGGGTGTAGGGCAATGTCCTTACAATTAGTTGTGTTATGGCTGTAGGAGTAGTGGTAGGTGCAGTAGAGGGGTGTCTCGTCCCTATTTCTAGGCTCAAAACTTCGCCCTCTACTCTTTCCCGTTTGAGGAAACTGTAGGTTGGACCTTCCTTGATGTGTCTCAACACTGGAGTTGACTTCCTCATAAGCCAAAGCTGGAACTGTATTTAATGATGCTGTAGCCAAGGCTTGTCCTGAGTTGAGAGTGACCGACTGTCTGAACTGGTGCTCCATCAAGTAGGAGGTGAGGCATTGTCTTCGTTGTCTTTGAGGAGGTGAGAGCTCCCGATTGGCCTATTGCGATGATATTTCAATTTTTCATTGATAATCTCTTGCCTTATCATATCTTGTAGGACGTCATAGCGGTAGGATCTTTGTTTTGCACGTCTCTCCAAAAGAGAGTGTCTAATCCTCTCCTCAGGGCTGATAGTGCTTCCCTATTAATAACTTGTACACAATAGATCATTTCATCAGTGAAATGGGATAAAAAGCTTTCCAATGACTCTCTTTGCTGCTGCCTTATGTATTGGAGGCACTTTATAGGCCATTTGCCTTCCTCTCTAGTTGCGAAGCGTTTAAGGAAAACTTTGAAGTATGGCCAACTTCTGATACTTCCTTTTGGAAGTTTGGTGTACCACACTTCAGCTGTCCCACTTAGAGTCAAGTGGAAAGCTCTACATTTCACTGCAGGGGAGAAACCCCTTAAGCTCATATAAGTTTTAAAGTTGTTGAGGTGCTTTGTAGGATCGCCTCTTCCATCGTACTTGGGAATTTTAGGAAGTATGAAGTGGCTTGGGACAAGGACCTCCCTAAGTCCCTGAGAAAATGGTAAGTTGTCATCATCGTCGTCGAGGTCACAAGACCTTTTGTGGTTCGTCCGAATCTTTATCCTCTCTGACTTGAGGTCCATGAGATGGTTGGACATACCTGGTTGATACCTGGTCTGTTCTGTCCTCCACTGGCGCTTATTTTAAGCGGAGGATTATGAGGCAAGTTTCTGTGGGTATGTTCATTTTGTCTTTCAAACAAAGACGGTCCCTACTGCCTAATTCTAGGTACAGGATGAGGTTGAGCCTGCTTATTTCTAGGCCTTTTGAGGCTCAACTTGTCAAAGACAATTATGGATCTCTGGGGCATGTCTTCTGGTTCGTAATTTGGACGAAATTTGATTGGAACATTGGACCGATTAGTGGCGTAGTTGGTGTAAGTGTCGACCTCAACTTCCCTCTCTGGGGGGCCTCTTCCCTATTGTAGTGTTGGTAATCAGCAATTTGATTTTGAACATCTTCTTCACCGCGATAGTAGTTCCGTTGCGGAACTAGGGGAGGGTCATGAAGGAAAGCATTTCCTTGAACCGTGTATGGAGGGATTGTGTATCCTTCCCGGCTTTGTATATTTCTAAGCAGCTCTTGCATGAAAATATTTTACCGAGTGATATCCCTCAAGTTTCCGGCCATGGTGACCACCTCTCTGTTGAGTTTAACAGCTGATATGGTCATAATATGGGTTATCCCGAGCTCGAGGACTTCGGATACCCAACTCTCTTGGAAGTGCTCGTGCTCTCCTCGGGCATAAAATATCCTCGAGATACTCGAGGATATATCTCCCCGGATTGTTCTAACAACTAATCCAGAAGTCCTCGGGATAAGAGGCCTCGGGATATTTACTTGGGTATGTCCAACGCCTTCCTTAACCAAGTATCGCCCTCCCTCATTCAGGAAGATCCCTAATCCTGCACGGACACCCCAACCTAGGAGTCCTAGATCATGAAGGAGTCTTATCTTTGGTAACACTCCAAACAAGGTAAATCCAGACTCCTACTTGAGTTCCAATCCTCACTCCTGAATCCTACTTAAATTACACTACCTGCCTCTATAAATATAGCTCCTTCATTCAATATTCAGGTACGTTTTTTCATACATATATTCAGCATATACTCTCAACTTCCTTGTCTGATTTTAGCATCGGAGGGGCGACGAGGACACGCCTCTTCGCCTTTGTTTCAGGTACCAGAGGATCTTGTTCGCGGTCAATTTCAGTGATCAAGCTCGAAATTCTACAGAACACGATTTTTGGTAAGATCATTGGCGCCGTCTGTGAGAAACGCTACCAAAAGTCATGGTGAATACACGTTCAGGTCATCTTTCGTCAAACTCATCCGCCCCGAACCAGCCCCCACCACGGAACACCCAGTACATCAAGAAGAGTCATCAGCAATACCGGCTCCGCAACCAGCTATGGTTGCTGCTGGAGCATTCGAGGAACTTCGCCAGCATGTTACGATATTGACCCAGCTACTTATTGGGAGGAATTTACCCCAGGACCCGACACCGGAACATGCACCTGCACCAAGGGAGGATTTCACGGCAGATGCTCGAGCTCGGGATAATCACGGGGCCCATGATAATGGTGGATCGGGGACCTCGGGCATACCGCCGATGGCCTCAGCCTCGAGAGTGGTTACCATGGACTCAGGAGAATTGGCCAGGATCATATAGGACGGGATCACGGCTGGGTTACAGAAGAACGCCAAGGGGACGACAGGGTTCATCCCTAGCACTTCGTTCACGTCAGAAGTTCTGTCATATCCCCTCCAGGACAAGTTCAAGTTCCCTCGCGTGAAGGAATATGATTGGACCACTGACCCCATCAACCACCTCAATGTGTATACGGATGTCATGAACTTGTAAGTGGCACCAGATCCGGTCATGTGCAAAGCCTTTCCTCAGATATTGACGAACGCTGCTAAAGACTGGTTCGCCATACTGGAGCCTAATTCCATAGCGACATTCTCTGACCTTGCGGATAAGTTCTCCGCCTTCTTCGCAAGTAGTAAACGCATCAGGAAGACGGTCGCGACCCTCATGCAGCTCCGACAAGGCCCTAATGAGACCCTACGAAATTTCATGACAAGGTTTAACAAAGAGAGGTTGCAAATACCCGACCTCCACATCACGGCGGCTGTTTCTGGTTTGACCTACGCAGTGAGGTGTGAGGCCTTCAAGATGTCTCTGTCTAAAACACCCCCGAAGTCTGTAACTGATCTCTTCACCCGACGAGAAAAGTACATCAATATGGAGGAGGCGATGAAGACGACCCCGAGCTCTGAGAAGCCTCAACAGAAGAGGTCACACGAACCAAATCTGAGACAAGATCATGGTCGGGGAAAGTCGAGACAAGATGGATCACCTGGACCCTTTACCCATTTAAACACCTCGAAGACCAACATTTTAATGGAGATTAGGGACATGAGGGAGCTCAAATGGCCCCCAAGGTTGCGGTCTCGACCAGATGTCAGGGATAAAAATAAATATTGTGATTACCACAAAGATCATGGGCATACGACAGAAGAATGTGTGATGTTACAACGGGAGATCGAAACATTGATCAAAAGAGGGTTCCTAAAATCATACGTCGGGAGTGACAAACGCCCGAGGAATGATAACAATAGGGGAAGGACCTCGGACTCTGGGGAAGGTAACAAACCAACAGCAGGCACGATCAACATTATTGTTGGAGGGATAGCGTCGGGAGGAGATTCACACAATGGGCGGAAGCAATATGCCCGACAGTATCGTTCAGTTCAGGGGACCAATCTCTACAACACAGAGGACATTACCTTCGGATCTAATGACTCAGAAGGCATAACATATCCTCATGATGATGCATTGGTCATATCCGCCATAATAGCCAACTTTGAAGTCAAAAGGATATTGGTGGATAACGGAAGTGCAGCCAATGTATTGTCCCATGACGCATATTTGAAGATGAGGATTTCTGCCAACCAACTCAAGATGGTCAAGACCCCCCTCCAGGGTTTCGGGGGTGGAGCAATTATCCCTGAGGGTATTGTGGACCTCTTCCTAACCTTGAGGTCGGCGCAGAAACAGGTGACAGAGATCACACCTTTCCATGTTGTCCGGATGCCCGTGCCCTACAATGCCATACTTGGAAGACCACTACTGAACAAAGTCAGAGCCATAGTATCCACTTTTCATCTTGCGATGAAATTCCCAACAGGCCACGGCATAGGAGTTGTGCGCGGAGATCAGTCAGCGGCAAGAAAATGTTATGTCACTAGCATCCTAGGCTTGAGCACTAACGTCATGCAATTGTCTGCCAATGAGCTCGAGCTCGAGCATCATGATAGACTTGCCCCAGTTGAAGCTTTGGTAGAGGTCGAGCTCGAGCATGGTAAGAAAGTAACCGTTGGCCAGGAACTTGATGCCATTTTGAAGGAAGAACTCGTCAAGTGCTTATCCCTCAACTTTGATGTATTTGCGTGGAAGGTTGAAGATATGCCCGGGATAAGTGCCGACTTCATTGTCCATCGTCTGAATGTGAAGCCTGATGCCAGACCTGTAAAGCAGAGGAAGCGACAATTTGCTCCCGAAAGGCGGGAGGTTATACGTGAAGAGATCGATAAGCTAATCAGTGCCCAGTTCATTAGAGAGGTCCAATATCCGGATTGGCTCGCCAATGTTGTTCTTGTGAAAAGGCTAATGGAAAGTGGAGGGTGTGTATCGACTTCACAAACCTCAACAAAGCATGCCCAAAAGATAGTTATCCTCTACCGCGGATCAACAACTTGGTGGACCGCACCTCAGGTTATAAGCTATATAGCTTCCTTGAAGCTTTCTCAGGCTACCACCAGATCCTTATGGCTGACGAAGATCAAGAGAAGAATTCATTCATAGCCGACTCCGACATCTACTGCTACATGGTCATGCCATTCGGTTTGAAGAATGCAGGGACGACATACCAAAACTCATCAACAAAGTCTTTGCTGATATGATAGGGAAAAACATCGAAGCCTACGTCGATGACATGGTTGTCAAGAGTAAGCAGGTGAATGAGCATGTCACCGATCTTGAGGAGGTATTTTCGACGATGCGGAGGTATAAGATGAAGTTGAACCTAACAAAATGTGCTTTCGGGGTGGCATCAGGAAAGTTCTTGGGCTTCATGATCACTCACAGGGGGATTGAGGCAAACCCAGACAAAATTCGAGCTCTAATAAACATGGAATCACCAAGGAACAAGAAAGAGGTTCAGAAGTTGACAGGTAGGGTTGCTGCTTTGAATAGATTCATGTCTAGAGCGGCGGACAGGTGTTTTCCCTTCTTCAAAGTCCTGAGAGGCAATCAGAGCTTCAGTTGGAATGAGGATTGTGAAGTAGCTCTTCAGGAACTCAAGCAAGCATTGGCTACTCCTCTAGTGCTCACAAAGCCCGAGCCGGGAGATATATTATACTTATACATGGCCGTGTCTCAAAATGCAGTAAGCGGGGTATTGATGAAAAATGTAAGGAAAGCTTAACAGCCTATCTACTATGTCAGTAAAGTGTTGTTGGACGCGGAAACAAGGTATACATTGGCAGAGCAACTTGCCCTAGCACTAGTTATGGCAGCACGGAAGCTTCGGCAATATTTCCAGTCACACCCCGTTGTAGTCCTCACCAACTAGCCACTCAGACAGATACTTCAGAAGCCGGATGTCTCGGGTAGACTATTGAAATGGGCAATCGAACTCGGCGAATTTGATAAAGAGTTCAAGCTTAGGCCCTCCATCAAGGGACAAGTGTTGGCAGATTTCATTGCAGAGCTCACCCCGAGGACTCGAGGGTTGAGTACTTGCCCGACGACTATGGTAGACCCGTGGGAAATATTCGTCGATGGGGCATCCAACTCCTCGGGCTCGGGTGCAGGCATCATCATCAACAGTCCGGATAAAGTAACTGAAATTCAATGTGTAATCAGGCTCTAGTTCGAGGCTACCAACAATGAGGCGGAGTATGAGGCTGTGGTCATTGCTCTTGAGCTAGCTAATAGTCTAAGAATTGAACGCGTCAAGCTTTTTAGCGACTCCCAACTTGTGGTAGGACAGATTGAAGGAACATTCGAAAGAAAGGATGAAAAGATGACCATGTACTGCTTAAAGGTACATGATCTCCAGACAAGATTTACGGATTGCCAAATTCTAAAAATTGCCCGGGCTGATAATGGTAAGGCAGATGCGTTATCAAGACTTGTATTCATGGAGTAGACGGACTGGACAAGACAGTCCATATCAGAATGGCGACAGAGCCAAGCATATGTCAAGAACAAACAGTCATGGACATTAATAACGAGCCCTCATGGATGGACCCTATAGTTGAATTTATATGTAATGGGAATCTACCTGAAGATCCAAATGAAAATAGGACCATCCGATCTAGAGCATCGAGGTACTGCATGATCCGAGGGGTCCTCTTTCGCCGAAGTTTTACGCTCCCATACGTCAGATGCCTCAGACCTTCGGAATCAATACAAGCAATGGCAGAAGTTCATGAGGGGGTATGTGGGAATCATCAAGGAGCCCGTGTTCTTGCTTACAAACTCATAAGGTATGGGTATTACTGGCCGACCATGAAGAAAGACGCCTCAGACTATATAAGAAAATGTGACAAGTGCCAAAGGTTTGGTAATGTCATACATACACCATCCAAGGAGCTCACCACCATAAAATGTTCGACTCCTTTCGAGCAGTGGGGAGTTGATATCCTCGGGCCCTTTCCGTTAGCAAGAGGACAGTTAAAGTTCGTGGCAGTAGCAGTAGAATATTTTACAAAGTGGGCAGAAGCAGAACCCTCGCGACTATATCAGAGTACAAGCTCAGGACGTTCATCTGGAAGTCCGTTATATGCAGGTTCGGGTTACCAAAGGTGCTCATCACTAACAACGGGAGACAATTTGATAATGCACAGTTCAGAAGCTTTTGCACCAGCCTCGGGATAAATCATCGTGTAACCTCGGTCTCTCACCCACAGAGTAATGGTCTAGCCGAAGTGACTAACCGGATTATACTCCAAGACCTCCGTACAAGGATTGAAGGTACTCCTGGTAATTGGCCCGATGAGCTACCTTCCATATTGTGGACTTACAGGACTTCACACAAAACAACGACGACGGAGACCCCCTTTATGCTAGCTTTTAGAGTGGAAGCCACAATCCCCATTGAAGTCAACCTTCCATCACTTAGGCGTTTGGAGCACAATGCTAGGGAACATACCACTGAACATCTCGACCTCCTGGAGGAAGCACGAGAACAGGCTGCGCTACGAGTAGCCTCCTATCAGAATAGAACAGCCCGGTACTTTAATAGCAAGGTCAAACCCAGGAGATTCAGGATTGGGAATCTAGTGCTTAGAAGGGCCGAGGCCGCTGGTCACGCCCCGGGTAAGCTCGGGCCAACATGGGAAGGGCCCTTTAAAGTTATTCGACGAGTTCATGGTGGAGCATACAACCTTAGAGATTTGTCAGGAAGACCACTGCCAAGGCCGTGGAATGCCAACAACCTCAAAATCTATTACAAGTAAATATCATGACCTCCATAATCTTATTGGCATTATTTTATCTTTACTTTTCGGGCTTGCATGCCCAATGCAGTTACTTTTGCTTACATTTAATTTTAAGAATTTTCATCCGGCTTGCACACCCCGCAACATTTTTCTTTCGACAAGTTACTTATCAAGGCCTACGAGCCCATGTTTATTCCAGAACACAAAATTTTTTATGAAATAGCCATTGTCGAAGTATTCTTCCCGATCTCAACAAAGTCCCGTCACCAACGGACCCTCATGGCATATTATGAGCAAAACTCCACATACATGCATGAGCTTACCTCGAGACGTGCTACGGGCATGATCTCGACCAAAGTCCCGTCACCAACGGGCCCTCATGGCATAGTGCGAGCCAAACTCCACGTACATGCTTGAGCTTACCTCGAGGCATGCTACGGGCATGATCTCGACAAAAGTCCTGTCACCAACGGGCCCTCATGGCATAGTGCGAACAAAACTCCACATACATGCATGAGCCCACCTCGAGATATGCTACGGGCATGGTCTCCAAAGTCCAGATCTCAAGCACGACCAGTCCGAAATGGGACTGATAAAAATACAGCTGCAAGTCCTCGTGCTCGAGACTACGTCACAATTGGGGAATTCCTCGAGCTAAGCGCCTGAGGAGTGAAAAGTAATTATAGACTAAGCTATCCTCGAGCCTCGGACTGAATGAGTTACAAACTACACTCTTTGAGCTCAGGATATATCGATAAGATATTCCATCGTCGAGCTTCAGTTAAGCTATCCTCAAACTCATTACAATTTCATTATGTACAAAGCTGAGCATAATTCGTTGGATATTAGATTGATTAAATGAGCTATCATCGGGCTCATGACTTATCGTCAAGCTCATATACATCCACACCTAACTCTCGAGCTCTAAGAACGGAGCCATGGGGCCAGTGATTATTAGACACCTCGAACACGAGAAGTGACGGGGCTCTCGTTTTGGGATTATATGACCCAAGTCCTCAAGCTGATTACTTTTAAAAGTATTACATATACAGTCCTCGAGCTGATTACTTTTAAAAGTATTACATATATAGTCCTCGAGCTATGTACCTTCTAAAAACTTATTCAATTTTCTGGTGACGAAGTCGTCGAGATTATTTAAGCAAGTCCTCGAGATTTTTAATCACGTAATCCTCGAGTTCCTACTTTTAAAGATTGCCCAGGCCTTATAGTCCTCATGTTTTAAATGGTTGAGATTCTAAAAGTTGTACGTTCTCATTACCCTTTTGATATCGACGTTTTCATCTTTAAAATAAGGGTCCTCGAATTTGTTTGAGTTTCCTCATCCTCTGGAGTTAATTGCTCTAGGATATCCTCAAGAACATTTTTATCGTTTGGTCCTCAAAGCTCTTTGGAATATTTTTATCGCCGAGTTTTAAATGTCGTCGAGTTTATTCTTCTGCACACCCCTCAAGTTTTAAACCAGTAAAAGTTCATGCAAATTGCAAGTTTAAGGTCCTCCAGATGACGGTTATCAAAGTTAGCGAACATAAAGATCGGGCAATTAAAAAACGAACAGGTCGAGAAATTAACATTGCAAAAAGAAAAGGAATGACATTGTTTTCGAGCATTGCTCGTGCAAAATACATACATAAATTTTCAATCTAAGTCCCCGGCCTCGGGATCGTTTAAAGAGCTCGGGAGGTCACCTTCTTGATCCTCCCCATCAACATCGACCTCCTGTTCGTCGTCAGCCTCTTCCTCCTCTGACAGCTCGAGCTGCTCAGCGACTTCAGGGATGCACTTTAGATCTTCGGGCTTGGCTTCCGGTCTCAAGCGCATGAAAGCTCGAGCCTCTTTTAAAGCATGGAAATACGAGCCCACGTCGTACTCACCCTGCAGCTTCTTAAATTCCTCAGACGTCTTGAACTCCTCGATAGCTTCATCCCGGGAACTCATCAGCTTCTCCTCGAAGTCCTTTTGGGCTTGCTCGAGCTCCAGCTTTAACTCCTCGGCCTCATCACGAAAGGAGCCAGCCTCATCCCAAGCCTTAAGGAGCTCATCCCTGGCCTCATCACGCTTTTTCCCCAGGAGGGCCCGCTCGGCCTTCAGCTCAGCGATTTCTCTATCTCGAGCCTTTACATCCTCGAGAAGACCTTCGAGTTTTTGGGACCCCTTGGCCCCTTTCAATGTAAGTCCCCAAGCAACACTCAAAGCCTGGAAAAGTTTGAGTTTATCATCGAGAAAACAAGACATAAAACTGAGAAACCAAAAAGAATACACCGAGCTCACCTTTGTCAGCAATGTCTCGACCACACCATCCTCGGGACCTTTATCCCTTAGATACTTATCAACAATACCCGGCACAAGGCGACATAGGTCCCTATCCTCGGGCCGAACGGGGCACGATGGAACGCCCTCGTCATCGAGATCGACGACGATAGTGGAAGCTCGAGGAATAGTGTCTTCTCGAGGAGTCCTCTGATGCGCTTGGCAAGCAACTGTGGGTCTCCCCAACCCTGACGATGTCGTGTTACCCATCGACGACTCTCTAGGGCCGCTCATATGCTATTCATACCTCGAATCCCAAGGCCTTTTCTTCCCTTTCTTTTGGCCGGGAACCCGGGCTTGAGGGGCCTTGCTCTTCTTCCCGACGGCTTGTCGTAATGCGCTTGGGTCGAACGTCATTTCTGCACAAAGCAAACACATTAGCTCGAGCTAAAATATCCTCGGAATAATCTATATAAAAGAAATGAGCAAGTCCTACCCTCGAGGCCCTTCATCTCTGCTAGATCGAGGATATCATCCCCAAGGATGTCGTCCATATTATACACAAGAGGCTCGAGCTCCTCTAACATTTGCCTGTCTCTCTCTAAGGACTCAAAATATGCCTGACCCTCACAAAAACTCGACGTATCTGGGAAATCCCATCGAGGACTGAAAGGAAGGTCGGGATCTCGAGACACGACGAAAAACCATTTGTCTTTCCAGCCTTTTAATGAGCTAGGCATCCTAGGAACCTTAAACCCTCCTTGGGTAGAAAGGTAGGCAAAACATGAAAACTGGGAAAGTTGTTTCAAGTCGAAGACCATCCTACAGAGGTCGATGTAAGGGTTAATTCCTAAGTATCTACAGGCAATGAAGAAATAAACTAACATCCTCCACCCATTCGGTACTAACTGCCCCGGGCACATATTGTACTCGACCATTAGTGCCACGAAGAAGGGATGCAAAGGCCACCTAAAACGCCCTTTAAGGAATCCCTGAAAATGACAAACTCCCCTTCCCGAGCAATAACCATCCTATCCTCAGATTCGGGCGACCTTATGTCACAGCCCGACATAATCCCATATTTCCAATCACTCTCCACTGCTAGGTGCTCTTTAAATCGACATGGTTGGTCGGGGTAAGTAAAGGGTGCCTGAGCCCGAGGCTGAGCACTTATAGGAACAGCCATGGGAATGATCGAACCTCCCCGATCCTCAGGAGTTGCACCTGAGGACGAGGACGAGCTATCGCTATCACTACTTGACATCCTATCTTGAAAACTATTCTAAAGAAACAACTAAAGTGCTCGAGGACTTACCTTAATACTCGATCTCGGGGAGGGCCAAATAAGTTACTGAGAGGCAAAAGGTGAAAAATGAAAGGGAAAATGAGTATTTATAGTCACCCTAGAGGGGAGGCCAAAAGTCGCCTCCTCAACCCTCAGATCTTGCCACGCGTCATCCATCCAGGGTGTGAATTCTAACTGCCATTTTTTACCAAGGCTGACGTCATCATGACGTAAGCCCTTACACACGATCAAAAACATGAGCAAACGGGTCGGCATCGAGCACACCGCAACACTGCACCCATCCTTGATCTTCGAGCACGGATGCACGGGGGCCAATGATATGGTCATAATATGGGTTATCCCGAGCTCGAGGACTTCGGATACCCAACTCTCTTGGAAGTGCTCGTGCTCTCCTCGGGCATAAAATATCCTCGAGATACTCGAGGATATATCTCCCCGGATTGCTCTAACAACTAATCCAGAAGTCCTCAGGATAAGAGGCCTCGGGATATTTACTTGGGTATGTCCAACGCGTTCCTTAACCAAGTATCGCCCTCCCTCATTCAGGAAGATCCCTAATCCTGTACGGACACCCCAACCTAGGAGTCCTAGATCATGAAGGAGTCTTATCTTTGGTAACACTCCAAACAAGGTAAATCCAGACTCCTACTTGAGTTCCAATACTCCGAAAATAAGGGGATGAATCCTACTTAAACTACACTACCTGCCTCTATAAATATAGCTCCTTCATTCAATATTTAGGTATGTTTTTTCATACATATATTCAGCATATACTCTCAACTTCCCTGTCTGATTTTAGCATTGGAGGGGCGACAAGGACACGCCTCTTCGCCTTTGTTTCAGGTATCGGAGGATCTTGTTCGCTGTCAATTTCAGTGATCAAGCTCGAAATTCTACAGAACACGATTTTTGGTAAGATCAACAGCTATTCTGAATTTACCTCTTGACCAACCTCGTCGATGCTGCTGATGAAATCGAGGCGGGCTGTAGGAACAACATATGAGGGTTTTCCTTCTTCAGGGTGTTCCCTATCCCTCAGAGGCACTAACTCTTCATTGTCGAACTCATGTTAATGTTTTTATTTTCAAAGACAACTTTATTGAGAGTCTTTCCCTTGCAAATTCCCTTTTCAAGGAAAAACTGGCCCTTACAAGTTGTTTCTCTTGGAGTTTTTAGTTGTCCTTTCTTCAAGAACAACCCATTTTCTTCAAGGACAGGAAATTCGTCCAAAAATATATCTCCCTATCAGCTTTTTCCATAGGTTCTTTGTAGTTGAATGTGTGATTTTCCACAAACAGTGTCAATCTGTTGACCTTGTTTTTTATAAGAATGATGTGGACAATAGATGACAGGCCCACTCACGTTCACGCAAGTAAATTTTAACATGTTTCGATCGAAGACTTGGACAAAAATGATGATATTTATGGCCATGGAAGATGCTTTATGACGCGAGATGAAAATGTTTAGACACTAGCAATATGATCAAAGATGGTCATTTTATGCTTGTACACTTTGTTTTTATTTTTTATTTTTTGTATTTTCTCCAGCTTGAACATTCTTGGTCTGTCTACGCCATTATTCTCCAATAGAGTCTTGACATGACTGAGTCATTTCATAGCACATGTAAACGAGTAGCACGCAAAATGCAATTTCTGCACATAATGTATGCAAGCATTCACTAAGCAAGTATTCATTAAAAATGAGGAAGACTAAGATATATAGGTATACATCAATGGCAATGGCTAAGAAATATAATAATTCTGTTTGTACAGAATTATATTCCACTGAAATTGGCCAGAGAACTCACATGGAATGGGCCCCATGTGAGTAAAATATTGAAAAAAAAAAAACCACCCCCTGCTCTGTGAGTGTTTTGGCCATTTTCTGGCCATTCTGCTTCTGTACAAGAAGCAGAGTTCTAAGAAATAAACATAACTTTGATTAATATATAATATATTAAATATCACAAAGAAATAAGCATAACTTTGATTAATCTATAATATATTAAATATCACATCAAGTGATAATCATTTTTTTTTTACGATTTTGACCATAGTATAATTCAATTATTTCAATAATACCATACTTTTCGTTTTCAATATATAATTAATATTACAATCAATTCTCAATTAATTAACATGCATATTAATCTAGATTCCATGAATCTTGACTTAGTGAATTTATTTCTATTCATATATTTAGAAATTTTAATGGGCGTTTAAATTCATTTATTAGCAACTAACTTCTATGTACCAGATGTAGTATAAAAATGTTGCTAATATATAAAATATCACATCAAGTGAAAATCATTTTTTGAACGATTTTAACTATATTATAATTCAATTATTTAAATAATACATTACTTTTCGTTTTTCAATATATAATAAATACTGCAATCAATTCTCAATTAATTAATATTCACATTAATCTAGACTCCATGAGATGAATTTATTTCTATTCATATATCTAAAAATTTTAATGGGTATTTAAATTTATTTATTAGCAATTAATTCTTATGTACCAGATATAATATAAAAATGTTGTTTATTTGGAGTATTTCACTATCACAAAAAATTTGAATCATGTAAGTTGAGTTTTAAGAGTACAATTTTCTTCTCTTAAATTTATATCCTAAATTTAATTTTCTTTAGTTCGTTTGAGGCTTATCAAATCTTTCCAACGGTATCAAATATTACTTTTACAGCACTTATAAAACATTTCAGAATAACGCGTTACGTCTAGTTCATATAAAAGTAACATCTTAATTAATGTTCGACCTAAACTTAGGAATAATACTGTGTACCAAAATAATGGATTAAGGTGTATAACTTGATTTATTCATTAAATTAGAGAGCAACACACAGTGCAACAGTTTATTAGAACATGTTTCTAAAAGAAAATGTCTTCTTAAATGGTACAGGTACAGTCCATAGTAATATCAAATGCACCAAAAAAGCTATAGTCAACACCATGGTTTTGTGTTTAAGCCTGCATAGATTTTCACAACGTATACACAAGTACCAGTTGTACGGACAGATGTCAGGTATGAAGATGAAAACGTTTACACGTGAATGCTGATTCATTTGCTGTAATGTGGTATAAATTGCTCTGTCAAGTGGTGGAAATGATCGCTTTCCCCTTCAAGAAGGCGCAACACCTGCAACCATTTTCATGTTGATGTAATACGTAAAGATACAATGATATGTTATGAAATTTAGAAGAAAAATGATGCATAACATTGTTGGAATTTTGTATTGAAAATTGGTTGTGACCAATTGAAATGATTTAAGTGGAAATTCCTTGTTTGGTGAATGAGAAATTAAGCCAAACTTAAACCACTTAATACTTGAAATTATTGGAATTGTGTAGAATATTGTGGAATATTCTAGAGAATGTAGATGAAAAGATGTGTCTTTTCATATGGATCATGACTCTTGAAGAGCATGACTTTTGGTATGAGTAACTTCAAATAATTATGATCATTCAAGAGGTGTGTCTCTTGGTATGAATGTTCCAACTACTATATATATGGATTCTCTATGTGTTTGGATAAACTATACGACAAACAATTCATTTAATAGTTTCATATCATGGTTACTTTAGTTTTGCATAAAACACTTTATAGAAGTGATTTTCTCTTGCATCAAAATCATGGTTATGGTAGAGAGGGAACTCCGTTCGAGTTCGTTGGTTTAAGTCATTTGGAGTGCTCCTATGGCTTGACGTGGTCGTTGTATCTTGGGAGATGATTGCCGAGAAACCGTTAGCACCGATGCAGGGCAAATTCATTTTAAGGAAAAAGTATCAAACACTTGCCTCGACCGATCGCATCACTTGCATTTCTTCTTTCTCATTTCTGATTTTATTTATGCTTGATTTCAGAATATGGTTAATTTATTTATGTGTTTTATTGAAGGGTTTGAATTGAAGAACAACATTCGTTCACTCATGTTGGAAAGTGAAGAATTTATATTATTATATCCGAAGTCGGTAAATCTCTATTTTATCTTCTCAACTCAGATTTCGATTTAAGCTTGTGGGATAAAATAAAGGTGAACCAAAGTAGATAATCAAACCGAAGGCCCGTGTTTACACAGTTTCCTTAAATCGAATTCGCCGCCTCACCGGGGTGCACGAGGTTTTGATCGGTGTTCGATTCCCAGGATACAATCAGTTATCGGTCCACGTTGCACTACGTTACCGACCTACGAACTAGTTGCGTCTATCTCTCGAAGAATTAGCAAAGGAGGAATGAGAAACAAAACCCGGAGGCAGTGGGAAAGAAATGCCGGAGGAGGAAACTATTTTTCCTTTTTGTTGTGTTTGCTGTTTTTTTTTTTTTTTTTGTGTTGTTTTGTTGTGTTTTCTCCAACTATAAGCTCCTCTATTTATACTAGTGGAGGAATGGCCATCACATTAATGCATTGAATGAGGAGTTGAGAAATTGAAGAGATGAACGGCTGAAAATTGATTTCCATGACTGATGAACACAGATTTTCATTCAATATGTGAAACTAAAGATGCATGGCAGCACTTAAGGCTGAAACTGAAGATGATTTCAGAAGTTGAAGCTGATCAGTTTCCAACAAACTTTTCAAGAGCAGGTAGAAAATAGAAAATGAATGGAGGAATTGGGATCAGCCTCGAGAAATAGACAAGCACTATACCTTGCATTATGAGTTAGCTAATTAATTTAGTCGCATGCAAATGCAGATAGAACATTGAAAATTTACCTCTGCCATTGATGGGCGCATCTCGGGTTCAGTTTGGACACATAGGTATGCTGTTCTAGCCATGTGGTACAGTTCATACGTGTTATATGAGTCCTCAAGACGGGAATCAACTAGCTCGTGCAATGCAAGCGTCTGAATCAAGTGTAATGCCTGCAATGCCAAAAGAGATGTTTTATCGAAGATGAAAAGATCATATGCCAAAAACTCAAGCAGTTTTCAAGATGTTTGGCTAAGATTACAAAGTTCACTTCTAAGTAAGCCCCTGTTTGTCTCCCATTATGGGAGAAAGAATAGAGTTTTGAATAGTATTTTTTGAGAAATGTGTGGTTAAAATTCAAAGAAATTTTATTGGTTTGTGTGTAAAATATTTTATTGAATGAATGTGTGGTAGAGAAATGATACTGTAGCAAACAATTTAATTTTTAAAGGATGACAAACACACCCTAAATAAGTGCGTAAGTTGTATAATAAATAATATTTTTTTTTATGGAGATGCTAAAATCTTCGTCTAATAAAAAAAAACATTGTCAAGAAACCGTACCCACTGTCTAAGGGACTGTTTATCTTCTCTTTCTGAATCCACTGCCTTACGTCCTGATATCAATTGGATTAGAACAATACCAAAGGAATAAACATCTGTTCTTACAGAAACAATGCCATTCTCCGCGTACTCTGGTGCAAGATATCTGCACATGCCAAGAAACCTAAAGCTCAGCTCAATTTATTTGGAAGGAAACTCATGCTTTACGCGATGTAAGAAGCGACCATGTTTTCACTGTGAAGTATGAAAATGTACACTCACCCAAGAGTGCCAAGAATTCTTGTCTGTATATCCTCCTCTTCACCTGTCTTCCACTTTGCGAGGCCAAAGTCTCCAAGCTGTGTTTGCAGAGAACGTACATAACTATGCAGTAAAAACGAAGTTTTAACGTTGAATTTTATGTTCAAGTTACGATATTTTCCTGAAAAGTCATGACATCATATATGTCTTATTTACAATAGCCCATGCCCGCAAGAACTACATCGTGCATTGAGATTTAAGAAAGCTGTATTAGTTCTACCTAAGCAGCGGAGATTTTAGACCGTTGAAGGAAGTGACTGAATCAAGGCAATCATAATTGGACGAAGAAGATAGGAAAGGGATTCAAATTCTCTCTTACAACGATGGATCACTCTCTTAAATATCTTGAATTGTACGGAAATTGAGGCAAAACTACGGATGGGTGCATTGTTGTTCTTGCAAATTAGAGTAGAGGGTTTATCATAATTTTTTAAAAAATTGAAGACATTGAGACACACTTTATAGTATCTTATTCTGGTCATAGATCAAGCATAAGCCTATTGGACAGTTTTTAAATATTTTAATCAGAATACGGAGACGAACGGCTACAAAGGAGAGGAAAGTGGACTTGTTCCAGGGCCCTACAACCCAATCCCACCATGTACTCCAGCTTCAAAGAGAGACTATGTTACCGTAATGCAATTAAGATATTCAATCATCCAACAAGAGATAAAGACAATGGCTAAGGATATAGATTATAAATATTACCATAGGAACATATTCATGTGTGAGCAATATATTACTTGGTCGCATGTCCCGATGAATGATGGGACTTCCTCTACATTCTTCATGCAAAAACCGCAACCCTTTTGCAGTTCCAATAGCAATAGCATGTCTTCGGTGCCATTCAAGAACACGATCTGTGTTTTCTGACCACACACACAAAATCAATTGAACATTGAGGGGATACGGGGAGAGGGAGAGAGAGGGAGAGAGAGAGAGTAATGCTGTACCATATATACAATGTCCTACTTCAAGCAAAAAAGAACGAATAAAATATTGATGGTGGATAGATAACTTCAAAAACTTGTACATTTTTTTACATACCGAATAAATGCCACTCAAGTGATTTGTTGCAGATATACTCATAGACCAAGATGTTAAGGTTTTCCTTGCAACAAAAACCAAGAAGCATCACAATGTTCTTGTGGCGTGCAAAGCTTAGGACATATACTTCAGAATGGAATTCTGAAAACCCTTGTGTACTTGCTTCCTTGCGCACCTTTGCAGCAATAAGTTGCCCATCCTTAAGCCGACCTTTATAAACAAGACCATACCCACCTTCTCCCAGTAAATTATCAGATGAAAAATCATTGGTTGCAAGCTGTATCTCAGTATAATTATATCTCTTTGAATCTAACTCTGTCGTCATCCCACAAGCAATACAGAGAACAGGCACATCAGTGGATCTCTGTCGACTAAGCTTTCTTCGCTGTTTATGTATAGTTGGGGGAGAAACGGCATATTTATTTTCAGATTTAGCATAGCTACCTGCAGAAGCAATTCATTACAACTAAAAGTCTACAAAACATGTGAAAGACAGAAATAGAGGCAAAAGTTAACAGAGGATGCTCAAGACCAGCATTTCTTTTAGTTACAAGTTAAACATGCTATACACACACACACAACCTTTCTAACCTGATTCATCTGGCTTAGGATTTGAACCAAATTCATCTTGCAAGGAAAAGCGGTGATCCTTGGAGTTGGATACGAACGAGTTGCTTTTAGCCATATCAGAACTTGCCAGGGAACCCATGGAAGCAGCGTAGTTGATAGACATGGATGTCTGTTCATTGTTATCGTTGTCTTGAGAAGATGGGAGTGCGACAGGCTTGGATAGCGAGTAAAACAACTTAACTTCAATATTATCAATATCCTTTTCAGAATAATCTGATCTCAAAACTTCTAGGGATAAGTTGTCAAGGACTAGTGCAACCTTGCAAGGTATATATTTAAGGTAAAACCTCCATTCCCGTCTTAGATGCCTGTAATTGTATACCATCAGGTACGAAATAAAATAAACTAGCAGTTAAAGAATATCAATGTAAATTTTGAAATGCATACTTAAACATAAGAAGTTAAAATAGATATTCAATCTCGACATTAGAACAGCTCATGGGCACCAACCGACCTTTAGAAAATGATATACTTAAGTCAAGCCTTTGAGAATAATGAATTTGGCTCTTGCATAAGGGTATTTGAAGAGATAAAAGGATCAAAAATGAGAAAGGCATATTGCCCCTCTGTGATTCGAAATGAATTCCATTCTCTCTTGCTTAAATATTTGTGGTCAGTCTTTGTGATAGTATTATTATCACAATAATGTTTTTCCAAAGTTTAAACTCATGTATAATGGTAATGTAAAGTATTGAAATTCTCTATATCATTTTGAGAACCTCAATTTTGCCTATATATCCCTCATCAATAAATTTTCATCCGTCTCCCTTCTTCATTAAAATAGAACATTCTTCGAAGAAAATAGCATACAGATATTCTAAGTCAAATGTGATCCACATATGTCAAAATCAAAAGCTACCTATCAAGTATAACCCAGGTTGCATTGGAAGTCAAAACTTCTTGTACGATAACCCTCTTCATTGGAGTTCCAGCCGTAATCTTGACTTCAATATCAACCTACATAAAGAGGATATTGTGGTGATGATTGACTTAAGGAACCAGTCTGCATTATTTGAAGAGAAATCGTGATATTCACATGAATGCTCAATAAGGAATACTTCAAATGTAGCCATGGTGTTTCTGCTACCGAACATACAATAAATGATATGAAAGTTGAGCATTACAAAAACTGTTCTCTGAAAAAAGTGTAGGTACAAACTGTGTTTGGCTGCACAAAAGTATAGCAAAAGTATAAATTTTAACATTATGACTTCTGCAAGTTTGCAATCATGTCTACGATTTTCATCAAGCAATGACTTCAAAGGCACTATAAAAGCATATATTACCCCTTCGTCGTCACATTCTTCAGCACTGTGATGGAGCATACCTATATATGCATCAACCTTTTTCGAGACTTCTTCTTCCATGGCACGGATGTGATTTGTTCCAAGGAAATTCTCCGAAGCTACTTGCATGTGGTAACCCACTGTGCAGAAATACGAGTTAACAAATTAAAACAAAAATTGAAGTCTAGAAACAATTTGACAGACCAAAAATGGTCCATACTCCATCTGGCCATAATCCTAATGTAGATTATCTTAATTCAAAAATGTAGATCATCTTAAATTTATAAAGAAACAAACACTAAAAAGCATAAAAACTTACAGGGATGAAGGATTCTGTGTAAAACCCCTAGTACAGTAATCGTATCACCAGCATGAATAATACCCCCTTGCATCCTGATATTATGAATAGTGCGCTTAAACTCCTGATTATCACGATCTTTAGTCCCATCACACACAATCAAAATCCGTGAAGGCATGAGAGGATTACCCCTATTATTATTATTACCACTATTATGATTATCGCTTCTCTCCATGGCTAATGACATATCAAATCATAGAATCTTGAATGCAATGTATTCACAAATTCTGGAACAAATATAAAGGAATTTTTGGCAGTAGTAACAAAAACTTTCATAATTTGAGAGCGAGACTTTAACCAATCATAAATGACTTTACCCAGTAAAATTTTTCTCAACTTGTCTCTCATTGTTAATCTCAAACTTTGTGACCGTGTATGTGTATTGGATTTACAGAAAAAAGAGAATATCCATGGTATATTTCAGTTTTATACCGAGCATATTCGAGTGGAGTGTGGCGGGAAGTGAAGCCAAACATGGAACAATGACAAAAGAGATGATAGCAAATCACTTGAAGACGAGATTAAAGAATCATTCTCCGAATTTTGTACAGCTTAAACTGACAAAGGTCTGAATTTCCGAGGTAGGGAAAACCGAAATTGTTTTGTCTTCCTCATTAGGATGTGGATGACACTGTCCGTACAGGCATCGGTTCGAATTTTGTGATGGCCCGGGTTTTTTTAAGGGGTATTTTTCAAAATAGCCGAATATATTAGGTCCATTTGGATTTTTATAGAAAAGTCTATTTTCTTTTTTTTTTGTTAAATGTAAACTAAGAATTGAACAAAATGACAAATTCATAATTATATCAAGAAATTTTTTTAATGAATAGTTTTAATGATTAACATATTATATATTCTTATATTTTGGATTCTATCCAACAAATCTATCATTTGATCTAGTAGATTAGCATAATCTATAATCTTTTGTTCATATTTCATTATATTTTTGTTTTCCAATCAATCTTCAGGAATTGCAAGATTTTTGAAGTCTTCAACAATATCATCAATAATTTTATCTTGTATCCTTCGATCCGCGAATATCCAATCTTTCACGCATATGAGAGCTTTCAAAATATCTTCTTTAAGTCTAGATCTTCTTTCGTCCAATACCGAGAAGAAAGAAATATAATCAAGATGATGATGATATTTGCAATTGAATAATTGTAATTGTAGTAAGGTAATAACAAGTATGAATTATGAAGTATAAATGTATAATAACTAATGAGAGGCAGAAAGAGTATTGTAAAAATAATTGTAAGAATAAATTGGAATTTATAGATGAAGGGGATGATATTACCGTTAGAAAATTTATATTACCATTAGTTAAAATTTAAAAACAAATTAAAAAATAAAAAAATAATTGAATTTTTTTTATTTTTATTTTTTCAATTTTTTTTGTTTGGCTCTCTCCCCTCTTTTTTTTTTAATATTTTTTATCTTTTCTAACATTCTTTTTAACAAATTATCTAATCCTTTAACTGTATATCCTTGCATTTCTATCCTATATTTCTTCTTTCTTGATTTTTTATATATAATTTTTTTTTTCTAAGTTTTAGTATATTGGAATAATCTTCAATATATCTTATTAATTTTTTATCAAGCTTTCCACTTACTCGAAGACAAAAGATTGGACTATTTTGTCCTTTGATATTTCAGCCAGCCTATAACGCAATTGTTTAATTTATCTTATTTTCACTATAATACTTTTTCTCATTTAAGCTCAAATCTTTGTCAACGTGCAAAATGGCTAACAGATTCAAAATTATTCCGCTGAGAGCAATTTTGTATTTAAATCGTCTATTTTATTTATTTATTTCATATTAGCTTGAGAGTTAGTGAGAAATTGAATGTGAATATCTTTTAGTGTATTTTTTTATTTTTTGTTAAAACGCTAAATACTCTCGTTCAAACTCAAAATTATCCAAGATTTGTTCATATTTAACTTGAGAGTTTGTAAGAAAATTGAGTTTGAATATAATTTCAAGTTTTCCAGTTTAATAGGTGCATTTTCAACTTTTTCGTTCATTCGAAACAATTTCTGATCAACCAAATATACCATGAACATCACCACAAAAGTCAAATAATAGGTCCACTCAAGGTGTATCAGTTATGTACAAAGTGCAAAGATACTGCTCAGAATTTATATTCATATTCAAGAACCTCGAATTATAAAGCAATCCACAAGAGAAAACTATAGTGTTTTGAAAGAGAGTAACATCCCCAAATTTTGAACTCATTAGATCACCAATTATTTCTATGAACTCATTTGCTAAATCTAGCCACGTTCTCAAGCTGTTATTCACTGTTTGGTTTCATGTCAAATGTGTCCTACTCAATGAGGGATGTACGAAATTTAGTTGAAAATCAACATCGAGAAATATCCGGTTTCACCTCGACCAAGTGCCTCAGTTATGTTGTCCATTCTGTTACTTCCTTTAATGGGGAATGTATAGCTTTATTGATCAGAGGAAATGATCGTGTTTACCATCAAGAAGGTGCAACACCTGCAGCCGTGTTTGTGATGTGATAAGTTGAGGTAATATGAATAATTCACCATGATAGAGATTAAAATAGAGAATGAGATTGGCAATGTTTACTAAGGGATTGTCTGATGGAAATTTTTTTAACCAAAAAATCAATTTTTTTACCCTTTTTTTCCACACTTTTTGCTCCACCGACACACAAAAGTCAAACTTTTCGGCTGAATAGTGTTCCCAACGTTCCAAATTGTGATTTATAGTAGAAACAGACAGGCCCTAAGCTTAAAAAGTTCACTTATATTTTTGAGTAAGTTTTAATAACTATTACATTTTATTTTTTTTTAAGAATCCCCTGTCTTGTAAAATAATTTGATCTTTGAAGAACTTTTCATATCATGTCCAGTAGTGTTTACCGAACATGTTGAAAGAGTATTTTCGAAGCATAAAAAATCTATGTATCATGAAATTCCAATACTATTGATATTTAAAAAATCATTTATTTACCTCTCCCATTGACGTGCGCATAGCAGGGTCCATTTGGACACATAAGCATGCTGTTTTAGCCATATGGTAGAGTTCATAAATCCTATACGAGTCCCCAAGGCGAGGATCAACAAGCTTTTCTAATGCAAGCGTCTGAATCAGTGGTAACGCCTGAAACAACAGAAGATATATTTGGTACAAAAATAAAAGATTGTTTGTGAAACCTCGTAACAGTTCGCAAAAACTGTTTATTTCATCAGAAAAAATCTCTGCGAAACAAATTATGTGGGTGAGAACAATATTACTACGTTGTTTACAAGGAAGAAATATGGTCAGACAACCTACCCATTGTATAATGGAGTGTTGGCTGTTGTCACTAGTTGAATCCACTATCCGGCGTCCTGATATTAGTTGTAACAAGACAACCCCGAATGCATAAACATCTTTTTTTACAGAAACATTGCCATTTTCTGTGTACTCTGGTGCAAGATTTCTACATGAGGTGAGAAATATCTAACTCAGTTCATTGAAGGGCGACTAGGCATTTCATCGTTCATATTTTGAGGAAAACTGTTCTCGAATCTTTTTTGTAAACGGTGAACCTAAACTTACTCTAGAGTGCCAAGAATTCGTGTTTGCCTATCAGCCTCGTCCGTCTTCCATTTTGCTAGTCCAAAGTCTCCCAGCTGTGCATCAATAAAATGAATAAAATCGAAGACATAACAAATTATCACCTCTAAATTATTTGCAGGTCAGCATTTGAGATTATTATTTGGATAACCTAATAAACTTGACCAGAAAAATCTTGGACCTTTGTGGGAAGAGTTTGTGTTCACGGCAATCAATTAGGAAGAATAAAATGTGTGAGCGAATCAAATTAAGAGAACGAAGACATTGGCTAATTGTACTGGGAATAAAGATTTTACCATGGGAACCAAGTCATCCGTGAGCAATATTTGGCTAGGCCTCACTTCCAGATGAATAATAGGACATCCCCGACACTCGTCATGTAGATAACGCAAACCTTGTGCAATTCCAATGGCAATAGAACGTCTTGTGTGCCACTCAAGAACATGATCCGTATTATCTGTTAATAAATACATAACTGAACATGGCTAGAAGGGATACATTTTTTTCCTCACGACTAAAAGGATAAATAACTGTAAAGATGTAAAAATCGGCTATTATAGTTCATGTATACTAAATTTGATTACCAAATAAATGCCACTCTAGAGATTTGTTGCAGATGTATTCATAGACCAAGATGTTAATGTTTTCCTTGCAACAATAACCAAGAAGCCTCGCAATGTTCTTATGGCGTGCAAAACTCAGGGCATATACATCAGAATGAAATTCTGCAGGCCCTTGTGTACTTGCATCTTTTAGCACCTTTGCTGTAATGAGCTGCCCATCCTTAAGTTGGCCTTTATAGGCAACAGCATATCCTCCTTCCCCGAGTAAATTATCAGATGAAAAATTCTCTGTTGCAATCTGGATCTCGGAATAACTAAATGCAATTGAATCTAGCCCATTATTCATGCCATTATCAGTTGAAAGAACAGGCACGTCAGAAGATTTCTGAGAAATTCTTTGTTTCTCCCTCATTAGAGGAGAGAGAGCATATTAATTTTACACATGCACGTACTCCTCTCTAACCAAGGGCGGATCCAGGAGTGGACTAAAAGAAATTTTAAGCTGGCTAATATGTAAATAAATAAAAAATCCAAATAATTATTTTCAGAGCAGGCAGAGGTCGTAAGTTCAAATATTACTGCTGCCCATTTATGAAAATTATTAGACATTTGAGCTGATAAGTGATAGTTCAAACACAAATTTTGAATCAGATAGTGTGGAATGTCAAGTAAAAAATGTTTTAACATGTAAAAAAAAAAAAAGTTAAACCTGGTTTCTCTTGTTTAGCACTATCTCATTCCAATTATGCAAGCTTTAACTTTGTACTTTAATTGCTTGCAGGTGATTGGGTATCAAGGTGAAAATTTGTTGAGTTTTGATACCCAATGAATCTTGGGTTATGATGTAAACGTCGGATTAAATTGTTATCAACAACCAAGTCCAAAAGCTCGACCTGAAAACAACGTGGACCGTTGGAAGTAGAACGACCCATATATATTACCTCTTGGATGACTTTGAATCTTGATCTATTTAACCCTTTATTGGTCCAACTAAAGCCTAACCTAGCCTATATATATGTTGTTTCTACCCTAGCCATTACGTGTGTGATTTGTGTATGAAAAATAGAGAAAAATGTGGCCTTTGAGAGAGAGAAACCGGCAGCCTGCAGGAGAAGGAAAAAGTGTGGCTTCCCTTTGATTTGCTACAAATCATCACCGTTATTTTGTCCTTTGTGGGTGAGATTGAGGAGCAACTGAGGTGAATATATTGATTGTGAGTTGGAGTCGTTTGGATTGGTTGTTTGGTAGAGAAGGTAGAGTGAAACTGAGCCCAGAAAATATTGTTTTGTCGATCCTTGGAACGAGCTTCCGCAACACTTATTATATTAAACCTTATATTTTTTTGACAAAGAAATCCAGATATGTGAAAGGAAAATGATGGAAGACTGTTAAATACTAAAATTCAAATAAATAAATTGGTACATTTCTAACAGTTTAAGCTTTTATGAGGTGGTTTAATATTGTATTAGAACGAGTATGGATCTTGAGTTCAAGTCTTGCAGCTGTCCATCTATGAAAATCGTGCACGTATGAGCCTTTGATGAAAGTAAATCTAGTATGAACATAAGGGGACATGTTAAAGATTAATATGAAAAAATAAGTGTTGTCTCTCTCTAATAACTTAAACTTTTAAATAAGGTAGTTCAACAGACTAGAGCACAAATAAAAAAATAGTTTACCAAAGTTAATAACAATTTCTTCTATTACTTAAGGTTAAAGGTCCATTTTAACTGAGAAGTAACAGTTCAGGCACAAATTATAATCAAGTATAGAGGAAATGCTAAGCAAGATATGCTGAAGTACTTTGAAATCTTTGTGACCTGATTTCTCCGGCGTAGTATTTTGGCTGGATTCATCTTGTGAGGAAAAGCTGTGATCATTGGAATTGGGCGTAAATGATGATATGGAGCTGTTCTTGGTCATGTTAGAGCCCTCGAAGGTACAGATAGATGCATAGGATCCGGCAGAAAGGACAGAATTGTTGATTGTCTCGTTATCTTGATCAGATAGTGGCTCGACAGGCTTGGATAGCGAGTAAAACAGTGTATATTCAATATTTCCAACATCCTTTTTAGAAGAATATGGCCTCAAAACCTCCAATGATAAGTCATCAAGAACCAGTGCAACCTTGCAAGGGGTGTGTTTAACATAATATTTCAACTCCTTTCTTAGGTGCCTGTCATTGTAAATTATCAGCTATCCTTGTGAAATATGTTTGCATTTGAAGAACACAAATGAAACAACATGAAATTCAAACATGCCCATAGTAAGCTAGGTAGAAAGTTCATTATTGATATTAACAATTTCATAGAAGCAGCTTAAAATTAAATTAAATAAGAAAATAATATATACCAAGAAATTGGGACTATGATCAAAGAGAACAAATATATTCTCGTTTCAGCTGAAGTGTAAATGGACATAAATTTTTCTTTGCTTTTCACATTAGAATTTGGTGAGATCTTCAATTTTATAATTGTATAATTTTGATGAAAAAAATGCTTACAATATAGGAACATAGAGCACAACATCACTTTAAGACTTCATTTTTCGATCTTTTACGTCCTTAAGAAAATCACATTTTTATCTTTTCCCCCTTCTTTGTGAAATAAAACTGTGAATAAAGTTTTCTGGAAAAGAAAACACTCTTTTTCCCTTCCAAAGAAGAGATGAAATAAATAAATAAATGAAGACAAACTTGATAAAAAAATGTCAATTAATCGAATGCTACCTATCAAGTACAACCCAGGTTGCATTGGAAGTTGCAACTTCTTTTGCAACAACCATCTTCATTGGACCTCCAATAGTAATCTTGGCTTCAATTTCAACCTAATAAGAGATTGTAATGGCTTAGTATTGAAAACTATAAAATATTGTGGCTACTCTGTTTCTTCTAACAGATAAGTGAGAAATAATAAAAGTATCCTCCCAAATCATGGAAAGTTTTCATCGTCTGTAGAGAGTCTGTGTGCCATTAAAAGTAAAATTTCTGAAGGAATATAAAAGTACATATTACCCCATCAGCTTCACATTCTTCAGCACTATGATGGAGCATGCTCACATAAGAATCAATTTTTCTCGAGAATTCTTCTTCCATTGCACGGACATGTGTTCCAAAGAAAGGCCCGTGACCTATTTTCATTTGGTAACCCACTGTACACAAATATGAGTTAACAAAACTAAACACCTAAACTGAAAAATAATGCAACAAAAAAAGACCAGTCCGTAAGTCATCCAACCATATTCCTAATAACGCACAATTGCAACACAAATATGTCTTATGCCATATATTGACCTGATTGTTATCTATAATTTTCGAGATTTAAAAAGAAATGAATGGAGCAAAATTGTTTGACTAAGGGTCCGTTTGATTGCAAGGGTGGAAAATGGGTGGAAAGAAAATGTTTTACAGGGAATTGATTTTCTTAGAAAATGTTTTACTGAGAATTGTAATTAATTGTGTTTGATTGGTATAATTTTCCATGGAAAATGTTGAAAGTTTGGTGTCCATTTGGCTTCGTTTTTTATGGAATTTGTCTATTAAAGTGATAATTTTTTCTACCATTGGGTCTAAAATGTGTTCCAATTGTAAAAAAAAAAAAAAAAAAAAGGAAAAAAAAATTTTTTAAAAAAAAAAAATTTTTTTCATCAAAGTTTAGTCTTCGTTTGACTTTGTTTTACATGAAGTTGTCGATGAAAGTGAAATTTTTTTACCATTGTATCTAGAATTTGTTCTCATTGCAAAAAAAAAAAAAAAAATGGAAAATGTTTTTTCACCAAAAAGGCGGAAAACATTTTCATCAAAAACCCGGAAATTGCACACGTGTGGGGAAAATCCGGAAAATATTTTTCTGTAAAATTTCGCATATTAAACAGTCAAAAAGTGGCCATGGAAAATTACGCGAATCAAACAGAGCCTAAGTGTAATATAACAGAAGAATAGGCAGCAATAGCAAGATCTTACATAATTTTAAAAAGCTACTTGTGTAAATTAATTTTGACACCAATAGTCAATTTGAGCTGAGGTTAGAGCTTCTCAATCTCAACTCACTCTTGGTATTATGAACGAGCCTAAAGATTCTCAATATTTGCTCATTCATTATTCAGGATACAATGGTAAGAACTTTGAATGAACTGTGTGCGAACTAAGGTCAGAGTCTCGTTAAAAGTTCAATGCTTTCTGATCATCCTACAACTATAAATTATTAGAACACGACATTGGCCAAATATCTAATTGTATGCACTGAATAAAAACCACGAATCAAAGAGAATTTCAACTGTGCTAACTGCTATATTATCTCTGCCTAAATTAAAGTTCCCTTAGTTTTAGATTATCTGACCTTACCGTAATAATTTGAGTGAAACCCACCTTTAAAGTCCCCAAAAATTGAAAAAATTATAAATAACATAAAATGCATAAAGACACAGACTTACTGGGGTGTAGGATTTTGTGTACAACCCCAAGAACGGTAATTTTATCCCCTGCTTTAATTATCCCACCTTGCATCCTGATATTACTAATCGTGTTCTTGAACTCCTGCTTATTGCGATCTTTAGTCGCATCACACGCAAAAACAATGCGCCCTGGCATGTGAGGATCATCCCTGTAATTGTCACTTCTCTCCATAAAGGTTGGTGCAAAAATCAGAAAAATCCAAGTCCCTGAAAATGCTCTAAATTGAAAACTTTTCTAAGCCTTCCTCTATCCTTGCTTTTGACAACTTGTGTGTGTGATAGGGAGAGGGGGGAGAGGATTTGGAGGATAATTTTGTGATATATATCGGTAGCAAGTGCGGCGAGAATAAGTTAATCCCTCTATGCAACAAGGAGATAATTGCAAAGCAGCTGAAGATAAAATCAATGACTCCATAGTTGAGGGGTTTATTCTTCGGAATCTTGGTCCTTGGGCGACAAGCACCTGCATAGGAATCTCAGAGAAGAAAAACGAGGTTATTGTATGGGAAGGACGAGGTCGGGGAGAGAAATGAAACGGTACTGTTTTCCAAAATTCTGCAAAGCCAGAAAATTATCTAACTTCCCTTCAAGTTTGAGGTTAGCACAGTTCGGTCCCTTAAGTTCTTTGTTTTCTCCTGCATTTGATTGGAGAGTGCAGGTCAACTACATCAATAAACAACTTCAACACAATGCCCAATTCCACGTGTTTGAGAGGATTAAATTTGTATAATAAAAAAAAAAATTAACGTAGCACTACGGGAATATCGCCTTCAACAATCATATAAATGGTCGTAGAATATATATTTGTGATTGTTGATCAAATTCAACGACCACAATCAGTTGGTCATCTGTTGGTTGGCAAAGTGGTGTTGACGAATGTATTCAACTACTAAAAATACGTTTGGTCATTAAATGTATTATTTCAGCAACTAAATAGTTGATCGTAAAATGTTTGAATCGATTCTTTTTTCAACAACTAGTTGTTTGATTATTTTTTTTATCAACTATTTTTATCATTAAAATACAATGAAAACAACCAAATTTTAGTTGCCTTTCATTTCAATTATGAAAGAAATAATCGTTAAAAATTAATATTAATATTGCGTTTTTTCTATCGCAAGTGTACGATATCGTAACAAGTAGTAAAGTGGAACTTTGAGTCCGGATTATCGTTTCCACGAGAACTATACTTTAGTCTTAATCTACTTTTTCTAACTCTTATTTGATGAAAGTAGACAAATAAAGTATGGTAAAAGTTGTGAAAATTATTTTTCTTTTATGAACTAACTACATAAAACTAATGGAAAGTATAAAAAGATTTCAATCTCGGATTGATAGAAAATTGGAATACATAATGAATATTAGGGTAAAACAAGTTCATCTAATGATCACCTCAATTCTTAGTTCAAGATTCTAGCCTAATATAGTGTTTGGTTGAATTCTCCTACGGTGTTCAATTTACCCCTCTCGAGTTCTCGTTGAGCTTATTTAACTAATTCAATTCCATATCTATATACAAATTACCCTTAGTTAAACGAGTTATGTCACTAGGAATTCAGATAACGACCGCAGTACTAGGTGTATGTATCTCTACACGTTATACTTCGTTACCGAATTTTATTACATGTTCTAAGCCTCAAACTCACCTCTCGATTCATAAGAAACTCAATGGATCATCAAATTATTGATCAAGTAATTCAATGCATTACAATCGTAATAAAATCAACACATTGAAGAATAAAACACAGAATTCTTGAGTTAAAGAACTAAGGGTCTCAATAGATTATATTATTTGCCCTAATAAGGAATTTAATTGTTCATAATGTAGATATAAACACTAAAAGTAGTGGAATACATCACCGAATTTTAATAAAGATTTAGAAACGAATTAAATCTTGCACCAAGATCTTCTTCCACTTCCAATCAACGATTTAAACTTGAATCTTGTGATAATTCTCTTTTTTGAATTTGGCTCTTCGATCTCCCGTTGTATCCCCCTTTCTCAATGTTTGGAACCCCTTTTTCACTCCTCCATAGGTCTATTTATACTTCCCTATACGTACTTGGCCAATTTGGAGTCTTTTTATAGGCTTCTCGGGGCCCAAAAAGCAAATACCTAACTTGTGCGGCTTGACGCCTAGGCGCTAGGATTGGGCGCCCACCTCAAAAATTAAGGCAGCGCCTGGGAGCTGCAAATCTGTTTTTCTTGGGTAAAATAGCGCATGGGCGCTAGGTCGCTGTTCCGAATTCTGGGCCTTTTTTTAGTATTTTTATCATAACTTTCTCTCCCGATATTTGATTGAGGTAATTCAAGATGCGTTGGAAAGCTAACTTAAAGGGCTAAAACTGTTATTCAGAAATCATCTTCAAATTAGATCATTTGCTGTGTCAAATATGGATCATAATATGAGTCTAAAAACCGATGCATAACTCTTTCAATCATAAATTGATGTGTGATCATATTTTGACGATATTTTGTCCCTTTGATGTCTTCCTTTATCCAATTGACTCCTAGTACTCTCGAATCTTCATCGTGAGATTCCACACAATTTTTGAGCATTTGCACTTCAGTCCCCAAACTTTGGATCTTGCTTATTTTTCGCCAATTTTGCATTCTTTTTTTCAATTCTTCATCATCCATCGAGTTTCACCTAATAACACATTATATCATAAATTTGGCTATAATCTCATTAAAAGAACCACAAAATGTCATAATTTAGAGCCCGGATAAGTGTATAAAATGCACTTATCAATTAACAATCGGTTAATTTTACTTCAACTATTTCATTTACCGCTGTATTAATTATTTTTGTCATAAATATGCAATTAAAATTTAGTTGCCTTTCTTTTTAACAACGAAAAAAGTGTTTGTAAAAAGTTTATATTAACAATCGAAATATTAAAATAACGAGAAATATTATTGTTAACAGTAATATTCATGGCTCCATATGGGTGTGTTTGATGGATATTATTGAGGAAAGAATGTATTTTAAATAGTGATATGATAGGAAATATATAGTTAAAAAATAAGGAAAGTTATTGATGTGATGAGAAATATTATTTTATTGAAAAATGTGTAGTTAAAAATGAGTTTTAAAGACTGTACACTTTACAGCTTAATCAGTGGGGCCTACACTAATCAGTGTGGGCTGTAAAATGTATGGTCCATTAAAGACTGTACAAGTGGTTTGTCTCTTAAAAGAATGTATTTTGAAAGAATGTGTATCAAACATGGACTAACTATCACGCATTCACATCATACCACAAGCAAATCTTACCCACTACTATAAATAATTGTAAGAAGTGAAGAAAAGTAATTGTAAATAACATTAACAACAACTAAAATTTTCGTTGGCCTTCAATCAATGAAAATATTCCAACATCAACTAAAACTATATGTTTATATCAAATATCAGGATTTTGCTAAATGCAACCAGTTCAGCCATTGGTGTACTCAACATAAAACAAGCAAATGTGTCGTTAGAGACTATTGCCTCTATCGAAGAAAATTATGTTACTATTACCACCGTCATCCAAAATAAAGTTAAAAACACATTAATTATCACCATTTGATAGAGACGCATCAGGTTTAATAGGCCGAAGAAGAAACTCTTTAGGAATGCCACTTAAGAATGATAGAACGAATATGTTGAACCTCATTTCGTAAAGCAACATTTCACAATTTTCCAACCTTGTCTTCTTTGGATTATTTTGTAGATCAACGTATTTTATTCTTGTAAAAGGTTGAGCATTTGATCTTATGAATCCATGTAAATTATAAATAAAAATTAGAATTTTAAAATATATATTATACCATTGTAAAAAATAAAATTACTTACATAATGGGACTCAATTTCGTTTGTTGTCTACCCAAGTTCATGACTATAGTGCATGTCATAGAAAAAATTGATGTGATCTAATAGCCCTTTTGTAAGCTGATCTCTCTGTTTTTTTTTTTTTTTAAACCCCTACTCTAACATAATTCCAACTAATTCAAAATTCGATTGTTCACAATCCATTTTCTACGACCAAACTTATCCTTTAGTTGTTGAAAATAGTTTTTAACGATTAGATCGATTTGGTCATTGAAACATTACTTATAAATTATCATTTTTTCCAGTGATGATTGTCGCGGAAGCTCGCTCCAAGGTTCGTCAATTCGGTGATTTCTGGGCTTAGTTTCACGTTACCTTTCTCTACCAAACAACCAATCGAAAGGACTACAACCCACAACCAATATATTCATCTCGTTTGCTCCTCAATCTTATCTACAAGGGACAAGATAACAGTGATGACTTGTAGCCACAAAGGCAAGAAGAAAACCAGTGAAAGAGACTCAAAATGGCGACCAAAGACGAAGGAAGCAATCGCCGAATGGTAGGCAGATTTTTTTTCTCCACAATGCACACATGTTTTCTCTCTTAATAGGGCAGTCGCGTTTGCTCCTTTCACACACAAATCATGCACACACGGCTAGGGCAAGAAGCAACATATAGATAGGACTATATTAGACTTTAGTTGGACCAATAAAAAGCTTAAATGAGTCAATATTCAAAGTTATTCAAGAGGTCAGGGGTGGACTCGAGGGGTTACGTGCCCCTCCCCCCAACTTTTGAGAATTTTTTTTTATAAAGTTATGTTTGGTATCGATTTTAATCTACATCAACGTTAATAATTAATTTTAATAACATATTTCATGGAATCCATAACTGTTTAACTTTTATCAAAATTTGCTAAAAAATTGAATTTAATCTCTACCAAACATGGACAAAATCACAATAAATTTTGAATTTCGATAACATGCTAATTTTTTAAAATTCTTCGACGATCATAAGCTAGAAGTGACAATTGAGTCGAGTGGCTCGTCAGCTCGCCAAAAAGAGCCCGAGCATGAGTCGAGCAGGCCAACTCGCTAGCCTGCTCGACTCGTCATTTAGACGAGCCGCTAGGAGCTCGCGCGCGGTTCGTTTCGACGAGCCTACTTGCCTTTTATTACGAGCCGCTCAACTCGTGGCTCGTATGTATGAAAAAATATTAATAAATGTGACCAAACGGTCACTGAAAAATTCAGTGACCGTTTGGTTACTTTTATTTTATTATTATTTTTTCTTTTCTTCATTTTTCTAATTTTCTTTCCCTATAAATATCCACCCATTACAATATTTTTTTCCTACCAAACTTACTATCAATATCAATTTCTCATTTTCTATTATACTCTCTACTCTCTACAATTTACAAATCATTATCAACAATATCATTCATTCATTTTATAATCATCTTCTACATTTTTTTTACATTATTATCTTGATTTTACAATTGATTTTATACACTACTACATAATTTTCGTTCACTTCTCAATTCTACATTTCTACATTCTACTTCAAGTCTTCAACATTCAATTTCTATTATTCACGAATGGATCCACGATCGTTTGTTGAAAACTTGTTCGATATGAAAGGTGAAACACCTGCCTAAAGTCAATTTGGGAATGAATTCGCTAGTTTCAATGAATTACCATCAGGGAACATTCAAGATTTCGATATTTATGAAGGTAGTCATCCAATTGATTTGGATGACGTTAATGTTAATCTTAGTATTCTAATTGATTTGGAACAAGATGAAGAACTTACATTAAATATTCCCGATGCAAGAGGGAAGAGAAAGGAGAAGAAGCAGGCAAAATGTTGGGACCATTTTAAATTGGTTCAAACTTGTCGTGTGGTCGATGGACTTCCACAAACCAAACCAATATGTAAATACTGTCAACAACGAATAGCATGGTAAAAAGATATTGGAGCTACCCACCTCAACCGTCACTATAAAAAATGTGCGGCCAAACATGGGTTTCTTCCAGCTGATCAAACGCAACTACAATTTGGTACTCTATGCACCGATGCTACTACTACGCCACTATCTACGTTGATGTATTTAAAGGGGGAAGCTCGAACGAGAATGGTGAAGTTTGTTGCCGCGGCGGAGTTTCCACTAGCAATAGCGGACAACCAACATTTCGGAAACTACGTCAAACAATATCTTCAACCGAGATACGTTGGGGTAAGTCGAAATACTATTCGTTCTGATACAATTGAATATTTTCTTAATGCAAAGAAACTATTGATTGCGGATTTAGAAAAATATAGGGGTGTGATATCTTTAACTTAGGATATGTGTGAATGAATTAATAAGAGAGGTTATATAGCTGCAACTACATACTATATAGACCCACTTTGGGTCATGCATAAAAAAATATTGCTTTCAAAATTATTGAATACCTGCACAACGCCCAAAATATATTTAATACTATTATGAACATTATTAGAGAGTATAAATGTGAGAGTAAAATTCGTTCTTTTACGTTCGACAACACTAGTGTAAATAAGGTTGTTATCGATAAATTGTATAAAGTACTTCAACCCAATTTCGGTGGTTATTTATTTCATATTCGATGTTTATGCCATGTTTTTAATTTAATAGTACAAGACGGTTTAAAACATTGTTAAGGATGAAATTAACCGAATTAGGAATACACTTGTATATATAACGATTACACCCAATAGAAAACAAGCATTTGAAGAATTTTATGAAGAATTTGGGAAGACTCATAAAAAAACCTTTATTACTGACGTAGGTCATAGATAAAGCTCAACTTACTTATTATTACAATAATGTGAAGGTTTTGAACATTTAATTATTGAGACATATTAGAGACGAAGACAATACTATCTTGAATGAATCCAATTGCAATATAGTTTTTAAAATTAAAAATTTTTTGACAAGTTTTTATGATTCTACAAATATATTGTCCGGTGTTTATTATCCCTCTAGTTGTATGGTTTTTGAACGTTTTTATATAATTACTAGGGCTTTTAAGATATTTCAAAATGACACCGATTTTCATACGGTTATATATTCCATGGAATTAAAATTTAAAAAATATTAGGAAAAATTACCTATGTTATTTCCTTTAGCATACGTCATGGACCTCGATATAATTTATCGGGTATTAAATTTGTAATTGATCAAATTTCAAATGCTTTGATTTTTAATGTACTTATTACTTATAGGAATTTGGAACAAACATTACGTGAAATGTATGAATTATATGCTTCACGAATGAGTACACATATTACTTGTGTACCTACAACTACTCCTCACACTAATATAACAGATGACGACGTTGAAATTTTAAATTTATTCGAAAGCATGAACTCTTATAGATATGATTCAACTGCATATACATGTGGTTCCTCTAGTAATAGTAGTAGTAGTAGTAGTTTGTCTTTCACTGTATGTACTCAAACTTTGAGTAATAGTTCAAATGTATTACCATCTGAATTAATTGATTATTTTAGTCATACTTTGCTTAGTAACAAAGCAGTTAGAAAAAGTTTAGAAGATGTAATTGAATTCTGGCGAAATTATGAACGTCGATGGCCAGTAGTTTCTGCAATGACAAAAAATCTAGTAACACCACTGTAGCTTCGGAATCTGCTTTTAGTACAAGAAATAAGGTTCTCTCTGAGATCAGGAGTCGGCTAAAAGAAGATATTTTGGAAGCGTTAATGTGCGTGAAAGACTGGGAAAACGCTAATTATCGAATTTAAGATAAATATGTCGAAATTGCATGTAACCAGTCCCAAGCCCGGATAAAGGAGGAGGGTTTATCTTTTTTTTTAAAAAAAAAATAAAAATATTTTGGAAAATGTATATTTAAAAAATTGTTTACAAAATGTGTGTGTGTGTGTGTGTGTGTGTGTGTGTGTATATATATATATATATATATTTTAGGTTTAATATAGTATAAAAGAGTAAACAAAAAATAAAACTCAATCTTTAAAATGGCAACAGTCAAGATATATTTTGTAAACAATTTTTTAAATATACACTTCTTTAGAAAATGTGTGTGTGTGTGTATTAGGTTTATTAGTAAAAAAAAAAATTAAAATTGACAAGCGTGCTCGCCAAAAAACCAATGAGCCGAGCTTAAGTCGAGCTCGTGCGGGTAAGCTGGCTTCGCCTATTGCTACCACTATCATACGCTAATCGAATCTACAAATTGCTTATATCTTCTCAAAACTTATTTCGAGAACTACATTATGAGCGTATCAAATAGTCCAAACAAACGTAAAAAATAGTTAAAAATACGTTAAACATAAATCTTAAAGAAAGATGTCTAACTCGCATTTAAAAAAAAAAAATCAATTATTTCATTAACATTTATTATTTTTGCGATACAAATTTTTCAATGTAATTTTCATCATTCTATTAGGAAATTTTATATGGAATATGACACCAAAGATTTTGATTTTACATCCGAAAATGTCAAATCCCTTGTAAATTTTCGGATGTAAAATTATATGGGATATGCTTTTTTTGTGACATAAATTTTTCGATTGTAAAATTTTTTCTAATTTCCTTGCAAGTTCGATTGTGCCTTTTAACTTTAAATATCTGCGTCCGCCCCTGCAAGTGGTAATATATATGGGCCGTGAGTAGCATTAATTCCTTAAGCTATTTCCAACGGTCCACGTTGTTTTAGGGTCCAGCCTTTAGACTTGGTTGTTGGTTACGATTTCACTTATCAGACAATGCCTATGAAATTCAATCTGACGTTCACATCATAACTCGGGATTCATTGGGTATCAAAACCCAACAATGATGTTTATCACCTTGAGAACATGTGGTCGGAAAGTATCATCTAATGAGATTATTATTATCATTTAGATTCTTTAATTTGAATAAGGACATCAATTTCTCAAATCTTATGCAAAATAGCAAGTGTGATTATATTTTATTAATTAAATGGCAAACATTTAAAGAATTTTTATGGTATAGATGGAACCATAAATAATGCAATATAATTTTATGTAAAGAAAATAAGTCTTTAGGTGTTATATGATTTTATTTAGCAAAAAATAGTGGTTTACACGAAATTCTTATTTTCAAAGCGAAAGAGGAGTATAAAACATAAAAACAGAATGTTTTGGAGTTTAAGGAATTGACATACTGGAATGCATAAGGAATTAAGCCATAAATACTGTCAGTTTAATCATATGTTTGTAAAATTAGTCCCGTTTAGCATATCAAACATGTCATAAAAGCCGAGAATCAGACATATATTAGTACTTGAGTGTCATTCATTTTATGAGGAGAAGAAATAACACTGGCATAAGTTTTGTACTCAAAAAATTACAGTGGAATCATTAAGTTATCCTAAGAATTAGATTGTCTACATACAAACTGGACATATCTCCCTGTCAATGAAGGGTTTTACTTTTCTTATATCTGTGCATTTGAAATCCCAACCCTTGGATCAACAATAAGATTACCTATCTTCTGATTATGTATATCTGCAGTGTATCTTGGCAAGTGACTCTCATCAGCACTTGAAAGCAACCTACAGATCTGACTGACCAGCTGGTCACAGGGTCCGCGACAAAGGCTTCTCGTCTGCAGAATTCGTTGCTGTGTAGAAGATATTGATAGAACTACCTACTCAAATCGGGCTAAACCTTTCCATCTGATGAAGGGAGATTTCTCTCCGTTTCTACAGCCTTAGAAGATGTAGTTACAAAGTTTGTGCCTTTGGAGGGAGCTGAAGAGGGAGAAGGCAGTTTTTTAGGTAGCATTTGGTCCCAGTGTACCTTAGGCACTCTTGATGCTTCTGATATGAAAATGAGTGCAAGAAAACTCAAGATTAGCCACTTGTGATGCCAAGAACCCGACATGACGATTACGCCACCAAACCTTTTTGGGTCAAGACTTTTGAAAGACAAAAAATCCTACCGGAGCTATCTGAGACGAGTGTTTCGATAGTAGGGGGGAGGGAGACAAATCAAACACTTGCACAGGGTCTCTATTATAACTGCCAAGGATTGCTTTAGAGAGTTTGCAGCAGGCTACAGACATGATGAGCAATGTAAGAAGACTGCCAGTTTGTTTATTTAAGGAAAGATGAAACAGTGGCAGACAATGCTTGTATATAATTATTATTAGCAGCTGTTTGTGTTCTTGTTCTTGTAATCTTTACTCCAACTAGAAAAGATGTCTAGTAATAAAGTAAGTTATGGAATGATCCTATTACATTAGACCCCACAGTAGTTGGAACTAATCCTTTTTCAATATGCAGGGAACAAATCTTTGGAGTCAGAATTAGTTAAAATACAAAAACAGTAATATATACTGTATATCGTGCTTGTCTTTAAAATTTTATACCATAACATCTCTACACCTACATGAGTCATGACATTTTATTGAGATCGTATCACTTTTACAAATGAACCCTGCAAACATGTATCCATTGCTTGAATTATGTTTCGTTTCATTTCTCTTCTAATGGTATCATGTTCACTTACTTGTTATATTCTCATTTCTTCTATGTTAGGAATTAGGAAAAACTCCCTTTATTTATCGGCACGATTTTTATTGTTAAAAAAAATAACAAACAAAATGCTAAGCTTACAATTTTTCCTCGCAAAAACTCTCTAGTCACATACCAAAAAAAAAAAAAAAATGAAAACAGCACCTTATTTATAAAGAAAAAAGGTCCAGTTTTGGACTTCAGCAATTCGGTGGAAGAAAGGTTTCCTGTGCCAATTGATATCCTCTGCAATGATTTCCTTATTGCAATGAAAGTCCCTTTTAAATTGCAATTCTTTCCTCTTCCATTATTTGCTTGTTTGATTAAACATTGTTAAAATTTTATGAACTTTTCAACTAATTAAACTTCAATTTTAACCCCAAATTTCATAGAAACACAACTTTTATCAACTTTTCAACCACACGTTTTATTAATTTTTATCAGAATTATGGTCAAACAACCCTATGACTCTTTTGGCACTTTTACTTTTTTATTTCAATTGAAATTTTGAGAGAACGATCTCAACATAATTCTATCCAGATTAGTATGACCACAAATTTATTTTAACGTCCTCATTTCTTCTATATTCATCTCCACCTTTAAAATGGCATCTTAATTTTACTTAACCTAATATCTTTATATTCTAAAACACACCTCCAAAGTCTTTAAGACATGTGAAAATTCAATACCTACAAAGTCCCTACCATTAAAAAAAATTGATTCTTCATATTCAATCATGCAAACATGAGGAGAATAGAATTTAATAATTTGGAGAAACGAAAGAAGGGAGACAAGCCCCAGTTCAAAAGGGTAAAGTGTTGTTGAAGAAGTCCCAAAAGCAACTTGACCACTTTTTGTCTAGTCTTTTTGCCAGCATTGAAAATATTCAATGCACAAATAAAGATAATGAGTGCCATTAGTGTTTGTGACAACAATTTTCTTTGAGCAGCTCTTCCTTAAGTTCATGGGGCTGGCATTATGAAATCAGAATTGGAGAGACTTAACACTACCTAATTGGTTTTGTAATGACACCACATACTAGTTGTTTGATGAGAAGTTAGACCGATAATTGTTTCTAATCAACTAAATCATCTAAAAATTTAACAGTTTTGCTATGTGTACAGAAAATGGCTGCCAGAATTTCTACAGAATACACTTAAAATTTTCTATTGGAAAATGGCAATAAATAAATAAATAAATAAAAACAAACCGGCATCTGTTGAAATTCTGGCAACAATTCCTCTGTACAAGGGGAATTGCTGAAAATTTAATGGTCTTCAATATATGTCCCCTTGTGTAGAATGTATTTGAATTTATTTCTTTCATCATTTGTTTGAAATGTAATTTTTTTAAGTAAATGAGCGGTGGAAATAATTAAACTCACGAACCAACTTATCTAAATGTTTAATTGAGTATATGTATAATACAATAACTTGAGATTACAAGTTTAGTGACTTTAGCAATGAGTGAAGTAGAAAATGTATGTATTGTCCACCTTCCAAAGTCAAATCTTTTAAGAAGTGTTCTTCCATTTTCGAATTTCAAAGGATAGTAAAGATATATAAATGCTCACCTCAGAAGGTAGTTTTTAAATTCTAGCTTCTCTCATGGCAACTGTTGGGATGGTGAAATATCATGTCCTGGCCTAACCTGTCCATAATATTTTTTCTTTTTTACTTTATTGTGTTTTATGTTTTTAAATTTAAATAATAAGTAAATGTGAAGGTTAAAATGAAGGTATTTGAATCCTATCCCACCGTGCCTGCCAAAAATCCCTAATAGGTTGGGAGACATGGAAGGTCGCTCCAAACTCCTTGCCACGTTATCATCCCTAATTATTCAAAATTATTTTGCTACCTTAAAATTGTAAATTGAACATATCGCCTAAAATTGTTTAAACTATTAGATTATAAATAAATTTATTTATTTATTTATAGTTCTGTCCTCAAGGCGCTTTACTGTGTGCAAGTTGAATTTATTTTTTATTAAAAGTTTGATAAATACACAATACTTACAAAAAAGACTGACGACGATGATTGAATTTTCAATCTTTAACTACTATAATAACATGATATACAACTTCATTTAAAGTTTTAACGTAGTTCGGAACGGCATTCATTGACCCAAGTGTCACTTGCCGACTACCCGATGCCTTATTGCTTTTTAGTTGAATCAAGAAATATATTTCCACTTGCAAAAACAAAAATCCATCAATACATAAATCCAATCTAGTTTCAAATATGTCACAATCACATCATTAATTTTGTTGTATCAATTTTCTAAGAAAGTTATTCTTAAGTGCATTCCCTTTTTGAGTTATAAAACCTAAATGCACGAATGCTTCATTTTTCTACCTTTTTCAGCCGAAAGCACTAGGAATGAAAGAAAATGAGGCAATGAAGAATGAAAAGAGTGGACTGTAATTTTTCAATTTTGTAAAAATTGGATAAATTAAATAATAATTGGCCAAGCTGTCTAGACAACGTGGAGTTGATTTATTGTGTCTTTCTCCCAATTGGGGGGCCAAAGTTTAATATCCAAAGCATGATATGTTTTGTAGATAAATTTATTAAAGTTTAAGACATTGGTGAAAGTTGACATTTTTGATATGACAAAAGCATGAAGTATGCACTTATGGTATTTGTCACACGTTGTCTCTGTCTAATCTAATGTATTAAATATGTTCGTAAAGTGTGAAGTGTTTAAACTATAAGTTTTTGTCCTTCTTACACATCTAGAGAGAGGGGCACGAGGTTGCAAATTGGTTGACGAAGATGGGCTTCTAAGACGAACAATTCTTTCACCCCACATGATTTGGTTGGTGAAGTGAAGGGACTGTTGAGGCTTGACAAATGGGATATGCCTAGCTTAAGATTGTAATAAGTTTGATTGAATGTGTTCTCTTAATTTCTATCTTTTTGCTTTGGATCCAATTAGAGGTGAAGCTATGTATATTTTCACATCTCAATTGTCCATTTATTAGTATGTGATATGTTCGATGTAATTCGTTGGAGGTAAGGTGCTAGATTTCTCACCGTTTATCTAACGGGGGATGATAACAAACTCTCGTTGAAGTTGAGATGAGTAGGGCTTAAAACCCTTGACCTATTATTTTGTTATGTTTTACATTGAATTCATTTCTTGTGCAATTTTAGATTTGAAATTCTGCTAAACGAATTTGTTTTCGCAGTTTAAAGTCGTGTCTATACATTCAAAAGTTTAATCAGTTCATTTAAAAAGAGTACTCAAAGGTCATTTATACCCAAAATAAACGGTTAAAAATACAAGTGCCCAAGTGCTGTTTAGAAATATTATTCACCTCATTTCAGTGCTATTTGCCTCAGTCTTCATTTTTGGGAAAAATTCATGGGTCAGAGATTATCTTTCATGAAATAAAAAATCAGGCTCCAAGGTTTAAATTTACAAAATTCAAGTTTTTCCATGAATTAATTAATTATACTTTACAATTAATCTATTAAATTAAATATTTAAATGTAATATAATATAATTGACCCACACCCCACTCTACCCCACCTCCACCTCCACCTCCACCACCTCCACTGCTCCGGCGACTATTTCGATGACCGGCGACTACTCCGGTGACCGACGACTGTTCTCCGTCCACGCTTAATTCCGACGACTAATTTTCGGTGACCGTTGGCTGACACTTAATTCTGGTAACTGCTCCAATTTTAAAGTCACAGATATCTTATTAAATAGTTAAAATTTTAATTTTCAGTCATACCTTATCAAATTAATTGGTCACAGATTATTTTGAGGTCGCAAATGAAAAATTTATAGGTCACAGATTTTTAATTGGTCACAAGTTAAGAAAATTTATTGGTCACGGATTAACAAATTTTAAGGTCACAGTTATATAGTTAACCACAAATAACTATATAGTTGGTCACATACACCCAAACCCCTGTCGCCCAATCCCACTGTACCACTAATGCTTGGTCACAGATTGATATAGTTGGTCATGTGATTGATATAGTTGGTCACATACACCCAAACACCCGTCCCCCCAATCCCAAAACACCAGCAATACTTGGTCACTGGTCGACCAAATAGTTGGTCACATAAACTCTTCATCCCCCAATTCCAAAATAAATTTGTGCTTCCTTCCAAAACATTTTGAAATTGCTGTGTGAAAAGAATATATTATTGGGTCGTTTGGAAAAAATGGTTAATAAAATTTTTGAGAGGTTTAAGATATTGGACATTGACAGTTGGTTCGAGATATTGGGCACTGGTCTTCCGAACTTGTCATTTTCTGAGTAGATGTTGAGCAAAGCGAAATAAAATCTTTGTGCAAGAACTATCAACTCACATTTGGAATTGTCTTGGATAAAAATTGTGTGCTTCCAGGTAGCTGATTGACTTTTTATTTATTGATTTTGTATCAGGCACTGGGAGGGTTGGAGGTGTCTTGGCCATGTCTCGTGCTTTTGGAAATCGCATGCTGAAACAGTTTGTTGTGGCTGAACCTGAGATTCAGGTAGTCTTATTTATTACTATTTTACTGTTTTTACTGTGGGTCGTAGCAGCGCGAGATGCTGTTGGCGATCAGTAGCGTGACGCTGCTAATCGCAGCAAGGGGAGGGGGAGGGAAAGGGCGGCAGGCGGTAGTGGTGGTAGGAGGAGAAGACAGGGAGGGAGGGAGAAGGGAAGGAGGCGGTGTCGGCAGGGAGGGAGAAAGGGAGGAGGCGATGGTCGGTGGTGGTGGTGGGAGGAGGCAGCGAGTGGTTGTGGTGGAAGGAGTGAAATGGAGCAAGAGACGTGTGGAGAGAGTGAGAGGGTGGAGAGAAATTGATAGATTTAGAGTTTGAATAGATTTAAGGTTTTAATTTAGAGGAAATTACAAGCAGCCAGGTATTTAAGATTCAGTTTTCATAATTCCAGATTGGTGTTTGATATTTCACTAATCAGGTTTTAAGGAATTAAAAAAATAATTTTTTTATTTTTATTAACCACCTCGTTTTTTAAGTGAAGATTGGAGAGAGAAGTTTAAATAAGTAAACTATATCTTCCATAACTGCCTAGAACCGCTAAACACCTTAAATCTCGCTCCTCCCTAAAAATCCTAAATTCGTTCCTACCCAAACCAAATCAGTCCTTCATTTTGAATCAAAAGAGAACTCCAAAATCGATTTTAGCCTACATTTTTCACGGGTAGAAGCGAAGGCGATGATACTGTGAAGACATTTTAGAAGAAGGGAAGGGGGTGACAGAGACGTTTTGTTGCTTTTTTTGCGTACGGTATACAGTAGTTATGGTGTTAACGCGAAGTTGTGACTGGAAGGTACGTTCAGACGCCGGTGAACCTTCTGAAACTGCACGACGTAGCAGGGGAAGGGCGAATGTGGCGAAGGTGCGCCGTGTAGAAAAATTGAACATCACTGGTAAATCTCGACCGAATTTGGAGAAGAGGGCTCGCAAGGATAACCCTAGAACTCCTAAGAACCCTCGAAGATTGAATCCGGACAATGTAAGTGTGTTTTTTTGCACATTTTGATTTTTATTGATGTTTGTGACCTAGTTTTTTCTGGATTGTGACCCAAAACGTAAGTGTGGTTTTTTTGCACATTTTGATTTACATTGATGTTTGTTACCTAGATTTTCTGGATTGTGACCCAAAACGTAAGTGTGTTTTTAGTACATTTTGGTATATATTGATGTTTGTGACCTAAATTTTCCTGGATTGTGACCCAAATATCATTCGTAATATCTCAGTCTGAAATAGGTCACAATTCAGTTTTACTGTGACATTGGGTCACAATCCTTGATGTGCATAGGTTTTGCTGTATGTGTAATGGTTCATTATTGATGTTTTGTGACATAGGATTGGAAATACATTATTCCAGAAGATTCATGGTTTCCCGGGAAGATTACAACAAATGTGGCCAAAAATGTACTGACTAATTTCACATCAAAGTTCAATGAGGTTCAAAGGTCTATTCTGGCAGAAACTTGCTTCTCACATTTCAGTGAATGTTATGAAATTATTCTGCAGCCACAACTTATACACTATTTTTTGATGAGGGAAGTGTTGCAACCTAATGCAAACGAGATGTGGTTCAAGGTTGGTAATAGGTTTTTGAGATTTTCGTTGTGTGAATTTTGTCTAGTCACAGGCCTTAGATGTTGTGGTGATGATTTTAGGAAAGATATTGACAATGTTCCGTCTAGGATTAAGGATACATATTTTGGGAATCTGAAGTTTGTGACAAATGAGGATGTGAGGGATGTGTTTATGAATTTGTCTGATGCTGATGATCATGATGTAGTGAGGATTGGGATTTTATATTTGATTACGTCATACTTGTTTTCCACATCATACAAAAAGGTGGTTGATAATTTTTTGTTTGTGTTGGTTGAGGACTTTCATCTTATGGAGTTGTATCCTTTTGGGAAGGACCTATTTCAAATGTCTTTAAAATCTTTGAAGGAGGGTTTAAATCACAGGAATCCACATTATAGGTTGAAGGGGTTCTTGGTAGCTTTTCAAGTGTGGATATATGAGTGTATTCCTGGACTATGCGGACCTGTCACAATGAGGATGGGTAACATTATCTTCGAATTGTGAATTGAATGTCGGACAAACAGCCATATGCTATTAAGTTAGAAGAAGATGTCTTCTCCAGTCATGATGTAAGTACTTTTATCCCTTTTTTTTTTTTTTTGCACAGGTCACAAGGTCACAAAGATTTTGTAATAAGTCACAAGTTATTATACATGAATGCACGGATCACACACTTTGTCTAGTTACATGTACTATTTTCAATTGTACCAGGTCACAATGCATTTGATGCATTTGAGGTTTATACCACTAACAAGTGATTATTATGCATTCTTGTCACATCTTGAAATTTGTTTTGTTGTTCCGTCTGACATGGAGTTGGAGGCTCAATATATGAATGGTGTTTTGTACACCAAACCTATACAACCACGTGTTCATGGACATCGAAAGTTCAAAAGTTCAGGCTCAAGCGCTGGCACATCCCATCCACGGATGTTGATGATTACAGATGGCAGGAAGGGACACACCAGTGTCGGTGAGGATGATGATGATGACGACTTTGTTGTTCCACCTCCCAAAAAACAGAGGACACCAACTATGTACGTATCATCCGACGAAGAGCGGGCAAGTGATCGACAATCAGCACAAAATAATAGTTAGGAAGCGTATGATAATGCTAATATGATGCCACAGGCAAGCGAAGGTTGTTTGCCGAGTGAGCCAATGTTGACACAAGCACATGATGTACCTCAAGCAGATGTAAGTTGGTGTACAAAACACGTGTTAAGTCACAAAATCAGTTGTTATTCTTTACTGTTGTTCTTGCTAACAAGTTCATTGTGGCATGTTGTATATGTCCAGGTCCATGTTCAGTTGAAGGAATTGAATGTGAAAATGTCTGAGATGCAGTTGAAGAATGCGGAATTAAATGTGCATTTGAATGAGGTCAAGTCACAAGTACTGTCATTGCAGGCGGATCGCAAAAATAAAGTGAACCAGATCATCCGAATGCAAGGGGAGATTAAATGTAACATGATGGACATACGGTCCAACATGATGCTTCTGTCTGATTCTGTGACTGGTTTGATATCGAGTACAATGGACGCCATTTTGGAAAAGTTTAAAGAGAAGAATAATAGGGAAAGTGATGTAGTTGAAGAGCAACCACAAGTGAAAGTAAGTAGAATTATGCGTTTTGAATTGTTTTTTAAATTTCTTAAAGTTTGTCAAGTAACATGTCTGCTGCATTCAAGGGGCAACACATGATCAATATATGGACAGGAAAGGAAAGGGTAAGTTGGAATCTGCTGGAGTAGTTGAGTACCCATATTTTCCTTCAGCACCGTCGTTTGATCTGGGGATTTCATGTACACCAATCACTTCGGGTGCGGTGAACCTTAATGAAATGTTCCAAACGACAGAAGTACATGAATGTGTTGATGATGTGATCGCTGGTGTGCTTGAACGGGTTGTTACTGATGATGGAGAGGTTGAGACGACGAAGGAACAAATGGAGGGAATTGAGGTATTGCTAAACTTGTTTCATATTTCAATGAAGTCACAAACGCAGGGAATGCTTATATGTGAATTTGTTTGACTGACACAAGTCACACACATAGTTCAACTTGGTCACAAGTTCACAGATCACTTATCTACTTCAATTACATCGTTTTACAGATATCACCACCATCAGCGCCGTCGTCTGGCTTGCCTATTAAGCGGGCTCCCAAACCCACTAGACTACTACAATCCCCATATGTCACAGGAGGCGGAAAAACGAAGCAAGCGGTCAGATGATATAGTCGTTTTCGATATCCATGATAAGCCAGCAGATGAGGTTGATGTTGTGGCATTTAAAAATTGGTTCAACAAAGGTTACAAACCAAGAAACAAGTACGTCAAGCTAATATTCTGTGAAATTTGTTTGTGTTCAAATGTAAACTACGTCTTCATATTCAGATGTCATGGTATTTTTATGTTGTAAGAAAAAAATTCAGTAATGCCGATGACGTGATCCGACCTCCGTTGCTCATTGGGTCTTTAACTGTGGGGTCAAAAATATGGTGGCATGAGCTTATTTGTTCAGAATCATCTCTTAGTAGCACAGTATGTCTACTGTACATAGTGCTTGTGTTTAATGGGATTGTCACAAGTCACAGTTTATATGCCGGGATACCAAGTTATATAAATTTCAGATTTATAGGTCACAAATGACAGTTTCATGCACTTGTCACATGTGGAAAACTACTGCAGTTAGGTGCCAAGTTTTGATGAATTCAGCATGTCTCATTTATGCACACAACTCATTGGTCACAGAGTGTAGGTGTAGGGCACAAATCACATTAATGGGCGGAAGGCATAGGTTATATAGTCTTGTCAATCCACACATGTCACATGTTCCTCATATGGTCACATATAAGACTGACAATTGAGTATAACTTGGTCACATAACAATCTGACATATGTGTATTTAATTTTGTCAGCACATGGATGTATGTTTCTATTACCTACGGTAATTTGCAACAAGAAGTCCGCTTGCCAGAGTGAGAGCTACCATGACAGATTCGTTGTTCCAGGCGAAGATCAAAAATATGTTTGCCCATTTCATGGAAGACCCTAATGTAGTTACGACAGATTCCTACATTGTTGAAGTTGCCACAGGTGGTAAGATAGAATACAACCGTCCTTGGGCTGATGTCGATTATGTGTTGTTGCCAATTTTGCCAAAAAATCGTGCTCACTGGATGCTTGTGTGTTTGAACTTAAGTAAGCGTGTCCTCTACATATTTCATTCCGGATACAAGACTTATCGGGATAAAATGGTGAATACTGGGATTGAACCATTTGCAAGAATTATCCCCCATTTGATGCATAGTTTGGGTATATGGGAAAAAAGGTATGGTGCTGCTGATCCTCTAGGGATGACGATCATGGTTGCTGATAACATACCGCATCAACAGAATGGGTATACTTGTGACTTAATTTTCTGTTGTTCACTGTTAGTTTTTACACCCTGATTTGTGACATGTTTTTTTTTTAGGTGTGATCAGGCATGATTGTGGCATCTTTGTGATTAAGTATGCAGAATACATGCTTCACAACGCCATGACGACTATGCCGATGACCTTTGATGCTGGCCAAGCAAGGTTGGACATTGCTACACGTCTATTTAAACATAAGGAGATGAAGAAGGCCATAAAGCCAGTGAAGTTGAAAGGAGTTAGCATTGCCATAGAATGATAGTTGGATGTATATATTTTGGAAGTAGATGCTGAGTAGGAAAGACTGGATGTTTTATGAAGTAGCATGTAATTTTTTTGAATCTGTTGAATGTTTAAGAAGTAGCATATGAATTTTTCCCAAGTCTGCAACTTATTTGTTTGCAATGAATTTAATTATGTGGTCACAATCATTTGTCACATGTTAATTGCCACAACTTAATTTGTATTTCACAGGTCCCAGTTATGAACAGGTCACAGGTCACAGGTCATAGGTCACAAGTGTCAATGTCCAGTAATATGTATATTAGTTGTGTGTATAAAGCCAATTGATGTTGGTCACAAATTTGTTTTCACAGACACAGATCATCTTTATCTTATCACAACTCGCATTGGAGTTAACAGGTCACAAGTGTAAAAGGATGGTGATGTTGGTCACATACTAGACTATTTGGTCACAAATCAAGATGACGTTGGTCACAAATTTGTTTAACAATCATATAACACCTTTCACTTATCACAACTCAATGTGAGATGAACAAGTCACAAGTGTAAAAGGCTGTCGTTGTTCATCACAGTCTAGATTATTAGGTCACACAGCCAGATAATGTTGGTCACATATGTGCATTACAGTCTACTGCCACTATGAAATGAACAATTCACAAGTGTAAAAGGACATCGTTGTTGGTCACAGCCTTGATTAGTAGGTCACAAAGCCAGTTAATGTTGGTCACATATGTGTATTAAAGTCTCCTGTCACCTATTACAAATTAAAACTCAAATCTCAGTGAACAGGTCACAAGTGTAGAATGCAATTGGTCACAACTTGGAGTTATTGGTCACATTGATTACGTCAGGTGTGGTCAAGACCCTGTTTTATTACCTTCCATCATTTTATTACTTTCGACATGAATATTCAACAGGTTCAGACATGAAACAATTGGCAACACCTTAAAAAAGGAAAAAATTGGTACCGATTTTCATACGAAAGGTCTCAAATGACAATTATTCTTATTGAAATGTAAAAACCATGCTTTGCAATCACAATAATGGACTGTTTTGCTTAAAATGAGGATAAGTCACAATTTGATTTCATGTTGGTATCTTATCGCTCAAAGGGATCAAGTTGGTGCATGTTCTACGGTTGTGTCCACTTCGTTGGCAACGTCCACATTTTGCTCTCTGTTGTCCCTCACATGACGATCTTTTTCTCTTTTCAGCTGACTTTCTTGAACTCCTTTTTTGGTTAGGTGGTAATATAACAACGTTTTCTAATTCTTTGGTCATGTTCCATTCGTGCGTATTACCAATCGGGTATACAGAATCTTGGTATGCATTAATGTATGCCTGGCATGTGTAAAAGTATGAACAATAATCGTATGGATCTCCCTTCATACTTGCTACCACTGCTAAGGTGTGTGGGCATGGTATCTGATCAACTTGAAACATCCTACATGTGCACGTACGCTGCTCTATGTTGACAACAAAGGTTGAGCCCTCGTTTGCAACTATGAATATAGACTGGTTTGCAGGTGATACCTGTAAATGTTACAAAATCAGGTCACAATTGAATGGAATGTGGTTTCAAGTCACAGACAATGCATTTTTAGTAACAAGTGCAGATACTTACCCTTATGTTCCTTAAACCTGTGCTCATTTCTCTAAGTAGTTTTTCGTATTTAGTCGTCAATTTTGTGAATGTGCTATTTGCTTGGTCACGGTTTTTACAGCACCAAGATTGCACTATTTGTCGCAATGACTCCAACAAAGCCACAACAGGAAAGTTCTTTGCTGTTTTTGTGACCGCATTCACTGATTCCACTATATTTGATGTCATTGTTGAATACTTGTTTGCTTGCATGTGGAATCGTGACCACCTTTCTGGTCCAACTTCATTCTACAGAAGCGAAAAAAGCTTATAAGATGCGTGACATACATTAACTACAATAAATAGTGTTTGAAAGTAGAAACTTACCAAGTATGCCCTGATTTTCAAGTTGATCTTATCTAATTCTTGCATATTGTATTCATACTCTGTTATTGTATATGCACGCACAGCTGTATTGAAGGCCTGAGTGATGTTGTGACCAGATTTACTGAAGTGGGATTTCAAGTTTTCAGTAGATGATATGTGCATATCCCATGATATGTTCTTGGATATACTTGTTCAATTGCATTCTTTATACTGTTTTGACGATTTGATATGAAGCATAAACCTTTCCTACTTCCATATGCAGACTTTAATTTCTCAATAAACCAGGTCCAAGATTTATCATTTTCATTATCTACAATTCCAAAGGCCAGCAAAAATATGCTGTTATTTTCATCTTGTGTACATGCTATGAATAGCGTACCACCGTAGTGACCATTTAAGTACGTGCCATCAACAACGATGACAGGTCTACAATGCATCCACCATTTAAGTACGTGCCATCAACAACGATGACAGGTCTACAATGCATCCACCATTTAATTGATGCACCATTTGCCATAAAGCAGTATTTAAATCTATTGTGACTATCCACCTCAAGCCCTGTGACCGTGCCGGGATTAGTCTGTTCAAGCATGTAAAGGTAACTCGGTAGTTGTTGGAATGACTCCTTAGGATGCCCCTGATCATTTTCAATGTCTTTTCACGAGATCTCCACGCCTTCATATAATTCAAAGACACTCCATAGGTACGTAACATGTCGTTACATATGTCATTTGGAGTGTATATAGTATGTGATGATGTGTACTTATACTTGATGAACGAGGAAGCTACGGATGTCGATACTTGCCTATGAGACCCCAATACTATGTTCGAAGAGCATGTGTGACCATCACTAATCTTTCTAATTTTGAAGAGATCAGTTTTTCCCAACCTTGAAGATCTGCATATCCAGTTGCATTCTTCTTGTGAACACTTGATAAGGTACTCTCCCTTGTCTGATCGAACAACGAGGAATTCAAACATGTTTTGCATGGCATAGAAACACAAACTTAATTTCAAAATCTCCTTGTTACGAAACACTTTCCCATTCTCTATGTTCCTAGCCTCAGGATCTGACACAATTGTGACCTCATCTTCAGTTGTGCTCTGAGTTGGTTCTACTACTGCGTTACATATGTCAGATGCTATTTCTTGTAACGAAAAGAAGTTGCTTCTGGATGGTACATGCTCTGCCATTGTTGTGACAGCTAGATAATAGAGATATTGTTGTGCATTGTCTGCATCTGTGACCTCAACAATGATGGGATATTTGGAAGGATCATGATCCATCGCGCGGAGAATCATATAAGACAGGACATTGCTGTCATTACTTATTTTGACTGGAGGCAAATCAAGATTCAATCTGTACTTCATTGTGACTCCTAGTTTTGCATGATCAAAACTGAATTCTGTCATCACTGAATCCACGAGCTGTACATAAGAGCAATTACGATCGAGCAAGACTAAAGTTGATACTTCTTTGCACACCAAGCAAACATTCACATAACCCATTCCTGTAGAAAATGGACAAGAAATTGTCAGGAATGTATAAAAATAGTCGGTAGACAGAGGATTCTAAATCACTAGTCCCACAGGAATGGTCACAAATCCATTTAGTACAGGTCACAAAACCATATGAGTGAACAATTGGTGTTGGTCACAAACATGATCTCATAGACATATATCACATTTTACATATCACAACTCACATAGAAGTGAATAGGTCACAAGTGTAAATGGCAATTGCTGTAGATATAGGATTCCAAATACAAGTGGCACATTCAGGTCACAACAATAGATTTCAGTAGACAGATTATTCCTATTCCTGATTCCAAACATGGTCACACATATAACTCTAGTCACACAGATATTCTGAAATTTATTTCATAAATTGCCTGGAAAGAAAATCCATATTATGGGACTTTCAACTAAAATCAATGGCTTCTGAAATCACAAGATTAATGTGAAATCACAAGAAATCACAAGATTAATGTGAATTTCCGCCATTGTGACCCATACAATTGAGAGGATTATTAACCATATCTGACAATCGTCGTGTTATTATGGAAAAAAATGCCGACAGTTGACATGAAAAAACTTACCGATGTTGAAGTCCAAATTTTGGATGATTTCGTTCCGTAGGTTGCCGGCTTTTTGTGACTTCGTTGCTCGTAGAATTCCAATTCAGAGGAACAATGGCGTCGTTCGGGATTTGGTTGACAGTTACGGAATTGATATGGTATGGTTGAGAAGATTTCGAATTTCAAATGGTAACTGCTTCCTTAATTTCAGGATGCAGTAAATCATTCCTTGTTTATATTCTATATATAATTAAATTATATATAATTTAATTCCCAATTGAAACATGATATTTGAAACTTTAAAACATTTGTCGTAATTTTGAAATGTGGTAAGGTAAATGCCTGACTTCTGTATTGTTCCCTTTAATTTATTAAAATAATAAAAATCTGAAAAATGAAAAAATAAAGTGAAAACCTATTTTTTAAAAAACTCAAACTAAAGGCCTGGTTTTTGGTAATTTTCCCTTCCTTTTTCCATCTTCTTAGTTCGAAGCGCATCTCATCATGGTTTTAATTGAGGCTTTTCAACCTTTTTGGGTTTAGTCCTGAAAGAGGGCTTAATAGCGGGTCTTCAAATTATTCTCATGGCAACCAAAAAAATTACATGAAAAAGAGTCGAATTTGTTGTTCCAAACTTATATTTTCTTAGTTATTCCACCAATACATTTTTAACGTCTCCACGTATTACATCTTGATGTCATATAATTTGTTAAGAAGAAGTGATGTGCCTAAGTGTCAATTATTGTAGAACAACAATTCTCAACTCGGAGAAGAAAAGAGATTATTAAGCTCGAACACTAGTCTATTCCGACAAAAATAAAGAAAATATAAAAAATCAAATATTATAATATTGGAAGAAGGTCAGAATCCATACAAAGGTCGGGAGTGATCAGGTTCGAGTGACTGTTTACCAAAAATTCAGGCACTATAAGAGTTTGTTTGGGAGAGATTTTTGGGGAAAGAATTGATTTTGAATAGTGATATGATGAGAAATGTGTGGTTGAAAAAGAAGAAAAAATTATTGATGTGATGGAAAATATTATTTTATTGAAGAATGTGTGGTTGAAAATGAGAATTGATTTACTGTAGAAAAATTTAATCCCTCTCAAACAGGGCCTAAGTCGTAAGACTATATAAGGCTGATGTATGTATGGCGCTAGAATGTGGAGAACATTGTTTTTGTATAATTGTACATATTGAGAGAGAGAAGGGAGAGACTAAGAGGCTAGAAGACGAGTGGTGCCATTGGTTCATGATGGATTTTGTGGGCCCACATGACCCAGAAGAATTCGTCACTCCATTTCTCCACTTCCCTTGCTGTCCACATACCTGTTTCTCTCTCGGTCCCAAACATTTACACTCACAAAACACCCACTGATAGAGAGAGAAACAGATAGGAGAGAGAAGTAAAAATGTTTGTAAAATATTTAGGCAAGATAAGAGAATATTAATGCAAGAAAGAGGATGAGTTTACTATGGCCATTCAGTATTCTGCTCATTATTATTATGCATTTTCACCATCTCCTCAAAGGGATCTTTCTTACATTCATAATTGCAAAACCAAACCTTCACCACCTGCTATTTTGCTTGACAGAAGACAATCTTACAATACCCTTGGTTTCCAGGTTCTTTTTTTTTTTTTCTCTAATTTTGAAAACCATTGTGCATTACTTATTTTACAGTGTTACTTTTACTTAAATTGAGCATATTTCTTGCTTGTTCGACAGGCTAAAATCTTGTCTGTGTTCTCTCCATTGCAATTGTTACAATTGGGCAAAATTAGTTAGTAGCTTCAAGATTTTGTAATTAGGCGAAATGCTGTATGATTTTAAGGATGATATATACAACAGAATTACCCCACAACCAATCAACTAATAAGAAAGAGTTGGAATTATAAGTAGACAACTGTCTATAAATTTTAAGAGGCTTGGATTTTAAACTTATAGCAGATCTCAGTCTTTTTATTGGCTGCATTAATTGGTAATATGATTCTGTTAGATTAATAATGAACCAATATGAAATTTGACATTTGGAAATGCGGAATTAGTTCTTGTTACATTATTCATAGAATGCCTCTTCAATTTTTTGCTAGTGCAGACACCAATGTGAGTAGCTTGAAATGAAGGGTCTTGATAAATTTTAGACCATTATTATTATTATTATTTTATTTTTATTTTTTGGTTAGATATTGTTCGTTACAAGCTGCCATTTAGCTCAAGTACTATTTTCTCAGAGAAACTTGAAATAACTGTAATTTGTTGTTCAAACAACTTATTTTAACTTTAGAGCTTGTACAGTACGTGGCATTGGACAATACAATAAATGAGATTTTAATATCTTTTCTTCTTCAATACTGTTTGGTTCTGTTCAATGAAAAACATGCTGATTTAAGTACATATCCTCGTAGGCTGCAAGGCTTTTGGGTCCTCCGGCAAGATTTGAAGCTTCGAAGTTGAAAGTTGTATTCATGGGAGAAGAATCTGATAGGAACACCAGAATTATGCCAAGAACATACACCCTCTCCCATTGTGACTTTACAGCCAACCTAACACTAACCATCTCTAATATCATCAACCGAGATCAGGTAATACAAATCATTGTTCTACTACATTTTAGAAGTTTGTCTCATTTTCATCCTGGGAATGTATTTTCAGCTGAAAGATTCAATTTTGCTTTAAGTCCATCTTTATTCTTTGACAGTTGAAAGGATGGTATAATAAAGATGATGTGCTTGCCGAGTGGACTAGAGTAAATGGGAACTTGTTCCTCGATGTCCATTGTTATGTGAGTGGACCAAATCGCTTTCTAGACCTTGCTGCAGAATTTAGATACTACATATTTTCCAAGGAATTGCCTTTGGTAAGTTCATCTTGTATCTGCATTCAATCAATAAATGTTGAATTCTCGTGTAATCTTGCTCTGAAACATTCTTACAAAACTAATTTTTAACATCATTTGAAACTTTTAAGGTACTTGAGGCTATGCTGTATGGAGATTCAGATCTTTTCAGGGAGCATCAAGAACTAATGGATGCCCTAGTTCGCATCTTTTTCCATTCGAGCTCAAAGAAATACAATCGCGTTGAATGCTGGGGGCCACTCAAGGATGCTGCTCGGGTAGTTTATCTCATTAATCGTCTCCCTGTTTACTTTTCTTCGTAAATAAACTATACACTGACTTCACATTGTGGCTGTAATGAAACCCATTTACTTTTCAGGGAAGAGGAGATAAGATTAATGGGTTTTCCTCCGCAAGCAATGAAAGTTCTGGGCCTCCAATAACTTTGGGAATTCCAAAAGCTATCTTCCAAGCATTTGTTGCCTTCCTTCTGTAACTTTATGCAATACAGGCAGGCAATATAAGCAGTATTGGAATTTCGGGGAGATACATTTGAATCCAAATTGTCAATTGTCTGATACAGACAAGAATTGTTTTTAAGGTCATCTGATTCTTTTGCACCTGTTAAGATTTATTCACGAGTTCTTGACTGACAATTCTTGTAAAATCAAGAAAGCTATTCATTTTCAGAAACGATTTTGATGTACAAAATTATAAACTAGAATGAACCATTGTGCTCCCCTGCTATCTCAAGTTATTGACAATTTAATGTGCACTCAAGGTACACAGTATTGGAAAAGACATATATCAACAGCAGAATTAATCAACCATGCTACATGTACCGAAATGAATGACAATATGGATGACCGAACACTCACAATAGGGGGCCCACTTTTTTTTTTTTGCAATTTTTTAATCACATGGGGCCTGCATGCATGTGAGAGGTTGTCAACCTCCATTGTCATCCATTTATGTACAAATGGAATTGCCCATAATCAATTGATCCCCTGCAACAGAAGTACTGCACATGATTAACCAAATTAGATCACAACAATTAATGTTGGAACATAAGTAATGCAATCGATTAACATAAGATCAAGAGTATCCAGTAAGTCAGAAAAAAAAAACAAAATATATTCTCAAACGAGTCTCCAGGAAGCTGTTCATCGCAGCTACAACATGGACCGACTATACAGGACGGAAATTCCAAGCCAAAAAACATAATGTTGGCAATTGACAATCAAAACCCGTTCACAAGTCTTCAAGATGATCAACAAACAACGAAATAATTGAGAAATCAAGGATTACTCTGTACCAACACAAGATAATCTGCACTGACTACTCATTTATGATGGCCTATTAGGTTTAGGTGATGATGACTTGGCTTTTGCAAAATCAACCAGATCTTTGAAAATGGCATCTTCTGGCTTTTCTTGTTTGGTAGAGGAGGCTGGAGATTTGATTGAGAGATTCTGGGTTTGACCAACTAAGCCATCATAAGAACCCGGCCCACTACGTGAATTAGAGGGGCCACCACTATAAACAGGTGATTCCTCGAAAAACTTCTGTCTCTGGTTGTACCTAGAAGGTGGAGGTGGAAGGACATCTGGGGATGGAACATCCCAAGGAGCTGGAGGCAATTGGTCAGCAGATTTGCTTGTAGGAGCAGGCTCTTCGTCTGCAGTTTTTGGTGCGAACATTGATGCTGTGGGATTAATGAAATCATCAGGAGTAGAAGATAGTGTCGGACTCGGGGGATGGACCAAATTACGGTTCTTTGAATTGTCCGGGACAGCAGTGCGTATAGATCCCGATGCACCTGAAAATCGTTCTGTCTCATAAACATCGCCGCTGAGATAATCAACCATTCCCGAGTCTGCACTAGTTGGTTTCCTTGATGGAGGAGGAGGAAGAATGCGGCTAATTTGAAAGGGTTCACTCTTAGCAACAACTGGCTTCTGCCCAAGTCCTTGCAATGTATCCCTTGATGATCTGTAATTACGTGAGAGGCTTTATCAGTCCAAGTTGGAAATAACTCAGCTTTTTCCAAAGTGAAGAGTTGCTTTAAAAATAAGCAACTTTTTCATTTTAAGGTTCAAAAATTTAAGTTGTCCAAATTTGGAAACAAAAAGTTATAACCCAAATGTTACCCTTCTTAACTACAGAATGTATGTGAGAGATATAACCAGCTTAAATTGATAAAGAAAACCCTACTATTGATGGATTTGTGTCAACTCATGTTAGACTATGTTTAAAAAATCCTCTTGCATGACTAATGTTCTTCCCCGCTCCATTACTGTGTACAACATGCATTGGAGAACTTAAAATATCAAACTTTTGAAGTAACTTTCCAATTATATTAGGGTCACTTTTATCTTGGGATAGTTTACATGAAGGTGGGTATATCATTATGAGAAGGAAATGGCATCTTATGTTTAATTATTCAATGCTTTTGATTCCGCTCGAAATACATTAGTGAAGAAAATCTAGGAAACTTAGATGAATTTGAGTCAAGGTGGGATCTAGAAATTGAGCACAAGGAGAGAGACTACTAAATTGAGACTGCAATGCTCAATAAACTAGAAATCCAAAATAAAGCAACAGGGCAAAATAGTTTGAGCAATCATCCTAGCAAATTTTTGGCTTAATTTTGTATCACATCAGATTATACACATTTACGAAATAGTCTAGGGAAAAAGTTATTTTGAAGGTAAAACCTTCCTGTCAAAATGAATAACTTATTTCTCTAGAGGAAAAGAAGAGGTTTTTTTATTAAGATTACCTGTGTGCTAACTGAGAAAAATCTTCTTCAGACTCATCATCCTCATGATTCATATTCATAAGAGGTGCAGCAACTGGAGTTTCTGTAGTCGCCACTGAAACTGCAGGTTTTCCCCCGGCAATTTCATCATATCGACGAAGAACTCGCTGCAAACTATCATTCAAAGCTAATCCTTTACAAAGAAGATCCTCGTCCCTGCACAAAAAGGAAGCAGCAGCTAAGCCTTAATCCCAATATAAATGGATAAATCCAATTAATTTACTCTATAAAAAAACAAAAAGACATTCTTACACAGTATTATTCACAAGAGTCATGACACGCTTTTGGTATGAATGACATTGTTCAACCAGGTCAACGATCACCTCATCCTTCACGCCCTATGCTCAAATATCAACATATTCAAAATCCACAAGTACAAATTTCGCTGAATAGTGTTCTTCTCACAAGAAATTATGTATCTCTGAGTTACTTCAGGTGCTACATTTGAGCTTAACCAAAAATGCTCTGAGTTACTTATTATGACCGTAAGGCGGGAGTTACTTTCAGAATTAACTTTTTTTTTTATTTAATGTGTGAAGAAAGTAAGTTATTCAAAATAAAGGGAAATGAAATAATAGATTATAGAAGTTATAACCTGCCGATCATGGGGGTTTAAGGCACCAAGCATTTCAAATAAAACATCTGCAATTCCCTCTGCATTTTGAATTTCTGACAAGCTGTATTAGGCAAAGGAGTACTATAAATTTCAAGAAGGTGCTATTTTCATCAACAACTACTACTAAAAATCATAAAGTGACCAAAGAGAACTGCTATTTGTTGAATATAATCTGGCAAGTAAGTTTAGGATATCCTTATGATTGAACTTGTGAAAATTAACATTTACAATTTGAAAAGCTTCAGTGCAAAAAAAGAGAGAGAGAGAGAGATAGAAGTAGAATATGATATACCTCAGTCCTGAAGCATTGGAATTAAGAGACTGAAGAGATGCCTGAACAGCAGCTTCTTCATACGCAGAAGCAGGGTTAGCTACTGGATGCGGTTGTACTGGATGCGTTTGTGGTGGGGTGAACAATGGTACGCTATTTTCCCCTCGTGGTGGAAATTCCACACCAGCAGACTGTCAATATTTTGATACGAGTGACTCAATGAGTGTAACTCTAGCTTAAACATGAAGCATCAATCTATTTTGAGTAAATAGAGATGATTCTAAGTAAGATGGGTTTCATAAACATCAAACTCCTCCCTCTACAGAAGAATATGATAGCTATTAAGTTACAAATAACTATACTGAAAGAGAAAGAAAAAAGAAATGTAGTCAACCTTCAGTTCATTGTAGGCAGCATGGTACTGGGGAAACCTTCCCCTATGCCCACCTAAAGCTTCTTGCCAAGTATCTATCAATATTAAAATCTTCTCCCTTACATTTAAATCTGGCTGTATAAGTACAATTCAAGGAAGACACTAAAGTCATATTAGGATCTCAATCAGGAGAAAAGATGAAGATATCAATAGGTAAAAAGAATAAACCACCTTCTTCTTTACAATTTTGACCATCTCATGTAAAATCTCTCGTTCAACAATCTGCTGAAACACATTCTCCCCACAATTTTTGCTAAGAGTCTCCAGCACCTGAATCATAAATTTTTTGAAGAAAAACATTTTCACAAGGCCATGCTTAAATTCTCGACATATATCTTAAATCAGCCAAGATATGTAGCACAATCTTAAATAGCTAGAAATCAGTGCCAATTGTAACAATGCCATACAAGAAAAAATGTTTCAAGTTTAGAATCAGAATAAGGAAGTAAATATATTAGACAATGTTTAATAGTCTTCAAATAAAAAGGAAATGTTCTCTCTAAAAAGATAAGGTTTGCTGCCACGTGCCATGTTCATGATTGAAGAGGCAAGTATAGATTGTCCATAAAGGCATAACAATACTGGAAAAGGGAATCAAAAGAAGAAACTAAGGATGTCCAATCTAATTAAGATCATGTCATATATAGAAATAGTAAGTTTGAACCAATAGCGCAAACTAACAGTAAACTAGTTCTTATGGCCATTTCTTCTACAACTGGAGATTCGAAGAAATTCTAATGACAATTAAATTTAAGACCTCTTTAAAAATTCTAATTGAATACACCCCCTTAATGGCCTTGTATGAAAAAATAAAGAAGGATATATGGATATTCTTACAAATAATGCAAGGAGCTGTATTTGGGGGTTTTTATTCCCCAATTTTTTCTTGAGTATCTTCAGTCCATCTTTTGTTTGCCTGCAGTTCAACTCAACTATAAGAATGATAGGAATTGGTGGATAAATAACTTATACAAGTCACATTCTTCAAGTGATAAATATTATATTTTATACACTGCCCAGTAGTAAAAACCATTACTTATAATACAAAATTACTTAATCAAAACAAATCTGTGAAGCCATAATCGGACAGTTTCCAAATTATCGTTAGATGACCCACATTTAAATGGAATTTCGACTCAGTAGGTTACCCATGTAAAATTCTATCTAATCTGCAAAATGTCACGAGAGAGAACAAAAAATGGTACTTATGTCCTTACGTTCAATTTTGAAATTTAGAACCACTAGAAATTTAAACAATGAGATTGAAAGCAAATATTTTGATACATGCAAATAAAAATTCTTTTTGTAACCTACAACCTCTTTCAAATTACTTTCTCTGGTGTGGGAATGTCAGTGAACTTTTTTAATTCATTCTTAAATTAAAACTGGAGTCGTTAAAATGAAACTAATTTTGATTAAAAATAACGAAATAAATTACAAATCGCATTCCATTGGTCAAGCAAAGGAAACAATACCCAGGATCTGAGTTTATTATGTCGCATAGCTCTAAATTCACTCCCCAGTCTGGACCAATCAGCAGATCACTAGTGGCCCTCTCAGCAACATCTGCAGCATTGGCCATATTTGTCTATTTCTACTACCACTTCCTAAAAACATACAGATATCAAACTGTTAAACCATGTCGCCAATTGAATAACGTGTAAAATAACGACTAACAGAACCACATGCACACAATTCAAATCACGGTATCCATTGAAGAAGACTAATAATTTTGTGTATATATAGAACAAAGATGCCAAAACTGAATAGATGATAGGTCTCACCCATACCTTTTTTAGTGGGAAATGACGCCCTCGCTGCAAACAAAAACAAAAGATAAGTTTAAAAAGGCATGCAAATTCAACATCTACAAGGAAAAGGGCAAAAAGGAAATGACATTATAATTGCACTCTTTGCATTTTTTTTATTTTTTATTTTTGTGTGTGTATAACCAGAAACATAATCTAGTGATATACTGAAATCAAGAGTTAATAACGGCAAATCAAAATTGCAGGAAAAAGCCCACCAAAAATTACTTGTAAAGGCAACCAATACATCATCAGAATCGAAAATCAATGCCAAACAAAAGCTAGCTCCTTTCCTCTCTTGCAATAAAACCAAACCCACCAAGAATTCAAAATCCCAGACTGTAAAGTAAATGATAAAAAATGTAAAGTAAATAATCAAAACAAAGAGCGAAGTTTGACCAAAAGCCTAATTCAAGATTGCAAAACACGAAAAATTGGACCCTCAAAGTCCAAAACCAACCACCGGGATAGAATTAAATAAAACCACCCAAAAAACCTTAAAGATCGAGTCTTTTCAACAAAATAAAGAGAACCCATTTGAATTCAACAATAAAGATCTAGAAATATCGGAACCAAATCAAGAAAGATAAAATTCAAATGAGAAATGAATCAGGATGTTTCAAAGATTACCTTTCGGAACCAAATCAAGAAAGATAAAATTCAAATGAGAAATGAATCAGGATGTTTCAAAGATTACCTTTCGGAACCACCTGCAGACTGGTATAGTCTATGGAGAGAGAGAGAGAGAGAGAGAGAGAAATTATTATGAGGAGTATAATTTTTTTATGAGAGAGAGAATGCCAAAATGGAGACGGAAAATTATTTTGCCAGGTTTCTGTGTATTGAACGCGTGTTATTTGTCAAAGCACGTAGCTCTTTTCCAAGCCGTGTTTGGTATATTGAATTGAGGATGAGTTGGTTTATAAAAAAAGCATGTTTGGTTAAAGCATAATAGGTGCTTTAGTTTAACTAAACGTCTTCATAGTTGACCTGGCTCAATTTTAAAGCCTCGTCTAGTGTGATGATGACACTTATGGGTCGACTTGGATAGATCTATTAATTTAAAGAGAAATGAACCAACATTATTAAATTTATATACTACATTAATGTGTAGCTCTTGTAGAAAAATTAATCACTCCTCGCGAGTTGAGAATTCCTCGATTGTAGCTGTCGAAAAGGAAGGTTGGGACAGAGAATTTTTCTCTTTTTAATAAGAATAATTGTGTTTTACCCTTTCGGTTAAGGATAATAAGAATTGGTCATACGCAGAGCATGTCATACTAAGATTTAACAAAATTTTGAACTTGTCACTATTTGAAGCCTCAATTCACGTTCATATTTCCAAAATATGACAGCTGTTTCAGCAGAAAAAGCAGAGACCATAACATGAAGAAGAAGGGTTGTCATGGTCATCAGAGTCAGAAATTGGGAAGCTTTAGATTTCTTGGACTCGAGGGAGGATACAGAAGTGGTATAATGGACGGTTCATTCCCTACAGGATACACCTGGAGGCTTAATACCCATGGCAGGCTTCACTCTCGCCCCAACACCTCTTCCCTCCAACTCATCTACAATAAGTACCAGATGTTTGTCGATCATATCCGAGCCTCACCTCTTTAGTTATAATTGATTGGATGAATTTACCATTTGTTGGAAAATTCGAAATTGGTTGTGACCAACTTAAGTAATTGTTTAAGTGAAATTTTTTTGTTTGGTGAATGAGAAATTAAACCAAACTTAAAATGCTTAAATGCTTGAAATTGTTGGAAATTGTATAGAATATTGTGTAATATTCTAAAGAATGAGTAGATGAAAAGACGAGTCTTTTCATATGGAAGATCATGACTTTTGGAGATCATGACTTTTGGTGTGAGTAACTTCCAATAATTATGATTCTTAATTTCAAGAGATGTGTCTCTTGGTGTGGTTTCCAACTACTATATATATAGATTCCCATGTGTTTGAATTTTATGAAAAACAACAAACAATTCAATTGATAGTTTCATATCATTCCATTCCATGTTTACAATTTAGTTTTGCATAAAACACTTTGTAGAAGTGATTATTTCTTGCATCAAAATCATGGTTATGATAAAGAGGGAACTCCGTTTGAGTTCGTTGGTCTAAGTCATTTGGAGTGCTCATATGGCTTGACGTGTTCGTTGTATCTTGGGAGATGATTGCCGGAAAACCGTTAGCACCGATGCGGGACAAATTCATCTTAAGGACAAAGTGTCGAACACTTGCCTCGACCTATCGCATCACTTGCAACTCATCTTTCTTCTTTCCGATTTCATTCTAATTTAATATTCAAATTTTGGAAAGTAACTAATATTCTTTTGATTTCATGCAAGGTTTAATATAAAGAGTAAAACGCGTTCAAGATTGGAAAGTGATGAATCCATATTCATATATTGGAAGTCGGTAATCACTATTTTGTCTTCTCAAATCAGATTTCGGTAAATCAAATGATATTTCGATTTCACGGTATGTTCTTGATTAATATAATATGCACATTATCGGTGTAATATCTCCACAATCTTAAGATGAATTTGATGTGTGTGTTATAAGTGAAATTAATCAGAGGTTTTGGTTGCTTTATGCAAGTATTAAAAGGCTAATAAGTGAAATTAATCAGAGATTTTGGTTGCTTTATGCAAGTATTAAAAGGCTACGTGGTTGGCAATGTAAAATGACAGAACATGGCCTTTTAAATTTGTTGTATGTTTCCATAACATAAAATAATTGGCTACAAGTGCATGTAGTTGCTTGGTGTGAAATCAAATTTTGTGCAGTAAAATTCTTGCAAGAATTTCTGATTGAATTATCATGATGGAAATATACTAGTGACCAATTTCTAGTGTGGAAAATTGTGTTTATTCAGGCTATTCTCTATAACATGAATTGCTAAACATATAGGTAGGGGTGAGCAAAACCCAATCCAACCCACGAAAACCGATCGACCCAACCCAACCCGTCCGGGTTGGGTCCCTTTTTTTGTGTTTTTAGGCGAGTTTCGGGTAGTGGGTTAAGCTATTGGGTCGGTTCGTGGGTTAAGCAAGATAACCCGGTAGAACCCAAACCAACCCGACCCGACCAACATAAAAAATTAAAAAAAAAAAACGACTAAATATAAAAGGGAAAGAAACCCTAGCATTTTCATTTTTCAGTTCTTCTTCTCTCTCTCTACTCTCGTTCTCTCCCGCCGCACACTCGCACAGAAGCCCTAATCTTTTGATTTTCAGCACTTGATTATTCGTCCAGAAAGACGGAAACCGATTTGTGAATCTGGGATTTTGTTGTAAGTTATGGAGGCTTCTACTGTAGTGATCAAGTTTAGTTTTTTCTTCTTCTTTTTCTGTTCTTTTTTCGTTTTTAATGGTTAGATCGATTTGTATGTTCAGTAATCTGTATGTACCGTTAATTATTGATTTTTCCCCTATTTCTGTAATCAATTAAGTTTTTTTATTTATTATGGGCATGTTTTTAGTAGTGAAGTTTTAGTTAAATAACTCAATTGCATGCTAAGTTTGGGTGTTATCTTTCAGGCTTTGATGTTCTCTAAGCCCCAACTTAGTTTGTAACTCATAGAAGAAAACTCGCAGGACACTTCGATTTCTTTCTCTTTTGCTTGGTAAAGAGAATTTCGGGGTTTAAATTCTCGTAGATATCATGTTTTTAACAATTTTTTTGTTCTGGATTTTATTATTTTTCTTTTTTAAATAAATCTGCCTGAGATGAATTTTATGTATTTATTGTTGTGCCTTAAACTAAAGCAGAGTCAAATCTTTTCAAAAGCTTTTTCAATGCTGAAGTTGTTAACTTTCCGATTTTCATGTTTGCTGATATATAATGAATGAGATTATATTTTGTTTTAATGGTCTGAAATCTGTTTTAACACTGAATTATTTATTGGACATTTGGACCTCCACCTCCTGTTGTGGTCACCGAAGTTGAGTCTGCAGATGAGGCAGAGTGTTTTGAAAAGGTTAATCTTTCTCCCCCTTTCCTGATCATCAGGAAACCTCTGTTTTCACACATAATATTTAACTCTATGCCCATTTATATCCTCAACCCATAAAGCCTTATACATTTCTGTTAATATGCTGATAAAATGATAAGAAGATTCCTTAATCATCTCCTACATAGCATGCATTTGCGTTAGTTGCTAATTACAACTCTATAGTGTGTCTGCATGGTGCATGGGATTGAACTTATTTCTTTTGTTCAGATTACAAGAATTATGGGCACTGAGGATGATAGTCTACGATATTCTGGGTGTCAACAAAAATATGTCAGCTGAAAACATAAAGAAAAGGTATTCATGTAGATGGTCGTTTGTGGAGTTGTACTCTCAATCTGCACATGGTTTTATATATTGATTCCACTTGGTATGAGTCCTTTCAAAGTGTCAAAGCAAGCTCAAGTTTCCAATTGCCAGTAAAAATGTACAAAATTGAAGAGAGTTCTCACTTCTCAGGTAATATCCTCCTCTAGAATTCAAGGAATTCCATTACTAGCTTTACTTCATATCACATCAAGTTTTCTACTATTTATGTTACCATCAGCATTTACTTACTGCACATGACTAATAAGAACTGCATTTCCAAATGTGAGTTTCTTCATTGAAAACTTCTAAGGACAGGTTTCAACCACATAAATCTCTATGCAGACATTTCAAGCTTCCATTATTTTCATTTTATGTGATCTATTTACTTGTGCAGTTTAGAATCATTGTTGCTGTTTTTTGTTGGGATTTATTTGGAGATTGCAAACAGTGGATGGTAGCTCTTTTGAGTTGTAAGCTGGCAGCTCTTCTGCAGTGGATGGAAGCTCTTCTGAGATGCAATGTTTACTCGGCTGCCACAAGTTTACTACATTAATTTTGAGATGCAATATTTACTCAGTGGATGGATGTATTAATTGTATTTGGGTGACTTTTTATTCGAATGGTTGTACGTTGTATTAAATATTAATCTTATTTGGATGACGTATTAGTTTTATTTGAAATATATGGTAATAAATTACGCTTTTGTCCAAACCGACCAACCCAACCCAACCCAACCCGACCCGACCGACACTTGATTTGGTTGGGTTGGGTTGGGTTGGGTTGGGTTTCAACGTGTATTTGGGTTGGGTTGGGTTGGGTTGGGTTGAAATTAGATCAAACCGACCGTGTTGGGTTGGGTTTGGGTTGGGGGAAAAACCGACCCAACCCAACCCACGCCCACCCCTACATATAGGTATGTGATAAATCTAAAGTGTTAGATTTATGTGAAGAAAGTATATGAACTTTCATAACTATTCTTTTGATCAGAATATGGTAAAATTAGTTGGTTGAAATTTCATATCTTGTTGAAATTATGCTAAATTTTTAATGGTGATAGCTTCAATTAAATCTATGAAATTAAATGAGATGATTTACGCAAAACTATATGTGCATGAGAATATGACAAAATGCGATTTGTTGTAATTGTATTAAGTGGAACTCATTATTTGATAATGAGATTTAAGCCACTTAATTACTTGGAATTGGTAGAATATTATGAAATATTCTAGAATCGATTTAGATGGAAAGATATGTCTTTTCATATGAAAAATCATGACCTTGGTATGATTAATTTCCAATTGGTGTATCTCTTCATAGAGATTTATTCGAAGAGGTGTGTTCCCTCGTTGAGTTGTGTCTTTTGAGAACACAACTATCGAACCGATGGATGATTCATTCATTCAATTTGAATATGGTGAATAAGTATTATTTAATATGGAATAATACTATCTTGTGAAATGTCACAAATGTGATATGTTTGGAGAAGTTGCAAATCTTGTGAATCAAGATGCTTAGTCTTCTTCATTGTTGAATTCAATTAAGTTGGTCTATGCTTGAAAAGTATTGTTGGTCTATGTAATGACATTGATCAAATTGTGTGTGATCATATTGAAGATAGTTGGATTGAAGTACATTGAATACAATTTCAATGGAAATAAATTGTGGGTTGACGACCACTATTTTGAAAGTACTTAAACTTTCACGAAGTATTCGATATGAACATTATCTATTCGATAAATGAATTGAACTACGAAAGAGTTGATGAACTCGTAGTTCAAGTACAACCCAAAAATGTGGGGGTTAACATCAATGCTTGCGAACTTATATGAAAAGTTCAAGACTTGTGAATGCAATATTATTAGTTGCACATGCATTCCTAATTGAGGAATTGTAGGGGTAACTTATGTTTAAAAGTTACAATTTTTTTATACCTTATAATCATAGAAATATATCTATGAAGGTGGAAGATGTAGAAAACCCTTATATTAATTATAAGGACGATATACACTAAGTCTAAAGTGGATGAAATGGGATAAAAGACGATTGGAATATTAGAAGAATATTCATAAAATTGAAATGTATTGTAATATTTCAATAATGGTATTGAATACCCATGTTTCTGAAATCCACTAGTGAAAAGTGATTGACTAGTGTAGTGCGTGATAGAAATCCTCTAACATTGTTATTTAGAATTTATAAAGTTTTAGATAAAGTTAGTTAGAAGCATGTAGCTTCATGAGAGGATTTCTTGGTGGTGACATGTTGTATCTATTAAATCAATTGATCGTTGGCTAGCTATATTTGATGAGATACTAAGTCACATGTAATGGTAAGTCTAGACGTAGACATAATACCGTTAAGCAGTCGATCTCAATGGTGTAAATTCGTGGTACCTTTAAGAGATTACCGAGAGATCAAAAATACTGCATATCTAAAGGAATGAAATTAAAGCCTACTACGTAAGAGTCTTTTGTAATGGTAACCCTACCTTGTTGACTGGAGATCCCAAAATCTTGGTTCAAAGGGATAACTAAGTTATGAAGATTGAATAAAGCACTCAGGGAAATACTTCCCAACTCATTCCTATGATAATTACAGTGCTTTCTGCAAAGTGTGAGGTTAAGCTATGCTTTTAATGATTCCTATATCTTGATTAAGTCAGGTAGAATAAGATAAGATACTCTTAATAGGAGGTCACCTATGTAATTGTGAAGTAGGGCCGCTTCAATGAGAATTGTTCGAGGCTAAAATTTTCTAAACACTTATGAAACCAAGAGTGGTCCAGGGCCAAAATGGACACAATCATGAGAACCATGAACGGTTTAGGAAAGACATTGTGTGAGTACTGTTGTCTTGGCTTACACCAACGGCTGAATGGTTCAAGACATCACGTTCACCAATTAGCCAGTAAGTCCGATAGTATTTCACTAAGGGAGGTTCAAAGCCAAAAGCTACCTTCTCTGATGCAGTGTTTTTCGCCCTCTCTCTACTAGTGTCTGCATAGTCATTTGCATTAATTTTCATTCATGTGGGGGATTGTTGGAAAATTCGAAATTGGTTGTGACCAATTTAAGTGATTGTTTAAGTGGAATTTTTTGTTTGGTGAATGAGAAATTAAACCAAAACTTAAAATGTTTAAATGATTGAAATTGTTGGAAATTGTATAGAATATTGTGGAATATTCTAGAGAATGAGTAGATGAAAAGATGAGTCTTTTCATATGGAAGATCATGACTTTTGGAGATCATGACTTTTGGTGTGAGTAACTTCCAATAATTATGATTCTTAGAGTGTGTTTGGTAGGGATTTTTAGGAGAAAAATTGATTTTTGAATAGTGATATGATGGGAAATGTGTGGTTGAAAAAGAAGAAAAAAGTATTGATGTGATGGAAAATATTATTTTATTGAAGAATGTGTGGTTGAAAATGAGAAGTGATTTACTGTAGAAAAGGAGAATTGTTACCAAACAGGCTCTTAATTTCAAGATATGTGTCTCTTGGTGTAGTTTCCAACTACTATATATATAGATCCCCATGTGTTTGGATTTTATGAAAAACAACAATCAATTCAATTGATGGTTTCATATCATTCCATTCCATGTTTACAATGTAGTTTTGCATAAAACACTTTGTAGAAGTGATTATTTCTTGCATCAAAATCATGGTTATGGTAAAGAGGGAACTCCGTTCGAGTTCGTTGGTCTAAGTCATTTGGAGTACTCCTATGGCTTGATGTGTTCGTTGTATTTTGCGAGATAATTGCCCGAAAATCGTTAGCACCGATGTGGGGCAAATTCATCTTAAGGACAAAGTGTCAAACACTTGCCTCGACCGATCGAATCACTTGCATCTCATCTTTCTTCTTTCTGATTTCATTCTAATTTAATATTCAGATTTTGGAAAGTAATTAATATTCTTTTGATTTCATGCAAGGTTTAAAATAAAGAATGAAACGCATTCAAGATTGGAAAGTGATGAATCCATATTCATATATTGGAAGTCGGTAATCACTATTTTGCCTTCTCAAATCAGATTTCGGTAAATCAAATGATATTTAGATTTCACGGTATGTTCTTGATTAATATAATATGCACATTATCGGTGTAATATCTCTTACACCATTTTGATTTAAGAATTTGGAAGGAATGTGGAGAAAAGGATTGAATCTTTTTAAAAACATTGAAGGTGTTTGATACGTGTGTTATATGGTTTTGTGGAATGAATTACGTAGACACTGAGAACTATAATGAATGTTGGAAGCATGAAGCAGATGTGTAGCGACCGCGAACTTTTAAATTATATAAATTAATTTTCTCGAAAAACGTGTCGCTAAAACGTAACCCTAATTTTCTAGAGAAACGCGTTCGTCTAGCCGTTATAAAAAGGAATTCAAATCTATTCGATTGAATCCAATCTCGAATAATTATTTTAGTATCAATTTCGAATTATTTTATTTAAATCCAATTTTTATTAAATTCAAGCCCAATTACTTATTAGTCCAAATCTTGGATGTTTAGGTCCAATTCCACTTAAGTCCAACAAGGAAATCATTTTAATCCAATCACCTAAGCCCAATTAGAAAACCCTACAGCCCAAATCCAAAGGCCCAACAATCAGGCCCAATATACCATCTAGGGATTTGTGCCCTAAAATCCCATTATTTTATTCATCACAATTCCCTCCACTCCCATTTCATTCACGCAACCAAATCCATTTGGTAAGAATCTCTCTTCTCTCCCTCACACTCTCAGCTCCATTTCACTTGGGTCACCATTGATACTAGAACAACCATTTCTAGCATCAACAGTGAGCTCCCCAAGCTGGCAAACTCAACGCCCCAGCCACTGCACAATGCAGCCAACTCCACCAACCTCCACTGCAAGGTCACTGCAAGTCACAACACCATTCACCAAACCATCACTGCAATCATCACCAACACTGCAGCACCACGTTCCAGCCACCCAACCCAACATCACACCAACTGCAACCACACAGCAAGACACCACCAGTCACAACCCCATTCTTGAAACCGAGAATCAAAACACCAACACACCAAGCTGCAGCCAACTAAACTAAGCTGCAAACATCGAATCACCAGCAGAAACCCAACACCGTTCCACCACCCAAACCACCAAGTCCACTGCCAACAGCTCAAAATCAACACCAGCATTCGAACTCCAGAAGAAACCAAGCCACTACACCTTTCACCCAACTCACTGTAACACCATACAACAAACTCCATTCACCTACTGCAAAATCTCCAAGACTGAGACCAACTCTCTGCACCATCTGTGAAACCACCAGTCGAAAACCCAGCTCAAATCACACGAGCTGAAAATCAAACCTCAAACGCCACCAAAACACCGACCACGCACAAACCGTAGCTTCATGACCTCCACCAGCCACTACACCCAAAACCCGAAACCAAGCAGCCCTTATTTCACCAAAATCAACCCCCAATCGACCCCAAAATCAAGAAAATAGGAAAAACCCATACTTACCCAAAGGAAATCGACCCGCTAGCCTCGAGTCCAATACCTCCATTTTTCGCGCCCAAAGCCCAAAATCAAACCCTCCCCTACCCTTGAGTCGGCGCCCCCACGAGTGGCGGCGCTGCCACCGTCGCCGGCGGTGGTGGAATCGGAGGGGCAAAGCCCCTCCATCGCCTCTCTCTCTCGGTCGAATGAGAGAGAGAGAAATGAGAAATGATATTTTTTTTATTTGATTTTTGGTTTTATTTGATTTTTAATTTCTAAAGAATATGTTTTAGCCCCCAAGTTATAATTTGTTTTAAGTTAGTCCCTAAAGTGTTTTTAGTTTAGCCCTTAAGTTTAAGTGTTTTAATTTCAGTCCCTTAATTTTATTTTCAGTTTTAGATAATGTTTAATTTAACCCCCAAGTTTATAAATTATTATTTCAGTCCTTAAGATTTTATTTTCAGTTTCAGCAGATTTTCAATTAAGTCCTTAAGTTCTGAAAATGTTTAATTTCAGCTCTTTAGTTTTATTTTCAGCTTTATTATATTTACAGATTAGTCCTTAAACTATTAAACATTATTATTTGAGTTTTCAGCTTTTATTTTCAGCTTTAAAATACTTACAGCTTAGTCCTTAAACTATTAAAAGTTATTATTTCAGTTTTTAACTTTTATTTTCAGTTTTATTATAATACAGTTTAGTCACTAAACTTATGAAAGTTATTATTTTAGCCCTTAAAGTTTTATTTTCAGATTTAATAAACTTTCAATTTAGCCCCTAAACTTTACTTTATCATTTTAAGTCATTTATTTCAATTCCAATAATTTTCAATTAAGCCCTTAAACTTAATTTCAACACTTTAAAACTTTAAAGTTCGAAATACTAATTCAAACTTATTTTCTATTTTTGGCTAGACGATACGTACGAGCAATTAGGAGCTTGAAGTTATTTTTCCCGCTCCACTTTTCACGCAACTCGAAATATTTGAGGTAGACTCGCCACCATTAATTAGTTTAAATTATAATTGCATGCTTTATGTGAATTACGTGATTTATATGCTTTATGCATAGGATGAGAATGTGTCATATGCGATATATGATATTGTTATGCTTGCCATAACTTATATGCTTAATTGCATGAGAAATAAAGAAAGAAAGAATCTCTTATGAGATAAGAAAAGAATGTTATGTATAACTTATGTGCTTCATCCACACAAGAAAGAAAAACTACCCACAGCCCATGTTTTTAAAGAGCCTATGATTTCAAGAAAATGAACCAAAGATGATATCACGTTGTATATTGCATGAGTGTGATTTCAATTATTCTGTAAATTAATTATCGGCGATGAGTCTACTGAGTATTTCTTCGAAATACTCATTCTGCTATTTTTAACAATATTTGCAGACTTCGGAGGCGATCGAGATTGATCCGGCAGTGGTGGCATAAAATTTGATTATCGAAATTATTAAGTTTCCGAATTTATGTATTGAAACATTGTTAACGTATTTTTCGTTTCCGCTATTCCAAAACATGATATTTAAATTTTGAACAATTATCCTATGTATTTTTCTTGCCGATGAAATTTCAAATTACAAATGTGATTTTAAAAATTAGGCACCGTTTGGTAACCATTATTCTAGAAAAAATGTATTCTTTGTGTCAAATCACACCTTTTTTGTGGTTGAAAATGAAGGAAAATGTATTGATGTGATGGAAAATATTATTTTATTGATGAATGTGTGGTTGAAAATTAGTAGAAGAATGAGAATGAAAAAAAGAATGGTTACCAAACGGTGCCTTAGGTTATTTTCGCCAAATTGATTGACAAAATTAGGGCAAAAGACGATGACGTGGCAATCCGGGTTAACAGAACTCGGGGCGCTACAAGATGTTAGACGGATTTTCTGATTGTTGGAGAGAAAAATATTAATTTTTTTGTTTTCAGAATTTTACTGGTGTTTGATATTTACCTGCTTCTGTACTCTGTATGGTGGATTGTATGGGAACTTGAGAATTATAATGGATTTTGGGGTGTGATGAACAAACTACAAGGTTTGCAGAATCTTTGACTAAAGTGGAAGTATTTTGAAATTTATTGGTTATTTAGAATTTTATGAAATGGGAATCCCTTCAGTACAGTTTGCCATTTTTTTTTTAGTATGCAGACTGCAGAATCACTCACAAATTTTGATAAAAATGAAAAATGTTGCTTGATGTTGGAAAGTAGGGATGCTTAAGACTTGTTCGTGCCCAGCATATAATCTGCTTTTGGGTTTCTGGAGTCATGATAACTGATATGAGTGACGGGATATAGTGCTTGTTTGGTAGGGATTTTTGGGAGAATAATTAATTTTTGAATAGTGATATGATGAGAAATGTGTGGTTGAAAAAGAAGAAAAAATTATTGATGTGATGGAAAATATTATTTTATTGAAGAATGTGTGGTTGAAAATGAGAATTGATTTACCGTAGAATTTGAGAATAAAAAACAAACAGGCCCATATTATCAGGCAGAAGCGAAGTTTGAAATTATGAATTCTGAACTTTATAATCTGTGACTTCAAAACAACAATGTGGTTCAAAACAACAATGTGGTTAAAACGGAGTGGAGTAAGCTATAATACGTGAAGGTGGAGTAGAGCATTGGCGTACCTTATGATTTCCATCAGTTTGCTATGGTCGTGTGTAAGCTTAAAGCATCTATGTTTGTGTTACTCCAATCGATGTAAGTTAACAATGAGGTTACATTTTGAAAATTTTTTTGCCTACAGTCAATATATTTGTATTAATTGTTTGTAAAATGTTGAGTTTGACTTGTGCTCTTAGGCCTTTGGGTTTGACTTATGCTCTTAGGCCTTTGTGTTTTTAGGAGCGGGAAGGAAGATTTAATGTTGGCATGTCTAACTCTATGACTACTTCAATTCGTGAAAGTGTTCGTGACATGACAATCGATAAGACCAGAATGACTAAGAAAGAAGTTTGATCTTAGATTAATCTTACAATTGTTTCCATTTTCGATGAGCAGCCTTAATTATCCGGCCAATATTACATCTAACCTCTATATCGCTCATCCGACCTCCACCATCTACCTCACAAAAAAAATTAATTTGGTCCATGAACTTTCAAATTGGAGCAAGTCAGCCCTTACTAGTACCCTCTAAGGTTTACTGTGGCCGCTTCTATAATTATGTCAATATCATAATCATAATCATGATCAAGTCAATTTAATTTTCAAACTCAATTTGGTTTCTATAATACTGTATTAAGTTTGAGGGGATGTTGAAGATCTGCAAAAAGTTATAAAGTTATCATTTCATGATAGTTTTTCCAGTATTGTGGGATTATTTTCTAAATAATTGATTGTGCGATTATCCCACATTCTTTCGCCCTATAAATAGGGTCTTCTATTTTATATCACACGAGTTTATTATATACAATTTATAATATTATTCTAACACTTCAAACAATCTTATTGCTTCCTTCTGCTGTCTTTGTCACACGATAATGGCAATGCGAACGCTATATCAAAAATGTAAACTGATGCATGGAGACCTAAGAGAGAACAACATTATTTTGAGGTGAGAATTCATTTTCTCTGGTTTGAACTATTATATTTTTTATGGTGAACAAACTCTAATAATTTCAGCCATGCAGGGTCACTTGTACACTACCTTTGTTTCACAAGCAGTCAATCTTGATCATCCTCACGCCCTTGATTTCTTTTGAGAGGATTATGACCATGTTTCAGTGAGTTATTCTCTTTCACCCTGTTATACTGTTTCATTGACCTTTTGTCCTCCATCCTCAATTTTTTTTCCTTCTCATGATTGCGAGTTGAATAATTTCATATTAAGGAAGAGGGATTTCCATGTTTCCTTAATGCGGGATTTCTTTAGAAAACAGTGTAGCTGTCACGACAATAAGGGAATTGTTCGATTTTATAGTGGATCTTATATTGAAAGACGATTCAGTGGAAAGTTATCTGGAAGAGGTGTTGTCATGTGCACAAATGTTGTGTCTTTAAGTTACTGGAAAGATCGCAGTGACAAAATTGGCTAGAGGTGATTTGATATCTGCAGAGGACTTGCACTTCTTATTTGTGCAAGTCTTTAATGGCAAATCTTTTTGTACGCCAATCCTTTCAAACCTTGACTTAATTCTACTAGGCTCGTGTAAATGGAATTTTAAGCATTAGCATCTTAATACCATAATATTACATGTTTTTAGATGACTTTTGTTTTATTAAGTCCACATTCTATTTCAACTGATCAAAGTCAGAACTGTAAGATTCTAGTTAATGTGAATCCTGAATCTCTGATGTGTTACATTTTTTTTCCCCTTTTTGTGTTCAGTAGTCATTCATTTCGAAGACACCAGATCACATGAAGAATGCCCAGGAGGATGTGCAATGTATCATCAGTGGGAAGGACACCGATGGCATGTATTATCAGACCATTACGGGGTCTCAAACGGGCTCTTTCCGTGGCCGACTCTGCCCAAGCAGAAAATGAGAAGATTCAGTCAAACGGAAATCCAGAAAAAGAGGTCCCTGATGTGACAGCGAGCACCCCAACTTACTAGGTCGATAATCGGAGTATGGAACTGAGGAAAGTGAAGACTCGATTCATATTCGGACAAGGGTTGTCTTCTCAAAGCAATAAGCAGGTGGCTGTTGACAGAAAAACTGCTCAGAAAGAGAACAAGAAGAAAATAGAAGAAAAGGCAAAGTCTTGAAAGAATAAGGGTTTATTCTCTTTGTGTTTCAATTTTGTGTTTTGGATTTTGAATTCATTTTGAGTGTCCATTTAGAGATTGTTGAAAGCCCATATTTGGCCCCCATTATTTTGCATTTTTTATGGTTGAAAATTTTTGGAATAGTGATTGATGGGAAAATATGTGGGGGAAAAGTAATGAAAAATTTTAGATTTGTGTGTAATATTATTTTATTTGATGAATATGTTGTTGTAATGAAGAGAGAAAAAAATTTAGAGTGTATTTGGTAGAGATTTTTGGGGGAATAATTGATTTTTGAATAGTCATATGATGGGAAATGTGTGGTTGAAAAAGAAGAAAAAATTATTGATGTGATGGAAAATATTATTTTATTGAAGAATGTGTGGTTGAAAATGAGAATTGATTTACTGTAGAAAATCAAAATCCATACCAAACAGGCTCTTATGTAATGTATGGGGGCCAAACAGGGGCAAAATGTGTTCTTTTTGTCATTTTGCAAAATTGTTTTAAAAAATAAGAGCCCGTTTGGTACCGATTAAAATCCAATTAAAATTGAAAATATAGCCGTTATTAGACCCCACTCGTCTAATAAAAGTCAACAATAACGACTAGTTTTTCAATTTTAATCTGATTTTAATCTCTACCAAACGGGCTCTAAAAAAAAAGTGGAAAACTCGTTTACTTTCCCCTCCCCTCCTCTCTCTCTCGGTGGTAGTGGTGGTGGTGGTGGTGATTGTCTGATTGAAAACATTCAAAACACGTTTTGAAAATCTTGACTTGATTATAACTGAAAAAACTCTAAACGACAAATTTTCGTTTTGGATTTTCTTTGTAAATTTTAACTTGTTTTCAAAAATGCGTTTTTGAAAATAAAAAAGAGAACGCGTTTTCACTGTTTTGAAAAATAAAAAACGACTTGAAAACGATAAAGAGAACATACCATAAAGTTCCAAAGTATGTGAAAGAAAAAGAAAAAGTTGGCGAAATCCAAGTCCACGTATATTGCTAGCCACATGCAGTGGTTCATCCTCGGCGATAGGAGGCTAGCCCATCGACAAGTTTGGCGGTTCGATAAGGTCCCACATAGGCTCCCAAATTATATGTTGCCGTTGGATGATACAGTATAGCTGATCCTAGTTTTTAGGATTAGCACGCACGAGTTATGCTACACTTATCGAATTTTTTTACCAAATCTTTTACACCCCACTCATATTAAGGGGTGGGGACCACAAGCCAGAATTTCTAAATATATGTGGGGGGCGCGCTTTTTGTGAGAGGAAGTAAACCATTAGGTAACCCCCTTAGCACACTAGATAAAGAGACTGTCTGTGATTGATTATAATTAGAATTCCTACCGTTCAAAGCCAAGAAATGCCATTTTTCTGACCGTTGGGCACCAAATCAGCCCACCTTTGTTGACTAGTTCTCTCTTGCATGGGTTCCATCAGAGGAAGCAACGTTCCAAAAATCAATTGGTAGAAGTGGGGCCAGACAGACCCTAATTCTAGCACGCACTCCTGACGCTTGTTCCAATTTTCAAAGTCAAAGCCATTGAGCTTTAGAACAAGATCTCAATTTTTCACATATAATTTAGTAGTTAGCCACAGAACGGCAGGTGGGGCCGTACACGAATTTAATTTGTCAAACTAAAGATCCATTGGGTAGACCTTACTTCTTGATTAAACGACACTTGTATGGTTACCATTTTGTCTTGGAATACAAAAAACAAAAAATCTACAATTTAAAACTGTTTTTCATATGATTTTCTGCTGATATTTGATTGAGTTATGTTGTCATCCACGCAGAACTCGCTAAATTCCAGTGTATATTTCTTTTTTGAATAATGCTAAATGACCCGCGTCGATGACCGCGGGGATGACAGCACACTCACAGCCTTGGCATGGATCCCACCCCCGAATAAAATAATCCAACCCCCTCATGTATGTGTGTGGTCATCCCCGCGGTCAACCACTTGGGTACTGTAGCATGGTTCTTCTTTTTTTTAAGAAAAATAAATATTTTAATCTGCCATCCCTTGCGTGTCGGCACAGTTAAGGATGGGTGGCTGCAGGTTCGGACTTCCGTTATTTTTTTTTTAAAGGAAAATCTTATTTTGACCGTGTTTTAAACCTATAATTCTTTATTTGCTAAATTATTATAGTCGACGATAATATCATAGTCACATAAATATCATTAGTGCTAAACATATGATAATAAATAAAAAATTAGATTTGTTTTGAAGTTCACAATAAAGAATAACAATATGTTGCATAAGAGGGCCTATATTTGGTACTCGACTTGGATCAAACAATGGACAAAAATTTAGCTTTTTGAACATTGTATAAAACTGCACATTGGCATGCAATAATTAGCAGAACTTAATAGTACGATTTTCCTTCCTTAATATTGTCGAGTGCGTACCAAACAAGCCGTGAAAATATACACATGCTTCCACTTCAAACTTCTTGTCAAGTATTGTACTTTTCACCGAAAAAGTCATACTGAAGAGGATTTTTCTCTACTCTTCAGGTTTGTTTCTCCTGGATTGAAAACAGGGCAAGCAGCTGCTTAAGAAACCATTTCTTTTCCTGCATTAGAACACAATATAAGTTAACAAATCTTGACTTGATAATGATTTTGCCAATAATTTCTGAATTCTACAAGTAATTCCAGTTCAGTGAAAGTGCGAAAATATGAGATGTTATGGCAAAAACTTGTTGATTTTATGAATAATCAATGAATTTTTTATTACCGAACTCCAGGGTATTTCGTAGAATGTACAGGTTTTTGGCATGATGGTTCATATCAATTTTTAAAGTACTCTCACAGTCACAAGTCACAAGGGGAAAATCTACTGGTGGTACAGGGCAAATGGAATTTCTGTTTTGCTGAAAATCTTGTTCTTGTTTAATTGTTATCTGGAAACTTCACTGCTGCTTCTATGAACAAATAGATTTTCTTGCATACTGGGATTGAGATTTCTTATTCTGATTAGTCTGCAAATTGAATTCTAAAGCAGTCACTTTACCAGATTCATCCAAAATTCACATAAAGCTCTACAATTCCCTTAATAATATAATTTATGATCCCGTATACTAAATGTGCCCTCAAATAAAAAAATTCTGTTGCTTTGAACTCAAAATTCAATCAATGTCTCTGCTGAATAACTGCATAGATGTGATTGATTTTCTTCCTACATATAATCTTTGCTTGGTAAATATTGAAATTTTTAGTGTTTATAAACTCAAAATCTTGAACTATTTTCGTTTGAATTCATGTAAATTTAAATTCTATGGGTATGAATAACTCCCAAAGATGGTGAGAACATGAAATTCAAAATACCTGCTGCTGTCTTTGCGTACACTGCCGCTCCCGCAGCCTGTGCTGCCACTGCTGCCGGTTTTACTTCTGCTGCTATCACTGTCGCTTGAACCGGAAAATCGTTTCATCCACCAGTCCTTATCAAACGATCCCTCAGGTTTAGGCGAAACTTTGCCGCTATAATTCTTAACAACACTCCTTTTCTTCTTCGATTTCCAAAAAGTAGGAAATCCCATTTTGAGAAACAATCCCCTGTTGTCAAAACTCCCGTTTCTAATCATCTTTTCATTTTTCTTTGACCTCTGATGTAAACCCCGAATCCCATGATTTTTCTCTTCATTCAATCTTTCTGCTTGATCCTGATCTTGATTTTGAGTTTCTATTCTATGATGTTCAACAAGATCCTTCAAGGAGAGTTCATAAGAAGATTCAGGCATACTCTTCACCATTTCCATAAGTTCCCACTGCCCTCTAGCAATAGCTTGTGCTCTTGAATTTGGGGAATATACCCTGTAATTCTGTTGGTGGAGGAGGGGGTGTGAAGGACTTTTTGGTGAGCTGGGACCATTTTTCCATAGAGGTGGTGAAAAAACACCAGAATCATCTTCTTCCGTAACTTGATTATGTCTAAATTGAACTCCCTGGTTATTCAAATTCCTATGATTCTCATAGTCTTGCGCTAAGTTTCTACCAAAATCAGCAGCACCCCAATTGCCATAACTTTCATTTCTGTAATCAACTGTGTGAGAAAATTCATTTCTTGGATTATGCATGACTTTCCTGAGGAGGGTTTGAGTGGAGAAGATGAACAAATGGGTGAGGGTGGGTTGGGGGTAGGGGTTGTTGTGTGGTGAGGATGTTATCAATGCCTCCATTGTCGCTTTCCTTTTAATAACAGCAAAGTATTATGCTGTATTGGCTTGTGAAAAAAGTCAAGGAACTTCTAGATGTGGTGGGCGCATAGGGAAATATTTTTATCCCTATTTTTCTCATTTTTGTCCCCGTGTGTACATTTTTCTCTAAAACTTGCTACAATAGTACAAGTAGGGGCAAATATATGATAAATAGATACATAACGTCGACTGTTACTAACGACTAAGGGTGTGTTTGGAAAACATTCATTTGAAAGAATGTATTATTGAATCGTAGATTGATGGAGAATATGTGGTTAAAAATGAAGGAAAAGTTATTAATATGATTGAAAATATTATTAAATTGAAGAATGTGTGGTTGAAAATGAATAGAAGAATGAGAATGAAAAAAATAACGTGTACCAAACATGGGCTAAAAATGAGACCATGACGAAGGGATTTGTAATTAAGCCTCCGTTTGTTTCTCATTTTTCATTCATAAAAATGAAAAATATGATCGTTATCCATCACATCAAGCCATCAATTTTAAATTTCTATCTCTTGTGTGGGAGGACCCAATAACGACTATATTTTTTATTCTCATTCTACAATAATGAAAATCAAACGGCCCTAAGAATCAACCAGATGCTCGAAAGTGTCAAATTAGGGATATTTTTATGGTAATGAATTTGGTAGTCTTTAATGCTATTCATTAATATACTACTGTATTAGCATAGCAACTAAAAATTTCCGATTTGATGAGGATTAAAATTAAATTTTTAATAAATTATTGATAAAAGTTAATGAAATATCTGATTAAAAAGTTGTGGATTTCATGAAAAAAGGGGGGGAGAGAGAGAGAGAGAGTAGAAAATTATGCTTATTGAATTTTAAAGGCCATAGCCAATGTGAGAAATGATATAAAGGGTCTAGTATCAATAAGAATAATGTTATTTATCATTATGATAATAAAATATCGGTGATATAACATCTATGTGGAATAATGAGATTGAGTAGTTCAATTTTTATGAGAGTTGAGAGAGAGAAATGTGGGAGATAATAAGTTGTCACATTATCGATGTTTCATCATCATAATGATAAATGACATTATTCTATCAATAATTAGGATTAATAAAGACCATTTTTTTTTTACCTAATTTACCAAAAATCATGAAAAAAAAAAGATATTTTTAAATTTTTTTTCCTAGTATATAAACTTAATAAATTAATAAATTCCTCAAGATTTTATTTTCTTTACTCAAAAATTAGAAAAAGAGATAAAAAAGAAAAAGGAAAAAAGGAGAGCGGCTTGAAATGATAATACAGCATATTATATCTCATGATTATAATGATGAAATGCATTATCGTGCTTTTTAATTATTGCCGAGAAGATAAATTTATTTATATTTAACATGGTCAAGATTTATATATATTCTTGCATTAAATGTTTTACACATTTAAAATTTTTATTAACATGTTCTCAAATAATGACAATAATTTTGCAAAACTCAAATAAAAAAAGAAAAAGAATGACACCCTTCTTCTCCTCATCTTCAACTTCGTTAATCGTCCTTTTGTCATCTACTTCTAATAATCTAATTCTCTTCATGTCGTTTTTAAGAAAAGGGAGACATATATTATTATTTTTTATTTTATAATTAGAGAACATGTGTTTAATTGTTTCTCAACTAAAACGTCTCGTTCAAAAATCAATTTGTCCATGGAGAATCACAAAATAGAAAATATAAAACCTAAATCCCATTAGAACATTGTTGAGAATCTAAGAGCATGTTTGGTAAAGCTTAAAATCAAATTAAAATTGAAAATATAACCGTTATTAGATCTCACTCGTCTAATAAAAGTCGATAATAACGGCTAGTTTTTCAATTTTAATACGATTTTAATCTCTACCGAACACACCCTAAATAACTTTATAAAAATATCTTTCAGACTTTAAGTTTTCCAACGACATGCGCTTGTCATTTTTAAAAATTAAGAAATTGATAGATTTTTTTGTAGAATAAGAATGTAATCTTGTTTGATGGGAAGGAAAAGGGGGAACTAATTGTGACATTATGAATTTGAAAATGGTGGCTTGACAACTTCTTAACGTGTTCAAATTCCCAAGCTCTTTGAATTTCTTCCTTTGGTTTAGTATTTTATTGTCATTAATAAGAAAACTTGCACAATTTCTCTTCAATTTATGATACAATAACAAGTTAGTCATTAATCTATAAAAAGAAAAAGATAAGTCTATAATCTTTCAGTATAGTTACACAATAAGTTTGTAATGACTAATTTTCTAAATTTTTGTTACGTGATCATGTGGCTCTATTGAAATATGTCTCACTTCAAATTTATCAACAGCTCTACAAGTTGGAAAGCTCGTGTCACATAATGATATAATGAATATCTTTTTTCATCATTGTGATTGTCCAACAATATTGAAAATTTGGTGATCAATTTATTTGTTTTTAAAAGTTGAGAAACTGAAAACGTAATTTTTCTTATTTAGTAAAACTCTTAGCAGGGCTTTTTAGTATCAATTCTGCCCCCTTTTGGCCCTTATTAAAATTTTAATACATTTTTTTTCTCTTCTTTTCAACTACATATTTTCCAATTAAAAAAAAAAAAATTCAATCTTTTTCAACCATTCAATCTTAAATAATGGGCGCCAAATGAGGGCTCAATTTTAAATTGAGTTTTACTTAATTTTTCATAGTCGGATGTCTTAACGTCCATGCTATTTGTCATTAGTTAAAAAAAAAAAAATCCTCTTTATTTACATTTTAATCTTCAATTTCGTTGAATTAAACTTAGATAAGAAATTCTCATAGAAAAAAATAAAAATAAAAGTTGTGCCTTTTTCTTAGCTACAATTTCCAATTTTTCCAGATGAAAAAATTATGACAAACTGAACAAAAGTCTATGCAGAATGCAACAAGAGTCTCGATCGCAATCTGGTAGAATTGGCATAGTCAACCCTTGGACCCAACTCTCGAGTCTTGATTACATACGTACGCACGTGTGTTGTTAATTAATTATTATTTCTTGAACAGCTAATCTATCTAGAAAATGAAAAACAGCCAACTATCTAGAAATCTTCCTTAGTTAATTAATGGGATTTTATTATATTCATATGATCAATATATTATGGGCTTGTTTCAGCAGAACATTGAATTTTGTTAGAATCATTAGTTGAAATAATAAAATAATTATGTCGATACATTCGTTAATTAATCGTTCTAGAATCAATGAGCTGGATTTACTGTTGTAGCCTAGATTTTTCGATAAATTTATTATCCTATCTAGTTAATAAAAATTAAGGAGAAAGTATACATCCATGTTTAGTAAGTATATGGTTTCGAAGATCATTTTATTGTTCTTGATAAATTAAGATTAAATTACTATTCATATGTAATATTACGAATATTATCAATTCACTGAGCAAATTCAGGTAACTCAATTATTTTTAGTTCAAAATGTAAATCTTTACATTGTGTCAGACCGCAATTCGAAAGGGAAAAATAATTATCATGTCTCAACACCATGATACGAAACCAATTCCTCTACCACTGAAGTCGCCGCCATAGCCACCACCTTTACTAGCGACATCATCGTAGCTGTCACCTTGCCACCAAAGTCTCCTCCACCACTTCTGTCGGCTCTTTATTTTCAGCCACATGACCGTTCCCTTAGCCCAAATTTATATTCTTCATGTGCATTATCATCCCTTATCTTCATGAATATTTCATCTCAGATCTCTCTCCAACTAACAAACACAAATTATCCTTCTTGACGTCTTCTAGTTGGATATAATTTGTTAGGCTTCATTGCTGAATCACGTCCATGTCCTCCAGCCACAATCAAAATATAATGGTGCAACCATTTCAAATCCTGACTTTGCATTCTGGATACATTAGGATCAACTTTTACTAAATGCAATGATTGATTCTCTTTCCTCACCATGATCCCATTCATCACATTTTCCAGGACTTCTCAGGAAAGCCTGGAACACTCGGCATCCATGCTTGTGAAACACCTATTTCCTTTGATGAGCTTCATGAAAAACTCTTTAGTTTTGAAGCTCGTATTCATCATCTTGAGTCCTAGCGTATATTAACTTCTTGTATTATTAGTTATAGTAATTTATTCTGCACAATCTTACATGTAACAAGAGTGCTCTTACTTTGAAATTTATACTATTGAGACTTTTTATATGTAACGTTATAAATATTGCCAGTATATAAAGCAAATTCAGGTTGTTCAATTACTTCTAGCTCCACGTGTAAATATTTACACTACAGTTCAAATCTCATTGCTAGATTCACTATCCATGTATTAAAGTTGTGTATGTTTTAGATCTTTGGTGAAAACGAACAATCACGCCTAGCCCCCTCCGAAGTTTGTACCATTTTATTTTCATTATTTATTAATAAAAGACGCCATCATGAGCAGTTTAAAGAAAATTTAAATATGCAAGTTTGTCTCTTCTGTAGCAACGCAAAGTCATCCATGTATTTTGCTTGATCGGAGGTACACAGAATACACCTCCCTTGTGGCACCATACCATGATGAGAACCTGTAGCATAAATAATACCACTTCTTCTTTGGTTTTGATAGAAAAACCAGCTTACTGCAGTTCATGGCTCATAGGGAAACAAAATAGCACACAACTACATAAAGACTATAGAAGGTTGTCGTCGAACACAAAAGAGTGCATTGTTTGAAGACTAAAAAGAAACCATCTTCTAAAAAATCAGCTTTGTTAATTTCTAATTCAAATCTTCCATGTAACCCTTGGATGATAGCAACTGCTTTATTATTCCTTATTGATTCAAATATTCATCTTTCCATTGATGATTCTCCACCGATCTCAATGCATCAAGCTCCATTGCAACCTCCTTCATACTAGGCCTCTCTTCTCGTTGTGATCTGAGGCAACATTCAGGAAGTTTTGCAACTCGTTTCACCTGCTCAATTAGGTCCTCTCTTATCAAATTCTTTTCAAGAATTTGTACTAACCTATCATCTCGAATTGCATTAAGAAAGTATAATGGAAGAATTCTATTTTCTTCTGGTCTGTCACGAGAAAATGCCGTCTGGGTGGTTAATAATTCAGCTAGAACAACTCCAAAGCTATAAACATCGCTTTTCTCAGTCACTTGGCCAAAATGAAGATAGTCAGGATCCAAATATCCTATTGTTCCTTGCACCAATGTAGTGAGCACAGAATCATCAAGTGTGTCAAATCTGTTGAGAAAAAACACCACACAATAGTCAGGATCCAAATATCCTATTGTTACTTGCACCAATGTAGTGAGCACAGAATCATCAAGTGTGTCAAAATCTGTTGAGAAAAAACACCACACAATAAGAAGTGCAACAAAGAACAAAAGCGTATATAAGAGAAAAAATACTAATGTACACAGTTGGACAAAATCGCCAATAAGATAAGGGCAATGTCCAATTTCTGTTTACCACTTTTTCTCTTTTTTTCTTTTTAGTTATTATTATAAAAAACAATTTGAATATTAAGTTAAATATCAATAGTCAAACCTGGAGGCTCCAAAATCAGACACTTTTGCAGTATAAGTTTGGTCGAGCAATATGTTCGCACTCTTTATATCTCCGAGTATAATTGGAACCATATGCAAATATGCAAGTGCCACAGCAGTTTCTGCTGCTACTTTCATCCTCATTTCCTGTTGGGAAAAATCGCTTCGAATGCAAGAATTGAGATTAATGACAAATTGAAATAATAAAGATCACAAGAAAAAGAACAAGATTAAACTAAAGAAAATAGAGGAGAAATTGACAGAGGAACCGATGTTTTATTTAACAATATGGAGAGAAATTACAAGAACCAAGCAATAATGGTTTCTCTGGTCTCTAAAACTGAATGAAGAGTCTACTATTTATAGGGAAGATGTCCAAACCCAAGATGGAAACAAAATAAAAAACAAATCACGTGAAATAAAAGAAAAATATTGAGAAAATATTTTTCCAATAAAACACGTGAAATAATGGAAATAATATTTTTCCAAATATGTGCAAAGAAGGAAAAATATATTCCCAAAGATTTCAATCTAATTTGGGGTTTTCACATATGGTAACCCTAATTTGGGTCACCAATTCCAACAATCTCCACCTTGACCCAAATTCCGGTGCAATAAACAAAACTTCAAAATTTCTCCACCTGAGAAATGACTCCGTCTGCATCGAAATGAACAGTCTCTTCAAACAGTAACAAAAAAACTCTCCATCACACAAAAAAAACATCTTCATCTGCCCAGCATCCACAAGCGACACCTGAACCCTAAACCCGGATTCCCAAAATTCCAACAAGGAATTAATTATTGACCAAACAGGGTCAAAGAACTCCCTGTAGCAGAATCCACTCCAGGTGCATGATCAGAAGGCCCCTTACTAGAACTATCACCTTCAACGATCCCAAATGCATTGCAGACATTTCCAACACTGTACCTACGCTCTATGAGTCCAACACTAGAGTATGTAAACACAGTAAATCTGTTGTAATCGGTGGCAAAGCGAAATCACCAACGCTCCCCTGAGCAATGTTCTGAACTGACCCAGAGTCTGTCACAAGAGGTACTGTACCAAATTGAATTTCCACCACGGTACTGAACTTGTCCAAATGTCTCTTAACTGGTTCTGCGCCCCCTGCAAGATGTACAAATGAGACTTCATCTGTCCCTCTAGTACAACCTGAGCACCCTTTCGGACCTTCAATGCTCCACCTCCACCAGAGAATTTATACCCCTTTGCATCCAGGGTACTTAGCGAGATGAGATTCCTTTTCAAGTCTGGAACATCACGAACCTGATCAAGTGTTCTGATTGTCCCATCCTGCAACCTCAATCTGACCCGACCGAGCCCAGCAACCCGGCAAGACTGGTTGTTTCCCATGACAACTCCACCTTGCTTCACCGCTTCATATGTTTGAAACAAGTCCCGATTGGGACACACATGGTGCGAACATGCTGAATCAAGAATCCACTCCTCGTCAGGCTTGAACTCCACGTCAAATACGACAGTCACCATCACATCACTGCCATCAGATAAATACTCGGTAATATTAGCATCATCCGAATTAGAAGATTGCCCCCTATTATTTGCAACTAAATTACCTTTAGCCTGCAACTTGTCGCAATCCCTCTTGACATGCCCTTTCTTCTTGCAGTAGAAGCAATACACATTGCTGAAGTTCCCTTCGGTCTACCCCTCCATCGATCACAATGAGAAACCAGAGCGTCCCCATCACTTGATGTAGTAGCTCCAACCAAATGCTTCATCTTCTCCTTTGAGAATAAAGCATCGTAAGCGTCTTCAATGGTCAACGTGTCACGACTGTACAAGATCGTGTCCCGAAACGACGAATAAGAAGCGGGTAGAGAACATAACAGGATCAAGGCTAGATCCTCCACATCATATTTTACCTCCAACGTTTCCAGATCTGCAACAATTTCCTTGAACACAGCCAGGTGGTCTTCCAGTGATCCTCCTTCTGCCATACGATGGGAATACAGCCTTTGATTTAGATGCAGTTTGCTCGTGAGACTTTCGGTCATGCATAACTGCTCCAGTTTCAACCACAAAGCAGCAGCCGTTTTCTCCTTCAAGACATCCTACAGAATATTATTGGAGAGATGAAGATGAATCTGCAATAAAGCCTTCCTGTCTTTCCGTTGTTTCTCCTCCGTTGTCCAATTTGCTAGCATTTTATCAAAGCCCAGCAGAGCATCGTCCAAATCCATCTGTGCCAACACAGCCCTCATCTTTACTTGCCATAGCGAAAACCTTGTATTGTGATCCAGCAGCGAAATATCATATTTCAATGAAGCCATCTTTGAAAAATCTCAATCAAATCACAAAGAACCTGCAACCTTGGCTCTGATACCACTTGTTAGGAAAAATCGCCTCGAACGCAGGAATTGAGATTAATAACAAATTGAAATAATAAAGATCACAAGAAAAAAAACAAGATTAAAGTAAAGAAAATAGAGGAGAAATTGGCAGAGGAACCGATGTTTTATTCAACAATATGGAGAGAAATTACAAGAACCAAGCAATAATGGCTTCCCTAGTCTCTAAAACTGAATGAAGAGTTTACTATTTATAGGGAAGATATCCAAACCCAAGATGGAAACAAAATAAAAAACAAATCACGTGAAATAAAAGAAAAATATTGAGAAAATATTTTTCTAATAAAACACGTGAAATAATGGAAATAATATTTTTCCAAATATGTGCAAAGAAGGAAAAATATATTCCCAAAAATTTCAATCTAATTTGGGTTTTTCACATATGGTAACCCTAATTTGGGTTACCAATTCCAACATTTCCCACGAAAAATTGGTAGCAAGAATTGGATCGTGAATATGACTGAAAAGGGTCCCGTTTGTAATGAATTCATAAACTTGTAGAGGGACTTCCATCTCCAAGCAGCACCCCAATATTTTCACCGCATTCTGGTGGTTGATTTGGGAAAAAATTTGAACTTCATTGATATACTTCTCAATTTGCCCTTGATAAATTATTATTTACTTCTTAATGGCAACCACTCCATAATCAGGTAAATTTCCCTTGTAAATTGTTCCATGACCCCCCCGGTCATAGTTTTTTGTGGCCCTCTGTAGCCCTCCTCCAGTAAAAATTCTATTTGTTTCTTTGTCTAGGTAGTCCCAGGAAAGTTTATGTTTTTGAAATTATTCAATACAATCATGCTAAGAATAAGAATCACATAATTATTTAATAATTCGAAATTCATACCTAAGGAAGACATTGTTATGAATATTACCAACTAGATCTTCGTCTCCTTGCTCCTCAACCTCAAAATAATTAGCCGTCAATTGGGCAAACCAAAACAATATGGAGAAAAGATGGGACCTAGTCATTAAATATGAAATTATAAAGTCGGCTTATTATCGACTCTAACCCTAATTAGGGTTTACTTAATTTCGGCCCACATACTTAAAATGACCACATTATAATAATTAAGCCGGTAAAGTGTACAACGGTCCAAGTGATCACTAATATATTGTGCCTAATCACAATATTATTGCAAGGGAAGATTACCTATTCAAGAAAATAAGTTTAGCCTATTTCAAAAATAAGAACACAAGTTTGAAATTTCCAAAATCAGATTTTTATTAAAAAATTTTAAATTTTTATTTATGAAATAATAAATTATTAAATTAATTTATTATTAAATATTTAATTATAATATAATATAATTAACCCATTCCACCTTCACCACCCCTACCGCTCCGGCGACCGTTCCGGTCACCGCCCTACTTCGGCGAACTTTTCGACAACCGTTCCGGCGATCATTCCGGTGTCGATTTTTCCGGCGACTGCTCCGCTATATTTTTTTGTATGGTTAACATGTTTTTTTTACGGTCACAACCTAAGTCACAAGTCCCATGTCACAAGTCACAGCTCAGATCACAAGTCACAAGTCAAGAGTCACAGCCCAAGTCACATACCAGGTCACAAGTCACAAATCAAGTCACAGGCCAGGTCACAAGTCACAACGCATGATTGTTTGTTTATTAATCACATATTTTCAAATTTATTAGTTAATTTTTAATCACAAATTGTCCAATTTTTAAGGTCACAGTTAATCTAAATAGTTGGTCACATACACCACAACCATCATAGCCCCCATCCACCACCATGAGCACCACCACAACCACAGCCCCCATCCACCGCCAACTAAAAACACACCCCAAAACCCACAGATTGTGGAGTTGCAATCTGGACATGGTGCATAGACCAAAACCAACACTACCACCAAGATCCACTACCACCACCATAGCCACCACCATATCCAACATAACCTCCACCACTGTTGGATCCAACAAAATCACAGCCGCCAAACACCACCACCACGAGCACCACTACCACTACCACCACACAAAACATCGCCACCACCCCAACCATCAGATTTACCACCACAGCCGCCAACACATAAAACACCATCACCATCCCAACGCCAGATCCACAACCACCACCACCCCAACTGCCAATCACCACAACCACACCTCAGATCCCTCCCCCAATTTTTTCTGTGGCGGCGAGTTCGAAGCAGCTTTGCACCGCCTTTCGACGCCCCTGTGAACAAACAGAGACCGATTGGAGCCTTCTCGTAGCGCAATGGCCTCCTAGCACCATGGGCAGTTGCATCGCAATGCTCGGTGGAGCCTTCTCGACGGACTACAGAGGCGCCGGCTCACAGGGAGAGGACGGAGAGAGCACCGCGAGCAGCGACGCGATTCTTCCAGTGGCGATTCAGGAGGAGAGAGACGAGAGAGGGTGGGTTTGGGGAAATGAGGTGGGTTTGGTAATTAATTAGGGATTGAAATGTATATATTTATTTTATAAAAATATTAATTAAAATAAAATATCTGATTTTGGAAATGTGAAACTTCAAATCTGATTTTGGAAATGTTGATACGTAAATCAATGTTTTGTGTAATTACCACTTATTGCAAACCATACATCTAATCCATAAAATTCGCAATCAAATGGAAGCCCACATAATAAAAATTATTCTAACATATGTTGTAAATGAAATCCATTATTGAAATTTGAAGTGATCAAATCTTCATCTGTCCATGGATGATTCTCTACTGATCTCAATGCTTCAAGCTCCATTGCAACCTCCTTCATACTTGGCCTCTCTCCTCGTTTTTCACTGAGGCACCATACTGAAAGTTTTGCTACTCTTTTCAGCTGCTCAATTTTATCTCGTCGTAACAAGTTTTGGTCGAGAATTTGTAGTAGAAGGTCTTCTTGAATTGCAGAAAGAAAGTATGTAGCAAGACTTCTTTCTTCTACTGGTTTGTCGAAAGAAACGGCCTGCCTACCGGTTAACAATTCAGCCAGGACCACTCCAAAGTTGTAAACATCACTTTTTTCCGTCATTTGGCCAAAATGAAGATATTCAGGATCCAAATATCCTATTGTTCCTTGCACAAACGTAGTGCTCTCAAAATTCCCCAGTCTGTTGAGAAAAAAGATCACTCATGATAATAATAAGTCAATGAAAAAAAAAAGTAAATAAATGAAAGAAAATACTAATATGTGCGGTAGGCAAATAGACAATAAAGAGAAGAGAAATATTGTTGTTTTTCCCTTTCTCATTTTATTTATATATGAAAAAAAAATCTAATTAGAATTTGAGTTAAACGTCCAAAAATCAAACCTGTAGGCTCCAAAATCAGACACTTTTGCAGTATAAGTTTGGTCGAGCAATATGTTTGCACTCTTTACATCTCCATGAATAAATGGAACCATATGTAAATATGCAAGGGCCTCAGCAATTTCTGCTGCTATTTTTATCCTCATTTCCCATGAAAAATTGGAAGCAAGAACTGGATCATGAATATGGCTGAAAAGAGTTCCGTTTGTGGTGAACTCATAAACCAGTAAAGGGACTTCCGTCCCTAAACAGCACCCCAATGTTTTCACCACATTCTGGTGGTTGATTTGGGAAGCAATCTCAACTTCATTGATATACTTCTCAATTTGCCCTCGAGAAACTAATATCGTCTTCTTAATAGCAACCACTCCATAATCAGGTGAAATTCCCTTGTAAATTGTTCCATAAAGCCCTCGGCCAATTATGTTTCCTTCATCATAGTTGTTTGTTGCCCTCTGGAGGTCTTCTACAGTAAAAATTCTAATCTCTTCATTCTCTAAGTAGTCCCAGAAATTTTTATGCTGTAAAAGAAATCCACCATTGATATTTGAAGGGGCTGTAGGATTAAATAAATTGTCCATCGTTTCTTCCGCATTCAAATCTTCATCTCTCCATTGATGATTCTCCACTGATCTCAATGTTTCAAGCTCCATTGCTACCTCCTTCATACTTGGCCTTTCTTCTGATTTTACTCTCAGGCACCGTTCTGTAAGTTCTGCAACTTGTTTCAGCTGTTCAATTAGATCCCTTCTTAGCAAATTCCCATCAAGAATTTGTATTAATCTGTCTCCTCGAATAGCAGAAACAAATCTGTTGTAAGAAATGACCTTCTGGCCAGTTAATAATTCTACTAGGACACCTCCAAAGCTATAGACGTCGTTTTTTTTAGTCAATGTACCTGTAGAGAAATATTCGGGATCCAAGTATCCGAATTTTCCTCGCACCAATGTAGAGACCTCAGATTGAACAAGAGGGAACAACCTGATGATGAAGACGAAATTTAAAGCGGTTTAATATGGTATCGGGGTACGGAAAGCTCCTGATTTCAGCTCTCTCGTCGCCCATTTATTAAAATTGTACATATATCAATAAAAAATGAAACAATTGTGCAGATAGGACATGGTTCATAATGAAGTTGAATAAATTAGTTTGTCTTATTGCATCTTAAACTTATAGAAGAAACGATTTATTACCTGGAGAAACGAAAACTAATCACTTTTGCGGTATAATTCTGGTCCAGCAATATGTTTTTACTGTTTATATTTCTGTGAACAATCGGGGTTGATGCAGACGAATGCAAATATGCAAGCACCCAGGCAGTTTCCGCTGCTATTTTTACCCTCATTTCCCATGAAAATCTGGAAGCAAGAGTTGGATCATGAATATGACTGAAAAGACTCCCGTTTGGGATGAACTCATAAACCAGCGAAGGAATTTCTGTATCCAAACAGCACCCCAACAACTTCACCACATTCCGGTGGTTGATTTGGGAAACAATTATAGCTTCATTGATAAACTGGTCAATTTGAATTTGATCAGTTGTTCTGCACTTCTTAATGGCAACCACTCTATTGTCAGGTAAAATTCCCTTGTAAACTATTCCATAATCCCACTGGAAGATTATGTTTCTTTCATTATAGTTGTTTGTAGCCCTCAGGAGATCTATGGCAGTAAAAAATTTAACTGTTTCACTGGCTCGGTAATCCCCTGAAAGTTTCTGTTGTAAAAGTAATCCACCATTTCGCTGGAAGAACTTCTCTTTTCGTTTTGCCAGCCTTCTTTTCGGGATTATCCAATCTACAAAAGAACTTCCTGTGAAAGGAACAGCGCGGCTTTTATTTACAGCTGCAAAAGAAATCAAAGCATTACTTGCATCATCAAAACTTTTGTTCAAGAAATTTGTAGCGGATAGTTATTTACATCCGTTAGCTTAGCATTCAACCAGTCAATTCAGTTTGATAGTTAGTAGGAACCTAAATCTTCTACAAATATAGTCATGTCCTCTCTGTAATGTATCATCAATTCGAAGTTAGTTCACAGAAGTATTCTTCACTTTCTTAATAAGATTGTGCTAAATCTTTGACAGATTTTATGTTTTTAAAGCATCGTATAAACGAGCACAAGGAAACACCGATCATAATCTAGTGATAAATCTTGCCTGGAAGGAAGACACAACAGAGTCCTAATTGCTTCATTATAACACGCAAAAGTAAAATAGATGTACCTTGAGGGTGCGAGACAGGCACATGCTCGCGAGGAGGAGTACTGAAACTCAACCTGGAATTGAGATTCGAAGAAATAGAACTAAAACTTAACCTGGAACTGACATCACTAGGGTCCATCGAGGGGGCACGGGCAAGTTCCCGAAGCTCTTCATTCCGTAAAACGGCTACAACCAACCTTTCCCAGTTGTCTCTACTCATCCCAAAATATTGCTGTTTGGTTACAGCTTTTTGATTTTGTATTCTTTTTGTTAATTAAAGCTTAAGAATCTATAGATATTTCAGATCTAGAATAGGATGAAAACATATGTAGTCTCCGAATGCAGACATGGAAAATGGCTTATATAGAAAGCTGGGGAGGAAATTTCTTTTCTTCTTTCGACTTTTGTCAAAAAGGCATTCAATTGCTTACTAAAGTGCCTTTTTTTAATACATATAATCACACACGCATTCTCACCAAGTTGATTGATAAAAATAATGCACTATGGATTTTCCATCTACATAACCATTTCCAATTGGGTAATCGCAAATTTGTTACATCCACAAAATTGGGAGAATAAATTTTACAAACACTTCACTCTCTTTACATATTTCTACACAGACCAAATCACACAACTTACCCTTTCAATTTTTTTCCCCTCTCTCTCTCCCTTTACTTTCCTTTCACTTTTCCACAATCTTTTCTTCACCACAATCACAGCCAAAGTGTGTAATACTAAATCCTTTGATTGGTTTTTTTAATTTTTTGAGCCAACTACAACTAGCGCATTAAGAGTCTAGTATGAAGATGTACGGTGGACTATTCGACATTTAAGTAAAAAATAGTTTTGCCGATAGTAAATTGAATTTGTTGTCATTAACCTAAATTTTTCCAAGAAATCATTCAAATCAAAACTTCAGTATCCTGCTCGGTAGACTAAAACTAATGAGAAATTGGACCAATATGTTTAATCGAGGTCTATGGTTTCAAAACTATTTTCGTAGTCCAAAGTCAAGTAATTGAGATTATAGTAACTAAGTAAAAATATTAATAAATATTAGTAACTGAAGATGAGCCTGTTAAATGATTATTATACTGACCCCATAAAGGAAAGTATAAACGAAGATAATGTTGATGTAAACAAACAGTGAATGCTCGCTAATGAAGATAAAATATTTATACATTTTCAAACAAAGTGCAATTTTTTGGACTTAGTTCGTGAATCTAACCGTTAAGATTTGAAGTTTCATCTTAAAAGGTCAACAAGAGTAGTCCAAACCTTTATAAATTGGTCTATATTTTAATTTTTATTCGATGTGGGATTTTATTCCTTCAAATGCTCCCACAAGATTGTAGCTCGTTTAAGCAAACAAATCTTCGAATCCGAATGGTCATTTTTTAGTTTTAATCGGATTGAATTACTCGTTGAAACTTAATGAACTCTAATACTATGTTAAGATTTGTAATTCCATTTTAAAAAGGTCAACCTTATTAAAAAGGATAGGTCAAACCCTCATTAATTGGTCTATATTTTTCATCTTTATTCGATGTGAAATTTTATCATTTTTAACCTAGTACATTGACCCCAAGAACTAATGGACGTGGTTCTGACTAGTTCAATTTCCCTTTGTTGAGTATTTTTATCAAATATGTCCGTTTGTTCAATTTGTACTATCTTATTAAGCTTGCAGATGATTTTGAGCACAAAAATATTGCCAATTCTATCGATTGACTAAGATAAAATCTCGTTCATTATATTTTTAATTTTATCTAACATTGTATACCAAACAGACTATGTTTAGCATGCATGAAATCATAATGATAAGTGTAGTTTTTTTTACCTATTTATAGCGCTAAATCATGATATTTTATCGTCTTTTGAATTAACTTATACCTAATCTATGTTAAATTGTATTTTGTATGTAAAACTTTATATTTAATGAATAATTGAAGAAAAAAGCAAAATAACGGAAAATAGAAAAATTCAAAGTACGAGGACTAAATTGGAATGGGCTGTACAAATAAAATTATTTTAATAATCAACTTGCGTTATATAAAAGAACTGAGGACTTGAAAAAAATAATTAATTTAATTCGATATTGAAATTTACTGGGCTTCAACTTGGGTTTTTATTGACCGCAATATATACAAAAGGCGCTACATGGGGGACACAAAGAAAAGAGTAAAGAAATATTCATGCACGGCGGAGAGAAGAAACACACAGGAGAAAGAAATAGAAGTCGGCCGCAGGAAAGGAAAGAAAGAGAGAAGAGAAAATAAAAAGTGGAAAAGTCAAACTTGGTGGCTGAAGGGGAGAAAAAAAGCGCAGAAAAGAAGAAAAGAAAGGAAATTGTAAACACTATAAACTTTCACGTTTTGTCAATTTTTGATGATTTCTTTTTATTATTGTGTGTTTAAATTTAATATTATAAGTGGCTAAATACTTTTATAGTTAGGATTGATGATTTAATTTAAGATTTTTATTATATGTTTAATTTCAATATTTTCATATCATTCTAATACTTGTTAATTAATTATTATGTGTTTAATGTTATTATTTGTTTGCGCAACAACTAATTGATTTAGGGATAATATTGAGACTGAAAGATGATGTATAATTCTAGATCGTGCAATAATTAACATAGATATTATAAGAGATTGATCTTTGTTGAATTCATGTAGATTAAAAAAAATTTATTATTTTATTTGAAAATTTTTCGTCGTAGCCTTTATGATTCCAACAATTAAGCCTATAAAAATCTTTAAAACATGGTACCTTATGGTCATCTGACTTGGAAGTTATCAGTCGAAAACTTATTAAATTGGTCATTTAGAAAGTTTAAGGGTGAAAATGTTTCAAATACAAAAAAAGAAGTTCAAAAAAATATATTAGAAAATCAGAAAAAGCAGGTGTATGAAACAAAAGACACACCAAATGTCTTAGTTATGTCCCAAACACTTATTTGGAAAATTTTGACTTTTCATAAGAGATTATTAGCCTAATTAAGCCCTAGAGATGAAGCAATCAAACTATGGAAAATCCCCGTTTATTGTCATATTGACTAGCAATTAGTGAGATTTACATAAACTAGAGAAGTGAGGATAATATAAAATTTAACCTTAGTTCACACACTTGAAAAGAACGAAAAAAAATAAAGTTGGAGGTGTGTGAATTTTACAAGTGATGAAAACATAGATTTGACAATTGAGGGTTGGAAATTGAAAATACCTCATAACTTCATAACGCTATGCTTAATTCTTCACACACACGTCAATTTTACATTAGAAAAGTAAATAATAATTTCTGTATTACGATTTTGAAGTTGTGATTAGATTTAATATTATGATTTCAATTGAGATAAAAAATTAGGTTAGCTAGCTAAATCTTTTTGCATTGCTTGATTGACTGGCCACCAATTAGATAATTATCATTGCGTGTTTGCATGTTTTTTAGGTTTTAGTTTTGTTTGATGACAAATCAAAAGTCACGTTTCATCAATTTTTGTTGATGTCTTTCCACTATTGCGTATTTAAATTTAACATTATAAGTGGTTAAATACTTTTATTGTTAAGATTAATGATGTAGTTTAAGGTTTTTATTATATGTTTAATTTCAAGATTTTCATGTCATTTTAATACTTTTTAATTAATTATTGTGTGTTTAATGCTATTATAAATTGATTTAGGGATAATACTGAGATCGAGAGGTGATGTATAATCTAGCTCGTGCGATAATTGCCATAGACATTATAAGAGATCGAGAGATAATTATAAATTATGCGATCTTTGTTGAATTCCTATAGATTAATGCGTTCACGTAAGTGTGAATTTACATAGAGATATAGTAAGTTCGGGCATATGAATAGAATTAATGTTGTTCGAGAGAGATTACTAAATACAATATGTTAATTCGGTCGTTAGCTGGTATGAAAAAATGATTGAATGAATTACAATTAAATGTATAATAAATAACTTAAGTGAAATTGAAAATTCTAACTATCCAGTCACGTAATCTTATTTACAGTTATAATTTGAGTTTGTTATTTTATTTAATAGTTTACTATTTTATTTATTAGAATTTCGTTTAAAAAACAAAATTTAATTTGATCATTAATTAGTATTTTAATTTAAATTAAAGCTATGTTAGTTTAAAAATATATATCAAATAGTAATCTTTGTAAGACGATATTCGAATTTAATAAATTCACTTTATTACTTGTTACGATATGTACACTTGCGTTATTTCACGAACACATAACAATGATTATAAAACAAAACGTGCTATAATGAGAGAAAGTCAGTTTACCTTTGAATTATTTTAAAAATCCAAATATATATGATATTCAAAGTGGGAACCTACAAAACTACAATTATTTAGTCAGTAGTGGACTTATTTGTATAATTGAGCCGTGTTCTAGACCCTGATGTGGACTGGTGCAAATAAAGTTCTCAGTTTCAAGATCCCCTTTTTTTAATAAACTAGTGTTCGCACGTGCGATGCACGTGCTGCAGTTTAATTGAGTATTTAATAGCGTGGAGTGATCTTAAGGTGTTTTTTCACTATAATTGTATGAATCGATTCTTTTGTCAGTTAATCTCTCTTACAATGGAATGCTATAATGTATGTATGTTATGATATTAGAAAAATGATTGCAAATTGATGCAACTCATTCTCCGAAAAAGACACTCAAGACTACTTGTGTATATTAATACTATCTACCTCTTGAACATCGCGGGATGATATGCTTATTTAGCAGAAACTATATTTTAAAGAGTTGAATTCTTCTTTCAACAACAGTAAAAGCATGGAAGAGATTTTTCATAGAAGTCACAAAATTAAATAGAATTTTTCTTACTATAAATTTGTCCATTTACAGAAGGCTATAAGGCCAAAAGTAGAGCATGTAGTTGAATTTTGATTTATATTACCAAAGGATGAAGAGGATAATCACATGAGTTACCATAAGTTTGTTGTAAAAAATATTATCTAATTCAACCAAAACACAGCAAAAAATGCACTGGTTGTTTATTCATCAATACCCATGTTGAAATCAGTACATTTAGTGTGATATGGTGACAATTTTTACTATAACAACTACCGTACTTAAGATCTGAAAGTTACCTTGAGATTATTCTCTAACAAAATAGCAGTGTCACTTGGAGGGTAGTTATTGGCATTGCTGCAAATATTAACAAATCTCTTTCAATATCAGAAGAAAGCAAGTAGTTAAAAAAGACAAGTCCAATAAAAAAATAACATAGAAATAAATAATTGAACTTCAAATATTATCTGAATTCTATCTGATCTTTGTTAGCAAAAAGTTTCACAGTTTTAAGATCTGGAAAATAACCAGCACTTGGATTTAAATACATCAATCCTAGATTGATACACAGGTTCCATCTGTGTTGCTTCTGTCATCTTCATGCTAACCAAGAAATTCTAAAGCTTTACTACCAGAATCCACTGTAGTAAATACTATGAAACAATGCACAAAACCCACAAAAATAAAAGCACAAAGAATACGTCTTTCAAACTTATAGGGATCTTCTATCATATAAAACTCTTTCATCTATCCATTTCTAAGTCTATGCATTTCATCCTCTTTAATTTTTCCTTATAAATTGAATTCTTCTAGTATAAATAATATACCTATTTATAGTGGACTTCATTGAATACCCAATATCCTCAATATGTCTTTCTATAAATAATTTGTCAAAATATTTCCTTGATCTTCTCTAAGATCTCATTGCTAAGGAATAAAACTCTTTAGATTTCATCTTTAATAAACTTAAATACTCTGTGTGTGCTAGTTTTCATCTTTGTAGTGAAGGTCATCTCCAGGTGACTAATACCTTACTTACATAAGCATTCAAAGGTGGTGTGCAAAAATATTTTATCATGAATGACAATACTTACATATTGGTATGTATTAAACCATAGAAAAATTAAATTTATTTCTATGCGAAATTCCATTGGAATCAAGTCAGTAACTTCAATATAATATATGTTGGGACAGTATAAGAGGTTAATTTAAACTGAACACCAAATTGTGATATTATAACAAAATGGACACACATTAGCATTTACTTCATCAATAGTTTGGCTTTTATGGCTTCGATGCATTAACATGTTTGACTTGATAAGCTTCCAAAAAGACTGTTGAGGAGCTGCAAAAATATAAAGATAACTACAAGTTCTAGCATTGGAAGAAGTACATCACCTTTTAACGAATTTAAAATACAAGGATGGAGCAACGTTATTGTTGCGACATCATTGTGAAGATCAAATACCTGTTGACTGATTTGGATTCAAGAAGACGCCAGGTGAATCATCTTCACAAGAACCATCAGATATTTCCAGCTCTTCGTTGATCTCCACGTTTGATTTCTCATGCGGAATTAAGTAGTAAGAAAAGTCTTTATCCTCATTATCCTTGCAAGACCTTCAGTACGAATAAAATATAAGAACAAAAGGACCCTTCCAACTGCAGAGCACAAGAAAAAATCTCGCATCTTAGAAATAATAATTGTAGCCAGTACACCCCACCAAGGTTCAACATTCAGGACTTCTCTTCACAATTAATACAGAAGTACTGCAGTACTTTCATGGTCTGAACTCAATAGAGATATACCGCTTTCATCATTTCACTTAAAACCGAATGTTTAAGTTTGTGCTCAAGTCTTCCCTCATAATTAACCATCAAATAAGGGAAATATGCAACTTGGTGTTACCTGAAAGACCTTGCAGTTGAGAAAATCCATGGGCACAGCCAAAAGTTCCGAGATGGGATATGAAATAATAATTTAAGTATCAATGCTAGATGAGTATATGATTTTAAAAGTTCTGTTGTATGAATCGTTCCAACAATAATTTGCTTGCATATTCCATCATTCCTTCTTGAAAACCTACCAGGAGGAGGTTCAGTAATTCATGATCTATTTTATATGAGGCTGAGTGTATGATTTTAGAAGTTCTAGGCATGAAATGTTCCAATAATGTTTTGATTACATCTTTGATAATTCACACTTCTTGAAAACCTACCAGAAGGAGGTGCTTACTGTTGTACCCTCATGTCAACAGCTTAGTCAGAATTCATCGTGGGGTGCTGCCACAACTGATGAGAAAATGGTTGCCGACACCGGATCAGTTGGTAGCTGGGGAACGAGTAGAGATGATACGGGTGGAAGTAAGGAAGCTTGGAACAAAACTGGAGCTTCATCAGAGAATGAAACTGGAGGATGGGGTAATGCAGGTGGAAAGTTAGATCTACCAGAAGTGCCTGGAAGAAATATACAAGAGCGAACACCTGTAAGGACGCGGCTGGTTTAAATGAAGGTCAGAATGCAAACTGGGGCAACATTAAAAAAGATGGCCCAGCAGGTTGGGGAAAGGATGGGTCTAGCTCAGACAAAGCTGTGGAGTCCCAACCTGAAGGCACTATGGAAAATCAAGAGCAATCTTGGGACAAGGCTAGTTCAGCTAGTCAGACTGATTCCTGGAGTAAACCAAAGCCTGTTGGTCCTGATGGTGGAACTTCGTGGAATAATCAGGATAGTAAACCTTGGGCTAAATAGGACACTTCTTCGTGGAGTAAGAAAGATGGGGGATCCTCATGGAGCAAGCAGGATGGAGAATCTAATGGGAATAAGCAGGATGATGGGGTCAAAGTAATTGGTCTGGACGTGGAATAATACCTCGGGCTCAACTACTGGATGGGGTCAAAGTAATTGGTCTGGACGTGGAATACATGATACTGGTGGGAAACAGGACAGTGCATGGAGCAGCAAAAGCAATTGGAATTCAGGAAATGATGTTGGAGGAAATGATGGTCAAAATGATACTGGTACTGGCAGTAGGGGAAGAAATGGAAGTTGGAGGGGAGGTAGGGAGGGGAGAGGTGACCGCAGTGGCTTCCGGGGTAGAGGGAGATCAGATCGTGGTGGCTATGGAGGTAGAGGAATGGGCAGGGGAGGCTTTAGAGGGAGAGATGGACCTGACAGGGAGGGAGGATTTCGTGGTAGGGGGTGGTTTTAGAGGCAGATGGCGTAGTGATTGGAATAACAGAAATGATTCTAGTGATGACAAGATGTACGACTGGAAAAGATGGCATACCCTTTCCTCTATAGATGGCATACCTTTTCCTCTAGCAATGCTTAAGGGAAAAGATGTGTAACAAACAGAAAACTAATTTGATGCAATCAACCAGCACAAAACATAAAAATAAAAAATTCAGCCAATCTCTTCTTTACTTGGTCAATTGAATTTAAAAGCATTTCCTCTCTCCCTTTATTCCTCTTTTCACTCTACTTCTCCTAGCAGGGGATGCTAGGATGTTTGAAAGTAGAGATATAATGTGAAAGGAGGCCTGATAGCAAATGGCAAGAATGAATAGTACATGTACATGCATTAATCTTTTTCCAAATATAACTGATTACCATCATCACCTGACAATTCCCTATCATCAGTTGCAGATTTAGCCATATTATCAATAACCACATACGATCCTCTTCCTGCTAACAGCATTAAACGGTCATAAGCCATCTTTCTTAAGTACATAAGGGCACAGATTATGGAACGTTAACACTGATTAAAACGACACTCTTCTGCCTACCTGGTTTATTTTTTCTTCTTGAATTTGATCTTGCAAGTTCGATGTGCAAAGTGGATCCAGTTTGAAGGTCAAATTTAACACCCTGTAAAACAGTCATTCCAGAAAGACTAATTGACGATTGAGGAAATACACGTTGCGCACGGAGGCACGAACCGTGCCTTCGTTCAATTTTATAATTTACATCAAAATCAAACTCTAATTCTATCCTTTGATATCGACCCCATGAATGCATTTTCTAATAGCCCACGTTATTTCTGGAAATTTGTTTATGTTTCCTCTTAAGAGTTTTTTGTCAACTTGTTCCTGCTTTTACTTCTATCATTTTTTTCTACAGGAAAGATTATATTTTTGGGACACTCTTTTACCTTTGTTCAAGACTGGTATCCCACTCTTGAGGCAACGTCTTCACCAACTTGTTAAATTCAACAAAATCGCTATCTGTCTCATAACTAAAAAAACAAAAATTAGTAAATAATCTCATAGGTTAGTCGAGTAGCTGTAGTCCATACCATTTTAACAAATGCATCAATAAGCAAACATAATATATCACTTAAAAACATTTTCACCCATAATGTTCCACACATTGTCTTAATTACTTCAGCAATTTCAAATGTAATAAAAAATCTAGCTAGTTTTTCCGACTCACGATTTCGATAAGGAGTTTTTCTGTGCTCCAGATACTCTGAGTATATCCAAGCCACGCATATTGGCACTATCCCAAGAAAAAATGACACCTGTAATTCATACAAAGAAAAATAAAAATGATTAACTCATCAAGCTATTGTTGTTATTATATAATCAAGTAACTTAACTCATCAAAAAAATTCAAGTACTGAACTTTAAAAGGAATTCGCAGAGTATATCCAAGCCATGCATATTGGAAGTATCTGAAGAAAAAATGATACCTGCAATTCACACAAAGAAAAATAAAAACAATGAACTCATCAAGCTATTGCTTTTATAAAATCAAGTGACTTAACTCATCAAAATATTCTAGTACTGAACTTTAAAAGGAATTCGCAATTTAAGTACATAATACACTCCTCTACACTGTTCTTTAATGAAATATTAAAAATCACAAATTTTACATAATCTGTGGGTATAAGAATCAAAATCCTTCTAAAATAATTAAGATCCAATGAATTAATATAATAAGCTAAAAATTGCAAAAAAAAAAAAAAAAAACCAATGATTCGACAAAGAGCAAACATAATTAACTTATTAACGTATGGCAAACCGAGATTGAATAACATGTTTCAACAGTTAAAATATCTCATTTAACATACTACCTACAAGAATTCTATCGAATTCGGAGTATAACGAGCTATAAAAGATCGAAGCCTTCAACACTGATAAAGTAGAACAACCCCAATCCAAGGTATGTAAAGCCTTCAATTTTGTAGTGCTAACATTTGACTCTACTATGTTTTTATGAAGGACGCAAATATAAGAATAAACATTAAATTTCAAGGACATTCGTCTAGCAAAATCAACTATGTTAAGATTGAAAGGTCCATTGACAGCATCAACAGAGATAAGAAAACAAGGACTCCCCAGATAAAGCTACTGATTTATATTTAAAATCTTGTTCAACATGGATTAGGACCTGGAAGAAGGTTTATTAACCAAGATTGCATTTTAACTCTATAAATGTTTAACAAAACAGTTAATTGTTTGAATTAGGTCTCAAATTGAACTTCAAATTAATGTACATGGAAGTTGATGTTAAAATCTAATCAAAGTCAGTGATCAAACAAGAAATCAGCAAATTGGACTCAAAATGCATATCATTAGAAAGGTAATAAATCCATAGAGTAGCAGCATATTTCGGATGAAAGTAACACTGAAATAAATTTGATCTTTCAGACAAATCATCAAATAGTAGACGAGCATCAAAATCGCTCATGCAACTCTCAATTGTAAAAGAAGCAGTACCAGTACCAGTACCAGTAGATGGTGGTTTGTCTCAATCTTCAGCAACTACCAGGCCATCAATGACATACCTGCTCCAACTTCTTGATCCCAGAAGCAACAACTGCTCCTCGGCGTATAAGCTGGATTTTCCCAATCAACCAATCATCAAAGGCATCTCCCATTCCCAATTGTAGAACTTGTTTATCCACCCAGAAAGCTTTTCTCCTGAAGTCACTTAAAAAATCAGTAATAGTATAGGCTAGTATGCCATCAGTAATATAGGTTTTTGGCATTGCAGGTTGGAAGGCTGCTTTTCACCTAGCAGTAATATATTTGTGGCAGAATTTAACAGTCAATAAATTGAAAGAAAAGGGAAGAACTTCTAGAAATACCTTCACAAGGAAAAATATTGCATCAAATGCAAGCCTACGATTTTATGATGTAATACCAAGTGATATATGATGTAACTATTTAGACACAATCACAGAATTCGGTGCTAAGGAAGAGAACAACACATTGGTTGGAAGGTTGCTTTTCACCAGAGTTTGAAAAAATCTCAGAATTGCAAATATTCGTACCATTAAACAAATGCATACCCCTGTAAAACCAGAACCGAAGCCACTGTTCTTGCATTACAGCTCGAAAAATCGGAAGAAATGTACACAAAAGGAAGAAATTGAACGTATGAGAATTATAATTACAGATATATGTCTCAATTCCTGTAGATATTTTCCAATTTCTTTCAACAATCGAGAGAGAAGAAGTAAAATTAGGGTTCAAAAAATGGAAGAAACATACATGAGTCTCGACCTAGCAGCGGAGGCTCTTCTTCTTACAATTTTGTCGGTGTCTCACACGTTCGAACGAGCGCAAACTTCGGCGGAACGAAGGCAATACGGCAGCAGCGTGAAACGGTGAAGTGCAGCCCACGAGCGGAAGAAGGAGAAACCGATTTCAAGCTGTGATTTTGTTCTTCGAAATCCATCAACACGAAGATGCTTAGGGTTTTCGTCGAGTGAATGAGAAGGGAAACTGTGCGCGAGAGTGAGAGAGAGAAATGGCGAGAGGAAAATGGTGGAGCAAGATTGCGTGAAAAAACATCTTTTTTATTTTTTGCCAAAACGACATCGTTTATGCCAAAACGACGTCGTTTTAGGCGGACGAAAATGTGAACAGTGTTTTCAAAAGTGGCTCTTTTATTGTATAGGGATAGAGTTTTTTTTCCCTTCAAATAACTTTATTTTGGCCAAGAATAAATATAGTTTCAAGTTTCAATCAACGAAATTGCAGTACATATTATAGACTTATAGTGTACCTCAACGGACCATGGGCTTACCTTCATTGATTCGTATTTTGTAGTTCAAAACTATTGTAATATATCTTAGTAGCTAAGTTTAGAGAAACAAACAAGTTTTTTTTTTAAATCCTTTAATCATCTTCAGTGCTCTTAAATTTGACATATCAAACATGTCATTCATCAATGTGAAAATCTATATATTTCGAGATGAATCTTTGTAAGTTTGGCAATTTTTTGTGGCTTATTGGTAGTAGCAGCAGCAACAACAGAATGAGTACTTCTAGTTATTATGTGTGTGTTTGTCTCCCATTAATGAGAGAAAAATAGAGTAATGAATAGTATTTTTTTAAAAATATGTGGTTGAAAATTAAAGTAATTTTATTGATTTGTGTGTAGAATATTTTATTAGGTGAATGTGTCGTCGAACACAAAAGATTCCATTGTTTGAAGACTAAAAAGAAACCGTCTTCTGAAAAATCAGCTTTGCTAATTCAAATCTTCCATGTAACCCTTGGATGATAGCAACTGCTCTATTATTTCTTATTGATTCAAATATTCATCTCTCCATTGATGATTCTCCACTGATCTCAATGCTTCAAGCTCCATTGCAACCTCCTTCATACTAGGCCTCTCTTCTCGTTGTGATCTGAGGCAACATTCAGGAAGTTTTGCAACTCGTTTCACCTGCTCAATTCGGTCCTCTCTTATCAGATTCTTGTCAACTCAGACCTAAGCATAACCAAGTATTAAGCGACAAAAGAACAAAAGAAAAATTGTAACTGCAAAAGCCATGCACTAAAAGAATCAAACTCACCCAGTATTTGCCCATTCTCCAACCCAACCGAAACGGTGGTGGGCCCTGTTTTTGAGTCATGCCACATAGTCAAAATGCACAGGTAAATGTTCAGTTCATAGACCTCTGATGGAATATATATAAATTAAAAAAATCATGAAAGTGCAAAGGGTTCAAGAATAAATATTGTTATTCAATACAATCCACGCCCATCAATAGTAGTTTGCAGGGAGAGTCACTTGGTTGTATTGGTGGCCATCGGGACAAGCCACTGCAGAGTTTTCTCCATTTTCCCTTTGATTTGTGGAACAGTCAACTATGTAGATACATAAAGTAAAAACATATTTAGTAAATAATCATTTAAATGGTAAGAATTCAAAAAAAAAATTGATCACAGAGTAGAGTATGGTTGCAAGTCTCTAATGATGAAACAGTTCAGAAGAAAGGAGAAAGGTAGTACCTCTTCCTTGAGCTGAAAAGATTGTAATTTACTGCGCAGAGCTGACTTTATACCCGGTGGCAGTCCATGGTATAAAGCATTTCTCGTACTTGGTGGTACAGAACTCAATCGAGTTACCTGAATACCTAGAAACCCCATAAATCAGAACTAGGAGAAAAAGGAGGCTAACTCCCTAAATTCAGTGTAACTATGCGGGGTACTATTTTTAGGGGAATTTGGCCATTTAACCTCCCTAGGCAATGTATTTGGTTAAATGGCCTTTGACCAATGATAAAAATAAATAACAAAATGTAAAATATTTTACTTGGTAAAATGACAAAATTCTCCTCTAATTGTTAACATAATATCCTCCATTTTTTCTCATTTTATTCTCTTCCACCTTAAAACCCTAATTTCTATTTTTTTTTAAATAACGTCTTCTTCTTCTTCCCATTTTCATCTTCTTCAACTTTAGGTCCTTAAGATTACAATCACCTATTTCTTCTCTTCCATCTTCATTCTTGCTACCCTAAAATTATGTTTGTTATCATATTTTTCACTTGTTTTGGGTATCTTGTGAGTATTTGAACAAGAGCTTGGTTAGCATATCATCTACATTGAAAAATCACACACTTGAAGAAAGAAGATCTCAGAAATCTCGTGTAGATTGTATTTTTATCATTAAATATAGTATTAAATAATATTTAGTTACTATTGTTTTCGTATTTAGTGTGGGTTTTGTGTTGTTTGCAATCATTGGATAATATTAACACACCAGGTGCTAGCTGAAATGCAAAACGACACTCCAGTCGTTATCTGTAACGTAAAACGACACTACAGTCGTTATCTGCTGTAGTTCGATTTTTTGAACGAGATGAGCTCTAATAATGTCAATTCTACCGTTGTTTGTCACGTAATCATCATTTATGACTTTCTTAAGTTAGAGAGTCCAATACTCGAAGTCGTGGTGAAAAAAAAGCAAAATACTGAAAAAAATCAACAGAACGACACAAGTGTCGTTACTGGTCACATATGTCGTTTTGTCGATAAATATGAGTATGAGCAGCCACGAACAGTATGAACCCCGTATTCGATAAGTTTAACTCTTTTATGTTGCAAGATGGAAGTGTCGTTTACAAAATTTGAGAGATACGCTCGTTTACAAAATTTGAGTGACACTTGTGCCGTTATGTATTTTATACAAGTCCATAGAACGACACTTGTATTATTAGTAATATTGAAAAAATATGAAAGAACGCAGTTATGACAATAGACTGTTACTCATAACGACACAAGTGCCGTTACTGTTACTATAACGACACTTGTGTCGTTCTACCCATAAACACGAGTATGGGCACCCAAGACCCCTCCAAACCTCGTTAATTAATAATTCGAACTCATTTACATTGAAAGATGGACATGCTAGTGATGGCAAAAAAACCCGCCCCGCCCCGCCCCGCCCCACTCCTACCCATAAAAAATAATTAGTTACAAATTAAAAACAAAAAATAATCAATTTAAAATTTTTGAAGAAAATATTTATATATAAACGGGGCAAGCCCGTGCCCCTAACCCGCCTCGCTCCGCCTAAAGTAGGGCGGGGCGCGGGGTGGGGTGAGGGTGCCCCGCCCCGTTGCCATCTCTAGGACATACTATTATTTTGTTATAAAAGTCCATGAGAACGACACTTATGTCGTTACTGAAATTGAAAAATCTGAGAGAACGACACAAGTGTCGTTATGACAATAGACAGTTGGTTCTTCAGAACGGCACAAGTGTCGTTACTGTTACTATAACGAAGCTTGTATCGTTCTATAAATAAACACGAGTATGGGCGTACACGAGTAAAATGCTTGAGGTCGTAGTGGCGGAAATGAATTAAAATATTTCAGAATCATCATAATGGCACATGTGCAGAAAATCAAGATAGACATGCCGTGCAGAAAATTTAAGAAAAATAGATTGTTTCTTATCTTTGTTAAAGAAAATACAATTACAAATATTCTTCAAGCTAGATTGTGTAAGTTAAATGTTATAAGCGTTCATGAGAACGATAGAAGTTCTGTTACAGGAGTTAATCAAAAAGAAAGACAAGAACGACACAAGTGTCGTTCTACCTCTGAACAAGTGCATTAAGTGCTACAATCCTTCCGAGCCACGATAATCGATAAGTTGAACGCATTTTGGTTACAGGATGGGCACGCCTCTTACAACATTCCATAGATATGGTCATTACTTAATAAAAAAGAAAGACGAGAACGACACAACTGCCGTACTGTCTAAAAAACGGCACAAGTGTTGTTTTGCCTCTGAACAAGTGTATTAAGCGCCACGATCCTTCCGAGCCAAGATAATCGATAAGCTGAACAAGTGTATTATGATGTGTAAATGAATTTCAATGAGAACGGCACTAGTGTCATTACTGTCATGAAAACGACACGTGTGCCGTTCTGTCTGGGAAGATAACATTTATTTGTACAAATATAACGATAATGAGAAAGACACTTGATGAAATATTGAGTCATGAAAATAAAAGCAAATTTAACGGCACAGTGTAGAAAAAGACACTTGTACCGTTACTGATATCAAAATGGCACAACTGTCGTTATGCTGTGTGAATGAATTTCAATGAGAACAGCACTAATGAGTTTTCGCCATTTCATACCTTATATCCTATATCAATTACACCGTTAGTTGTCACACAATCAACATTTTCATCCTTCTTAGGTTAGTTGTTTTGAACACGGCACAAGTGTCGTTCTGGCTCTAAAATCGATTTTGAAGAGCTGTGACCCGTCTAAACCACGATAATGATGAGTTGAACTCATTAAAGTTGCAAGCTGAACACGCCGCTTACAACATTTGAAATTTATGCTCATTATTTAATCAAGAGGAAAAAAGAAAACGACACAACTGCCGTTACTGTTTTGAAAACGGCACAAGTGTCATTCTGGCTCTAAAATCGATTTTGAAGAGCTGCGACCTGTCCAAACTACAATAATGATGAGTTTAACTCATTTAAGTTGTAGGCTGAACACGCCGCTTACAATATTTGAAATTTATGCTCATTACTTAATCAAGAGGAAAAAAGAAAACGACACAACTGTCGTTACTGTTTTGAAAACGGCATAAGTGTCGTTCTGGCTCTAAAATCGATTTTGAAGAGCTGCGACCTGTCCAATCTACAATAATGATGAGTTTAACTCATTTAAGTTGCAGGCTGAACACCCCACTTACAACATTCGAAATTTATGTTCATTACTTAATTAAGAGGAAAAAAGAAAACGACACAACTGCCGTTACTGTTTTGAAAACGGCACAAGTGTCGTTCTGGCTCTAAAATCGATTTTGAAGAGCCGCGACCCGTCCAAACCACGATAATCGATGAACTGAACCCATTTAAGTTGTAGACTGGACACGCCACTTACAAAAGTCGTGATATATGCTCATTACTTGTACTTTGAAACGAATTTAGACTAAAACTTGTGTTTTCACCGATTGATGCCTTATATTCTATATCAATTCCACCGTTAGTTGTCATACAATCAACATTTTCATCCTTCTTAGGTTGGGGGGCTCAATACTTGATGCCCTTGCTTTGAAAAGTAGCAAAATATTGAAAAAATCTACAGAACGACACAAGTGTCGTTTAACGGCACAAGTGTCGTTCTGCCACTAAAATCGATTTTGAAGAGTCACGACCCGTCCGAACCACGATAATTAATAAACTGAACCCATTTAAGTTGCAGGTTCAACATGCCGCTTACAAAATTCTTGAGATACGCTCGTTAATTATGTTTTTTTAACGAATGTAGATAGTGACTTGTGATTTAACCAACTCAATATTTATAATCAATGTCAATTCCGCCGTTGTTTGTCACACAATAAACATTTCTGATTTTCCTAAGGTAAGGAGTCCATTGCTCGAGGTCGTTGCGATGGAAATGAGGCAAAATATTGGAGGAATCAACAGAACGACACAAGTGCCGTTACTGGTCACATGTGTCGTTCTGTTGATAAACAAGAGTATGAGCAGCCACGAACAGTCCAAACCTCGGTATTAGATAAATTGAACTCATTTAAGTTGTAAGATGGAGGTGTCGTTTACAAAATTTGAGAGATACGCTCGTTACTTATATTTTCTAATGAATGTAGCTAGTACCTTGTGCTTTCACCAACTCAATATCTATAATCGATGTCAATTTCACCCTTATCTGTCATACAATCAACATTCCTAGTTTTCTTAAGGTATGGAGTCCAATGCTAGAGGTCATTGAGATGAAAATGAGACAAAATATTGAGAAAATCAACAGAACGACAGAAGTGTCGTTAAACATTTCAAGTGTCGTTTTGCCTATAAACACGATTTTGAAGAGCCCACGACCGTCCGAGCCATGATAATCGATAATCTTAACTCATTTAAGGTGCGGACTGGACATGCCGCTTACAACATTCGGGAGTTATGCTCATTACTTATAATTTCAAACGAATCTAGACCAAGACTTGTGATTTTACCGATTGATACCTTATATTCTATATCAATTACACTGTTAGTTGTCACACAATCAACATTTTCGACATTCTTAGGTTAGGAGGTCCAATCCTTGAGGTCGTTCCCTTGAAAAGTAGCAAAAAACTTGAAAAATCAACAGAACGACACCAATGTCGTATAATGACATAAGTGTCGTTCTGCCTCTAAACAAGATTTTGAAGAGTCGCGACCCGTCCGAACCACGATAATCGATAAATCGAACCCATTTAAGTTGTAGACTAAACATACCGCTTACAAAATTCTTGAGATTTGCGAATTACTTGTACTTTCAAACGAATCTAGATTAAGACTTGTGTTTTCACCGATTGATGCCTTATATTCTATATCAATTCCACCGTTAGTTGTCATACAATCAACATTTTCATCCTTCTTAGGTTGGGGGTTCAATACTTGATGTCCTTGCCTTAAAAAGTAGCAAAATATTGAAAAAATCTACAGAACGACACAAGTGTCATTTAACGGCACAAGTGTCGTTCTGCCACTAAAATCGATTTTGAAGAGTCGCGACCCTTCCGAACCACGATAATCGATAAACTGAACTCATTTAAGTTGCAAGATGGAGATATCATTTACAAAATTTGAGGGATACGATCGTCACTTATATTTTCTAACAAATGTAGATAGTGACTTGTTCACCAACTCAATATCTATAATCGATGTCAATTCCGCCGTTGTTTGTCACACAATCAACATTTCTGATTTTCCTAAGATAGGAAGTCCAATGCTCGAGGTCGTTGCAATGGAAATGAGGCAAAATATTGGAAGAATCAACAGAACGACACAAGTGTCGTTACTGGTCACGTGTGTCGTTCTGTTGATAAACATGAGTATGAAAGGCTAAAAACTGTCCGAGCCTTGGTATTCGATAAATTGAACTCATTTAAGTTGCAAGATGGACGTACGGTTTACAAAATTCGAGAGATACGCTCATTACTTAATCAACATGAACGTGAGAACATCACAAGTGTCGTTACTGTTACGAAAACGACACAAGTGTCGTTATTGTTATGAAAACAACACAAGTGCTGTTACGTATACAATACAAATAATTGATACCGTGTATATTTTGAAATTAATTGATATAAATAAATAATATTTAATTTTTGAACATCATTTCTATATTTTTTTAGGTAAAATACTCAAATCGACACATATGAATAGAACAATTTGTGCTTTCACCATTTTTATAATATGAAATCTATATCATTTCAATCATTATTTGTGACATAGTCAATCGTTCTGTATTATATATGTTGGGAAATCCATTATTAGAGGTCATTTTATTGAAAAAATAAACTACAGAAGATAACGACAGTAGTGTCGTTTTACGTAGCAGATAACGGCTGGACTGTCGTTCTATATTCTAGTTAACAATTGGAGTGACAATAGATCCGGACAACACAAAAAACAAGCTAAATAGGTAAACAACACCAACTAAACGCATGAGACTTCTAAAAATACATTTATCTTTTCTTCAAATATAGTAGAGATTTCAATGTACATAATATGAAAATCAAGAATCTTGTTCAAATGCTCAAAATATTGGAGAAGAAAGGTGAAGAATAGAATAAATAATAAGATTTTAGGTAGCAACCACATGGAGATGTCGATGTGTTTTGGAGACGGATTGAAGATTTTTTTTTTTTTTTATTGGAAGATTGTAAAGGAAAGGAAAGGTTGATTGAGGAATTTAATTGGATTCAAAGGGGTGTTTGGGTATTTTCCATGGTGAGGGCATTTTGGATATTTGATATTGTTTATTTATTGTTTTTTATAATTGAAGGCCATTTGGCCAAGAAACATTGTGATGGGATCTTTTAAACAAAATCATTGTTTGACTAGGCTTTTTAACAAAATATCCCCTATTTTTACACCCTCAAAGACTGAGCAACAGAATAGAGAAATGCATAAAGATTCAATCAACTTAAGCCCCCGTTTGTCCCCCATTATGTGAAATTATGTCCCTGTTTGACACACATTCTTTCAAAACTCATTTTCAACCACATATTCTTCAATAAAATAATATTTTACATCACATCAATAACTTTTCCTTACTTTTTAACCATATATTTCTCATCATATCACTATTTAAAATACATTATTTCCTCAATGATATCCATCAAACACCCCCTATAAATTTTGGAATAGTATTTTTTTGGAGAAGGTGTGATTAAAAAAGAAGGAAAAGTTTTCGATTTACGTGTAATATTATTTTATGGAAGATTGTGTAGTTAAAAATAAGAGAGAATAATAATTTCTTGGATAATGGGGGCCAAATGGGGATTTAAGAAAAATATATGGCATCAATCAAGTAAACAAAAGGAAGAGAAAGCAACGCACAAACAAGAACTGAAATTCACTAATAAAACTGAAACTACAATAAGGATGACTAACTCACGAGTGTATCCATTTGGGTAATGATAGTTGCATAATGCAGTGCAAGGCCAGCAGATCCCAACTTTTGGTGGTGGTTTTTTACTGGCTTATCTCCATCTGCAATAGCCGCCCAATGAACAAATGAAATAGACATCTTTAGTTCAATAATTGAACCAGGAATTATTACTGGATTATTCGAACGCTGAACTGCATATACTTAATATTGTTAAAGCGTGAACAAGAAATGAAATAAGGACCCATTGTAAATAATTTGAACAAATATTGCATATACTTCTGTATCCCCTTTTTGGTTATTCGATGATCGGAATAAGGGATTAAGATAGTAAGAGAACAAGAATAACACTAAAAGAGTAGAAGATATAATAACAAGAACTCAAACGGACACGAACACGAACACGAAACACACACACTCACACAAAAGTGTCAAGGACATACAAAAAACCGATGTAACAGTTTAGACTATACTGAAAATTTTGAATGCATTACCAGATCTACCAAATGCGGTATTAATCTCCAAATTTAGAAAATGGACGATGACTACAAGCCTCTCCGTTACCTTAACATAAATTAAACGTGCACAAATTAGATTGCTCCCAGAATAAAGATTTGTAGTGACTACATACTAGCTAAACATTCATTGTACATAATAGAACCTCATCTCCAGTTGCATGTAAAAATTAAAAGTCCCTATTCTAATAAGAAAGCCTAGTCTGCCCTTGGCACCCACAAAAAACCAGGATTATTGAGTATTGACTACCTCTTCCAAACTCCTGGACCAGAGAAATTTTTTTTTTCAGGCCCTTTACATGTTTCTTTTGACTCTTCAGCTCAGCAAGTAATATTGCAAGGCTGTCACCTTAGTATTACACACATTGGCTGGCGGAGGAAAAACACAAGCAAAGTCGAGGTGAAGAAAAAGATTGTGGAAAAGTGAAAGGAAAGTAAAGGGAGAGAAAGAGTAAAAAAAATTGAACGGGTGAGTTGCGAGATTTGGTCTGTGTAGATATTGTTGGAAATAAATGAAAATCAGTTTCAAACCTTCCACCATCTTCATCTTCAGTTTCAAACCTTCCACCACCTTCATCAGTTTCTACCTTCAACCGTTCCTCTGATCTTCAGTTTCAGAATTGAATGGAAATTAGTTTCAGATACTAATTACCACTCTCTTCTTATATGGGTATAAATAGAGGTTGGACAAGGTGTGAGATGCATCTTAAAAACAAGTGAGATACAAACCTACAGCAACGAGTTTCCAACAACAGATTTCTTTCCAGTCTAAAGTTTCCCTTTTTCCTGAATTCTTTGAGAGATAGAGAAATACACAGCTAGTTCGTAGGCGGTTAACGTAGTGCAGCGGGAACCGACGATCGATTGTATCCTGGGAATCGAACACCGATCAAAACCAGGTACACTCCGATGAGGCGGCGAATTCGATTTAAGGAAACCGTGTAAACACGGGCCTTCGGTTTGATTAATATACTTTGATTCTCCTATATTTTTCCCTACAAGCTTAAATCGAATTGTTTGGGTGGATCAAATTCTTTCTGTTAGTTGTTTTGGAGGAAAAAAAATTAGTTTTCGTATTCGTTAGTTTATGTTAAATTTTTTTTTTTCAATTCTACGTTTTTATTTTTTTTCTTTCTCCATCAGTTCTGTTCCTCAATTACATAAAATGCATTAAGGTTGATTTCCAGTCGATCAAAGTTGAAAGAAAAAAAAACAGTCTTTACATTGTCTCGGTGGTTTTGTGAATTTGCATGGATGTTAAGTGGTTTTGCATGATTTAAATAATTGGTAATGATTTTTCCATGATTTGGTAATGATTATATGATTATATCATTTGGTCATGATTAGTGAACTTTTGACAATCATTGCATGATTTATTTTCTTTTTACAAATGACTAGATGATTGCCTCGTCATTAGATTAATTATTGTTAACTTTTCCTTTTTATGATTAATTTAATCATTGGTTAATTATTTTTAATTATTTCTAATGATTGCTAAGTTGTTAATAATTTGTTCAATTTTTTTTTTCGAATGGATAACTTAGATCTTGAATTTATAAGTATTCTAAATTATTTGTTGCTTGTTCTAAAGTTAAATGGCGTCACATGGAAATGACGATGTGAACAATGGAAGCAACACTGTTGGTACCGGTGTACCAAATCCCGCAATGACTGTTGTCAACCCTATGGAGACCTCGACTGGATTTCCTCCCGTAGATGGGACAATTGGCGGCGAGATTCCTCATGTTGGAGTGAATCCCACTTTGCCGACGGCTGTGGCCTCGGCAATTCAGTTTGGCACAATACCTTTGCCGTACCTAGGGCTGCGGCCTCGGTACCTTTGCCATCGTTTTCGGCACCATTTTCGGTGAATCATGCAATTCGACCGGATAAGTTTGCTGGCACTGATTTTAAGACATGGCAGAATAAGATGATTTTTTATCTTACTACTTTGGGCCTTGCACGTTTCCTCCCCGAGGATGCTCCTGTCGTGGCTGAAAACGACACTCATATGCATAGGCGTGCGGCCTGGGATGCATGGGAAAGTGCTGATTTTTTGTGTCAAAACTATGTCTTGGATGGACTACAGAATTTTCTATATCACGTGTATGTGGTAAAGAAATCTGCTAAGGAGCTTTGGGAGTCCTTAGAAAAGAAGTACAAGTCTGAGGATGCTGGGTCCAAGAAATTCTTGGCCAGTCGATGAATGGACTTCGAAATGGTTGATTCACGTTTAGTGGTGAGCCAAGTGTAGGAGTATCAAGTGCTCTTGCAGGAAATGCATGTTGAGAGTCTGACTATGTCAGAATCTCTACAGGTGGCTACTACTATTCACGAGCTATCTCCTCAATGGAAGGCTTTCAAAAGCTATTTGCAGCATAAGAGGAAAGAAATTTCTTTCGAGAATTTAATTATCAATCTACGCATTGAGAAGGATAACAAAAAGGCTTAACGTAAGTCAGGGAATTCTTACTCTGAGAAGGCTAATGTATTGGAATACGGTCAAAGTTCGGTACTAAGAAAGGTCAATCCTTTAAAGCCAAACATGGCAACGGGAATTGGAAAGACAAAAAACAGACCACGAAAGGGTCTCAGTTGAAGCCTACCGATGGGTTAAGAAAGAAGCCTAAGTTCCAGTTCAATGGAAAGTACTTTAATTGTGACAAAGTTGGGCATCGATCAGCAGACTGCCGTCAGCCTCGAAGGGATAACAAGCAGCGCCCTCAGGCTAGTATGGTTGGAAATGAGCGAGATCATCTCGTAGATGACATGTGTGACCTAAACCTTACGGCGGTGGTTAGTGAGGTTAACCTAGTGGGATCTAACCCTAAGGAATGGTGGCTAGACACTGGGGCCACTTGTCATATCTGCTCCAACAGGAGCATGTTCACTACTTTCACACCAGTTACAAATGGTGAAAAGTTGTTTATGGTAAACTTTGCAACTTCTGAAGTGCTTGGTAAAGGCAAGGTGATCTTGAAGATGACCTCTGGCAGAGAGCTTACTCTGACTAATGTGCTGTACTTGCCAGAAATTCGCAAGAATCTGGTCTCTGGGTCTTTTCTGAGCAAGAATGGTTTCCGCATGGTCTTTGAGGCGGATAAGCTGGTGATTACCAAAATAGAAGTTTATGTTGGGAAAGGTTATATGATTGATGGCCTGTTTAAGTTGAATGTAATTGCTATAATCCCAACTGTTATGAATAATGAGAAAATTCCTTCTGTTTACTTGCTTGAGTCTCCTAATCTGTGGCATGGTAGATTAGGTCACGTAAATTACAATGCATTACGTAGACTAAGCAAACTAAATTACTTGCCTGGGTTTCAAATTGATTCAAAACATAAATGTGAAACCTGCGTTGAGGCTAAGCTTACTAGGTCTTTGTTTCATAGTATTGAAAGAAGTACCGAGCCATTGGGACTAGTCCACAGTGATGTGTGTGACTTGAAATTTGTTCAAACACGAGGCAGAAATAAGTATTTTATTACTTTTGTCAATGATAGCACGAGATATTGCTATGTGTACTTGCTTAAAAGTAAAGACGAAGCTATCGATAAATTCATTCTTTATAAGAATGAAGTTGAAAATCAACTTAGCAAGAAAATAAAGGTGTCACGAACTGATCGTGGTGGTGAATATGTGCTAAACATGGAATAATTCACCAAACTACTGCACATTATTCACCTCAGCAGAATGGAATTGCTGAGCGTAAGAATCGAACGTTAAAAGAAATTATGAATGCTATGTTGATTGGTTCTGGATTATCACAGAACGTGTGGGGAGAAACTATTCTTTCTGTGAATTACATTTTGAATAAAGTGTTAAGAAAGAATATGGATAAGATTCCGTATGAACTTTGGACAGGTCGTACACCATCGTATAAATACTTACGAATGTGGGGGTATCTTGCTAAAGTTGTGGTGCCTCCTCCTAAGAAGGTCAAGATTGGACCTAAGACAGTTGACTATGTGGTCATTGGTTATGCACAAAATAGTAGTGCATATAGGTTCCTTGTGCATTATTCAAATGTACCTGATATTCATCCGAACACGATAATGGAGTCTAGGAATGCACAATTTTTTGAGAATATATTTCCTTATAAATCTCCTAAACAGTTAACTCCTGTTAAACGGACTATGGAATCTTTTGCTACTGGCAGAAGTAAAGATCGAGTTGAAGAAGGTGAAAATGAGCCTAGACGGAGCAAAAGGACCAAAACTTCTAAGACGTTTGGCCCTGATTTCCTCACATATTTGATGGAGAATGATCCTCGAAGCTATAAAGAAGCTATATCTTCTCTAGATGGTCATCTATGGAAAGAAGCCATCAAGAGTGAAATCGATTCTATCCTACAGAATCATACATGGGAATTAGTAGATCTTCCACCAGACTGTAAGCCTTTGGGCTACAAGTGGATCTTCAAGAAGAAGATGAAAGCGAATGGCTTCATTGATAAATATAAAGCTCGGCTAGTAATGAAAGGTTATAAGCAAAAAGAAAGCTTAGATTATTTTGATACTTATTCTCCTGTGTCGAGAATAACTTCTATTCGAATGATAATTGCTATTTCGGCCTTACGAAATCTGGAAATACATCAGATAGATGTAAAAACAACTTTCCTAAATGGAGATTTGAATGAAGAAATCTACATGGAGTAACCAGTGGGGTTTTAGGCTCCAGGTCAAGAAAGGAAAGTCTGTAAACTGGTTAAATCGCTTTATGGTTTAAAGCAAGCACCGAAGCAATGACATGAGAAATTTGATAATGCTATGATTTCTAGTGGTTTTCGAATCAACGAGTGCGACAAGTGTGTATATGTTAAGGACACTAATGATGGATATGTCATATTGTGTCTATACGTCGATGACATGCTCATTGTCGGCAGCTCTGATAAGATTATCAAAGCCACTAAGAATATGTTAAACTCAAAATTTAACATGAAAGACATGGGTCTCGCGGATGTCATTTTGGGAGTAAAAATTAATCGAACACCAAATGGACTTGCGTTATCTCAATCGCATTACATTGATAAGATACTAGACAAGTTCAACAAGTCGAATACCACTGTGGCTAGGATTCCAGTGGATTTGAGTCTCCACTTATCCAAGAACACTGGTGATGGTATGTCACAGTGGGAATATTCTCGGATAATTGGGAGTTTCATGTATTTAATGACTTGTACGAGACCGGATATAGCATACTCGGTTAGCAGATTGAGTCGCTACACGAGTAACCCAGGTGCTATCCACTAGAGAGCCATTTTCAGGGTGTTACATTATTTGAGGTACACTCGTGATTTTGGGCTACATTAGTCTAGATACCCTACAGTAATCGAAGGGTATACTGATGTAAATTGGATATCAGATATGTCAGATTCAAAATCTACTAGTGGATATGTCTTCACTCTTGGTGGTGCAGGTGTCTCTTGAAATTCGTCCAAACAAACTTGTATCGCGAGATCTACAATGGAATCAGATTTCATCGCTCTAGACAAAGCAACTGAAGAAGCAGAGTGGCTTCGCCAGTTTGTTGAGGATATTCCAAGATGGTAAAAGCCTGTGCCTGCAATTTTGTATTTATTGCGATAATCAATCAGCAATTGGCAGGGCACAGAGCAATATGTATAATGGTAAGTCTCGACATATTCGAAGACGACATAATACCATTCGACAACTACTCTCACAAGATATTATCACTCTGGACTACGTGAAGTCAAAGGATAATATTGCAGATCCGTTAACAAAAGGGTTAACTCGAGAGCTAATTGAAAAGGCATCAAGGGGAATGGGTTTGCAGCATATGACGTTGAAAGGTATCATGGTGGAAACCCAACCTAGTTGAATGGAGATCCCAGGATCTAGGTTCAAAGGGACAACTAAACTATGTATATCTGAGTAAATCACTGAAAAGGTTCTCCTTCTACTTATTCTTATGGTGCTCACAGTGATTGGAAGATGCAGGTTAAGCTACGCTTTTAATGACCCGTAAGCGTTGTTGTGAAACGCTGAGTTAAGAGGTCACCTATGTAAGTGTGAAGTGGGGCCGCTTCTATAAGGATTGAGAAGGCTACATCCTTGAACAAACACTTGCAGAACCAAGCGACGTGTTCGTGGCGAAAATGAACACAACATTGAGAACTATGATGTGTCTAGAATGGTCCTGTGTGAGATCTATTATCTTGGTTTACACAAATGGCGAAACAGTTTAAGGCATCAGATCCACTGGTTTGCTAGTAATACTTGATAGATTTTCACAAGGGAAGGTTCAAAGCTACATGTTACCTATCCTATGCAGGATTGATTCGTTTACTCTATTTTTCTCTGATTTCTCTAAATTTTCATTCATGTGAAGGATTGTTTGAAATAAATGAAAATCAGTTTCAAACCTTCCACCACCTTCATCTTCAGTTTTAAACCTTCCACCACCTTCATCAGTTTCTACCTTCAACCGTTCCTCTGATCTTCAATTTCAGATTGAATGGAAATCAGTTTCAGATATTAATTACCACTCTCTTCTTATATGGATATAAATAGAGGTTGGACAAGGTGTGAGATGCATCTTAAAAACAAGTGAGATACAAACCTACAGCAACGAGTTTCCAGCAACAGATTTCTTTCCAATCTAAAGTTTTCCTTTTTTCTGAATTCTTTGAGAGATAGAGAAATACACAGCTAATACGTAGGCGATTAACGTAGTGCAGTGGGAACCGACGACCGATTGTATCCTGGGAATCGAACACCGATCAAAACCTCGTGCACTCCGGTGAGGCGGCGATTTCGATTTAAGGAAACCATGTAAATACTGGCATTCGGTTTGATTAATATACTTTGATTCTCCTATATTTTTCCCTATAGATATGTAAAGAGAGTGAAGCGTTTGTAATGTGTGAATACATGTATTAAAAAAAGGCACTTTATTCAACAATTGAACCCGTTTTTGACAGCACTCGAAAGAAGAAGAAATGAAATTTCTCATCAGTTTCTTCCCCAGCTTTCTATATAAGCCATTTTCCATTTCTGCATTAGTTGTAGTATGAAGATGTACGGTGGACTATTCGACATTTAAGAAAAAAATAGCTTTGCCGATAGTAAATTGAATTTGTTGTCATTAACCTAAAATTTTCCAATAAACCATTCAAATCAAGACTTCAGTATCCTGCTCGGACCAATATGTTTAATCGAGATCTTTGGTTCCTAAACTATTATCTTAGTCCAAAGCCAAGTAATTGAGATTATAGTAACAAAGTAAAAACATTAATAAATATTAGTAACCGAGGATGTGTAAGTGTTATGCCCTAGGTCTAATCAACTTTGGACATAAACACTTTATATATATATATATATATATAATTGATGCATGTATGGCAATATTTATTATTTAATTGAATTAATATTAAATAATAGAATCCATAGATTCAAGTCTTGGTGATTTATTAATCACAAAGAGTTGTGATTGTGAGATACAAATTACAAATGATCGAATCTTAAATAGTTCGTGGTAGAAGTAATAACGAGATATCTATATCGAGACTAAGAAACATCGTTCTGAGATGTTGAACAATGGGGATGAAAATGCAGAGTCAGGGAGCCGTCGTTTACCAAAGTCCCTGGGCCTGATCCTTTCTTTTGCTGAGTACAACGATTCTCCAAGTTGCAGTCCTAGAAAATACGGTGATGATATATTCATAATTGCCAAGGTGAGGTTATCTCCTCGAGGCATGGCTAACAACATGAACGGGCTTGTGCAAGAAAACCATGAAAATCATCCAAGTTCGTTTGGGCCAAACTTAGAGAGTCATCTTCCCATAGCTGGTGACAATGCCAATGGTTCGCAGGTTCGGTGCTGCCAGAGAAGGACATGATTGTGGTGGTGGTTTTGTGGCAGTGGAAGTTCAAAGTAGGATTCGACAGTTTTAGATGTCGACGAAAACATTTAGATACAGTAACGACTTCTGTTCTTCATCAATTTTGGCGTCGATCGGAGGCGGAGATGAGTCCGACGATGTTGTCTCGCTGTTGTGAAGGGAGGAAATTGGAGATGGTAATGGAGAGGTTTGGAGGGTTTTCAATTTGGGAGAAATGAATGAGTTCTGAATTCCTTTATGGATTTTTAGGGAAGATGATTTAGGATGTGCAGGTGATTAAGTGGGAAGATTAGACTTTTGAGAGTATTAATTACGGGAGTAAAAGTTTTAATTAGTTTCAGGGTATTATTCTAATTGATTAATTTTGGAGGGTAGTGGGCCTAATTATCCCTTGTTTGAGCCCTTTTTTTTTCTTTTTTTTTTTTTTTTCAAAAAAATACATCTTGTAATAGTGTTACGATGGAAAATGTGTGGTTAAAAAATAATGAAATTTTTTAAATTTGCATGTAATATTATTTTATTAAAGAATATGTGGTTGAAATGGGGATCGAATCATTGTTCGAGAATTCATTTTGATGAAAAAAATGGGGCTCAAACAAGGATTATATATGATTCATAAAATACGGTCTTAATTAATTATATTAGGTTGAAAATAATATTTAAATGAATACATGTGAATTCTCTTTAATTCCTTAAATTTTATTTAGATTGTTAGCATAATATGAAATTAGATAAATGGCCTAAATTCAAGTCGAATTGTCGTCGGGAAGAAAAATTTCTCATTACTAGAAAAAATAGAAAGAAAGAGGAAACTTCTTAATTAGGATCAAAATACTAGAAATCTTACACTGTAAGGTTTTTTTTTTTTTTTTAAATAATAATTTTCAAAATCCAAATTATGATTTTTTTTGTGTCGATGCAAAGAGAATGAGGAGTTATTTTCTTATTAGTAAACTAAGAATTGTTTTTAAGAAAAAAAATATATTTTAAAAGAAGGAAAAAAAAAAGTAAATCATCTAAAAAATAGTTGAAGACGAAAACTTAAATAAAAGTAAGTTTACCTTTTAAGTTTTAATCACACATGACCTTAAGTTGTAAAAAATGGGGGCTTTTTTTGAAGGGAAACCTCAATGTAAGATAGCTATATTATGCATGATTCATGAAGTGGAAATACTAATGATGCCATTATATGAATAATGTAGCAAATAATTCAATTATTTAATAATTTGTACCACCAATCTTAATTTAATTCACAGATGGGTCCTTCAAATAACAAAAATAATTGATTAAGGTAAGATATTAAAGGGAATATAATCTCAAGTTCCTTCGCATTCATGCCATAGGTAAACGAACTTACTCTCTTAATAAACTCATTTGTCGTCTGAGCCCACAAGCCTTGAATAGGCCTATACAAACACATTTGATGTATGATTTTGGTGAGAAGAAACTGCACTAATCATAAAAGTTGTGCAAGAATTATGTTTATTTTGAAGGCCAAATTAAAATTAATATTTTTGTTCCATTTTTAACACTTCAATCTTTTAGACGAAGTAGGTAAAAAAGTTACAACCAAACAACTCTTCATCACAATTCTAGAATTTACATAGATAATTTCTTGTAAATTAATTGTAGAAAATCTATTCAACACAATTGTAAAATTGCTCTTACTTTACAATTGTATAGTATTATTACTATTCATATGTAATATTATGAATATTCTCAATTCACTGAGCAAATTCAGGTAACTCGATTATTTTTAATTCAAAACGTAAATCGGTACATGGTATCAGAGCGCAACTTGAAAGAGAAAAATAATTATTACGTCTCAACAACCATGACTTACCAAACCAATTCCTCTACCACTGAAGCCGCCGCCATAGTCACCATCTTTACTAGCGAAGCGACATCATCGTAGCTGTCACCTTGCCACCAAAGTCTCCTCCACCACTTCCGTCGGCTCTTTATTTTCAGCCACATGACCGTTCCCTTAGCCCAAATTTATATTCTTCATGTGCATTATCATCCCTTATCTTCATGAATATTTCATCTCAGATCTCTCTCCAACTAACAAACACAAATTATCCTTCTTGACGTCTTCTAGTTGGAAATAATTTGTTAGGCTTCATTGATGGATCACGTCCATGTCCTCCAGCCACAATCAAATATAATGGTGCAACCATTTCAAATCCTGATTTTGCATTATGGATACATTAGGATCAACTTTTACTAAATGCAATGATTGATTCTCTTTCCTCACCATAATCCCATTCATCACATTTTCCAGGACTTCTCAGGAAAGCTTGGAACACCCTGCATCCATGCTTGTGAAACACCTATTTCCTTTGATGAGCTTCATGAAAAACTCTTCAGTTTTGAAGCTCATCTTGATAAATTCAAACAGTCACTCCACCAAACATATAAGGCCATATCACACCATGACAATAGATCCCCAAGTCCCAATTCTCGCCTCCTCAACTCCAATTCCACTCCTTCATCTGGTAATACCAACGATAACTGCAATAGGGGATACCATGGTCGCTTTCAGATTTTCGGTGTTCAAGGACATTCAGTCCGACAATGATGTCCACTTGCTCATCTCTACATGATGCAATTATGCAAATGTTAATTGTCAAGTACTTGGATAGTTTGTAATACCTTATCAAGATTCGGCATTGCCTACCTGTTTACAAGCTTTCTCACTTCATGCACAAGCCAATCACCCAACATTGGATATGAGTTAAAGCATTGTTGACTACCATCATGGTGCTCTTCACTATGGCCTTTTTCTTTGCGGACAGTCACCTCCATTTTTCATGCTTTCTCGATTCTGATCGGAACGGCAATGCTGATGTTCACACATCCAGCATTTCTTGTATTGTGTTTCTTCGTCACAACCCTATCTCTTGGATGTCGAGAAAGCATGAATTGTAGTTCGGCCTTCCACTGAAGCTGAGTGTAGGGCAGTTTCCTCGACTGCTTGTAAGATCCTTTAGATTAAAGCAGTGCTTTATGATGTTTACTTTATTCGGGATAAGGTTCAATCAAGGGTTGTTTGCTTTTCTACTGTTGGTTCAGCTGATCAGTTGGCCAATTCACTCATTAAACTTGTGTCTACATCTCAACTATTACGGTTAAAGATAGGAGTCACCTCTCTTGTGGAGGCATGTTATAGAGATAAAGTTCTACACTGTTAAAATTACTATTCATCAGAGTCCTAGTGTACATTAACTTCTTGTATTATTAGTTATGGTAATTTATTCTGCTCGATCTTACATGTAACAAGAGTGCTCTTATTTTGAAATTTATACTATTAAGACTTTTTTATATGTAACATCATAAATATTGCCAGTATATAAAGCAAATTCATGTTGTTCAATCACTTCTAGCTCCACGTGTAAATATTTACACTGAGTTCAAATCTCATTGCTAGATTCACTATCCATGTATTAAAATTGTGTATGTTTTAGATCTTTGGTGAAAACTGAATTTGAACAATCACGCCTAGCCCCCTCTGAAGTTTGTACCATTTTATTTTCATTATTAATAAAAGATGCCATCATGAGCAGTTTTAAAGAAAATTTGAACAATCTCCTGTAGCAACGCAAAGTCATCCATGTATGTTGCTTGATAGGAGGTACACAGAATACACCTCCCTTGTGGCTCCATACCATGATGAGAACCTGAAGCGTAAATAATACCACGTCTTTGGTTTTGATAGACTATAGAAGGTTGTCGTCGAACACAAAAGAGTGCATTGTTTGAAGACAAAAGAAACCGTCTTCTGAAAAATCAGCTTTGCTAATTTCTAATTCAAATCTTCCATGTAACCCTTGGATGATAGCAACTGCTCTATTATTTCTTATTGATTCAAATATTCATATTTCCATTGATGATTCTCCACGGATCTCAATGCTTCAAGCTCCACTGCAACCTCCTTCATACTAGGCCTCTCTTCTCGTTGTGATCTGAGGCAAGATTCTGAAAGTTTTGCAACTCGTTTCACCTGCTCAATTCGGTCCTCTCTTATCAAATTCTTGTCAAGAATTTGTACTAACCGATCATCTCGAATTGCATTAAGAAAGTATGATGGAAGAATTCTATCTTCTTTTGGTCTGTCAAGAGAAAAGGCTTGCTGGGTGGTTAATAATTCAGCTAGAACAACTCCAAAGCTATAAACATCGTTTTTCTCAGTCAGTAGGCCAAAATGAAGATAGTCAGGATCCAAATATCCTATTGTTCCTTGCACCAATGTGGGGAGCACAGAATCATCAAGTGTGTCAAATCTGTTGAGAAAAAAACACCACACGATAAGAAGTGCAACAAAGAATAAAAGCATATAGAAGAGAGAAAGTACTAATGTACACAGTTGGACGAAATCGCCAATAAGATAAGGGAAATGTCCAATTTCTGTTTACCACTTTTTCTCCTTTTTTCTTTTTAGTTATTATTATAAAAATCAATTTGAATATTAAGTTAAATATCAATAGCCAAACCTGGAGGCTCCAAAATCAGACACTTTTGCAGTATAAGTTTGGTCGAGCAATATGTTCGCACTCTTTATATCTCCGTGTATAATTGGAACCATATGCAAATATGCAAGTGCCGCAGCAGTTTCTGCTGCTACTTTCATCCTCATTTCCCACGAAAAATTGGAAGCAAGAATTGGATCGTGAATATGGCTGAAAAGGGTCCCGTTTGTAATGAATTCATAAACTTGTAGAGGGACTTCCATCTCCAAGCAGCACCCCAATATTTTCACCACATTCTGGTGGTTGATTTGGGAAAAAATTCGAACTTCATTGATATACTTCTCAATTTGCCCTTGATAAATTATTCTTGACTTCTTGATGGCAACCACTCCATAATCAGGTAAATTTCCCTTGTAAACTGTTCCATGACCCCCCCGACCAATTATGTTTCCTTCGTCATAGTTTTTTGTGGCCCTCTGTAGCTCTCCTGCAGTAAAAATTCTAATTGTTTCTTTGTCAAGGTAGTCCCTGTAAAGTTTATGTTGTAAATGAAATCCACTATTGAATTTGAAGAGGTCAAATCTTCATCTGTCCATGGATGATTCTCTACTGATCTCAATGCTTCAAGCTCCATTGCAACCTCCTTCATACTTGGCCTCTCTTCTCGTTTTTCACTGAGGCACCATACTGAAAGTTTTGCAACTCTTTCCAGCTGCTCAATTTTATCTCGTCCTAACAAATTCTGGTCAAGAATTTGTAGTAGAAGGTCTTCTTGAATTGCAGAAAGAAAGTATGTAGCAAGACTTCTTTCTTCTACTGGTTTGTCAAAAGAAACGGCCTGCCTACCTGTTAACAATTCAGCCAGGACCACTCCAAAGCTGTAAACATCACTTTTTTCCGTCATTTGGCCAAAATGCAGATATTCAGGATCCAAATATCCTATTGTTCCTTGCACAAATGTAGTGCTCTCAAAATTCCCCAGTCTGTTGAGAAAAAAGATCACACGCGATAATAATAAGTCAATGAACAAAAAAAGCAAATAAATGAAAAAAAATACTAATATATGCGGTTGGCAAATAGCCAATAAAGAGAGGAGAAATATTGTTGTTTTTTCCCTTTCTCATTTTATTTATTATATGGAAAAAAAAAAAGTTCAAATTAGAATTTGAGTTAAACATCCAAAACTCAAACCTGTAGGCTCCAAAATCAGACACTTTTGCAGTATAAGTTTGGTCGAGCAATATGTTTGCACTCTTTACATCTCCATGAATAAATGGAACCATATGTAAATATGCAAGCGCCTCAGCAATTTCTGCTGCTATTTTTATCCTCATTTCCCATGAAAAATTGGAAGCAAGAATAGGATCATGAATATGGCTGAAAAGAGTTCCGTTTGTGGTGAACTCATAAACCAGTAAAGGGACTTACGTCCCTAAACAGTACCCCAATGTTTTGACCACATTCTGGTGGTTGATTTGGGAAGCAATCTCAACTTCATTGATATACTTCTCAATTTGCCCTTGAGAAACTAATATCGTCTTCTTAATAGCAACCACTCCATAATCAGGTGAAATTCCCTTGTAAATTGTTCCATAAAGCCCTCGGCCAATTATGTTTCCTTCATCATAGTTGTTTGTTGCTCTCTGGAGGTCTTCTACAGTAAAAATTCTAATTTTTTCATTCGCTAAGTAGTCCCCGAAATTTTTATGCTGTAAAAGAAATCCACCATTGATATTTGAAGGGGTTGTAGGATTAAATAAATTCTCCATCGTTTCTTCCGCATTCAAATCTTCATCTCTCCATTGATGATTCTCCACTGATCTCAATGTTTCAAGCTTCATTGCAACCTCCTTCATACTCGGCCTTTCTTCTGATTTTTCTCTCAGGCACCGTTTTGTAAGTTCTGCAACTTGTTTCAGCTGTTCAATTAGATCCCCTCTTACCAAATTCTTGTCGAGAATTTGTATTAATCTGTCTTCTCGAATAGCAGAAACAAAGCACGTGGCTAGACTTCTTTGTTCTTCAGATCTGTCGTAAGAAATGGCCTTCTGGCCAGTTAATAATTCTGCTAGGACTGTTAAACAATTCAAAGAAATAAAGAAAAGGAAAAAGGAGGCTAGGGTTTTTATTAATTCTACATAATGCAATTGAATACTAAAGAATGATTTAACATAGAAACAAAGAGACTATATATAGGCTAAATAAAGGAAATTGAAAAGACTATTCTACCCTTAATAAACAATAAAATAAAATAACCCCATATTCTTTACATCTCCCCTCAAACTCATGATGCTGCTGTAAGAAGCATCGAGAGTTTGCCAAGCAAGAAACGAAAACAATGAACCGGATGTGACTTCGTGAAGAAATTAGCAAGCTGGAACGATGAAGAGACAAAATGTAGGGAAATAGTGTCAGTCTTCATAAATCAAATCTTCAAATTCACTTGTATGTCAACCAAGCCGAACAAAGAACTCAAAGTTGATAATAATGAAAAATCATCATCCACCAATCTAACCAAACAGATGCAAATTTCAAATACCAGCTCCACAAATACCAAATGAACTGGATGCAAATTTCAAATTTTGGATACACCGAACCAACACCAAATCAAATTCCAAATTAACTGGACATAAACCAAACCAAATTCTCAATCCCGTGAACCGGGCATATACCAAACCAAATTTTCAATCCCATGAACTGGGCAAATTTCAAATTTCGGTTACGACAAACCAACACCAAATCAAATTCCAGATTAACTGGACATAAACCAAACCAAATTCTCAATCCCGTGAACCGGGCATATACTAAATAAAATTTCCAATCCCGTGAACCGGGCATATACCAAACCAAATTTCCAATCCCATGAATTGGGCACATAATAAACCAAATTCCAAATTACCTACTATAACCAAAAACTTAAAGAAAAACTTCAAACAAGTTTAAGAGGAGAAAAAACCCAACTCAGAACAAAAGCGACCAACAACAACTCTCGTGACCCAAAAACAAGACACCGAATAACCAACAAAACCCATGGCCCAAATCAAAATTTCCAGCCCACACAAGCTAACAATCCACAATAAAATCAAACCAATTAAATTCAATTCAAGATTCTGACCCAAAATTCAAAATACCTTTATATAGAGAAGAACACGTAATTAGTGGGTAAATCCAATTCAATCACTCTATCAATAATATGCTCCAAACGGAATTCGGATATTGATTCAAACACCAGATACTTGACTTCCTCCAAATTGCATATATAGATGACAGAAATCCAGAAATAAACGTGAAATAGCAAACCAAATATCCAAACTGCCCAGCCTCTTTTTTAGTTGTCTTGCAGTCTTTTGGGCAAGAAGGCTCTTCCTCTTGCTGGATCTAAATTTTTTAATTTTTTTGTTTCAGCCGAAATCAGCAATTTACTCGCAGAAAGCAAGAGGGGTGATTCATTCTTTTTCCTTGCCCTTGAACGCACTCGAGGATGAGATGGGGTCAAGTTTTCTGATTGAATTCTGCAGATTTTCCAGGCACCATCCGAGCAACTTTCTTCCAGAAGTGAGGCGTTGGTTTTGCAGTTAAATAAGCTCTTTATAATGTCAATTCTTGTTCCTTAGTCCATCCTTGAACAATACTATGCTCTT